>JAWWEE010000158.1:36519094-36552323 GCA_035221455.1 Xenops minutus | reverse complement strand
TAATAAAGGCGGCTGACCACAGCCTGGGCTAGCGCCAACTGGGGGGGAGCGAGGGGGGGTGGGGTCGGGGGAGGGGAAGGAATATCCCTGCTCCCAGAGTCCTGAGGAGAAGAGGAAGAGTGGAGGATTGTTGCAGCACAAGTTCTTGCTCTTGGTAACTTGCTTTTGCTCCCCACCCCCTTCCCTTTTCTTTCTCTCTATGAAGGGACGGTTTTCACAAGCGAGGAAATGAGCCGCTTTTGTGCAAGGCAGAGTTTGTTCCTTATTCTAGGGAGCTGACTCTCCTCCCCTCCTAGTGTGCAGCAATGTTATTGCGAGTCAAACTTGTAAGGTGTGTGCTGTCTGTGCACGCACTGATCCCTACTGCTGCTTCAACATATCAATTATGCCGCCGAGCGCTGCGCAGAGCTCCCCTCCGGGCGCGGCACGCACCGCACCGGCAGCGGCGCGGAGGGGCTCGGCCCCCATGGGACGCGCGGCCGCAGCGGCGCGGAGCCTTTGTGCAACCCGGGGCTGCGCGCAGCCCCCACGCCTCGCACTCGGGAGGGTTTGCCCTCCTCCGCCTCCTCCAAATGCTTATCCCGGGCCGCGGCGCTGTGCGGCTCCGCCAGCCCGCCGGGACCGCGCCGCTGCCGCTGCCACTGCCCCTGCCCGGGCCGGGCCGCCTGCCGAGTCCGCCTGGCCGCGGGGGTGGGCGCCGGCAAGGAAGCGCGGAAAGTTGGGCGGGAGCGCGGGTCGGCGACGCATCCTCCCCTCTCCCTCGTCCTTGCCCCCACGGTTCCCCCGCCTTGCTTTGGCTTTGGGGGCCACAGCCACGGTGGGAGCGGGCACGGAGACCCGAGACTTCCTCGCCATGATGCTCGGCGGGAGCTGCTGGGGCTGCGCTCTGCGCTCCCTCCAGCAGCTGCAGTGGGAGACGAGGGGCGAGGAGCCCGTCCCAGAGGGAGCACAGCGGCTGTGCCGCGTAAGGGTCAGCAGAGGACCGGCAGAAAAGGGAACTCCTCCCGCAGCAGGGTCCCACCAGATCGCCTGGCTTCTGGGGTGACTCCGAAATTTCAGACCCGGAGGCCAAGTTGCTGATTGCTGGAGCTAAAAAGTGTCGTGCATGTGGAGGAGAACTGGGCCTTTCTCGAGGCTAGTGAGTGGACAGCCAGAAAAGAAATTAACACAGTTAGTGCACCTTACACAAACAGCAGCCATGCTAACTCGTTTCTGAGGAAACCGAGACTCATACCAAGAGGAGCTGATAGGAGAGAACACAGGTAGCAGCAGTCCAGAGTACCCTTGGTGTTGGAAAGCCTATGACAGCATCTCAGAAGGGGAAAGATATCCCAAGCTGCCCCATCACTCCAAAGGCATTGTAACCTTTGCTTCCATGAATCAAAGCTGTCACCTGGACCAGTCTCCCCTTTTCCCATGCAACTGTGTACCTTTTGGAATCATAGCTTCGCTCCTAATAACAATATCCTCTTATCTTGACTTTTCATTGCTGTTCCAAAGTAAATTAAGACACACCAAGTTTATGTTAAAACAGAGACTGCATTCAAATCCTTTGTATTAAATAGCATCTGTGTTTGCATTCTGTTTTAATACAAAATGCTTTGGATTGCAGCTAATACCAGGAGATATGAAACTGGTTAGTCCCCACATGTTGCACATAAAAAGAATTCATAATGAGCATCTGTGGGATGTGGAATGGATCCCATGAGTTAGCTGAAGACCTCATAACGTAAGAGCTGAGAAGCCTAAGTGAATTATGACTCTCTTTCCTCGCAAGTAGGATTAATTTTCTATCCCACTTATATTCATTATCTATCCTGTTTATACTATAGGGACATCAATTGTTTGAGTGTTAAATATGAAGACTGTACAGAAACGTGTAGGTTAGATAGCTTGCAGAGAAGAGGGGGGATGTTATTGCTAGGAAAAATGTTATTCAAACTCCATGTGTAAAGACGATATTAGATAAAGCGGCTCACTTTTTTAAAGGACTGACAATTCTTTGCCTTTCTCTTACAACATATTTAAAATGTAAGGTTTACAAAGTAACCCTCCATCTGCCTGTGGCCCTCACAGTGATGTCAATAGGAATTTTGCATTCAGATGAAGGCCCCTATATGGCCTTTATAGAGCAGGTCAATAAATGGCTGGAGGAATAATTAAAGTCTTCTGAGCTGCTCCTTTCCTTTTTCTTACATTATAGTACAAGACTGGCATGAATATAGGCTGGGCTACCACTCTAATTGGCTATGGAATAACACTGAAAGGAATTTAAATGTGGGAAGTAGCCATTTTCCAAATGATCACTCCATTACAGTAGTTTTGTCTGTCAATGTATGGCCAGGCAGTAGAGTGGATGTAATCATGTCGAAGTCCCCATGCATTGATTGTCACTCTTTGCTATACGGTGGCAACTCTGAGCAGATTTTCGTTTCAGAGGCAGTCAGGATAGAGACCCTGCCTTCAGCCAAGCTTACTTCAACTTAGTCTTGCAAGTCACTGCTTTTCGTCAGTGTAGGCAGAACCAGGATCTCTTGATATTAATAAGATCTTTTATGACTATTGATTAATATCTTCAGTATTAACACAAATAGAAAGTCAGTCTTGGTAACTTTGCTTGCACAAGTAAACCCGCTGAGTCACTGGAACTACTGACAAACAGTCTTGTATGTTAGAAGACGGCCAGGATTCAAAGTTAGGGTTGTGAACGTCTACTGAATATAGAAGCATTTTCTTTGGTATAACTATTAAAGATACCAAATAAAAAACATTATCTCATATTTGAAGAAAAGTCCATTTTGATTGCTTGTATCTTCCCCTCCCACCCCCCACCCCCCCCCCACTGATCACAATGGTAAAGTCCAGTAGGAATTTCTGAGGCTTATTTTATACACTGATGAAAATATCCGTCATCAAGCTTATACTCTGTGCCATATTAAATAGCATGGACCCAATTTGCCACACATTTCACTAGTGCTAAAACATATCACGATGGATTTAAATTAATTTGATGCAGTATGCTAGCGGAAATGAGATGAGAATAAACCCCATTATTTTTAATTTTGTTTATTTCTCATTTTGCTCAAGTTATTGACAGCTTCTGGTGTCTAAGTGACATAGTTTTTGTCTCAATACCATATACTATTGCAAGATACGCTGCTAGTTAGTTGCTTTAATATTGATTAAGCAAAGAAATATTCTAATTGACTACTGTTGTTTCTAACTAAGTGCTGTAGACTTTCCTCTCTTAGGCAAAACCATAGTAAAGATAAAAATTAAAAACACATGACAGTATGTAATACAATAGCATTTAATATTTATGCTTTTCATATACCTCTCTATCACAATTATATGTTATATCTTTATTCGCATTGTCAGTGTACTACTGTTCCTTTCTTTCACAGGTGAAAAAATACCACTTCGATGAAAATTCATTTCCATTTACTTAAAGTTAAATGGTTTGACTTTGAATTTTCATTATCTGCTGTTGGAAGGAGCCTGTGACAGGTATGAGAAAGAATGCTACAAAGCTTCATTGTATCATCTAATTTTTGCTTCACTTTAGTCAGATATCATTTAGGTAGAGAGTAAAATAGTATACGTGGAGCAGGATAAGATACAACAAAACAGAACAGAAATAAAATGAAAATAGGATATATAATGAATTACAGTAGAAAAATGCCTTTATCTTGAAGGGGGGTTTTTTTCCTCTTTTTTTTTTTTTTTTTTTTTTTTAGTTATACTGATTCCTCACTAGTGAGAAAATTGAACTAATTTTATATAAAAGGAATATGTCATAACAGGATATGGCATTTATCTTCCTGAGATAGGGGTGACCTCATCATTCACAAGTGGTGTAGCTATGAATGAGTAATCAGCCTCCCCACCCATTAAGTGTAGATAAAGTCCACATCTTCTGTCTAAGTATTAAATATTTGATTTATTATTTTACAACTCACCATCTCTACAAGTGTTCAGTGACTGTTGCTTTGGTTGCTGCCACCAGTATGTATCATCAGCTGGAAGCAGAAGCAGCTCCTCAAAAGGTGCCCTGAATAATAGTGAATGGAAGATGAGAAGGAAAAGGAAAATAACAGATGAGAAGAAAACAAGAGAAGATGGGCCTGCAGGGAAAAAAAAAATGGACAGAATAAGGATAAGGAAACTCTTTAACTGACCTATGCTTTTGTTGCCTGTAATATTCCAGGATCTTTATAACATACATGCACTGAAAATATTTTTCATATTAATACTTCACATATATCAGCTACCTCCTATCTCAAGTTATATTGCTCAGGTTATTCCCAGAGGAATTTATATATGTATAATGTGAGAGAAATATATAGTTAGGAAAAAATTCCTTTTTACTATTTATCAGCAGTGCACATTAGGGAAGGGCTGCAGTTAAAAAAATACAGTTTATTTCTAGAACTATATAAGATAACATAATTTTCTCTTTCAAATGATGTCACGTGCTGCATTTTGTTTTCATTTCTTTGTAAAAGCAATGAGTGCAGTTTAAAGAAAATATTTGGAGTTTAATTTTAAATCCAAAAGAACTGGCTGTTCATCTGTTTAGAAGAAAAACCTCTAAATAGAACATGAAGTCAGGAAAAAGACCATCACAACTTAAATGGAACGTACTGAAATATTTTCCATCTTCACCATTCCTTGACATGTACTCAGGGTTGGAAGAGCGGATGAGAGAAATGTCTTTTCTGAAAGGTTGAGCTAGGAATGAAGAGCAAGTTTAAGGTAGCCCCTTCCTCCCTGTATTCAAAAAAATAAAAAGCAAGCAGAGAGTAAGATAGGAAAAAAGTGCCTGGGGAAAGTAGCATCACTATCGAAATCATAAAAGATGTATAAGGACATCAGTGGAAGAACTAGAAAAACTATTAGAAGAATGCCCTACAGGGCTATCCCAATGGCTCAGCGATTAGCACACTGCGCTGCCATTGGGTACATGCAGCGAAGGTTTGAGGCTAATCTTAGGATCTCATTCATTGGTACTGGCAGCTGAGAGCCTTGCGAGCATGGGGAGCCCACAGTGGAGAAAGACTGATACATCACTCACGCACCCAAAAGTATGTACATAGGCGTGTTTTGACCAATGAAGCTGTCTCAGAAAGGAGTATCATGTCTTCCCTATTATCAGCTTGTGTAATTTGCTCTCTGTGTGAAAGCAAAGGAGCACCTCTGGCCTACCATGTAATGACAGAAGACAGCTCATTTTCCAAGGCTGGAACATCAGTATTAAAGTCAATTTCTCCTGCATTGTACACTTTGCTCTGGCCCCAAATTTTAGTGAATGAGTTATCTCTTAGCACCAAAGGTTTCCTGCAGTGTTGATCCCACACAAATTATCTCGCACCTTCAGGAGATCAAGAGGTAGCCTGCTCAGTTTTTTAGACTCTACCTGCTTCTGCAGTGCCTAATCTGTGATGTTCCTCTGGGCAGTTTTAGGACCTGTGTATCCATTTCCTTTGTCTTCAAGATCAGTCTTATGCCTCCAAAGTAGAGTAATCTTCTTGACATCAGATTAGGGTCATGGAGAACACAACTAAATCGTGCTACTTCTGCCTCAAAAAAAAAAAAACCTGATTCACACCACAGAGCTTAATTTGAGAAAATGGAAAAACAAATAATGTAGGTGTTTTTTATCTCTGGGGCTTCTAAGAGATGCCAGTATATTATCCTCTGTTCTCACCACATTCAGATTTTTGGTTCTGCTCATCTGTGAGATAAGTGAAACTTTAAAAGAACACAGGGCTGGTCAACATACTTTTCCCTTTCATTTATTTATTTACATTTATTTTTAGTCTCTGTCAGTGCTCCCAAACCAGAATAGATTGCAGAAGCAGCTGTTGGTGTATCCTGAAAAGACAGAATCAGTAGGTAGCTCAAGGTTTTTGATTCCTTTTAGAGGAGGATTCTTACCCTTCCCAAGCAGTTATTCTCTTCTAATTCAGAAGAAACTGTGAAAAAAAAAAACCAGAAGAAAACAGGAGAAACATGCTCTCTTTCTCCTAATGTCCTAATTATTTTTTTGATGAACAGATCCAAGTAAATTATAAGTACACCAAAAAAAAAAAAAAAAAAAAAAAGCATTGAGCTTTTACTCAGCTCTGTCAGCCAAATCTAGTACAGTGCAATGTAGCCCATCTTCTTTGGTAGTAACCACCAGTGATCTGCTAAGTCATGCAGCAATGAACATTGAAAAAGAATATTCTCAAGGCTACCCATGCCTGTGTGTCCTTCTTTACTGTCCAAGTTGCATCCAGTGCAGTTTAAAGGTATGCTAGGTCATTAAAGCTGTGCTTCTCCAGAGTTGGTGAGGTGGGGTTTTTCCTGTTTTACAACAGCATTATTTTTCACTCATTGAGGATGGTGCACTGTGTTCCTATGTAGCGTGGTCCCAGGTGGGCAGCCATGTAGATCTGTGTCTATTGCTAATGGTTTCTGAAACTTCAAGCATACATAAGAATCAGAAATAAATACTCGGATCTTTGGTTTTAGCATTTTTACAAAACTAATCAAAACCTATAAGTATATATAGTGTCAGTTCCTATCCTTGTCCAGGGACAGGAATGTCTAACAAAGCACCATTCTTATTTATGACTATTGATTATTCTCCAGTTTCATTTCTCCCTGGGAAGAAGATGACTATCCAAATTTTTTCTTTCTTTTTTTTTTTCTTTCTAGTCAAGAAATTCAAGTATCAAGTGTACCTGCAGGTGGTCTTCAAAGTTCAAACACATCTCAAATCTTACCTTTTCAATTTCAAACTTCTCTTGTGTTAAAAAAACCAAACCAAAACAAAAAACCCCCAACAAACTAGTATTTTTATAGGGTCTATCAGAAACCTTAAAAAGGTAGCTTTATTCACTTCAAAGTTAGACCTCCACCCACATTACTTGCATTTCTCTTGTTGCTATCCATACTGTCTGTAGTAACTATTGAAAATAGCTGCCAATGTGACATACAGCACTCAACAAGTGTGCTTACATTTTGGAATTTCTTGCTTGGGGACTTTAATTTTGACAAATCTGGAAAATAATTGGAGATCTTTTTATTCCAGTGCTAGACCCTTATTTTGCTTTTAATTTTCATTTTCACAGATAGAGTAGACAGCAGACTGTCCATAAATCATACAAAATTTGGAATGTGCTGAACTCTAAGAGTGGTGTGGGTTTTTGGGGGTTTTGTTTGGTTTTTTGTTTGTTTGTTTTCTTGGGTTTTTTATTCTTTGGTTGTAAGTATTCTCACCATTTCAAAGGGTATTTTCCTTATCAGAAAGTGATCTGGACTATAGTTACTGTCTAAATGAAGTTGAATAGTTCATTCACTGGAAATCACTCAGGAAGGCTACCTAATGTTCTCTTTTCACAGTGTATCACGTTATCTTCCTTTTGTACTCATGACTGGACAACATAGAAAACATCTCTGTGACTTTTGAAACAAATCTATTGCGTATTGTCAGCATACTGGATGGAGAACTTCTGGACTCTCTGAAGGAAACACATAATTTGATGCTCTTGTCATCAATATATGTTTTAAATATTATGGAATTAAGCCATTGTTCTCTTCATTACACATTGGAGGCAATATATATTTGGCTTTAGAGTATGTATAATTCGCATAGATATGGATGAAGAAAATTATAATTTCTCTTAGTTCAAAATTCATTAGAGGCTTTATTGTACTTTTTTTTTTTTTTTTTTTTTTTTTTTTTTTTTTTTTTTTTTTTTTTGCCACAATATGGATACTCATTTGTTTTTAATAACTTGACAGCCACTAATGACTGCATTTCTGCTCCCTCAATAGGACTGGTTGGTGAAAGTTATTACTTCACCAACATCACCTATTTTGTCTCCATACATAGTATGGAAGAAAAAGCAAGGGAGCTCCTCTAGCCAAACTATCATTTCTTATGAAATATGTCCTTTATTCTTGAAAAAACCTCCTATAGATTTTCAAGCATATGTCATTTGATACAGATTTGGCCTTTTTAGTCTGGAACATGAAGAAATGTCAGAGAGTTCATACAAGTAGATATTACAAAAGCAACAACATCTGCACAATGTCAGAGTTTATTTATAGTTGCAACTTGTAATACTCACTATTCCTCTCCTCAGCTTCTCAGTTGGTGCAACAATTTCCTGAAGAAATGTTTTTGTTTGGCTACAACATCATGAGAAATTTCATCATTAAAAAAATAAGAGGAAAAATCACTTCCTTTAAGTGAGTTAAATCAGTATTTCTTCTGAAAAAAATTAAACCATATGCAGATAAAACCCATAATACAGGTACAAGTAAAATTTAAATATTTTGGGGGATATCCAGATGATCCAGCAGTAATTCTCTGAATATTCAAGTGCAATCACTGGTTTCATTAAAAGGTTATAATTTTATCTTGAAGAATTTTATTAACAGTCTATGCTATTTTCTGTGCCATCAATTCCTTAACAGATTTTCTGTATATCCAGTCCTTTACTACATGCCAACCAAGCACAGTGATTAGTTTTATCTAGAACATACCATAATCTATTACTCTTTCTAAAGCTGAAATTTTGATTGTGATCACCTTTAGTCAACTGTTTTTAGCTTATGGAGAAGTACAAGAGGTGAAAATCTGCATAATAAAGAAGACATTATAGGGAAAAACAATCTTGAATTAAAAAAATTACTAACGCTGATATATCAAATACCTGAAGTGGAAAAAAACAGGATTAAGATTTTTCTTAAACTCATTATACACCTTACAATTTTTATGGTATACACTAATAATACTTCATAGTTTGCATATTTGAAGATAGGAAGAAGAAATATTTAGCTTAAATAACAATAATATTCTTAGCTTTCAAAATATTCTTATGAATCCTTGCTACTTCCATTAACATTACACTTTTGCATTTGCTTTTTAGGTGAAGAGGAGTTTATGAGTGAGAATAATTGAAAATAATTTGACTTTTGAAGGAATAAACTCTTTGAATTTATTGTTATAACAGATGATGCTTGGCATTGCAAATCATTTTGTCTTCCTTTTACTTGTAAGTCCTGTAATCTGTAATAGACTGTGTACATGTGTTCATATGTTGCTGTTTAGTTTGTGGATCACACATGGCTGAAATTAAATTATTTAACACATAGAGTTTAAAATATCTACTGTCTTCGCTGATAGAAGATCTTTAAATACTGAAAGATTATCCTTTAATATGCTTTTCAGGGAAAAGTAGCATTTAGGGGGAAAAAAGAAAAAGAGAGAGAAAAAGCAAATATACCATATACATGCTATATATCTGCAAACTTGAATGTAGCTTTAAAATTACTGAACATATTTCTTCACTTATGAACTCCATCTTTATGTTGCTCATTTTATCATACACACATTCACAGAATCACAGTATATGCGGAGTTGGAAAGGACCCACCAGAATCATCAAGTCCAGCACAGACCATCCCCAAGAGTCACACCATGTGCCTGAGAATATTGTCTAAGAACTTTTTGAACTCTGGCAGGCTTAGTGCTGTGACCACTTTCCTGGGGAGCCTCTTCCAGTGCCCAACCACCCTCTGGGTGAAGAACCTCTTTGTGATATCCAATCTAAACCTCCCCTGACACAACTTGAGGCCGTTCCCTCAGGTCTTGTCACTGGTCACCACAGAGATCAGTGCCTGCCCCTCCTCTTCTCACAAGGAAGTTGTAGCCTGCAATGAGGTCTCCCTTCAGTCTCCTCCATGCTGGACAGACCAAGTGCCCTCAGCTGCTCCTCATACGGCTTCCCCTCAAGGCCTTTCACCACCTTTGTTGCCCTTCTCCAGACACACTCTAAGAACTTAATATCTTTCTTGTAATGAGGCACCTAAAACTGCACACAATATTCAAGGTGAGGCTGTCCCACTGCAGAGCAGAGAGTGACAATCCCCTTCCTTGACTGGCTGGCAATGCTTTGCCTGATACCCCCCAGGACACAGTGGGACGTCCTGGCTGCCAGGGCACTGCTGACTCGTATTCAAGTTGCCATCGACCAGGGCACTTTCCATGGCATTGTTTTCCAGCCTCTCATTCCCCAGCCTGTACGAATATCTGGGACTGCCTCATCCCAGGTGCAGAATCCAGCACTTTCCTTGTTGAACTTCATGTGATTGGTGATTGCCCATCTCTCTAATTTGTCAAGGTCTCTCTGCAGGGCATCCCTGCCTTTGAGGGAGTCAACAGCTCCTCACAGTTTTGTGTCATCTGCGGACTTGCTTAGCATCCCTTCCAGTCCAGCATCCAAGCCATTTATGAAGATGTTGAAGAGCACAGGGCCCAAGATGGAGCCCTGTGGAACCCCACCAGTGACAGGTCACCAGTCTGATGTTACTCCATTCACTATTACCCTTTGTGCTCAACCCACGAGCCAATTGCTCACCCACCTCAGCTGTGCTGGACAGTTTGTCCAGAAGGATCCTGTGAGAGACAGTATTGAAAGCTTTACTGAAAGCCAAAAAGATTATATCAGATGGCTTCCCTTGAGCAACTGGGTGGGTTATCTTTCCATAAGAGGAAATCAGGTTTGATAAGCAGGACTTTGCCCTCATGAAGCCATGCTGGCTGTGACCAATGGCTGCATTGTCTTTCAGGTGTTTTTCAACACCTTCCAGAATAATCTTCTCTATAACTTTATCAGGCACTAAAGTGACACTGAGAGACCTGTAGTTTCTGGAGTCCTCCTTCTTGCTCTTGAAAACTGGGGCAACATTCACCAGCTTCCAGTCAGCTTGGACCTCTCCAAATTCCTATGTTCACTCCAAAACATTATTCCATAATTTAAAAAATAGCATAGCTTTTCAAGCAGGTGTCCAGTGATTTATTTTTAGGTTCAGTTATGCTGCTGCAGGATGATAAAATTACTACTAACATTTAAAGACTTCCAGGGTTGAATCTTCACTGTCATATAAAGAAACTAAAATTTGACTCTCCCATTAACTTTGAATGTTATGCCATTGGTTTTTATACACAAACAATCAGAATTCTAGTCAAGCCAAAACAGAGACCACTGTCTAAGACACAGACCTTGTTTGGAAAATAAAACTGAGGATTTCACAAGGCTTCATGCTGTGAGAAAAGGAACTGTGGAGCCAAAGATAAGTCAATGCCTTTTCTCACAACTAACTACTGAAGTTAATGTTTGTGTGAATCTCCATTTCTTTGTTAGAATTACTGTAAACGTTCTCTTGTGCAGACATTGCTTAATCTAAATAAAATTGTAGTTACACAGTCATTCAGGTGAATTAATGCAAAGAATCAAAGAAGGCTCACCTCATTACTAATGCACACAAACCATATGCAGTGACTGACTCTTAACACTGCCTGTTCTGGTGTCCTAGGCTGGATACCAGCAACAGAGTCTGCTTGGATAGCAGAAGTGTATGACCTGCTAACAGCTAATTATTTCTGCAGAGTGACAGTCTGATGTTGATTAAAAATATATATTAATATATATGGTATATTAGACCTATAAATATATCTTGCCTGATTTATTTGGTCTGAGCTCATCTATAAATTGTCTGGCTTCTGAAGGAAAATGGCAAAATTGTCTTGCATGCAGAGGGATTGATTTCAAGTTAAATCAGTGGTTACAACAAAAAAATCCAAATTAATGACAAACTCTGAAGAGCTCACACAAAGCAAATTGTAATATATAAATATCAGGGGTTCATATGTATGTCTTAAACATACAACAAACCTGAGATCTGGATGGGTGGGGAAAAAAAAAAGCTCAATTTATGTTTTCCCTTTGAAAAACCAAAAAGGATGAGAGCATTCTAGTACAGTATAGTGGTTATAACTGCAACACACCTTATTTGGTTTTGAATCTGAGTAATAGTTGAGATGTAGTCTGTTTCAAGCATAGTAGCAAAAGCTAGCATGCTCATCGTTCCTCAATTATCTCTATTGTCAATTTAATTTCATGGAAGAATTCTGCAGTTTCCTAAAAGAATAAACTAAACTGAAACAAACAAAAAAAACCAAAAACCCAAACAAAAATGCAAACCAAAACCAAACCAATATACAACTCCACAAAAAACAAACCATCCCCAAAATTTAAAAAAAAAAAAAAAAAAAAAAAAAAGCATGCTCAAAATACATACTTGTGTCATATTGGATCTTTCATATGATTTTTATGAAGGCAAGAAAGGATGTTGGTCCATTTGTTTTTAATATGTCATTTGGGCTTTTCATCTTCTCCCTACACCTATAAAAAAAAAGTCTGCAAGATGCTTCTTTCTTTCATATGAGATAATATTCAGTACTGCTTATTGGGAAGTGAACAAACTACAACCACAAGAAAAAAGTTTTCCATGAAATATACTGACATTTTCTTTTGTCTTTTTGAGGTGTTTGAACATTCAGTCTTGAAAGTAGGATGGCGGAATCAGTGGTCTGATGCTGTTAAGAATGACTACTAAAGCGAATGGAGAATAATTATTAATAGTGTTTCTTCAAAGTCAATGGGCCAATGTTATCAGGAGTGAGTCTCACTGGAATTGTGGAGATTCATTTTTTATTTCAAGCCACTGAAGTCAAAGGGAACAGGGTACAGAAAGTTAACCCCACACAACACAATTACATTCAGTGCAGTCTCATCTTGTGGAGAAAGGTGTACAAGGTTCATGAGCACCACTTTCACACAATATATTAAAAACCCCACCAGAGCAGTGTCACAGAGGATGGTGAAGTAACTAGCACAGCTAGGCTTTTAGGATAAGTGCACAATACAACTGAACAGCACAGATCATACTACAGCATGTTTTCAAGAGAGAAACCTTAGGTGAGATATCCTATACTCTTTGAGCAGTGCCTCAAGCTCTTGCTTTTCCTAGATAGCCGTGAGGATCAGGCTGAAGGAGTCTGCCTCACACAGAGGGTGGCAATAGTAAAATACACATTCACTGCCTCTCTTCCTGAAAACTAAATAAGTCTTCTGCCACGAGTGCAATACCTTCACTGTAGTGGACAATTACATTGTTTGCAACATTTGTTTAATGAAGAATAAATTTAGCTATCATCAGGAAGATTAGTCTTCAACATTTTCAACCTAAATTTAATCACTATTAACTTCTAAAATGTTCAGGGGAACTTACATAAAACAAGCAGATGCACAACTATATCCTGTTAAGTTTTGTATGCATCCAAAGTAAGAGACTTTCTTTGCTTTAGCACTTTATGAATTCTGTCACCCTCCAACACTTATCACTGTATAATCACAGCACAGTAGAAAACTGTGTCAACAGGCAAATATTATACAAAAAAAGATGAATGTGGAGGTATGTAAATAGTTCAAAGTGATGACATAGTAATAGTAATTAGTGTACAGTTGATGCGCAGTTTTAGGTTTGGTGGGTTTTTTTTCTCCATAATACTGAAATGTTCCCTATGCCCTAGATCCATTTCCCATTGATTAAAAATTATAATGTAAACTCTTTTAGTATAAGTCCAAGTTTCATTGAATGCTTAATTTTTGATATTCATGAGTGTCTTTGCAGATCAGAATAATTCTGCAATTGTGAAATCCCTGTAATGAAAGTATTACTTAATGTTCCACCAACACTGTGACAAAAGACATAAGCCAATTTAGACAGTGTAGATAGGGTAAGAAAAGATAAAAAAAGTGTGTGCAACCCAGTCAGTACAGGACGTCAAAAGTGTAAGTCACTGATGTAGATTAAATCTATCCTTCAAAACTCCAGGTAGGCAATGATGAGAATGAAGCAGCAAAATGCTAAATGTTCTGTCTCCTTCAATAATATGTAATAGATGATTTTGTTCATTCTGCCTTAGCTGCAGGAAGCAAATCAGATATCTCAGTACTGAAAACATTTTTGTAACTTGAAAGTCACACCACCATATAACATGTTTTTCAGGTCTACTTGGAAGTGTTGGCTCCTGACCAACTACACTGGTACAAGGCTCTGTTACACTGCTGACACTGATACTCAGTCTCTTAATGCCAACTCTTCACAAAGGTTGCAATGAATTTTTATCTATCTTTTCATGGCCTTGCGATGCAGCCTCATAGAGACAGGTAGTTGCAAGGAAATATTGTTCTCTTTACTTACTTTCTTTATCTTCCAAATTCACTTAGATTCTTGTTATCATAAAATTGGTCATTTGAAACTTTCTCAAAGTCTTAGAAAAAAACCCCAACCTATATTGTATATCTGCAGATATTCTTAAAAAACTCTCTTCATGGAGTGACATGGAGTTACTGAAAAATATGGTAATCAAAAAAAATTTTTGAGAAAGCATCACAGTCAATCCTGTGCAGGTCACTGAAAGCTGGCCTGCTGGTTTTGTCTGAGACAAATTCTGTGTTAGAGCTATATTTGGTTCTTCCTTGAAGAGCATAGAGGGAGGACAAGTCACAGTCCCAATAGTTTCTGAAGGACTAGTGTTACTGAAAAAAAAAAGGTAATTATGTTTTGACACTGTAGTATCTTTAACAAAAAATAACAGAAATAAGAAAGATGCTGGGATTAGTCAAATCAGTGTGACTTGAAATGGCAGAGATGATAAACCCTAAAAAGAAAAATTTTTCATGGTAACTTTATCACACTGTTCATCATAGAAGGGCATATATATAATTATGTATGCATGGTAAAACCCCTGTAAAGTAATAACTTTTAATGAACTAGCCCTGTTAAAATAATACCTTTCTGGGCACCAAACCAAATAGGTACAGGAATACAGTGCAAACCTTCTGAATGATAAAGCAGGAAACTAAAAAGAAAATAAAGAAAAAGAACATTCAGGAGGAAATTGGAATGATAAGCCTGCTTATATTATTGTTATACATATTTTCATTAAATCAAAATAAATTTGATGAGAGCCTTTTAAAATTATTATATGCTGTAGAAATACTATTTATTTAAAATAAAATTTTTTCCCTTAGAAGGTTGATTCTAATTTCATCTGTTTTGCTGATTTCAGAAGAATTATACCAGGAACATATTTTTGTCTTTTAGAGTATTTGTTTCATGATAGTTGTCTGTTTTGTTTTATTGGAGCAGCACTGAACACTGATAGAAATCCAGTCTCTGATCAGCAAACCCTATTGTGCTTAAAAAGCTTGACCCCATATAGAGCTTGGATCCAGGTTCTCAAGTAGTTTTAAGTAGCCCTCTTTTTGAAAATAAAAAGTAATACTACCTAAGATCCAGATCTTCAGAGAGACTTGGTTTTCTGAACTCCAGTGAGTGCCGAGGTCATCAGGTCTAGAAGGCAGCCAGCATAATGATGCTTCAGATATACGCTGTCACTCTCAACTTTTCTCCCCAAATCTGGGAGCCAAAGCTGGTGATGATATACAGTCTGCGAGTGATGGGAGCAGAGCATGTGAATGTTTGTTTAGTTTTGCATAACTAATTGACTCATCAGGGAGGAACTGATTTTTGAAGAATCACATCAAACATTCATTTTTACTATCCTGAGCAACAGGTTACCGATGCGTAAGATCCTCAGGAATGTGATTAGCTTAATAAGACTTTCATTAAGATCATGTCTTCTAGATCTCCTGTTATAACATCAGATCAATTTGTTGTTGAAATTCATTCTCATTTTAAAAGGGATGGAGACAAGGCCTCCAGGAGTGGGGGAAGTGACCGACCTAGTGAACAACCATCTTCTAATTGTCAAAAAGCCTTAAAACTGAAACTTGCTAAAAAAAAAAATAAAATAAAAAAGGGCAAGAAAACAATTAAATTTGGAGAATGGATATTATGGTGTAAGTAACAAAGAGCAGTCTACAAAAGAAATACTACAAAAGAAAATGTTATAGGGAATTAATTTTCTAAACTATATTTGAAGGTTAAGTATTTCTTCCCTTGGTAAGACTCTAGTACTGATTTCAGTTTCTTTTTTTTGCCTCATGTATTCATTTCCCTCTTAAATACTCCTGTATTTCAAAAAATGTGTTTTACCAAGAAATTGTTGAAAACGTTTTTGGAAAGTTCTAATAAATTATATGAGAAGGGTAAAAATTAGTGTTCCAAAGATAGTGGTGTTCCATATAAAGTTAATTAGATTATTTTACATCTCTTTATGCTGCAATCCAAACCCAGGACTACCTTTGTCTCTCAATGCTGACTGTGATACAACCTTCTGTCATGGTGACTTGTTCTGAAGTTGCTTGAATTAAAAGGCTGTGCTTTGGATCTACATTTCTATGGATGAAATACAGCAGATTAAGTGATTCTGAGCTGCTAACCTCAGCCTCCATCCTTCTATCTGTTTTAGAGCTCTTGTGATTCATTGCCATTCTCCTGAAGTCACAGAGAAAGGACAGACGGTTTTAATTACGATCACAAAAAAAAGTCAATCAGGCATATGGAGATAACAGCCCAGAATTTTTATGAGACCTTGGAGAAGTTAGCTTGCCAGAACTTGAAACCGTGGAAGTTGACTTATTTCAGCTTGGGAGAAAATTTTCTGAGTCTTTAAATTTTTTTTCCAGGAGAATCTGATAATAAAATTACTAATGTATGACCTTTGCTTAGAAACAAATGAAAGACGAAAAGTACAGATAACAATAGCTGAAAAATAGTACATATTTATAAGAAGTAACTGTTTTGAATTTTATTTTAAAACCATTTGTCATGAGACTTGCTTGAAGTTCAACTGTGTTAGATTGAAGTCAGTGAAATTTTACTGTATCAGAAAGGACTGGTCCTTGATAACAGCATTATAATTGTTGTAAAGAATTTGCAGAATAACACATAATTTAATGCCTTGAAGATTTTTTTAAAAAATAATATTAGGGGTAAGGTGTGTAAGTGAGAGTTCAAATGTTTCCTCATGTCCTGTTGAGTGATTAAGACTTTTTTAAAAAGTAAATTTGATAAAAATATTTTCTTTCCTAATGAAAATCCTAATAGTCCAAACATCACTGTTTCCAAAAGAAGAACAGGATTATTTATAATGTGCTGCTGAATGGCTTAATTTTTGATATTCACTGGAAACAGCACCTGCTGACAAGATTATATAAATACACTTCATCTGAAAAACATTAAAATAACTCAGTTTCTAGCTACATTTAACTTAATAAGAATAAACTTTACTAAGAACACAAAATATGCAAAAACACTAACATTTCAGTCTTCTGAATTTAGTCCTTCATAATATTGACTTCATTCTCCATTTTATCTATAGAAGCTACTTTAATGGTATTTGAGCAATATATTTTAATTATTTATAATTCTGAAAACACAGTGGAAGCAGAAGCAGCCTGTAATGAAGAGATACCAAAAGCTGAGGGTTCAGTTCATATAACTTCTTTCATTCATTAATTTTCATCTAAAGTAAATGTGGGGGCAGCTTCACAAAAGGTACCACACTGAAAAAGTATATCAGTGAAACAGTTTAAAGAAGTCATTACTCCCTCAGGCAACATGTTTCATCATCTCCTTGCCTGTTGCCTTTTGAGAATGAATGCTCCTGCTTGTGGGAGTGTTCCGAGGCTCCATTTGGCTTCAGGGAGAGCAGGGTTAGACTAACGCAACCAGATTCCTTGCATTACCTATTCTTTTAAGGACCAGAGGTTGTTTTGTTTTGCTTTGTTTTGTTTTTTCTCTGCAGAGACAAATAACCTAGAAGCAGTGAATTATGAGCAATCATTGACCATTCAGAGTAATAACCTGTTGGGTAGCTGTTTGCAAAGGTACTGCAATTACAACTAACTTCTAAGTAAGTATATATATGAAGATTTCTTAGTGCCTTCAAATCAAAATTCTTTTCTCTTCCAACCTGCATTTCTTTCATAGACTTACAGGAGAAATCCCAAACAAACATAACAACATCAGGCTTTTACCTAAGTCCCTTTTCCCTCACTGTAAACAAATTCAAGAAGGAAAAGGAAAAGAAATTACCAAAACCTGAAAATAGCTACAGTAATCCTGTTTCTTGGATAAAAATCTAGGAAACCCAAATTTAAGAATACTGCCAAATTCAGAAGTTATTATTTGGGGCCAAACACTTGCATTTACAATAACTTGTATCTTAGAACATTGGCTCAGCAAGTGCTTTTTGGAAACAAGTACTGTTGGCCACCTTCTCCCTCACAGCTGTGTGGAAGAGGCACTATGAGGATGTAGAGGCAAATTTCAGGTGAAGCAGATGATTGCATAGCTCTTTTAACATCCACGTAGGGCTCGGGTAATCTGTGAGTGAGATGGGTTTACAATTTGATTTTGCTTCCCACATGGAAAGTTGCCATCCTGTTCTCTCTCTCTCTAACTTTGTAAATTTACAACTTGTCATCACGTTTTTCCCCATAAAAGTAATCATTTAAGTATTTTCTCACAATTTAAATCAATCCTTAATAAATGGTCAAAATCCCACATGGTAGTGAACACCAGCAGTGTTGACTGAAATCGAACAGTAGCAAATAGTGCTCAGCTCTGACGAATTAAACTTATCTACTGAGGACAAAACTGGCATTACTGTGAAATCCACACTAGTTCAGTGTTCTTTCCTAAAGGCATAGAAGTGGGACTTAAGTACCTCTCAGTGCAAATTCATACATCCATCATACGTACTATAACTCTAAGCAAACAGTGTCTTCTGAGGACAAGAGACCAGCAACCAAATTGCTATTGAATCAGTTGAACTATAAGTACAATGAAGCCTAGAGCTGTAGCCATTTGGCAAAGAGCCTTATGATGTGTTGTGCTATGGCATGGGTTTCCTGAGGAGATTTGGCTTCATCATGAATGCCGGTGGCCATTGCCATCACTCTGTGATTGAGGTGGGGATGGAGTAACAATATGGGAGTGGCACTGGGAGATTCAGATTTTTTTTCTCTCTTTATTCAACTTATTTTTCCACTTCCATGTGTTTTTATTCTGATTTTGAGGACAGAAATAATCACATGCTTACCCTGTAATAATGTAGTAATCTGTCATATAAATACCCTGCCATTATATGGTAATTATGGTTTCATTAAATGATCAACAGCTACCATGTTAGCCAAGAATAATTACACATTTGTGCCCTGTATCTTAAAGTGTTCTCAGCTCCCCTTTTTTCTTTTTTTTTTATTGAAAAGGGGAAAAAATGTTGCCTTGTGATTAAGAGCACAATTTGGCCCAGTCTATGCATTTATTCAGTATGACTTGGAATGCCACAATCTCCTATTTTGACTTTATTCCACAGCATACCAAAGTCTCATTTAAAGGAACTTCACCACAGCTATTATGGCTGAACATTTTCAAAGTTTCCTGAATAAGGGGCCATTCCACATTACTGCATTTTTTTCCTTTACACTTCCAGTGCCAGTTAATTATTTCCCAGGAATTTAATAATGCAGTAGTGTGTGGATTACAGCTCTCTGTACAACTTGGATTAATATTTGACACTGACCCAAACAATCTGGTAATTTCAAAATTTCTGATTGTCTTCAGTTCTAAGCATCTTCTTATGGTTAGTAAAGGGACATTTTCCACTTGCAAATATTTTCTTTAAGCTGAAATTTGAGATATTGGACATACGGACCGTGTATAATATTCATTGAAGTAGCATTAAATTATATTGAATAGAATAGTGCATGTAGACCTTCTAAATTTTACTATGTAGACATGGTAAAAAATTTGCTGTTTTAGCTGTGCAATTTCCTACTCTTGACCTTTTAGCACAGATGCATGATTATTCATTATGTAGAGCTTTTGACCACCCATTGAATGCTTGTTAATAGCTCCAATATTCTGGATAAATACATAATGAGTGAATTTAGGATGCAGTTTGGATGCCTTATCATGGCCTTGTAGGCCCCTGAGTGATCCCAGCGTACCTAAGCCAGAGACATGGAGCTGGCAGGTCCTGAAGGAGACCATTGGGCTCCTGGACTGGTAACTACAGTCCAGCTGGGGTATCCCTGGATAGAAAAAGTGACACTAGTCCACCTATGTTTGGGGACTCAGTTTTTCTTCCTGACAGGGCAAGTGGTGGGCTGGAGTCAGGAAGCTTCAGTTGAAATTGGTACTATAGTCTATTTCACTTATCTGGATCAAATTTTTGTTTTCAGTGACATATTCATAAACACTGGATGGAGAAGAGAGGAGTAAAGGCAGAAAGTGGAGGGCAGGAAGGAGAAAGGAAGTACAGTTTCACAGCTGCTTCTGTCTCTCCCAAAATATACCTAGCTTTGGTCCTATAATTCCTGCGTTTCTCTCCAGCCACCATTTTTGTTCTGCAAAGTTCTTACCTTTGCAGGCATTTTACACTTTTTGTATATACTCTTCCTCATCAACTCTCCCTTTTCCTGAAGCTCTTACAACTGTTCGGTTGTAGTTTTTTGACCTATTTGTCAGCATTATTCCTTTCCTTTTCCTGTGTAATTGAAACTGTCAGTTCCAGAGTTTCAGGGAACCTTCTGTTTCCAACATATTCATAGGCTCTGATTCATCACGATAACTTCAGCCCATGCATAACTTGACACATTCATTAAAATTACACATAAACTGAAATAATTGAACATGTGCTTCACAGAACATTTTCCAAAGCATTCCAACTCACTAAAAAATGAAAAGGGCAAGGTTATTACAACACATACTCAGTACTATTTCCTTGTGTTTGGAATAGCTCTAGAAGAGCCTATTTTCCTTGTAGATAAACACATATGACGTTTACATTGAATTAAATGCAAGCAAAATTTCAAACTCAATACAAACACAGTGGTTGAAGACTGTCGTCCTAAAACATAGACTTTCACCCAGTATAAAACTATTTCCTTCTACCATATCCTTATGTTAAACATTTATTTTTTTATTTTAGAAAGACAAAAAGCCTCATTTTCTGTGATTCAAGTAATTTATCCTGAATTAATAAAATAGATTGGATTTTTTTAAAGTTCAAGACATAATCCAGATGGGATTGAGTTGTGAAGTCTAATCATAACATGCTTTATCCAGTGACAGTGCTTTTCCTTTGAATACATGTCGAAAATCAACACAGTAATGTGTTCTTAGAGCATAACACAGACTGTTGTGCACCTTTTTTTATTGATTTGTCTTTGTACCATGTCACCATTCCAAGTGAGATGCAATATACTCAGCAAGAAACAGGTACCTTTACATGATCTTTCAGGCCATAGGAGTCAAACAATCTGTTGTTACTACAAATGCCTGTGAGGTAGGTGCTTCTTGAAAAATAATGAGTAGAAAAACAATAAAGGAAAAAAGTGTGCAACACAAGAGAATGGAGACAATGCAAATAGAATCCTTAACCTTTGTAAACCATCACAGATGCCACAGGTTATGACTCACAATGAAGTCCTGCACATATTGCTGAATAAATAAGGAGGATCAGAAAACCCCGAGAATTTATAGATCACATAGAGATATTTGTCTTCTGTGCTCATATTCCACTAAATCATAAGCTTTACCATTAGATACTTTCAGGGCATCTAAAAAGTATTTTCCAAGTAGAATTTATTCTCAATCTCTGTTGCTACTGTACGTGTGTAAGGGGAAGAAAAACTTGTGCAACAAGTACGAAAATGCAATCAAGGAATTCAAAGCAAAATTTGTATTCCCCCTCCCCAGTTACCACTCAAGAGAGAAAACCTCACTGTTGAGAGGGGAAAAGCAGCTCTAACATGTTTTATTTATATATTTATTTATTTTTAAAAAGCTTTACTAAGAAAGGGAATAATTTAATACCAGGAAACATACAAAAGAAAGATGACCATTGATACTATATGCAAGTAGAGCATACTCCGGTAACTTGACCTATATTTTAAAATATATATATATTTTCTGTCATTGACTGGCAGCACAAAGGCTCTGGTCTTGCAACTGGAGATTTCTCATTGAAGCTCCAGGCCCATGTGAAACCCCTCGGCAACAGAGTCTGCAGATGTGCTCTGGAATGGGAGGTAAATTCACTAACAGAGCAATAATATCTCTATGGATGGGTTAATTGAACTTTGTGGATGGTTATACATTGACCGTTTAAAAATAGCTGAATATAGCAGCTGCGCAAAACTCATGTCTTTCGTCTTTATGTATTGGACTTTTTTTCTTTCTTTTCATTTATGGCTTGCACATTTCAAAAGTGAGCAAGTATTAAGGGTTTTATTGATGCAAGTGAAATATCTAGTAATACAACAGAAGTGAGGGTAAAACATAAGAAGGAGGTGAACAATGATACAAGCTTTGAACTGGAAAATATTTTGTGTTGTAGCTGAATGCCTTGGCAACAAGCCATGTGATATGTGCACAACCCACACAGGCAGTTCAAAATCCAAATGATAAGGATGCAAGGACACTCTCAAACACATTTAGTCTGTCACATGATTTGTTGTGAAAATATATATTACAGGGAAAAAATCGCACTTAAGCAATACTAAAGTGAAAAATCATGTAAGGTAATAAAACTGTTCAATAAACCTGAAAGTAAAGCACTTTGTATTTAACACTACCTTTTAGGGCTGTGCCAAATTGATTTTGTTTTTACCTGAATTTTTGTTTCTCATTTTTTTTGTGTTTTTGAGAGGTTCTGTCATCTTTCGAAAGAGTCCTCCCTTCCAAAGTGGGAAATCCTGTTAGTGAAGAATATCTCAAAAGAAAAAGAATTTGAAGTGTACATGAAAGGCACTTGAAGTGTGACTACTTCACAGGCTTACAGATTATGTCAGGTGAAACCAGGCAGTGTTTAACAAGGTAAGCATCTGGACCCCTGTGGGTGGCCCTTCATGGCTCCTGCCAGCTCAGAGAACTGGAATCTTCTTCACATGTCTGTGGCTTTCAGGTTGTCTAATTGCTGTGCTTTTCTTTTGAGTTTCCTCAGGTGGTTGTTTATTAGAAACAATGGTCACTGTCATTCTGATTTCCACCTCAGACAAATATCTTATTTTTTCTTTTTCCTCTGGCTAGACACATTCAAAGAGAACTCATGTTAGACTATCAAGAACATTTTAGGTACCTTCCCTTGTATATACTACAATTACTTTCTTGGAAGACCCTCAGACTAACAGGTGTTTGATATGTTAACTCTGCAGTGTTCCTTATCAGACAATAGAAGACACATCAGCTCATTATCAGTCTGAGTAATGACATCTCACATACAAGACTTTCTTAGTATATGAAGTCTGAAAAACAATCAACATGATAGTGTAGAAACTGACTTTAGTTTACGAAGCATTAACATACACTTTTCTCCTAAAGAAAGAGCAATCTTTGATTTTACTACTCGTAGTACTGCTGATCCTACTACCACCTTTATCATTAAAGAGTAAGACTTGCTGTTCTGGGACAGTTAGGTACCCATTCAGTTGAGTAGTCAAAAATGAATCCCATAGAAACAGTATTAGAACTGCCATGTAGAGTAATACTTTTCCTGGTATACAATCCCAACAGTCAATGTTTTTCTCTAAATTCTGATCCCCTGTTGGTTATCCTGACTCTTAGGACTTGTTTCCTGGAAGGTACTGAAGATCTCCATTCCACATATAGGATCGTTTGGATTTAATGCAGCATAACTATGTTCTAACCAGTAGCTGGAACCAGTAATTTCCATAATGAACGAGATAACAGTGTCATTAGACTGTGAAGAGAATTAGTAAAATATCTGTTAACTCTGAAAGTCTGGACTTAAGTGCCTTTTTGAAAACAGTTGTTCCTTGTCCTGCATTATGGCTCCTATGAAGCCATTTTCCCCTGAAAAAATAGTAACTATGGAAAAAAAAAACAAAACAACCAAAACAACAATAAGAACAACAACAACGAATTGACAACAACCAAAAAAACCCAAAACAAAAATATCAAAAAACAAACGAAGAAAGCTTAACATCCCTTGCTAACATCTCTAACACCCTGGATGTAGCAAAGAAACCAAATCTGGTTCCTGGTGTTTGTGACCCTGCTAAGATACATCAAGCTATAAAGTGCTTGGTGTACTGTTGGGCTTACTGGTGAGTTCTTCCTGATGTTACATTTGATTAGAAACTCTATCATAGTGGAGATATTGCTGGATAAGATCACAAATTCTGGACCTTTGCACAGGTCTAAGCAAAACCATTATTTTTCCTTTAACGAGTAATCAAAAGGTTTTTTAACTGCAACTCAGTCTTTCTTTGTCTTGCTATAGAGCAGGTTTTTTGAAGGTCACTGGGGATTTAGGCTTTTGAGTCTAGCTTCCCAAAGAGACTTCAGCTTTTAAAAACTGCTGAAGAAAAATCAGAAGAAACATAATTTCTTAGTGTGAGGCCAACTCCTCTATTACTTACAAACATTGCAGTGGATTCAGTGTTTAAACCTTGCTTTTACCTACAGGAGTCCAGATAAAACTCCCAGCTGCTTACTTTTTTCTTCCATTTCTTTGAATGCTAATGTCTAGATTTTAGATGCAGGAGGGTGGTGCTTAAGATCAAGAGCTCTTAGATCATCATCGTTCCACAGAACTCTTGAGTAATCCTGAAGAAGTTATTTATTCCATCTTTCTTCACTGTAGATATTTGCCCTTCTTGTAAAGGGACTAGTGATGTTAAATTTTACCTTCCCATAGCAAGGAACCTGTATGGAGCAGTCATATAGTGTGGGAAGTGATACTACAGAAAAGTCTGCAAATATGTTTTACTTGAATTGAATCCATGACTACAAGTGCAGCCTTCCCTGTCTTCTGAACTCGTTATTGTCTTTGCCATAAATGGAGGAAGTCGAGCAACAATTCATTTCATGAAGGATTTAGAAACAGGTAGTTGGATCCCTAGATGTCTTGAATAGTAAACAGAAAATGGTCTAATGCGATGCAACAAATTAAATTAATTCCTTTCATGTGTATTGTCTGCATCTAGCCTTTCTTTTCTCATCCTAAAAGAAAACAGGTCTAATATCTCCAATGTAAAACAAAACCATATATCATAGTTAATTAAGTAATTGCTCTAAATTGCCTTAACTAACAGATGCATGCTGAGGTATGTTCACATTGTGAATTCACAGAAAAGGGCATAAGAAATTAAGAAGGTTCAAAAGGAAGAGAGTTCACTAGATGAATTACTTTACCCTAAATATTGTAATTGGCCTCTTCTACAAGAATGGATACTTTAAAATTCCAGAGATGATAAATGAAGAACTTCATTAATTTAGGTCTTTACCCTTGAAGGAAATGTCTTTTTATACATACATACAGGGTTTTCCACTTCCTCCCCTCCCTTCTGCTCTCTTCTTTTTGGCTATAGAAACACAAAGCCGTATTGTTGTGATCCAGGATTTATTTGAAGAGATTTCATCTGGAATGGAGTCAAGCAGAGCAGTGACAGGGGAGCTTTTACAGATTATGACCTGTAATCTCATTAATACTCTGAAACACAAAGATCCAAATGTTGAGTAATTTTGGACAGGACTACAACCTATGTGGCTACATACTCTTCTGACAAGATATCCTGAAACCAGCTTCTCAAAAGTACAACATGAGATAAAATGCTGTTTATGTAACTGCTGACAACTGTAATATTTTCAACCAGAGCAACATAAACTTTAAATCACAAGACCATCTCCTTATTCTCTGTCACCTTGCACAATGGTTTTCCTGGCAATAAAGGGCTTCCCAAGACAGTACAATATAATTTCATCCAGTACTGCTAAAGACAGAAGGGCAGTGGCCATAAACCCAAAGGTTTTAATCTCCTTTGGAGTTCATGAGACAGAAAACTGGTTCATGGAACTGTACTCGGCTCCTCAGCTCTTGAGTAAATTTCACACTCTCGTGAAAGGCTAATTACAGAGATAAAAGATACATTTAGCATCTTGAGCTTGAAGACCCAGAATAATGTCTGAAGAAAAGGCCTGTGACTAGATTGGAAGTTTGTCTTTATTGTCAGCTGAAATACCAGTAAGATTGTTATAGTTTATAAATAGCTCCTGCATATGCAGACCATGCTGAAGAAAGCTTTCCTGTGATGGGTGTATATTTTCAAATGTTGATGAGGCTCACTTTGAAAGGAGTTCTGGCATGATTACCTCAGAAGCAGTGGCAGAGCAGCAATAGCTGTAAGGTGATCTATCATTACATGAATTCTTTGGTCCTCTCCTGAATCATGGAATCATAGAATATGTTGAGTTGGAAAGAACCCATCAGGATCACCGAGTCCAATTGCTGTCTCTGCACAGAACACCTCAAGAATCACACCATGTGCCTGAGGGCATTGTACCAGTGCTTCTTGAACTCTGTCAGGCTTCGTGCTGTGACTACTTCCTGGGGAAGTACTGAACCACACTCTGGGTGAAAAACCTTTTCCTGATATCTAGCCTAAATCTCTCCTGACTCAGCTTTATGCAATTTCTTTGAGTCCTGTCACTAGCCACGAGAGTGAAGAGATCAGTGTCTGTCCCTCCTCTTCATAGACTGCAATGAGGTCACCTCTCAGTCTCCTCCAGGCTGAACAAATCAAGTGACCTCAGCCACTCCTCATAAGACTTCTTTCTCTTTCTTCTTCCTTCTCTAACAGCCTAATGTCTTTTTTATATTGTGGTGCCCAAAACTGCACACAATACTCCAGGTGAGGCCTCCCCAGTGCAGAGCAGAACAGGACAATCCCCTCCCTTGACCAGCTGGTGATGTTTTGCCTGGTGCTCCCAGAACACGGTTGACCCTCCTGGCTGCCAGGGCACTGTTGACTCATGTTCAACTTTCCATTAACCAGGACTCCCAGGTCCTTTTCCATGGCACTGCTTTCCAGCATCTCATTCCTTACACCTACTGGCTTTCCTAGATCATCTAGGTGGGTTACCCTGTCGTAGAAGGAAATCAGGCTCGACAAGTAGGACCTTCATTTATGAAGCCATGCTGACTGTGACCAATGACTGTATTGTCCTCCAAATGTTTATCAATACTTCCCAGAATAATCTTTTGCATGATTCCAGTGGGCACTGAAGTGAAATTTCCAGGCCTATGGTTTCCAGGGTCCTCCTTTTTGCCCTTCTTGAAAACTGGAACAATGTTCACCAGTTTCCAGTCAGCTGGGACCTCTCTGGATTCCCAAGACTGCCTGAAAATCATTGAGAGAGTCTTTGTGATGACATCAGATAGCTCTTTAAGGATTCTTGGATGTATTTCATCAGGTCCCATAGATTCGTAGGGATCCAGCTGGAGCAGAAGATCCTGCACAAATTCAGGGTCAACTGGGAGTTGATCATTCTTGCAGTCATGGTTCTCCAGCTCAGGACACTGAGACCCTCTTGGTCCATCACCCCTGCTGAAGACAGAGGCAAAGAAAGTGTTAAACACCTCTGCCTTGCCTCTCTTCCTGATCATGAGGTGACCATTCTAATCTTGCAACGGGCCAATGACATTTCTATACTGATGATATTTCTATACTGCTTATTGCCATTAATGTATTTGAAAAAAACCTCTTTTTATTGTCCCTCACACTTCTGGCCAGCTGCTACTCCAGCTGAGCTTTGACTGCATGAATTTTCTCCCTACTGTGGCAAGCAGCATCTCTTGTATTTTTCCGATGTCAACTGACCTTGCTTCCCCTGGGCATCCTTTTTGCCTTTTTTCCAAGAGAAGATACCTGCTCAGCCAAGTTGGCCTTCTGCCTCACCTGCCTGATTTCTGACATTGGCAATTGCCTGCTCCTGTGCCCTTAGGAGGTGACGTTTGAAAAACGACCAGCACTGATGGACCCCAGCACCTACAAAAACATTTTCCTGGGGCACCTTATTTATTAGTTCCCTGAGCAGCCTGAAGTCTGCTCTCCTCATGTTCAGAGTGGAGGTTTCGCTGGCACTTTTTCTTCTCTCAACAGAGATTTTAAACTCAATTACTTCATGGTCACTGTGGTCAAGACGACTACCAATCTTCACTTTGCTCACAAGATCCACTCTGTTGACAAGCAGCAGATCAAGGAGGGCATCTTTCTGAGTCAGTTCCTTTAATACTTGTTCCACAAAGTTGTCATCCAGATTTTTCAGGCCTAGGTTGTTCCCAGCTGACGTCTGGCAAGTTGAAGTCTCCCATAAGGACAAGGGCCGTTGATTTGGAAATGTCCCTTAGTTCCTCAGAGAATAATTCATTGGTGTCATCATCCTGGCTGGGTGATCTATAGCAGACTCCCATGGTGACATCTGTAGTATTTGTTTGCCCCTTGGTCTTTACCTAGAGGCTCTCAACTGTGCCATTGCCATTGCCATTGTGAGCTCCATACATTCTAACCCTTCTGTTATGTACAGTGCCAGCCCTCCCCCCTCTTCTGCTCTGCCTATCCCTCCTGAAGAGCCTGTAGCTCAGTGCTCCAGTCACAGGATTCATCCCTCCAGGCTTCATTTATGTCAATGATGTCAAACCTCTGACTGGGCCAAAGCTTCCAACTCCTCTTGTTTGTTCCTCATGCTGCATGCATTGGTGTAGAAGAATTTCAGGTGTAGTGCTTTGTAGCCAATGCCTTGAAGGGGATGGAGGGATCTCCTTGTGCTGTTTTCCTCAAGTTTTGGCACACTATCCCATTACTCATCACCAGCAAGCCTGGTATTTTCCCTTTCACCCTTCCAAGCTAGCTTAAAGCTCTATCAATGAGCCCCACTAGATCCTGTGCTAGAACTCTTTTTTTCTGTCTGAGAAAGACAAATACTATTGGGTATCAGTAGATCAGGGTTGAGTAGATCATCCCAGG
Organism: Xenops minutus; assembly: GCA_035221455.1. Classification (NCBI taxonomy): domain Eukaryota; kingdom Metazoa; phylum Chordata; class Aves; order Passeriformes; family Furnariidae; genus Xenops; species Xenops minutus. The sequence continues at coordinate 36,523,672 of JAWWEE010000158.1, read as the reverse complement.
GTCAAAACCCCCAAATTTTTTCTGATTACACCAGCCTTAGAGCCACTTCTTGACCTGATGGATCTGCCTATTCCTATCAATATTATTCCTTGTTACTGGAAGGATCAAGTAAATTACTACCTCTGCTCCTGATGTTTCAATTAGACCAAGGTCCTCAAGGCTCTTTTGACTGCCCTCAGACTTCTCTTTGTTATTTCATCACTGCCAGCTTGAACAACCAATAGCATGGAGACATGTATCGTGGAGAGACATATAAAGGCTATGGAGTTCTTCAACCAGTATACTGGAGGGGTTTCCTTATTTTTTTTCTCCAGATTTCTCCTTTTTCTGCAACACAAAGGTAAGCAGTGCCACAAATTTTTCTCTTCCTGACTCATCATTTACATTAAGTACTGAGGGAGCAATTTTATTTATTTTTCCGTCAGTGTCTGCACTGTAAACTATTCCCTATTTTCATTTTTCTTTAATCTATAAAGAGGAATTAAATAATAAATTTTTATTCCATTTAGTGGTTTTCATAATAAAACTGCAAGGTCAGAAGGAGCTGTTCTTTTCTGCCTAACTAGACTAATTACTGCATAACAGACACCATACAATTTTAATTGAGCTAGCAAATATATTTTAGAAAGACACTTCATCTTAAACCTAGGCTGAATACATCTACTTTTAAAGAATAGTGATCACATATAAAGCAGACATCCCAAAGTCCTAGGCAGCTAAAGATGTCTGATGAAGACTACCTTAAGCAAGCAGTAGACCACAGAATCAAATGAGTTGAATGTCTTTACTTCCTCATTCTTGTGATAATAAGAAAAAGCCCAAGGATTCCATCTTCATTTTAACAAAAATATAACCCTGCACATGATGCAAGATAAATGTCTTACTGTTCAAAATTGCGTCATATTTCCAGTTTTCATTTTCTAATTGCAATTTTCCATCACTGACTCATTTTATACCTCGTCTTTTTGACTAAATAGATCTGTATGATTAGTGGCAGACGTCCTATACAGGTACTCAGATTTGAGTATTTTGACAAGTTAAATTATACATATAAAGAGTAGGAAACAGTTGCTTTTCTGAATCCTTTCAAATATTTCCAACTTTTTTTTGAGAGGTTGGGAAATAAGCAGTGATTATGTCACTAAAAGTCTGTCTAGAGTTAATGATACCTCTTTTCTCCTCATCCATTTTCTCATGGATATTAGTCCATCTTTGCCATAACTTTGCTCTCCCAAACAAGTTCTCAAAACAGACTAAACTCAAAATTTTTAAACCAACATGTTTTTCACAGATGTGACTGTAGAAAAAAAATTGCTCTGGACCAATATGGATTCCTGATACGCAATTTAGAATCACTTGTACCAGCTTCCCAAAGCTGGTTAAGTTCATTTGAAGTCAGTGGGAGAAGCCTGTGATAAAATTCCTACATAAAACCAGTTGCATGGTGTAGCAGGACAGGTACCTGCAAACAATGACTCTTTGGCCTCAGTGCATCAAATTGTTCAAATCTTTCTGTCAGTTTGTTTGGTAAAAATATTTGGTTCAAAGCGTTACAGTGCCTACTTGTTTGAAGGACAGTTGTTCTGGTAGGCCTCCTCTCTTTTCATGATATACCATATGTATTATCAGCACATATCACTGTACATAAGATCTGTTTTCAAGTCTATAGTGTTTCCATGTGTGCTTCTGCACAGCTGCACAACAACTTCCCTCTCTGTTAGTGGCCTAAACATGGTTGCAGCATCAAGATTCAGGAACAGGAATAAAAAATACTCCCCATGGAGAAAATAGGGTTGAGAAGAGAACATCAAGCTCCAAGAGCTGGTTCTATGATTTAGTTCTAGTACCTAGATGCTGTTCAGACCTGTGGAAAGTACAGATTATGGTGAAATTTGTACTTTTCCCCCCTTGCCTGTTTTAGTACCCATTTCTCTAAGCAGCTATGTAACACACTGCCTAAGTCTTGAAAAATTATGTTTTCCAGCTAATTGTAGAACTCTTCCTTGCTACTGTCTCTCTTAAGCTAACAGTTTAGTAGTAATAAAAGAAAATATGTTAAATTAACCAAGTGGATGAAAACTGGAAAATGTGGCAAGAAGTAAAATATACAAGATATTAGTCCATAGGAACATTTATATAAGGCACATGAGTCAACAGTGGGCTCTGGCAGCCAGAATGGCCAACTGTGTCCTGGGGGGCATCAAGCAAAGCATCACCAGCTGGTCAAGGGTGTCCCATTCTGCTCAGTGTTGGGGTGGCCTCACCTTGACTATTGTGTGCATTTTTGGACACCACAATAAAAAGAAAACATTAAGCTATTGTAGAGCATCCAAAGGAGGGCCAGGAGGATGATGAAGGATCTAGCTGGGAAGCCATACGAGGAACAGCTGAAGTCACTTGGTCTGTTCAGCCTAGAAAAGAAGAGTCTGAGGGGAGACATCAATCCAGTAAGGTACTGATCTCTTTACTCTAACGAGCAGCGAGAGATCTCGAGGAAATGGCATGAAGCTAGGTGAGGTTTAGGTTAGATATCAGGAAAAAGTTTTTCATCCAGAGGGCCGTTGGGCACTGGAACAGGCTCCCCAGGGAAGTGATCACAGCACAAAGCCTGACAGAGTTCAAGAAGCTCTTGGGCAATGCTTTTAGGCATGTGGTGTGGTTCTTGGGGTGCCCAGTGCAGGGCCAGCAGCTGGACTGGATAATGCTGATGGGTCCCTTTCAACTCAACATAATCTATGATTCTATCTGAGGAAAACTTAAAACCTTGAGTTTTTCTAATTGAAGGTAATTTATAACTTTAAACACAAAGTATTGCTCTGCTGTGCAAGTTTAACAGATGGACAGAAGGCCTTTCGAACTTGGTGAAAGTCCGTAGCCATGTATCGAAAGCCAGAGCTTGTTGGAAAGCTAAACCACTTTCTGGTGGCAGCCCTGCCTGTAGATTCAGGGAAAATATCTTCTTAATTTCCATTTTTCTAACAGGTTTAGTTCATTATCCACTTCTTTCAAAACTGTAGAACTGATTGCAATTTTTAAAAAACTGGAAAACTTTTCCTCTTCTAGTGTATGAATATTAATTAGGGGAAAGGAATTGGATTATTTATAAAATCTTGGACAGAGTGGCTAGAAAGAATCAGTTCACCTACTTTCTGTCTTCAGCAAAATTTGATTTAAATTAAAACTGTATTTATAAAAATACACTTAATTTTTATAAATTAAATACTAAAAAATCCCTTCAAATTCGAGGGATCTAAAAACATTATTTATCAACATGTTTTACTGCTTGTTTACTGGAAAAAAATAAACTTTTCCTTAAGGAAAATAAAGTACAAATGCACAAGACAATATTCAATGGTACAAATCCAAGCTTCCTGTGTGCTGATTTAAATCATTCCACCCTGAATTCAGTCTTTCCAGTCTCTGTGCTTGCAGTAGTAGAGATTTCTGGCCTTCCTTCAGTTTCTCAGTGTCTTTGTGGTAATGGCTGTGCCTAAAAAGGGAATGAAATGTTCCAAGTGACTTCACACAGACATGCCTAGGGCCTGATCCAAGCCTATTGACGGGGCTGGAGTCCTTCCATTTGCTTCAGTGAGCTTTGAATCAGTTTTTTTATAAGGACGTTGCCTCCTGGCTTCCTGATGTGGTAGACATGCACAAAGAGGCCATATTTGCAATGCTACTTTTCTTGTACTCTTTCAAACAGCATCTTCGTATCTAGCTTGCTCTTATCATAACTTACCGTCTTATTCAAAGATCAGTCTTAGGTATTTTTCTTAGATTTAGGGCATCTAGGGATATTGTTTGGTTGGGGTTTTTTTGGGGGAGTGTCGTTTTTGTTTTGGTTTGGGGTTTTTTTTGGTATTTGAATCAGATTTGATTACTTTTTATTCACAAATCTAATTTTTCTAGATTTCCTCTACCATTACTTCTCTGTTCCTCACAAGTAATGTCTGCTTCTCCTAATCCAACATATTTTATGAAAACTAGTAGCTGTGTTTGTTGCCTTTCTGAGATTGTGAATGAAGTTAAACAAGGCCTAGTATAATATAGATATGTATGGTAATCTGTTTATCTTTCCCATTGACTGTGATGCTTTTTATCAATACCCTTTGTATACATTCATCCAGGTTGTCATATCAAGTGGTATCTTCCAAATCAAACTAATTTGAATTTGTAAAACCTACAAATAAATATAGATTAATGTTTTATCAGAATCCAAATGTGGCATAGCCAGTGCTATAAACTTCGTGTTCATCCAGATAGATTCTTAAGGACTTTCTTAGCTTACCAAATAAGGGCATCAGTGACTGTCAGGGAAAAAAAGAAAAAAAAAGAAAAGAAAAAAAGTAATCATGTTCAACAGTTAAGTTTACTAGTTTTAAACTCACAGTGTGCACTTTGTATGACTATTTAGTCATCTGGATGTTCAGTGGCCCTGTTCCTCCACTCCATGGCATACAAAGTAGTCACTGTTAAAGATCTGAACATGAAAATGTTCTGAAATCCTCCTCCCTTCCCTTCCCTTCCCTTCCCTTCCCTTCCCTTCCCTTCCCTTCCCTTCCCTTCCCTTCCCTTCCC
>JAWWEE010000158.1:36501599-36518994 GCA_035221455.1 Xenops minutus | reverse complement strand
TCCCTTCCCTTCCCTTCCCTTCCCTTTCCTTCCCTTCCCTTCTCGCAGTCCTGTATGTCTTACTTTAGGAGGAACTAAAATATATAAGTATGGAAGTAGTGCAAGTTCACAGTTTAACTCTTTTGGTGGTGTTAGAGTGTTAGTCATCTTAAACAAGCAACTTGCAAGTGCTCACATATTTCAAGTATTCTCTTTTCAATCTTTCCCAATATAAATTTCACTGTGTCTGCCTGCCTTAATTTTTATGTCCTCTTTCTCTACTTGCTTAAAAAATATTTAAAAATTGTTTTTACTGTACCTTACACAGCTTTAAGGTATCATTTTAATTTTTCTTATAATTTATGACAGACAACAACTCAGCCTTGCTTCTTCAAAGGAAAATGGAAGTGTGAATGGTGTATCTAGAAGCCTCAGGAATACTATCAATCTCACAAGTCTCACTGTGTATGTAGTTCACCTCTGTGCCAAAGTGAGATCAAGCCAAGAATCACCACATCATGCAACTTGGTTTCCATGTACAGACAGATCAGGAAAGGAGATGTAACACATCTGAAAATAGTCATGATAAGCACACAGGCTGAATACCTTGTCTGTTACACTGACTTTACCCTTTGTATTGCAGAGACAACTTTCTTTTGCTAACTCACTTGTTATCATTATGTCACTCAGCTGAAATGCTTTCTGCCTTCTCACCTTGACTGAGTTTTGGGTGTTTTGGTTTTTTTTATCCTCTTGATAATCTTTCCATTTTCAGTTTCCACAGCAACTTGTTGATTCTTGTTAAAGTCTTATTCCATCATTCCTCATGAAGCCACAAGGCTATCTCCTGAACCTCATCATCTGCTTTCTTTTGTTTTTTCAGTAGCAAGTGAATTAGTATATTTTGATCATTTGGCATCATAAGGCTTCTTCTCAATTTTAAGCTTTAAGTCTTCATTTTTGTTTTACTCATTAGATCTCTTATTTTACACACAGAGCTCCTACTAATATGGTTAAGAAGCACATCTGCACTTGAGGACAAGTAGATTCTTTATTCTTGTAAAAAGAAAAAAAAAGTATATAAGGCACCTGATATATTAGTTGAAGAAATCGCTGAAACAAATTCAAGAAACCTTGGTGAATAACTTTTAGTCAAAAAAACTGTGAAGTGGCAAAGATTGATTGTGAATCTCCAAAACAAACAAACAAAACAAAACAAAAGGCAAAATGACTGAAGATTGAAAGCAGTCTGTTTCTACTAATCTTTTTGACTATTTAAATCTCGCTTAAAAACATCAGTTAAGACTGCATAGCAGCTTCAGGAGTGAACTGAACTTGAGCTCTGGAATAACGGAGCACAAACCAGTGTCTAAACGTAGCCCATGCTGGAAGGGGATCTTGCACCTTCTTGTAAATTGTGGACTAGTCCTACTGGTGTGGTTGGTTTATTTCTTTCTCTGAAGGTAGAAAATAAAAAATATATCTAATACATTCAAAGTCTTTAGGCAAGCAACATTAGTCAACAAATTATTGTAGAACACAGTTCCTCTAGATATGAGTAGAGTGCTCTTTAGAAGTAATTTAACTTTCAACCTCTGTAAAAAAATGACTGATTTTCTGACAGTCAGTTTGGCTGACTCCCCCACTATCAGCAGATGGTCTTGTTCAGGACACAGGTCCTAGACTATTTTTTTTTCATGTTCACACAGTACTGTGTGGAATAGTAGGATTTGGGTCTGGAGTTCTCATCCCGCTGGGCAGAGCTCCAACACTAATGTCACCTCATGAGTCTTATGTGTGACTGCCAGGCAGGTAAAGACAACTGTCTTTTTGAAATTACAAAGCAGATTTAGCAGCCTGTGAATACCCTGTCACTGAGACTGATACAGCCTCCCAATTTTTGGCACTGGTCCTTTGAGGAAAAAAGTAATCATGAAACACAGTAGGGATAATTACCAAATTGAGAAGAAAAAGCTTTCAGATGATCAACAGGCATATTTTGGGGGAGGGAGAGGAGAGTGTTTGCTATTTTTAATTACAGCTCATTAGACACAGAGAATCAACTCTCAAATCTGTGGGGAGACTGGCATTATTTCAGTAAAAGTCAAACCAACCACCAAAATATCATACAAATCGGAGGTTTCTTTGCTCTTTTCCTCTACTGATCTGCTTCTCTTGGCTGCACTTCATCATGTCAACACAGCCTAAGTTAGATCTGTGGAGTGGAACAACTGGTGCTGAAGATTCAGCACCCATATCAGGCTTTTTTAAACGTACATCCACGTGCAGTGTGGGCAAAGGATTCATTCAAACTTGCTTTAGTCTGCTGTTCAACATCAGAGCTGTGAGTTAGAGCTCCTGTACATTAGAGCATTGGGGAATAAGTTTTAAAATGTTTTACCTGAAAGAAGTGCAAGTTGTGTGCTTTCACACCATTTGCAATGTGAAACAAAGCCTGGAAAGTGGAAATCATTGTGATTGACTGTTCAAAAACATGCTTTGAATCCAAATGAAAATGCTAGTATAGGTATAAATCATCTTAAATATGAACAGTCTGCAGCAAAATGAGGCTGTAGGAGACCTTCTACAGGAATATGCACAGCAACTGAGAGAAATATGGCAGCCTATTTTTGATCAGGAAGTAGGTAAGCAGGAGCACAGAAAACTGTGGCATGAATTCCACCTTTGTGTTCATAAAGATACACAACTCTTCAAGTGATGCAATCATGAAATCATGTCCCTGAAACATTTCTCATTGTAATATAAGCATTATTGATTGCAGATTTAGTGTCTTTTGATGTCAATAAGGGTCTGTCATAGGGCAGTGATTATAAAAAATTATTTATGCTATTGCAACCTCACATCTTGCATTCCCTATGTTAGCATTTTTAATTCTTTTTTTCCTTGTCATATATTTCTCCTTTTATTTGAAATGTGAAAGTTGATGGTTTTGGTGTAAAATTGGTTTAATTGAGATTCCATCTAAATTCTACTCTATAGTATGATAAAATGCTAACTAGTCTAGCACTGTGATTAATTAGAAACCTGTTTAGGACATGAAATAGTATGTCTCAATTTCTGAATTGCCCATCAAGAGTATTGTATAAAATTTTGATGTTTTTGTGAGAAAGTAGTACTGATGACTGTAATAGAACTCCTGTGGATCTGAGTTTGGGGAGTAATTCTGAGACTGAAAGGAAATGAAGTCCAAGGGATGTGTAAAATTAAATATTCTAATATGTACATTAATTCTGACCAGTTGTAACCTTTGTATCTCTTCTCCACACCTTCCCCCCTGTCTCTTTCTTTCCTCACTTTCTCATTTACATGAAAGACTGCTGCATGCAGGGGATGCAAAGATTTCTCTCTGAGCTGTGAGAGAAACAGGCAAAGAAAGAACTTCATTTACATGATTTTTTCCGAATTCACCTGTGACACTAAGTAAACCAAGACATTCCTCATAACATATTGGCTCAAATTTCAAAAAGTTGGGAAGTACCAGATAGGCTGAAATAAGGCTATATGTCTACACAGCGCACTGGTCCAGTAATTTTTGGGGACATAATTGCTATAATACCCATCCATAAGAATTTACTGTAGGAAAGAAAATGCTGTGCAGGTGTTATTAATCCCTTGTTGTCAAGAGCATGATATTCTTGCAACCAAAATGTAATCAATAAACATATATTTTAAACCAGACTCAGTGTTGGCTTTCTTAACTACAGTTTACTTTCTTCTCAAAATTCTTTAGCAAACAGCAATTGCCAGGCTATGCGAAGATAAGCATGTCATATAAGTCAGTCTAACTTCTTGTTCAAAGCCTTTGAAACTGACTAATTTAAGTAATGTCAATGCAAGGAAATACTTTCCCGTAATTTTTGCTCATGTTTACATCCCTTCTCTTGAAATTCCAACAAAAATATAAAGTACCTAGAACCAGAAGAACAATATTTGCATCATGTAATTATTTTTCCGCATGAAGGAAAAAATGCACTGTAGAACTAGTGGTATTACAGAATGAACAGATAGCACTCTGAAACTGAATAAAGCTGATGGGGCAATGATAGGTATTGATTGCATGTGTTGCAGCAAGATGATGCAAAGTTCAAATATTCTCTGGGCCTTCCCTCAGAGAACAAAATAATAGTTTTTCTCCTCTGAAACCAGATGGCCTCGAACTAAGATTTTCAGGAAGCTTTGAAAGGAAGCAGGGATTTGTTGTATGTGCTTCCAACAGAGGTAAAAAACTTTTCAATGAAGGAGAGAGTTACAGGGAAATTTTTTTATTCTGTATACATAAAGCAGTATTTGAATTTAGTTTCTTTTAATTTTTCTCTAGGAACCATCTTTGATATAATAAGATAAGCATTAGACTTTGGTGTATATCCAACCACTAATTTAAATTTTTTGTCAGTTTTTCATTTGAGACATGTTTTGAGTGTACCTGCAGACATAAGCCAGAGTGGAGGCAAGCCAGTGCCCATTTTAAACATTCAAAACCTTTTACTGCAGTTTTCCCATTATCAACTCTTCTCAAAGCATGATGTGACTCAAATCTTCTGTTCTCATGATAACGTAGTATTTTTGAAAGGTGTTTTGGAGGCTCAAAACCCTCTATTTATCTACATAGTGCAACTAGTAAAAATTGTCCAGTTTTACTCATTACTACTTGTCCAATTCACTGACTGGATTGACTGTTTTCAAAGTAAAACTGTCATTCTTATTGGAGACCCCTGCAGTGGTTGTTCTGTCCTTCCTAAACTGGAACGAAATTCATGACACTAATTCTAAATTCCTTATTTATTTATGAAATAAAATTATTGCTGGAGTTCAAGTGTCTTTTTTGCTATGGTTCTAGTTCAGCTTGCTTAGTCTGTCTATATGAGACTCTGAAATGCAGTAGTTGTTAACCTGAGTTATCAGATATTTTCTATCATGGCTTTAATTTTTTCAGTCTAGAAAAGGGCTTTGTTGATTGAGACTTCCAGAGAAGATACCAGTTCTTTTAATTTGTTTCATTGACTTTTGTAAGACATCAGACAGGAAGTGGAGCTACACCTGTTATTTATAAATACAGCTGTTCTACAGAATCTGTGAGGATTCCCACTAAGGGAATTTAAAGTATTGTCAGCACACTGTTCTCAGAAGTAGCTGTGTCACAGCTGTTCTGCTGTGGATTATTCTCATTAATGATAAATTAATAGCATGATAAAAATATCTGGGAAATAGTGTCAAGATAGATCAGAAGCCACTGTCTGTTCTGTATGAGGCAGATTTAAAGGAAGAAAAGATCATTAAGTCAATGAACTTCAGGCATATGTAATAACACAAAGAGTTCATATGCATGTGGAAATGTCAAATAGGAGAAAACTATTTTGATGAAATAATGTTAAATTGAGAAGAAATGCAGCATGTATCATTCCACCAAAATTTCTTTGAGGAAGTAAGTATTTGAAGGTCTAATCCTGTTCTCTACACAGACAAAAATCCCTTCAAAACAGTTAGAGTTTTGCTGGTATTAGACCTGCCTGATTGGTATAAAAATTTATTCAGATTTACAGTTTGAAGTGTCTCCTAATCTTTCCAGCTAAAATGCAACACTTAGTGGTCCCAATCCAGCGACGACATCCAAAGACATTATTATTTATAGCCAGAGTGATTTACAGGGGCAGAGACTAAATCTGCCATTAAGATTGTTGACATAGCCCTCCTCAAAAGCAGGCCAAGAAACATTAGTGTAAAACTCTCTTCTTTTTACTGAGGGTTGTTTATAGCTGTTCTGTCGGTTGCTCACCTCATATAGATTCAGTACAACTGCTCATGAATTCATTCCCCAATGCCAATTTTAGTGCTTTATTTCCCTTTCTGTTAAAGAGATCTAACTGCAACAAAGTAGATATTCTTCTCATACTGGGAATATGGAATTTATATACAAATTCCCTGAGCAGCTTTAATATATATAGAGACAGGCCATCAGCTTAATCAGGTTATAAACTCTGCTTGTTTCATTAAGCTGCAAGAACATTCCATATACAGTGGCTTTTTTGGACACTGTGACAGCATACCGTTGCACATGAACTTGTGCTTTGAATAGGAATTTCAAAGGAATTTTAAAATCTTTTGCAAAATCTTCTTGAATATTCCAGAAAGATTGATCCTATTCTCTTAACATTGTCAGAGCAAGTAAACTAAAAAAACCCCAACCTATCAAAGCAAACAAACCAACGCAAAACTCTCCACCACTGTACCAGAAAAATTAATAGTTATCTGGATAAAATACACAGGTATCAACTTCAGTAAAGTCATGGTGAAAGAATAATCACAATGACAGCTAACGAATTCATGATTTGAAGAAAAAGTTGGTAATATTTTCGGCTAGCAGCCTGGCCACAGAACTGAACAAATGCCTTGGAAATAAAGTCTTCCCAAAACAAGGGAAAGTTTTATATATTATCCTGCTGAAGTGAAGATGCTTTATGGCATATTGGGAAACCATTTTTTTCCCCTAAAGAGTCAACAACCATTGTGATTACTGGCCCTATTTAAAAAGTACAAAACATCCTACCTACAATATCTTTGTGATAAGAGCGCCCCTCAAGTATGGGAGACAGCTTAAATTACTCTGGTTCAGGAGACTTGAATCTTCCTTATCAACTGGTGCTACAGCCACAAGGCTGCAAGGATTTTGAAAAGGAAACCCTTATTAGTCCTACCTGTTGAATTATTAAATATTCACAAGGACAAAGATTGTGAACATAGCTCTGCACCAGTTAAGACTGTATGGGGATGTAGTACAAAAGATCTGTGTTTAAATCTTCAGTCCTTTGCATTAAAAGTGAAATCAAAGCAGATATTTACCCCTGAATTTTAAAGCTGAACTTTCCCTAGTGGATTTGAAATAAAACCACATTGAACATTCATGTTAACTCCAAGTATGTTTTAACTATAGCATCAACATCACCCAATATCAAAGGATGACTCAGAAATTTGAATGACACCTGTTTCTATGAAGACAATGCACATTCATTCTGTTTCCTTAGTCCTTCCTGTAAATACAGGCCATATGTAAATGGTTATTATCAATGAGTTTGTTTATATGCAGTCAGGACATTATATATGGTATCATATACCATTATTATATGCCAGAATGAGCTGATCTTATTAATTGCACTCCTGGTATCATATTCTGTTTTTACTTTTGTAGAAGCATGTTATCATAGTAGACACCAATCAGATCATTGATTCTTTCCATGAAGTCTGTATTACTTGGGCAATAGATATTCACTTCTATCCCACTGCAAGCCAGTCATTGCAACAGTAACCCTCCTGGGTGCAAAGTGGTCAGTTATATTGAATTTTGTAGAATTAATTACTTTCTATAAAGTAAGGTATAATTAAAAGATAATGTAGGGTGCAACCTCTGAATTTAAAAAAGAACTACTGTTGCACTTAAAAACCCAAACCAACTTGAGTGCTTCCTTTCACCAAAGCAAATAATTAAAAGTTAAATCAGATAAGCATGCTTAGTTATGCTATCAATTATTGGAAAAGCATTTGAATCTTGAAAGATTTAGCAAGCACTAGAAAATAATTGCAGTAGGATCTTCGTTAGGTATGATACGTTTTGTTTAACTTTTCTTGCTATTAAATTAATCATTGCTGTTTGTCACTCAAATATTTCTGCAGTAACTAACCTGACACACATCCTGGCTCTGGTCCATAATAAACATCCATAATGCTCATGTCAAACTGTGATATTCTTGTTTACTTCTAATATATATCAAGACAGAAGCATGTTTTGTAGGTGAACACAGCTCTGCTGAGTTCATACAAAACACTGAGCACAGTAAGCCACATTATGACTTCTCTTTAAAATATGCTTTGCAGAAGGTTTAAGAGAAAAGGAACAAAAAAATTGTACAAAGTACAGTATTTTAAACTCACTACTGGAAGAATAGTCCATATCACAACAGGTTGCATTATTGTAGTATTGAGCTACATGTTGAATTTTGCTCAACCCTCCATTGCTAAAATGAAGTGTAATCTTTGATTTTAATAGTGTAGAGAAAGAGAGTGAGAGAGAACAGGAGAGGCAGGGCCACAAGCCACATTATTTGTGAAACCTATATTTAATATTGGCCTTGATACTAGAAAGTTTTCTGACAGCTCTACAAAGCATTCAGATGATCAGATTTAATGACTTTGGGCACCTAAATTAGGTATTTCACGTTTAGGAGAGTAAATTCAATCTACATGACCCAATTTGAAAGCTGACATTTAAATAGGGGCAATCAGAATTTCTGAAAAACAAGTCTCTTTTCAAAAGTCAGACATAGATTGAGATCCCCAGATTTCGAGACCTATATTCAGCTATTTTGCACTAGATCATGATGTTCTTTCTTGCTTTTAGGGCTGTAGTGGATGTGGAGGGAACCAACAGTGTCTACAACAGCACTGCAGAGGCATTTCTCTATTCAGATCTTTGTTTTGTAAAAATGAAGTAGTTTCTGTTATTTTACCCCCATTTCCTTGAAGTGAAATGACAGTATTTTTAGGGGTTTTTAAGTTATGCACGGTGTACCGTGAAATTTAAAAGTTCGTAGAAAATACCTATCTAAGAAAAGAGGAAAACCCCTCTTTTGTCAGCCATGATATCAAATGCCATCATTTCACAACTTTTAATGTGAATTGTTAATAGTTGCTCTTGATAGGAAGGATTAGGGCACAATTGTTAGAGAGGGCAAGGGTTAATAGAATCAAGGAATTGTGGCACCTAAGGACTTAACATCCATTTAGTACCTTTTATTAAACTAGACAGAAGGATATTGGGTCTTAGCTATAAAATATATATCAGAACCATCATCAGCATCTTGTTGATAAAGATTCTTGTTCATAGAAAATAAAATATTCTAACAATCAGTAAAACAACGTTTTGAATCAGCCCAGAAAATGATGACTGTTTTGTCCCACTAAAGATGATGCTTTAGTCTCTTCAGAAGAACATTACCTGATGTGAAGCCATTCAAGAACAACATGAAATACCTTTAAAGATCTTCTCCATTCCTAGGTTTTCCTGGTAACTAGGGAATTGCCTGCTTGACTCTTAGTTACTGAAAAGCTGCACAGTGGGTTCACAGGGGTGACTAGCCTATCTGTCCCACATTCAGGGATTCTTAAGGCCTCCTCCCAAACTCAAGAGGCAACTTGAACCTGTTTCCTTCAAAAGGCAGGCAAAATTTTCCACCACTTAAAATTTCAGCTTAAAACTCATTCTAAATGCAAAATTCTGTGCTAGCCATGGGAATAAACGTGAGGTATTAATCTGCTTAGGTTTCAATAATTTATCCTCTGAGGCACCCAATGGATAGCAAGTTTAGCCAAGTAGCTTGAGGGAATATTTAAACAGAACTTTCCCACGTGTTAAACAAACATTGATGACTGACAGTGAAACATAAATTAAAGTCATAAGAAAAATAATCATTGAATCCATTCCTATGATAGAGAGCTTTGCAAAGGTACATTTGAAGCTAAATCATATAGTCCATTTTTGTCAGAATTTCTTGTCTTTTCTTAACCTTATATCTTACTTGACTTCCTGAATTTAAAAAAAAAAAAAAATAGATTTGAAGTGTTTGGCCATAATCTGAGCTACTCACCATGGAGATGTTTATCAAGTGACATCTGGATTGTTAACTATTCTGTCAAGATGGATGTATTCAAAAATGCAATCAGTAGATTTTTTTGGTGTTAACTTAGTGAGTTTTATACCATATTTCCGGTCAATTGTTTGGCAACATATTTCCTAGTTACCTCTGCTTAGAACTTCTCTTTCTCCCCTCCTTGACCTTTAAAAATTAGGTCAAACTTGATTTTTAGGTCACAGTGAAGAAGTAAAAAGATCAGTAACTACTTCACACTGTTCCTGATAATAACCATTTTATTTATCCACCATCCTTATATTTTATTAGAGTTGAGAAGTGATGAGTTTCATACATACTAATTATTAAAAAAGGCATATAATTTTAAATGACAAGTAATTCATCTTGTCAATATATGATAACCCATATGAAGACTTCGTGGGTAGGTTTAAAATTTTTTTTTTATTCTATTTCAAGTTCAAAACATTAACATTCTAGAACTAGAATAGCTTTTGGATGTGTTTTGCCTGCAATGAATAAAGGTAGTTTCCAATCAAATGAGACATTTCTATAAATTGCTATAGTATCATTGCAGTATCTTTAGAACTCTGAGTCCTTTTGAGTCTCTCTTCATGCAAGATTTTGTGTTTGTATGCTGGTGGAGTGGCGCCTGCCAACCAAGGGATGGAATAAGCATGACTTTGCAACCCGATTGTTCCCTGAAATGCTCTGACACCAGGAATTGGGTTGTTTACGGTAAGGAGAAATTAAATTGGATAAGTCCTTTTCAAGTTATAGTAAATAAAAAACAGGCTGGAAATGTAAAACAGAAGGAGCTTGTTCATTTTCAGTATCTCACAGACCCATGCCTAGGGCTTTCAGTTGCTGCTGCCATACTGGTACTGAAGACAGAAACTGGGCAAGTAGTAAAGGAAGTAAACAAGAACTCCAAATCACAGCCCGTACTCAGTTCCAGGATCTAAGGGCTTTAAAATGTAAAATTATAGGTTCTTGAAACTGTCCTTTTAATTTCTCTATTCCATTATAATGCTTTCACTGCTTCTTATGAAAGAGAAAAAAAGAAAGGCAGAACAGAGCCTTAACCATGGCTGGAAGACTAGCAGAGAAGAGATGAGGAAACTGCAGTCCTGTTCTCTTTGTTGCACCTCTTTGCTATAGAAAACTCTCACAGCGTCTTTTGCAAACTTGAGAGAGGTCAGAAAAGAAGAACAAATGTGACCCCTAGAAAATAATCTCTTTCATCTCCCTTGCTCTACTAAGGATACACTTCTTGTCTTGCAAATGGAGCCGTTTGACAATCATTGCTCTCAGTGTCTGGTTAAGCTTCATCTTTGGTGCTAACAGCTAGTGCACTTTTGACCTCCCTGTGCTGTCGTAGACATACAGTGGCAAAAAAGGTCAAAGAACAACTTTTCCACAAAGATTATAGTCTGGAAAACCTTTTCCTCTGGGCAGCCTCAGAACCTGGATATTGACCTTATTAGACCTGATTTTAAGAAAATTCGAGGTTGCTCCAGTGTAAGCAAAGACAGTCTTTTTTTCCTGCTGTTGTGGTGGAGCCCCCATACTAGTCCCCTTTTTGAGACACACTTTTCTTCACATTTCCTTCAATGTGTTTATGTTTTCTATGCCTTTGAAAAGGAAGGGGGATCAGAGTTTTTTGTTCTCTGCAAAACTGGGGGCTTGTCTAGCTGTGGTGAGAGCAAAGACACCAGGAAAAGTAACTGCAAAGTTTTTGGAATCATGAAATTATTCAGCTGCCCAGAGTTCATATACAAGCACTAGCAATACACAGAATATTAAATATATAAAAAATTAAAGCTTCTGCTTTTGCAATGATAAAAACTAAGTTTTTCAGAATTTTCTTATGTAAGTACTCTTAACTCATAGATTGTAAAACAAGTTAATAGTGCAAAAAGTATTTTTTTTTGTCTTAAAAAAATATTAGAAGTGTCCAGGAATTTAAATTCAGGAACCAGTCTATCATCTAATTTAGGGGAATTATCCAAATTACCCATATTAATATCTTTTCCTGTAATTGTTTAGTTTTGTCATGTTTATATTCTAGGACACATGATATGCTACCAGTAAACTGGGTCTTTGTCATTAGCCAGTGCTAAAGGGGAATTTGTCGTGTGTTATGGCACTTTTCACTTTAACTGTGAAAAGGATCTAAGGTCTGCAAAATCTAGTGTTGGCAGCAATAATCACAAATTGCAATGCAATTTGAAAAATGTATCTAGTTATTATTTAACTGGTAGAATTTCCTTAGAACACAGGCATTTGTATTTCCTTTTACTTGTGTATCTTGGTATAGAACTCCATACTCCAATGCAAAACAGCTAGTATTTCCTTTTTCCAAAGTTATTTTCAACAATAAAATGTAAAGATTTGATTGTGAAATAAATTAAGTTTAAAACCTTCTAACTGGACATTGCAAGTGATTTCTATATCCAGAATGAGATAATGAAAAGTATAGAAGTAGTAAGTAATATGAAGTACCATAGCAAGCTTATCATATTTAAAATGCCTTTTCTAAGCGTATGGTATGCAAATGTTTTTAAGGATTTTGACTAAGGGATGTGCTGCAATACTTATTTCAATAATTTGCCACATTTCAAACAGGTGCTGGGCCCTCTGATTCTATAGGTAGATTCATCCCACTTTATTAGCAGTTTAATTAGTTCATATTAGTTACCTCTGGTTTCCATCTATGTAATGGAAAATTAGCTTGCATTAAGACTGCCTATTTATGGGGCCACTGTGGCATTGTTTTATATCATAACAATAGGGCCTTTTAAAGCAACTATACCGTGGTATCATCCAGTTTCTCATACTTGTGCCTTGTATCACCATTCATTTGTTTATTTATACACGGCTGTGCCCTAGTGAATACAAGATCTCCCCATCCAGCTTCAACTTTCCAATACTGTAGAGGAAGAAATGCTCAGGAATTTTTCCCCCCTTTCATTCTAATAATGTTCTCTCTGCTGGGAACAGAATTTCCTGATAAGCAAAACAGACCATGAGAGTCTGTAGCCTGCTTTATGGTGTAGACATTACTAGTAAATGAAACAGAAAGAGCTCCCTTTTCAGAATCACTATTTATGGATCATTGTAAAGGAACAGCTTGGCTTCTGTTCACTAACACTGTCAAAATGAAATTACATTTAAGGACTTCAGACCTATTTTTAAATGTGAATGGGCATAAATGTAAGAACCTTAGTACTTTTGTTTCTTTTTAAAATTTGGTTGATGAGAAGCATTTAATGTGTTTATTTGGGAGTAGGAGTACAGAAAATGTGTTGGAGAGTTCCTGTTTGTTTTCTCATTTTGATAACAAAGAGATATTCTTTCAAAACCTACTCTATTGTTACCTCTAGTGCAAGGCAAAAAATAACAACATAGTCACAAAAGAAGGACTGGGGAAAATGACTTAAATGAGATGTTCATTTGAACATTTTGGTGTGCTGTCTCATTGGTAAAGAAGCATAAGACAAAGGACATTTTTATCCAAACTGATCTTTCAGTGAATAATATTGTAAAGATTATATATTTACCATACAGTTTTTAGATTCAAGTATATAATTGTACACATTCCAAAAGTTCTGTTAGTAGTCCACACCTACCTTGAGAAACGTTTTTCTTGGTTGTGCAGAAGCCTCAACAAATCCACTTTTCTCATGAGCTGGCTTATATACATCACTTACCAAATTCTACTTTCCAAGTACCTGATCTGTCATTTCATTCCTTCCTATTAAAGACTGTCAGCTGCCACTCACCAGAGTGTCTTGGAAGTTTCTCTCACGTTCTTAAGCCTTTGTTTTCTAGCTCAACACACATATTCAGTGCTGAAAGTCAAGCTTTTCCCCAGACACCCATTTTTCCACAGCACCAGATCTCTATGTGTTTGTTGCAGATACTAAATAACTGCAATTCTAATACCTCTAAAAATGTCATGTCAAACATTCTTTATAGAAGTGCTGGATGAAACCTCATCTTCTGTTAACAGATGCCAGGATTCAGCTGCAGATCTGTTTTGATGAAATCTCTCCCTGTGTTCACAGATGCCAGTTGCAGAAGGTGAGGCAGGGCAAACCAAGAACATTGTTTTGGTAGCAGAAGAGTGACTGGAAGTATGTTTCTGAAGCTTCTTTCATTTTTATCTTTCACAAAGTTGATGAGCATATGACAAAAAGTAATTATTAGAATGTAGTTTTCCAAGATTAACATGAACTTTCACCATACCATCTTTTTAATTTTACTAAACTTAAGACCTACATTGAGAAATATTTCATTAGTGTGTTTACTGTCATGGTAAGGATCAGAAAAAATAAATATTATTGGTCACCATTGAAAAGACATAAGGAAATAATTTTTTTCTAAAAGAACCACCCAAATCTTTGTATGAGGATATGTAAGCTGGCTTGCAATTGAACTTATATAAGGGGTTTTTTAACAAAAATTTTAAAATTAAGAACTCCAGTTGTATGCAAAATGTGGTTTCTCTCCTGGCTTGTTTTAAAGACTCATGAAGTAAAAGTCCTGGTATAGAATTGCCATGAATGAAAAAAGTGCATAAAAACTTTCAAAGTACTATGGAAGTCTAAGACAAATATAATTATTATTGTTGGTTTATCACCTCAAAAATGTTGTAAATGTCATCATATCAGATGAGTCTGAAAACAGGTTCTCCATTTCATACTTTATTTGACAAGGTGATTCATTGTGCAGAGCAGTTTAATATGTCAGTCCTCATGGAAAGAATTGAGTTTTACTGATGGGCTTATGAGTGCTCCTTCATCAAAGTATATGATTAAAGAAGGGTTATTCTTCTCAGTATTGTTACCAAACTGGCCTGAAATATGAGTGTTTTCTTCACTGAAATATAATTTATCACCATTAGCTCCTTCTAGTTAACCATGTATATGTTACATATGGCATATGGAAAGCTGGTTATAGTTATCCACAAAATCATGTGTGAGATTTTTATTTTTTTTATGCTGCAACACAATAGCTTGTAAAGTAATTGAAATAATTTTGTTCTGCACAACATCTTTGTTCTCAACAGTGGAATGAAGGGTAAAGAAAATATATACAGACATTTTCTATGTTTGTTTTATGTGCCTTGTGTCTGTTGGTGGCTCATTTTTGAGTGCATCAGAGGCAGGAGAAATCTTGCACCTTGTTTTAGTCATTATTCCATTGAATTTGGGAAATTTCCCCAAAAGGCAACAGATTTCATCATGGAGAATAAATTTTCCTCTCCACTGTCATTTGTTTGGACTAACTTCCTTCTCTTATCACAGCTGCTTATTCTACAGTTAGACTTCTTTAAAATCCCACTAAGTTATTTGACTCAGTAATCTCTTTAAAAATGAAATTCCACAGATTAATGATATATCATGTGAAGGAGTATGATATCTCCTTCTGTCATGTCTGAATTCACTGCCAGTCCATTTCCATGAATGACTTGGTATCATGTGTCTGGGAGAAGAGGCAGATTTGTCTTAACCAAATCATTCATTATTTCCAATATTATTATGTCTATTGCATTACAAAATACTATCAAATAGTTATATACAATAGGCATAACTCAACTTTCCCTCTCCTCTCCTCTCCTCTCCTCTCCTCTCCTCTCCTCTCCTCTCCTTCCTGCTTCTAGACACATGACCTTTACATTTCTGGAATGTAAAGGTCATGTGTCTAGATAAATACAAATACAATGTGCAACATATGGCTGAGGACTAAGGTGCTCATATACTTGCTGCCTTTGTCTTCCCCTCTTACTGTGGTCATAGGAGTGGTGAGTGGCACAGAAATATGCACACAGATTGAAATTTGACTTTTCTCACAATTGACGATAATTATTATGAAGACATCCCTCCCCCTCCAAACAAATCACATATAGATACTCCTCCTCCTTGAAGAAAGCTGTGTTTAATGCAATCAAATGTTAATTAACTGACATTGGTACACCTGATTGATATGCTTGGCATAACTGAACAGCAGATTCAGGAAAATGAGTATTCATGAATAGCATCACTTTACAGTTTCCAATAACAAGTCTAGCAATAGAGATAAATGTTTCAATACAGTGCATGCTCCTATCATTCTACAAATCCTTTATCCAAAGCTGCTTCCCATCAACCATCCTTGAAGCTCCACCTCCTCCTCTACTTCTCTCTTCTTTTTCAGTTATCAGCCAGCATGACATTTGCAGATCTGAATCCTCTCTCCAGCCTAGCTGGCACAGCTTCAGCAGCATGTATCTTCAATAATATTTGTACTCTAAAATGACTGCTTTATAAATTTTTAACTTCTCTTTTAACTTAGCTCATTCTCCCACTCATCAGAAATAAATACTACTTGCTATTGCAAAGGAAATTTTTGTAATTTTAATTTTTTTAAATTTTAAAGGACTGAAGCACTTAGAATTCCTCCTTCCATCCACCTTCTCTTCACTCCAAGCCCCTATTACTCTGCTGCCACTTACCCACCTTCCAAAGAGTTACCTGTAAATTGCTTGTTACAAGTTGTAAACCCTTCATTTAGTTGCTGAGTTGTGCGAGAAGAATAGGTACAAGTGAATTGTTCAGCTTGGAAGACCAGAGGATAAGATGCAATAATATGCAAAATAAACAGCAAGAGGTTTGAGAAACATTTATGTTCTCATTTAAGGCAAACTCCTTACAGGGAATGCTTTCTTTAGTAATCATACTAATAGTGAAAAATTGAGCTCTATGTGCATGAAAAGCTTTTTAAAGGCTTTGCCTCCACAAAATATGGCCAAAAGCATCACTGATCAGCTGAGCCAGCACCCATAACTCCACAGCCCAACAGAACTATGGGGCTATGTTGTGCGGTTTTTATTCATGCAACCATCTCATCAAATATGTTTCCCTTTCCCTATCACTCTCATAATGTTTGGAAAATGCTACAAATGGATCTTTGCTGCACTTAAAACATCCTCACACTCTCTGCAAAAAAGAGAAAAATCTTTAAAATATTGCATGTGTTTTAAAGATTATTTTCCCTTCCACTCCAAGAATGTCACACAGACATGGGCTCAACAAAAGGCAGAGGTAAAAATATTTACTGGCCTAACTTTTCTTTTTATACCATATCATTTAAGTATAATTCTGTAATTCTTGTAAGTTTTAAGAAGTAGTTTGATAAGAACTAGAATATCAAAGTAATATTTGTACTTTAAAATTACTGATTTATACAATTCTATCTTCACTTTTAACTTAGCTTATTTTCCCACTCATCAGAAATAAAGTAATACTACTTGCTATTACAAAGGAAATTTCATTTTTAAAGCACTGAAGCACTTAGAATTCCTCCAGTGCACAGACCTAAGTGATGCCAAGTTCACTTATGGTATAGTCCTTAAAGACATTTCTAATATCAGGGATGAGCATGTATTTACTGAGCAAACAGTGGTCACGTGAAAAATGTAAGCATTTCAGGTTGGTAGAAAAGGCATGAAAAACAGGGCAAGTTTGAAAAATCAGACACACAGCACCAACGGCAATAGATCAGATGTCAGTTGGTGACCAAAATCCCTCTCAAAGTGATGCTATTATTAAGTTTGTAGAAACTTGTCAGCGAAGGAGATTGACTTGACTAAGAACTTGACATCCCTGTTAATCCTCTTGAGCCAAGTATTAGTTTGGTCTGGCCTAAACATTAATAACTCTTCTCCGTGGACTGCAGCACAGGAAAATTTACAACATGGTTCCTGATGTCTTCTA
>JAWWEE010000158.1:36482546-36501499 GCA_035221455.1 Xenops minutus | reverse complement strand
GGAAAGGGAAAGGGAAAGGGAAAGGGAAAGGGAAAGGGAAAGGGAAAGGGAAAGGGAAAGGGAAAGGGAAAGGGAAATACAGACCTTTTACATTTTAGTCAAAATATCTTGTTTTCCTTAACACGGGAATGTGTTAATTGGAATGAAACTCTAAAATATGTGACATGGAAGGCTCTGATATCTGTGTATCTTGTCACCAAGGAGGAAGGTCAAGATGCCTTCTAACTCTGTATTTGAGTTTATTGCAAACCAAAGAGGAACAATTCATATATATGTGATTTTTATATATGAATATATATATTATGAATATATATTATATATGATTGTCTTATATACTTCATATATATTTGTCTATGTTTGTATGCTGACAGGTACACATGGATACAATGAACAGCACAAACACCTGTAAGGACATAGAGATATCACCTAACTTTCTTACCCTAACAATGGTGTAGAGGCATTGTTCCATAAAAAAAATCTTTGACTTACCTTAGGAAAAAGACAGGCCATTAAGTGAGAAAGTCAGGGGACATGTTTTACAACGTTGTCCATATTTTAAATTATTGTGATTACAAAAAACGTTTTCAATTGTAGTCCCAGGCATGACTTTTTTGGTGTTAGTGTGCACTCCCTTTGCTTAGAGCTGGAGAGCTCTGGCTCTCTGTGGAAGGAATGTGAAGCAGGCAGGAAAAGGAGATCCACGTGTCAGGGTCGTTGCTGTCAAATGGCCTCCTCACACATTGCAGATGTTGTTCAAGCATGAGCCAGGGAGTGTGTAGAATAAAAAACAGTCTATGGAATTTTAGGAGAGGATGAATTCTGCAGAAAATTTGCAGCATTCTTCTACACCACAAGAGAATTTCACCAGCAGGGAATGGCTTCTATACAAGACTCTCTGTATCAGCCGATCTTGGAGGTACTATTGGCATATCAACATTAATATTACACAATGCCAATACTTTCCTTTAGGAAGTTAGCTCTAAACTTGCAAGAAATATTAGTACAATTTGGCCATAAGCATGATTAAGAAATGACCTGGTCCTGTAAAATATATATCAGTTATCTTTTCCTTTAGAAATCAATTTTTATTGACAACAAAGTCAATTCTGAGAATAAAAATTTAAAAAAGAGTAAATCTTCTAGCTATACCAAAATGGGAACTGTTGATAATGATGGGTCTTGCATCATAGTCACAAAAATGATGACTTTATCTCATAAGACCAAATAATATAGATCTGGGATTACTAGTGAAATTAAAATGCTCCAATGTCTCAGAAAGGAACCACAGGAATTTGAGTTGTGATCATATAATATACCAGATATTGTATGATGAATATGTGGTTTATTGATTTGACAAGCACTACTGTTTTCCCCAAGGAAAAAAGTGAATTTGTGGCAAATAGCCTGATAGAATTGTGGAAGTAATTGATGGAGTTCTTCACAGTTCTTCAGGGTTAGGAGACAGATCTGAAAAGCCTGTGACTTATTCATTGGCCTGTCATCACAGTGTAAGGTAAGACCATAGTTAAAGCAAGTTTAAAAAAAATACAGCATAAACCAGAAAATGCTAGGGAGAAAAGAGGGATAATTCTAAATTTGTTTCCCCAGTCAAGACGGTTAAAAAATCATGGTTGACATAACTCATAAATGAACAAAATAGTCACTGCAAGTGTTTTACTAAATTTAGGAGTTATATTCTGAATAACTTCATATATATCTTAAAATATTTAAAATATGTTAGAGAGATCTTTAGCTTTATAGTTACACATTTTAGGTAATTATAGGTTAACCTGTTAGACTTGTACACGATACAAGATATGTAAGTGCAGAAATCTCTGAAGACTCAAAAGGCTCACATAATAAACATTTCCTCTTATTTACACTTTAAGATAAGAATTGTTACTGCTGCCCTACACACATCATAGCCTGCCTCAGGCTACACAGTGGAAATTTAAAGTTAGAGATAAATAATTTGCCTCTTGCAGTAATAGGAAGATGTTAATAATTTGGAAAACATGAGGTTGTTTCCACTGTTTCTTCAGTGTTGTATGAATATATCATCTGGTCACTGTAGTTCCTCTAAGCTTCTAGCTAAGCTTGTCAAACTGATGCACATTTTTTAAAGGAATGTTGAAGCTTTTTGTAAAAACATTTATATAATTGGAAAAATAATCATTAAATGTGGCATCAGTGGGCATTGTTTGTCTTCTAAATTTCCTGACATTCCATCCCAATAGTGTTTTTAGGAGATGAACACCATGTTTGCAGAGATAGGTTATAAAGCTGTCTGGCCGGGGTTTTTTGGCCACACAATGTAGTTTTAGCACAAGACAAAAACACTTAAAATGTGCAGTCTAAGTCATCAAAACAGCCAACTATTACAGTGTCTATATGGAGAGAGCTTATCAATATAATTATGTAAGTGAATGAAATTTTATGAATTGGACAACAATCTGTTAAAGAAAAGATCTGCTATAAACTACTAAAGGTTTGTGTCTCCTTGTTTGGCCCAAAAGATCTGTAGAATCTTTAATTATGAAGTTCTTTACCTCTGAGCCAGGTGATAGAAATCTTCAGCGGTTATGGAGTTGCATATTTCTAGAGAATATTTTCAAAGAAAACCTGTATTCTCCTGAATTTTGATAAAGAATTCTGTTCTTGTAACGCAGGTAAAATAGATCACCAGTTCTGCTTTTTGTTTTTCCCCAATAAACTATGTTTATTATGCCAATTCTTATTACCATGCAATCTAATGGTTTTAAGGCTTATAATTTCCACATCACTGGACGTCACAAATATGAAAGCATTTTATACTGTCATTATACACCAATGTTTGCAGTTGGTTATACATATATACAGAAATTATTCACACATCTTAACCTTGCTATTTCCTCCTTTCAAGTCAACATAATTTCTCTGTGAAAGCAGCTTTTTAATAAATGGTATAAGAAATACAGCAAGGCACACATTTTTTAAAAATTTTTTTCTCATTACCACCTCAAGAAGCATAAAAACCCAAAATGTTGTACTTAATTCAGAAGAATGTCAACAGTTTCTAATATACAACACCATGTAGTTGTTTCTCGAAGTGTTGCATAGATTAAATTTTTAAATTAAATAAATAAAATTACATTTATTTTAATTGCTTAATTTCTAGATGTATTCAATCAGAAGGACTAATGACTTCTTTTTGCTGCAATCCAACAAAATTGTCACTTTAAAAGAATTTCAATAAACCTATGCATTTTACAGATAAATATTAAATTTGATACATAAAATAGAATACTGACAGGTACAATTCTGAAAAGATGAACCAGACTGATCATGAATTCTGCAGAACTTCAAAGAACAGAATCAGTGATAAGTAGTACAGGAGCATCCAATTTAGGAAGGGGAGGTCATTAGAGGTAGCTTGGGAGAGGAATCCATATGAAAGCAAATGGCCTTGCTACAATACAAAATGATTGCTGATATAGGACTAGCATATGCAGCCTGATCACAAAGCCAACATGGACAAATCGCATTTGGAAAGAAAATTTATCTTGGGAGTCAGTGTAATGCAAGGCAGTGATACAATGGAATTGAAGGTCATCCCAGGGCTTACAGGATGAACCTGCACCTGAATTGCAGCCCAGTTTCTAAAAGGAAACAAAAAAAGTAATAGTAGGTTACAGAAAATGAAGTTTTATTTGCAAAACATAAGTCTTCCAGAACAATCATAGATAGTCATTAAATGTTCACATGCCAGAGCCTTTAATGCAGAAGCATACAGTAGGCAAATAATGACTTAACAGCCTGAGGTACAAGTTAGTGTAAAAAAATGAACTGATGTAGAAAACTCACTGATTTTAATAAAGACTTTGTTTCTAAAGAAACAAGGATATTCATCACATCTGATCTTTTTCCTTAGATCCTGTCCTTATCCTTACCTGTGAACTTACCTTCAGCACACTCAGAAGTGCACAAAGCAATAAAGCCAGAAATTTTCAAAAGTGAAGCAAAGAAAAGATCTACCCATTGCTTATTTTAATATTTGTGCAAACATATATGAGATTTCGATGGAGAAGAGGAAAGGATTGTCACAGAAGTGGTCCATGAAAAGAATCGTCAGTGTCATCGCTGCATTTTTAAACTGTAAGTAACTATTTAAACATTTTCAGTACCAGTGATGAGTTAAATTTGCATACTACAGAATTATCCAGCTCAGAGTCTAGGGTTAAAGTATTCAGCAAAGAGCACAGGCTTCTGATGAGAATTATGAAGAAATAACTCAGAATACAGCTCAAAGATTAGTGTAAAGTGCATCTCATAGGCATTTCCTAGGAGGCACTCCAGATATGCATTATGTGCCTTCCAAGTTAAGCAGGAATTTCTGGATCTATCCAGTTACCCTCCCCTTTGATCTTTGCTGCAACTGACCCCTATTTAGCCAAGAAATTCACTTACTTGAAAATAATGGAAAGCTCAACAGTTTGTTTAAATATTAATGAAGAACTGGTCTGAATAAAGGGGAAGATTGTATCAAAAGGTTTATACAACTCTGGCATGAGTTTCACATATCTAGAGTAAGAAAAGTCCCACTGATGGATTATGTCAAGCTTTTCAAAAATTATGTAACTCACAGACAATACAAGATTACTTCTTTATTTAGATTCTTTTAAAGTCAGCTACTGTAAGCAGCTAAAAAGTCAAACTATTTTAAACTCTGTAAAGAAAATTTATAGTATTTACTTCCCTATAAAACCTTCTAGGAAAGAAAGGGTAAGCAAAGATTTAGATTATTCTTGTAGTTCCAGTCTCTAAAAGTAAATTATTACATATTAACTATTGTGTAAACTTGTATATTATTTTTCTCCTGTAGTAAATAATTAACAGTCCTTTGCATTTATGTACCATCTTTTATCTGTGGATCTCAAAATATTTCTAAGCAAATAAATCATGCTTCATAGGCCCCATTGATCATTATTCTTAGCATTTTTTTGCTGCAGAAACTGAGACAAGGAAGGAATAAGTCATACAAAAAAATCTATTACTGAACAGGAAATAACAGTCAGGCTTTCTGAGCACCAGTCCTGGGTTTCTCCTAATGAAAGTAAGTGGTAGGATATTCTAGCTAACATTGCAGTAGTGTCAGATAAAATCAATTTAGTTTTCTTAAGCCCGAGTAAATTATTTTTTCCCTAAATTAAGTTAAAATTTAAATTCAAATTACAGAAGGAAGGAAATGTCTTTTGGACTTACTTGTAAGAACTAACAGATTACACACAGAATTCTAAGGCATCCTCTAGAAAAGACTTTGGACAGAACACATAAAACTCCTTAGTGTATTGGTATCTATGCTATGGAATATGTAACTAAAAATTCCTACCCCATTGGTGAGTCATGGGTCACAGTGACAGCAGAAGATCACCTGATCTCATATACAGAAAGATAGTTCTTTCAAGGTGACCCCTCACTGAGAAATAAAATCCACATAGCTTTATGAGCACCTCTGCTGAAGAACTCTGTGTTGGCTCATGTGAAAGACTAGTCAGTGTGGACAGAGATATTTTTGAGCCTGCCTATATAATTTTTATAGTTTTCCCATAATGGTGGGGGTTTTTTGTTTGTGTTTTGGTTTTTTTTTTTTTTGTTTTGGTTTTTTTTTTTTTTTTTGTAGCACACTGCTAAATAACAGCATTGCAATATTTGGCAAAAATATTTATTCCCTATTAGTTTTATTCTCCTGTACAGCCAAGGAGGTAAATACTAAAACAGTACAAAATCAACATACATTTGAAACCATGCCTTTTTCAACTTTGATTTCTCAGTATGCTTTTAAGGTACACATATACTATAGATTATTTTTCTCTAAGTATTGCAGCTACACATGGAATTACACATTTAAATGAGCTTACAGCACAGGTGCTACAGGAAAAATAATGGTGTTTGCCATTTATCTTTCAAATTAAATAATGTGTTTTTAAATAGTAACTTTTTTCATAATACACTTATGGGAACAACATTTATCTGTCACATTTTAAAAGATGTATTAGTAATAAATGTAAATTACCTTTGGAAAATCAGTAATTAGCCTCATCAAAAAATAAACAATCTGCCACCAAAAAGATAATCTTTAGCATAGTTAAGTATAATAACTGTTATTTGAATAAGTTAACAAATTAGGATAGATTGCTTCTGTAATTCATTCCCCATAGCATGAGAGATGAAGTTAAAACATCAAGCTTGTGAATGGGGGAAGGGAGCTCAGACTTTAGTGAAACCAAACCTAGCAGCTCATATTTTCATTTTTTGTGTGTCAGAGATAAACTATATGTATTCTAAACTTCACTACTGGGAATAAGACAGTACATAATTTCCATGGAAGCAACATTATATGTACCAGTTAAGAACCAGTGTATCTTCATAAATATAAAAAGCAGGATGTAGTGTGAAGGGCTTTGTTCTCTTAAAATTATTTGTCAGCCCCTGGGCAAAAATGGAAACTCTACCACAACCCTAATAAGTTGTTGCATACAGATTCTGCATTACATTTTATTGCATTTTGGGGCATTTATTAATAACTCTATCCTCTATGTCTAATCTTAGTCCTCACACCAATGGCATATTACCATCTTCCAGTCTTATGAAATAAACAACTGGCTACCATGCAAGTATCTATGAAGTTCTAAAGAGTGAGGCAAGGTTTATACAGTATTTTGAGATCCTCAGAGGAAAAGTACTAATTAATTGAAAAGACGTGTTATTATCTTCACCAGTGAAAGAATGAGAACAAGAATAAAATCACACTCACAAATATTCTTCCTCAAATCAATATTATAAAAATTAGTGAAAAAATAAGAAAACTAATAAACCAGTAACTTAGGAAAGCTTATGTTTACATAAACATCACTGATCAACCTCAGACTTTTATTATCATCTTGATTTTCAAATAGAGGCTTCTATATACACATAATCCATTTAATGCAGTTCTAGAATACATAGCATCATCTGTGAGTTTAGTAATTCCTAGTTGAATTCCATTGCTTTTCCAGTTGTGTACAAGTATTAACTTAATTGGCAATCAGCCTATTTCAAGGCCATTCCAGAAATATCCTTTTTGCTATGATGGCTCCAAGATAATGCATTAGTCAGATAGATGTGTGGAAATAGTGGCAAGCTTTAGACTATTTCTGTCATAACCTAAAGGCTTTGCTAGATATATTTATACATATGTGAATGTGCTGAGTAAACCACCAATATACATAAATGAAAAGCTCAAAGCATAGTAATATAACATAGCAAAATCAGGAGATGCAGAAGTTAGGTATCCAAGAGCAGCAAAGCAATCTATTTTGTAAAATAGTACAAGATCCTCTGCTATAGCTACGTAGTTTGCAATAGGAGAGTACTAGTGGTTTCAGTGGGCAGTGATGAATAACAGCCTTTTCTCCTAGCAACATCATGGAATCATAGCATAACTTAGGTTGGAAGGAAACTTGAACATCAACTGGTCCAACTTCTTGCTCAAAGGAGGGCTATTTTCAAAGGTAGAAAACATTATTCAGGGCCATGTCCACTCAAATTCTGAGAATCTCCATGGATGGAGATTCCAGAACTTCCCAGGGAAACCTGGTCCCCTGCTTAGCCTTGTGTTTTATTGCCAATTTCCTTGCTACAGCTTCCAGCAATCAGTGGCATTTGGAATTGGATTGGCATGTGGAGTTGCCATGCTGGCTGTGGTCTACTGGAGGAGTGATTCCAAAGACTAACGGCATTCTATATAGCTATGCTGGCTTTTGAGTCACTAAACAACTAGTGAGATTCAAAGCAGCAGTGCTACATGGCAGGAACTGATCCAAAACTTGCTTTGTAGATTTTCTTCTGTTGTTAAATGT
Organism: Xenops minutus; assembly: GCA_035221455.1. Lineage (NCBI taxonomy): Eukaryota > Metazoa > Chordata > Aves > Passeriformes > Furnariidae > Xenops > Xenops minutus. Next base: position 36,493,622 of record JAWWEE010000158.1, on the reverse strand, counting down.
GCAGTTATAGTTGGACATTTATGTGAGGTCAGAAACTCCAGATCTGAACCACTTTCAAACTTGGGAAGAGATCAGAGCCACTTTCTCGTCCTAGGTTCCATCATCTTACTTATGTTTCAAAATGCTTACCACAAAATAGAACTGAAGCTTGCAGTACTGCTGTGTGGCTATGAGTTTCCATCTGCTTTGGTATTCAGGTCTTTATTCTACACTACCCCCACATTATACTCTTTAATGACGTTGCAAAAATTTTTGTTTTGGTAGCCTCAGCTTTTGATCTAACACTGCTTTTAATAATGGCTTACTGAATTTAGATCATGGTAAACTCACATCCAGAGATTACTTATTATGTCTCTATTCTCCAGTATGCTTAGCCATTCTTCATGGTTTGTCTGAAGTATTGTAGAACTCCAACTCACTAGTCACCCAAATTTCTTGTAGAACCAGAGTTCTGCTTCATCCAGTGCTTTTGAACCCTTCCTAAGGCTGGCTGACTGTGTAGAAGAGCATCAATGAGTGGAGCTGGTTTCTGGTTTCACAGCTCAGTTGAGGAGGAAAGAGAAGGCTCATATATTACTTTTGAAGAATTTCCAAGTTCTGCAAGATAGCAGATTTGTTCCAGAAGGGAGTAACTCCAGTCAGTGCAAAGCCAAAGGGCCCAAAGTGGTTAGTATTCACTGCATTTGTTGACTAGTGGCATGTAAATTGGGATTATAGTGTAATCAAAACAAATGATATAACACTATCATGAAACAGATGCCCTAGCTGGTGATTCATCTCCTTTCATTGAACAAAAATGGGAAAAAAAAAACCCAAAACCCCAAAAAGGCAGGGGGGAAAAAAAAAGAAAAAAAAAAAGTGCAACTTGTAGAGTACATACCTGTTTTTAGAATCATTTACGTGCCTCGAGATGGTTACATTCTATCTGTGCATATTTATATGTCTTTCTTTATGAAGTTTCAGGAGATTTTCTTCACAAGTAAGAGTTTTTCTGTTCTGATGCAAAACATTGTTTTTCTGTGAATGGCCAGGCTTTATTTGAAACACTATAGCTGAAGCCTCTCCAGAAGCAGCAACACATCCTTTGTGCTCTTCAGTTCCAGGTGATTTTCCCGTGCTACTCTTTTCAGTGCTAAGCTCTGAAGAATTCTTTTCCAAACTTTCAGCTTGTCCATCTGAAATCGGCAAATCAGTAGCAGCATTTTTCAAATTGTTTGATGCACACCGTTTTTTAGGATTTGGGACATTTATATTATTGTCATTCCCACATAAGAAAGATGAATCCCTGCCTTCAGATGAAGTTTTAACTTCTAACGACTCTGGAGTCACATCACCTAGTGACTCTCCAGATGTTTCAGAAATAGGATTAGAAACAGGTTGTTGCTGCTCGACTTGTGCTTCAGGAGGACCATTAGGAATTGATTGCTGCTGCTCAACCCATTCTTCCTCTGGACAGGCTTCAAAAAAGCATTCAATATTTTCTCTCTCATCTGTGGAGTCCAGTGGCACAGGAGTGCTGCTCTTTTCCTCTATGTATTTGAATACCTCTCCACAGTCACTATCATGAGAAGAAAGTGAAAGATAAGAATAGAAGTCCCCTTTCCTTAGCTGGATTGGTCTGTGAGAGTGTTCTAACACTTTTTCCTTGATCTGTGCTAATGAAGCAGGAGCAGATGACTCACATTCAGGCTGTGACTTACTTTTCAAAGCTGTTGATGCCATGTCTATTATCTCCTTCACAAAATTGTGTACTGAGCCATCTTCCATGGGTTTTTTATCAAAATCAACAGATTCACAGTTACAGCACAAATCAAGACCATCAGCTGAGGAGTTGCATTCTGCTTCACTGGATTTCAGGGCTGCACAGCAATCAGCAGATTTTTCAGTAATGCTTATTCTATGTTGTTGACCATTAGGTAAGGATGCCTGTAATGCTGTATCTTGCATGCCTAAAGAACTGATTTCCGAGGAAGATTCAAGACAAGGCTTTTTAGCAACAGAGTGAGAGGAAGCAACAGAGTGATGATTAGGCTGAAGATGACTTTGACATTCATTTGGAAGGTTTCTGGATCCAGCTGAGGATAGAATAGTCTCTTTCCCATCCATACGTGAATCATCTGAACTGTCTGTAAATGCTTCACAGACACAACATTCATTTTCACCTTCTCTGACATCAAGTGATGCATGAGTTTTGGGAGTTGTTGCTATTCTAACAAGATCTTCCTTTTGACTGCCCAGAGTATTTTCAACATTGCCATTCTCCATATCATCCACAAGCTGATCTTTCACAACCTGAGAGATGCCTTTCATTGGGTGACTCTTTGTCCCTTTTTCATGATCACGTGGTATATTCTTACTATTGCCATTATTTTCTGACATTTTCTGTACTGAACCATTCAATAGTGTTTCAATGCTTAATGTATCTGTGGCTTTTGATGTCTCATTACTAAATTCTTTACTGTGCTGAATTTCATCACTGAGGTTACCTTTTCTCTTCTCCCTTGTCAAAGAAAATTTTGGTCTAATCCAGGTCTGGAGTTCATTTTTTATATAATCAAGTCCTGAAATTAAATTGCATTCTTCATAAATATCCTCATCAGTTGCTATACTGGAGTCGTCATCTTCATCTTTGATACCTAGCTCTTCCTCAGTTAAGGTAAGGGTGGAACTTGAAAGCAAATCACTGTCATCTTCATCATCAGTGCAAGCAGAAGTGCAGTAGACATTAACAATCATGCTGACATTGACATCGCTCTCATCAGCTACAGATCTATTAAGATGTTTTCGAAATGATGCATTCGAATCTGGTATTTTATTTCTGTGCAGTACAATGTCCTCAGAGCAGAGAGAAAGATCCTCACTGCTGCTGAGTTCAGTGAGAGAAGCTGCTGAATCTTCATTGATTGAAGATGCAATATCTAGAGACAGTTGTCCAGTAAAAGACATTTTTTGAGAGCTACTTTGGAGTGTTATATCAGAGATGCTGCGCTTTATCTTTTGATCTGAAGGACTCTGGATATTCTCTAAGCGATTCAAAAGATCCAATGTCCTTTTACTGAGCTCTCCAACAGAATCACTGCTTGCACTTATGTCTCCTGAGCCATGATGACTAAAAAGATCTTCATTGCTTTTGTAGGAAGTCAGCCAGCTTTCCAAAGAGGTACTTCGCTGAAGACCATCTCCACCTTTAAAAACACCCGAGCTGAATAAATCACCTACTACAGACAGAGATTCTAATGAAGAACTAGGAGATAAGGTTGAAATCAGTCTTGTATTCTCTGTAACAGTTAATTTTCTTACAGTTTCCACAGATTTATAGCAATTGGGTTCTGATTCTCCACATATACTTGCCAGAGTATGGTCATGAATAAACCCATCTGGTTTAGGCTCTCTAGACTCATGTTCAGGGTTACTAGACATTTTATCCAAACAAAACTCATGAAACAAACTACCCTCTGTATGTGTTTTTTCAATGTGCGACTGTTTCGTTATCACTGGTAATTTGAATTTGGAGCCTTGAAGATATGAATAATCATAAAATGTAAACACATCATGTTTTCCTTGCAATTCTTCTAGACAAACAGGGTTAGACATGGTAACTCTGTCCAAATCCTCACCATTTTCACTTCCATGACATACAGAAGGTGCCAACTGGAAATCATCTGAGAGACTAGCACAGTCTTCTTCATCTTGTTTTATTTTTTGATTTATTACATCATCCACTTGACTTTCTGCTTGCCCAATTTCTGGATTACTCTGAGTGGTTTCAATATCATTTAGCAAAAAAATTTCTGAATTATTTGTAGTTTCTGTATCACATTCACTCACTATCCCACTCTCACTCTCAGAATGCCTACTTATGTTTCCACTCTGATATATGTAGTTATAAGGTTTTGCCATTGTGGTCCCCCCTATTAGATCTGGCAGGGATTTGGTAGATGAAAATGATGAGTCTTTACTAAGACTTTTGTTTAAAATGTTAGACTGCGTTTCACCGGAGAGTCTGGATGTTTTTTTCAAAAAAGGCATGTGGTTTTTTTCTGATAATTCAATATTATGAAGACTATAAACCTGATAGATGTGAGGATTTGGAGGGGAAGAAATGTTGGGACAATAAAGAGGACTTCCGCGATTACTGATACTTTCATCTTCATTCAAATCGTTATTGCCACATTCTCCGGAAGTAGGTTTCTGGTTTAGATCATCCTTCTGAAGCTCATGATCAGGATCACTTAAGTCTTCATGAATACTGATCAGCTTATTGCTTATGTCAGTTTCATCCCATTCTAGTGCATCTTCACTTGTACCATTTAGATCCATCAAACCAGGATCAATAACATTCAGAGGCTCCTGTAAAAGAAAAAGTATAAGATTAAAAATATTTACAGCTGTACTTTAAATGTGTTTCTACTGAAATCATAAGTAAGTTAATGGGAGTAAAGTACATTTTTGGAATAATAATCACTAATAGGATTTTAATTTTGTTATGTTTTGTGTGCTATTAAAATGATCAATTAAAATGAAGCCTATTGCATTTTGCATGATTTCTTAGTCTTCTTATTTTTTTTTTATTTGTTGTCAAAATATACTACAAAAATTTGACTTTTCTGTAATAGACATTAATTGTGGTTAGTCACTTTATCTGTAATAAGTTTTAACCATTCTGCAGAATAACATAGGAGTGTGTTAGTAAAAAACCCCATGCAATTATGTTGGATATAAAAGAATGTCTCTTAGCCTGCTTAAGTTTAAAGGGGTTAGGAGAGAAAGAATTTATTAGAGGACTTTTGAAATGTTTCTAACAAACTTTTTGTTGTCAATAGGCTTGATGAATTTTTGCTAAAATTTCTGTTTATTCTTTACTTGATAAGAAAGGCAGTACTAGTGACCACTAAGACTAATAAATGTTAATGACTTTATCTGAAAAATCAATCAGTCTAATCAAATACTACAAGAATTTCAAACATTATGTGTCCCAATACCTTTCTCTGGAAAAGGGTTGATAAATAATTGAGCTAAACCTAATTTGCTTTTTTTAAGATTTTTGTAACTTTCTAGTAATATTTGCCATTATTACTCAGAACATATGCAACAAGAATTGTTCCTTCTAGAAATATATGGGAGAAGAAGAACACCTTGACAACTTTGTTTACTCAAATGTGACGTGTCAAGTGGCCAACAGCACCAAAGCACTTTGAACTCTTCAAAATAAGACTGAAGTTGTCCCCGATTTTGGGGTTGAGAATGGATTAATTTCTCTTTATTTTTCTATTTATTGAGACATCTCCATTTTAAAGAAGGCTTTGCTTATACACTAAGTCTTGTAATGGAACTGTTGACTAACGTAGAATTGTTTAGTTTAAATAATCTGAACAGCTGAACAATGATCACTGTATCCAGAAACACAAGCACTTTTTCAAAAAAAAACTTTCAACTCTTATCTTTTGTTCTCTCTAGTTTTCTTTGAGCAAGTGTTGTTTTTCAAATACAGCATTGATATCATGCCAAACAGCAACAGCAAATAACAAAAAACATAGTTACTGAAATAAAAGCAGATAAAATCAGGCTGTAGTCCTGCAGTTCTGCACAGCTTAGTTACTGACTTAGCTTCATCAGGACTCAGCCAAGGTTAATGGTACAGGGAAAGGCACGTCTCTCTGAGTTCATTTCTCAGCTGGAAACTTTTTTTGAAGTAGAAAGTAAAGATGCTCAGCCTTTTTGTGAGAAATTGTGGGATGTTCTCCAAAATCTCAATAGTTAAGACAGTGATTTTGGACATGGGACACTTTATCAGACTGGGCATAAGAGACATGAACCAGGTTACCATTTTCTCAGGAGAATCCCTACCTACACACTGTTCTGAAAAGAAACCTGCTTCTCTTGTATCATTTTGCATAGAACAACTAAATATTAATTTGGTCATAGATAGATGAAGAGAATTTAATTTTGTCCTGCAGTGCTCTGTTCAGCACATTTGACCAGCAAGTCACAGGTAGGTCCAAATCTCTGCTCCAGTACTATTTACTTATGGATATAGGTGACATTATTCCTATGCAAGACACAAGGTTATACCGTCCCAGTATGCCCAGTAAACCAAAGGCTAAAACAATCAAATGACATCAGGGAGAATTATTTTCTCCAGACTGGGCAGAGTAGCTATCTACCATTCTGCAGGGTGATATGCAACTGTGTTAACATACTGCACATAGTAATAGGCAGAAATACAGGTGTCAAAGAATTTTTTCCTCCTTGGTAGGTTAGGAGGCCTTTGGCATTTTGTGGACCTGTCATGTCTAATGTTGAAGGCTAGAGTCTCTTTGTGGATCTACCTACCCCAAAGCTTTTATAGAGTACCTCTGTTAAAGTCCTTTTACTCCCTGTGAGATATTGTCTAATATTAAATTCCCATGAAAAAACCTATTTGCTAGATAACTATGACTATCAGAGCAGTTCTGTACATTGTGGAATTCAGAAATCCTTATTCGGATTTGCCAGTTTGCCTTGTTTCCATAACGGCTCCTAGTTCATACTTAATTTCCCACCTGCGGCTGACCCATAACCAACCGGCAAGTAAAATGCAAGAGAATGACAATAATAAAGTTAATTTGAGAACCTGTTAGACTAAAAAATAATACAATCACTCATTTTCTCTGTGGCATGTTTTATGACTCTGTAGTACTTAGCATTAGGAAGACATTACTGTGGAAAGTTTCCTAAACTGCACAATTTTATGTTTTAAGCTTCTGCCAGCTGCAAAAAAGAAATTACTGAAGGCAGGAAATCAGCAGCAGGTTCCAAGGATTTTATGTTCCATAGAATCTGATTTTGTTTCTCAAAACAAAACATTTGGTCCTTATTGGTCAGGAAGATAACCTTCCCCCTGTAAATCAGCACTTGGCTGCCTTGTTTGTTCAGCAAATCAGATGGACTAAAACAATAAAACATGTAGAGTTGTGACCTCAGCCCATTCATCTTCACTGAGCACTCCCCACTTCAAAGCCTACTTTTTTGTTTTTCAAATTCACATACTTTTCTGAGGCCTGCTATACACTCAGAAGTTTTGCAGGAACAGCTATGATGGTAAGGGGTTTTATTTTATTTTATTTTATTTTATTTTAATTTTATTTTATTTTCCTTCTGATTGTCAGTTACACTTGAAAAGACTCTTATGCAGATATAGTCATTTTATCAACTTAGCTTTCTCTGTCAAAGGACCTGAATTAATAGATATTAGTGAATTACTCCTTTTGTTAAAAGCATCATATCCCTTGAAATACAACTTTAGTGGTTATCAGCTACATTGGTAGCCTTTCCCAAGTTCTAACTGAAGTAAATCACCTGGCCTAAGTCACAAACATTTTGTATTTGGCATTTTTAATAGAGGTATATATTTTCCCTTTCTTTTTTTTTTTTACAAAATTCATAGAACTGCTCAAATAAGCAAGAGACTTTAGACATTAAGTCACTTGTCGGAGAGAGCCACACCGTTGTCTCTTGAATAAATCTCTGGAGCGAAAAAGGGAAGGTGGTGTCACTCCAGCCTACGTTTATACTGACAGCAGTAGCAACATAAAAAGCAGTCATGTCTAAGGACTGTTTTTATCAGATGTCACTTTTTCAGGCTGGTCAGTGCTGCGGTAGGGTGCTGGATAATTAGAGCTATCATGATGGTAATAAATTATTGCCAAACTTGGTGTTGTACAGAGAAGGGCACAACGGCATAAGTATTGGATGGTATCAGAGATGAATTCTGTTTGTTCACTTTATCAGGAAAAAATGATGTTATTTCTTCTCCTGTCTCTGTTTTTCATTTGAAAAAACCGTATAGTATTGCACAATGCCTTTTACACAAAGCAAATAAATCTTCTACTATCATTTCCAATGGGGAAAGCTTTAGTTTTGTAAGAGTTGAACCATGTTTTTTATTTTGTTTCAGTTAATTAAGAATGTGGCTTTCCTACAGAGTTTGCACTTACACACCTTGCCTGGTTCAAGGTATTTGAGCAACCCAGCCTACTGAAAGGTGTCCCTATTCATGGCAGGGAAGTTGGAACTGGATGATCTTTAAGGTCCCTTTCAAACCAGGCCATTCTATCATTCTATCATATCTACCTTCTTGAATTCCAAATACCCAGCAAAAAAGGGGTCTATCACAGACAGACTGATCTCCACATGTAAAACAGACTATATTTAAAGAGAACCTTTGAGTGCACTACAGAGCTTCAGATTTCAATGGGGTGAGCCCTGTATGCTGACTCTTAAGTCCTGGCCTTGCTGAAGTCTGTGACAAAACATGTTGCAAAGGTACCATGCTGTCTGGCAAAAAATCTTTGGATACCATCTGGTATAACTGATTGCACTAAAGTTCCCAGAATTTAAAAAGTTAATGTGTGCAAGAGTGTGTGAGTATAAATATATGTCATTTTTCTAAAAATGGGTAAAGTAGGTCAGAATAGCTCTATCATTATAAGGTCACTAAATACCACTACATCTAGAGAAGATCTTGGTGGTCACATGGTTTGCAGTAAGAAAAGGCAAATAGTTTTGACCAAGAAAGCAAAAAAACCCCAGCAATGCAATAAAACCCAAAGGATGCAAAATATTAGGCATTTTTTAAATCTCTCTATTTTTTATATCTCTATTTTTTAAATATCACCACTAGATAAACAACACTTAGAATTAATTGTTGCATGAAAAGTTTTAAATATAATTAAACAAATAATTATAGACTCAGAAGAGTGAAAGGTTAAATTAATTCTAATGTATTTGAAAGTGTTTCTTTAAGGAGTTTAGCTATTCCTGCTTTGAACCCTGAACTATTTTGCTCAGGACAGCATTCCCATTTCAGTGGGACAACTCATGTGAGCACAGTTAGGTGTGCACTTCAATGCTTGTAGAGTTAGTGTTTAATGGCTAAGCAGTTAATCTGTTGAAAATGTTAATGGGAAGAAATAAGGTTATTAAGTTAAATAAAGACATTTCCTCAGCCCCAGTGCTCTTTAAAGAAAAAGTGTCAAAAACGCATTTTTTCAGTTGTTTCCTTTACTAAAACATGGATTTTTTTCTTTTCTTTTCTTTTTTTTTTTTTTTGAAGCAAACTATATTAAACAATGATTCTCTGTTTCAGCTTCATTTGCATGTGCTACTCCAGTACAGATACTTTGTGTTGGTGAAACAGGCCTGTAATGTAACCCCTACATTCTATTATATTTTTTTAAAGGAATTAACATGAAAAAAAGAGACCTTTTACAATAATAAATACAAACTCTGTTCCTCCCTCCCTGCGACTTATCCTTCAGTTGCTGTGGCCAAATTATCCAAACTCAACTGCACTTAGGGGCCAGGGGAAAAACAAAAAGAAAGAAAGAAAACCATCCCCCACCTCCAGGAATGCATGCACATTCAAGGAAGACAAACATGATTTTGTCTTTTGAAAAATGCAAGCATGCCAAGTACTTCTTCTGAGGGAAATAGCTGTGTACAGCAGCACTTCACCTCTGCCTCACTTAAGCTCATTTTCTAAATGGCATACCCTACACCATAGTCATCAAACAACTATTCCCCATTTCTCGACATCAGTGTTCTAATATGCATAAGCATATGCATAATATTCCTTGTGCATAACACAGAAGTGATCTACACAGTACAATATAGTCTCAGAATATACAGAAGGAACATGCTCTATCTCTTACTGCATTTTACAAATATTATTGCCTCTCTCAATGAAATTATATGCTCAGTCCTGCACATGCAGAATTCCTCCTGCTCTGTTAGGGGTCATGTATGCTTACAGGTAGTGTTAGGGTCCTACATGGGTGGTTCTGTGCACAGATTCCTGTACCCCAGGAAGGACACCGAGGTTGCCTCTGCTCTCAGTAGTCACAGCTGTCACCTGCAAGGGTCTCATTGCAATTTGGGAACAACTGGGATCCCACTGTTGCTCAAGTCTTTATGAAGATGTTTGAAGTTCTCTGATAATGTTCAGAAATAACAGTCTAGAGAACAGTATTTTCACACACAGGTTTTAAACCAGGTAATTTTCTTTATCATGACAGCTGCTTTGTAGGTGCATCTTCTAAGCAAGAGGTAAAATAACTGCAGTGACATTTTAAGAGGATGTCCAGCTGAAAACTATTAGTCCTTACTAGTAGTAGAAGTGTTTTAAAAGTCAGAGGAATTGGCTGTTCCTTAAGCATTCTTCTGCTCTTTAAATGTCACTTGATTCTAGGTAACACTCCGGAGTCAGTCGTGCCTGCTCATGAGTCCTAAGAGGGTCTTCTAACTTCCTTGGTAAGCTGCCTGCACTACCCGATGGACAAAAGAAAGACTGAAAGGCTCCAGCCACTCCATTACACTCCAGTTAGTGTGTACAAGCCAGGTTGAAACAGAAGGTGAGACACATCAGCAGAAGGTCTGCGGGAACTAACTTCTATCACAGATCAAGACAAAAGCAGGGACACAATAAGTTCAGTCCCTTCACTGTGTCCAGAGTATCACTGATAACTCTCTAGCCATTATTTGTTTTCCATCATTATGGAAGCAGTGGCCTCTTTTTTGCTACCATATGGCTTTCTGATATCTCTGGTTATCATTTGCTTAAGAAGCCTTTTAAATGCTACTAGAATGAATAACATCTATAACATTTTTATACTGAATAATATTGTCATCCAGATAGGTTTGCAATCCCATACCTATATTCCAAATTGTGTATATGGGCTTTTTTTTTTAAAATTTGCTTTTTTGGGGGATGAGAGAACCTGTCTATGTGGCGTATTTTACTTACTGTTGTTTTTACTGCTTTGTAGCTTTCTTTTCATCTGTCAAGAAGTTACATGACAGAATTTTTTGCCCTTGAATGTAATTTTTTATCTCACCTTTACTTCAGAGAAATATATCATTTTCTTTGTTGAAGAATCCTGCACAAGCACTTTAAGAAATTCTTGGAAAATCAGAGCTTAAGTCAGTCCAGCAGTTCACCTATCTGGGAAGCATCATTTCTTCAGATGGTAAGATTGACAAAGAGATAGACAACCGGTTAGCAAAGGCATACAGAGCTTTTGGAATACTCCGTAAAAG
>JAWWEE010000158.1:36456779-36476325 GCA_035221455.1 Xenops minutus | reverse complement strand
CTTGTTTCTATTTCTTATTTTTAGTTATTAGTTTGTTAGTAATAAATTTAAGCATTATTCTAAGTTCTGCTTTGCCCGTGGTATTAATCAAAGCTCCCTTTTCGGTTATCTCTAGACATAAATTTCGAGCTTTTTTTTTTTTTCCCTTCCCTCTGGAAGGTGAAAAAGTGGGGGGAGGAAAAAAAGGCCTCGAAGGAGCTTTGCTGGATATCAGGCGTTCATTCAGGGTCAAACCTCCACAAGCATCCATATTTGGGTTAAAAATAATACTGGGAAATATATGCCTCATTTATATTGCTTTCATTGTCTTTTTTATTTAAAACTATGAGCAGCCATTATGAAGCATTCCCAGTCTCATAAAGAAACCTTTCTTCTAATAAAGCAAGCAAATTTCAAATACTGCACAGAAAAGCTGTGTGCTTCATCAAGAAAAAAATCCAAAAACAAAACAGTGCTTGAAATAATTAAGTGTTGCAGCAGCTGATTTTATCATTAAAATAACTCTTTACTTTTAATGCAATTTAATTTATCTTCCTATGCTCATGACAACAATAAAAAGTAAATTTCACCTCTCATCTTAAAAGTTGGCTGGGTGCTGTGGAAAGGGCGAAGAAACTAAATATGTCTGCAGATTAGCAAGAAATTGTAGAAGAGAAATATGCATCTCAAGGAAGAACGTTTAGAAACTTGCTACTCTAGGACTGTGGTTGAATAAGCTACAAGAAACATTCGAGTAGGTTTCATTATTATACAAAATAAAAATTCATATGTAATCAACACCAGCACCATTAACAGGAAATATTCTGGAAATTTCAGTGCAGAGCAAAGGACTGAATGAACAAGAATGCTGAGCTACACTTTCTGCTCAGGTGGTTCACTTTCTGGAGCACAGATAAACTGCACTGAAGGAGACTCCAAAGAAAAGCCTGTTCCTATCATTGTCCCTACTGAAACTGTGCTACACATGAAGACTTTATATTCTGTGCTCCCTTTTCATTAATCAAAAATGCACAAGCACCAAAGTAGAACTGGTGAGCATGTTTGCTCTTGAAACAAGTCAGCCTATTCCCAAAGCATCCTCTGTGACTCTAGAGAATGTTAGTAGTATGCACCTTTACTTTCCAGCCTCTCCAGAGGGACAGCTCAGACTCAGTATTTTTTAACAGAGATTCTAAAATAGTGAAATAAGGCTGCCTTAGTCTCTGGAGTCTGGATTAACCATTGGCCTTGTCTTGTCTGATGTAACCAACAACTAAAGAGTTCACAACATGATTTAAATTAGAGCAACAGCTGAAAGTCTGGCTTGGTGGCAGTGAGCTCGGATGACCACCTCTCAGACACTTCACTCTCTCAGAGATCTGGACTTTGGTTTGGCTGGGGTTATGAGTTTGAACTTCCTATAATTTTACAGAACCATGACAAAACATGACAGTGTCTGCCAGAGTGAGGGAAACAGATGAAAAATCTATTTCACCTCTGGATTGCTACGTTATACTACTAGTTGTGACAGAAAGTTTTGCGGTCTCTGAGGATAGAGTAGAGCCCTCTGCTGAATGACTTAAATGTGTTTCTTTTTTCTTTCTATTCACTCTAAAAACCTACCACTGCAGGTGACCACCCAGGAGACTTTTGCAAGAATATAACACAGCATTTATCTGAATTTTGACTAAACTTGACTGGGCCTAGAATGCTTTTATTAAGATCTGCTCAACAATAAGGATTTTACTAGCTTTGTTTTGTCAGATCATCCAGACTCTGTGTACTGCCATGATGGCTGCCATCATAACTATGGCTGGTACAAGAAATACAGAATTTCTTCCAAGAGTATGGGGCATATCACCTGTCTTCAATTTGTCCAAGAAAAATCTAGACCTGTGTTCACCATTTATGTACCTACATTTTAGGTCCTACAGATAATTGCTCCATGTCACAAGTCAGAAATACAATGCAACCCAGAAGCTCAAAAACAAGCACACCTCAAGTATGAGGACAGTACATCACATTAGAGTCTAAAATCAAACATCCATTTACTCAAAAAATAAATATTTTAAGGAGGCACCAAAGTGTGCAGTCTTCAGTGTTGAAATATGAGTAAAACAGGACGACTGACAGAAACAAATGTGAGCCATCAAGACTGTACTGTTGTGCTATATGAAAGAGGTTCAATATCAAAACAAAAATTACTTGTGACAGATAATGAAAAAAACCCAATCTGATAAAGGTTCAAACATAATTCATTAAATAATTTGTAAGGACTAGATCATGTAATAGGTGTTCAGCACTTTACAATATGTGGTGTGCCCTCCTCAGCTAATTCAGTTAATCATCATACTTTTCTGTGCTAGACACTCCTGACGAACTAAATTTTATGCAAGATTTTTATCTAGATCTTACCTTAGAAAGAATGGCTTGTGATGAAATAAGGAACTTTTAGAAACAAAATTTTGTTTAGTGAAGCCATCTAACAACTAACTGAACGAAGATAGATTCATTTTTTACCCCTGAAGGATGGGGGTTTGTGTGGGTTCTTTTTTAAGCTTAGAACAAGTGTTATTCCATGGATTGCAAAAATATTGCACCAGTGAAATAAATATAGAGAAGTGAAAGGGAGACACCATGCCTAGCATTATGAAAAACCACTTTCTTTTCCAGAAAGCATAACAGAAACAGATAAATAGAGAAAAAGGAAAAAGATACAATATCAGAAGAAATATATTATTTTTAACAATGTGTTTTTCCAAGTTCGTTACAAAGAAGAAAACCAAGAGGACGTTGGGAAAAAATTCTAAATAGCACTTTAAGAATGCCCTTTACCTCCTAAGAAACAAGCTTGTGGAAAAGAGAGAAGTGCCTTTCTTTTTCTTTTTTTTTTTTTTTCAAGTGAGCTGTCTCACCATTGCAGATTTTCCCAAGTCCTTACAACTCTAATTAAAATGTGGTAATTGGTTATGTTACCTCAATTACCATGATGCATGGACATTGATGCAAAGCGACACCAATTGAATCCCTTGGGTGTTATACCCCAAGGCCATCCCATTTATTGTGGCCTTATTATTTTCAATTATGTGGCTGGATGTAGAGCATACTTTCAAGCCAATACAGATGGGGGGTTTGCTGGACATACAGTATAGTGTACATGTTAGACGACTCAAAAGAACAAGAGAAATAATTTTCTTTTTTTCATGAAGTATAGCAGTGAACCTAGTGATCACACGAATAAATATTTCAGACATTTTCAGGACAATGTGAGAATTACAGCACCTTAAACCAAATTGCCTCAAAATCTCCATTTTAAAAGCATGAATAATACTGTCCCTTCAATAATTAGCTCTCTCTGTTGAATAAGAAATTGTCTGCTCCATAAAATAGATAACTTTCTCATTCAATGAATGAGCAGTCTGGAGAAAAAGCAGTTTCTTCACTACCGAAATGGCAGGAATATTAAATTGCAACTAAAGAAAAATCCATTCGAAATTACAGGTTTTTCTCTCTCCCAGCCACAGCAGTACAATAATTTGTATACTCCAGTACTGGCAAAGCAGTCGCAGAAAAGTGAATTTCCACGGTCACCTAATTGTAGCTTTCTGCACAGAAAGATATCTGACCTGGACAGAACATACACAAACTGTGAACATCTGTAGCAGCTGAAATAATCCCCTGAGGCTGAACACATAATTTACATATACACATGGTGTACCACTGGCTGAGCAAAAGAAAAAAAAAATTGCAGAAAACAACTTAAATATTCCCACTTTGACTTAACAATTTTAAACTTATGGGCACAACCATGACTGAGTCGTCCCAAATCATTTTTAACTGTTCAGTCTTTCAAGTAGGTTAGAACTTCTAAAGGAAAATGCATAGTGAATTAAAATTTCTCCAGCTGTTGAGCAGGAATTTTAGATGGCAATTTTGAGTTTAGTTGACTAAAGATTGTTGCTATTGCTACTACAATCGCCAGACAGACTCCGTTTTCTTTTAAAACAATTGCTAGCAGGGTCTTCTTAGGCAAGCTATAAGGCAAAATTTAGGTGATATATAACATTTTATCAGCAAAATATGGAATGACAAATCTGGATGAGAAGAATTTACAACAAAAAACCAACCAAAACAAAAAACCCACCAAAGCCAAACAAACAGATGGGGAAGATAAAAACCTTTTTTGCTGAAGCATATTAGGACTGCTTCCAGTATTCTGTTTTTCCCATTGTATGAATACCTCATTCCATATAGCTAGATTAACCTACCAAATCTAACCACATTTCATCCTTCTGGAGTGATTTGAATTGATAATTTCACATTCTAGACAGAACTTTTTACTTATGAGAAAGACAACTTTTACCAGATTTTAGGTGCTCGAAGTACATATTTGTCTCTTGTTATTTGTAAAATTATGGTGCCTACTATTACAAAATGTGAGCAAAATTAAACATTGCTGAAAACCTTTGATGAAGACAAACAATTCAAAGGAAACATAAAAGCTTTCTTTGGTTAATTCCAGTGTACCTTTGTAATGCTTTAAGTGGCCCAGATAAGTGACTGAATGTAAAACGGGTAAAAAGAAGACAAAGAAAGATCCCAGTACACAAATTAAGAAGACAGTAGAAGATGAAAGTGACTCTTGTACTGAGGCTATATAATCATCTGGGGTACCTTATTTACTGTCAGCAAGTCAGATGCCATGAATGAGTCAGATGCCATCAGGGTATAAACACATCTCATTTGTTTTCATAAATTACAGTATTTTGTGGGCAACCACAAATAAAGACTTGTTACCAAGGGATACACTTTGTGTGCCAAGACTGGCACACCATCAAATACAGAGAGATAGGGAAGTAGAAGAAATGGTTCTGGTACCTACCCAAGAAATGACTGCACAGGAACTGCATGAAAAGGAAGGTTAAAACATGCCAAGTCAGGCCAGGAAAGTCAAAGAAACCTGAGTCCTGCAGTTGCTGGGGCACGTTTAAATGTTGAGAACACAGACAGTTTCATCAACAAGAGAAGTTTGTAGATACTGACATACTTCAGAAAATCATATTGTTATAAAGCAGCTTAGGACAAGAGGTTCCTAAACAAAACAGCCACACAATGAAAATTAAATGAGCATCATGATATGTCTAAACAGCTACTATTTCTCTGCAGAAAGAATGACAGACCCCTGGCCAGTGAAAGTCACTTCAGCCCAGCAAAGCTCCAGACTACCTTAGGCAAAGCGGAAACAAAGCAGAATGCACTTTGTGAAGTTCCAGGTGTCGAGATACCAAGGACAATGCTGTATTTGTACCCTCACCATGCCTCAAGTCCTGACCAACTGCAATCCCAAACAGAAACACGAGACTTTACTGCTGTTGCAAGAGCAGCGTCAAGTTCTAATTAGCTCATAAGAGTTTACTTATAGTAACTGCAGGTACAAGCAGTGAACTGCTTTCCACACAGCAGCTGCCCACACATAAAAGAGGATAATATGCTTTCGCTACAGTAACTTGGACCTCTATTCAGCACTCTCTAAGATATCTCACAAGTGCAACTTCTTTCTGTTCCAAGTCAAATAGAAGATATACATTTACTACAATAAAATGATGTTTTGTAGATTAAAAAGGCAGTCCATCATCTTTGTGGTACTCTACACAGTTGGAAACTAGTCCAATCTCTCTTGGGCTATTATAGACCAAACAGATCCTCAACCTCCAACAAATAAAATTCAGGGTTCTGAGAGCTACTTTTTTGTTTGATTGTTGCTGCACACACTTATTTCTGAAACTCCAAAATTCAACTGTTTTTTCCACTGTTGGTCAGATCATTAAACATTTTGTATAGCACTCATGAAGTTTACTAGAGCTATTGCTGCAATACATTAGTAGCATGACTAAAAATATTCCAAAAATGGGACTATCACAAAAATATTACTAGCATTTCTCAAGAGAATTAAAAATATCTACAACTACTATTTTTTTTTCATCCTATAAGGGCTTTATCTTTCCTAACCTGGTCCCTGGATTCTTGGACAATCTCTGTGTATTCCTCACAGGCCACCTGTTCTGGCTTCCACCCTTTTTTTTAAATTTTATTTTGGTTTTTGGTTTTTGGGTTTTTGTTAATTTTTATACCATTATCTTCTGTTTTTTACTAGTCTTGAACAAGCATTTCACCTTACCTACTTCTCTTTCTCCTTTACAGATAATATACATTCAGATACCTGAAGTTCCTATCGGTGGACAGAGGGCTCAAACAAACTCCTTTCATCTAACCCTACTCCTCTGCCTGTCTTTTAAATATCTCCTTCTTAGTGTCCATTAATATAAACTGAACACACACAAAAAAAAATGAACCGCTGGCTCTTTCCTTGCCTGATCTCCTCTCTTTATGCTTTTTCAGTATCAGTGTTCTCCCCCTGGTAATCTGCATCAGCTATGACATCTACAGCTTTCACTAGCTCTTGGAGAGGAACCTTAGCATGATTAAGAGTCGACATTTTTCTGCTGGTCATATAGTGCAAGCTCTTAGTTGATCTTGGTTGTTTCCAATAGCATTCCTCTTCAGTTGATACTTGCCTTTCTGCACATAGCTGTATAAGGAAAGTCTGAAAAATAATATTTTCTTTTCCCTATACCCTTGTACACTTGCACATAGCTTCATCATTGTATCACTTCTTCCAACCAGATCAAATGTTTGATGGCATAACTGACTCTCCTCAATTGTCTGTATTTTTTATATTGTCAATTGACTAGTCCCATGCTTAGAAAACCAATGTTGACACTACATCTGCTTTTCAGTGAGGTCTTCCTTCTATGTTGCCTCATACAGAGACATGCCCCTTTTTATTTGTCAAACCTCTTCCCTCATCAAGTCCCATTTCTGTCTCAATACCTTGCTCAAAAGCAAAACAGTCAATAAATCAAATGGGTAGAGAAGGACTCCTATGTTATAACTTCTGATAAAAGGCAGGCAAGTAACATTATTATTACCTTCATTGGTTTACTTGTCCACAGCATCTTCCTCACTAACTCACCATTTTTTGGCCTGTTTAGACTAATAGTATTTACACTCAGGAACTGCTAGTGCTTCTGAACAATGCATTATATATCTTCATACTATAGCACCATAACCAAGTCAAATAATTGCAGCTTCTGTTCTTTTTGTAAATGAACTTTAACAAAAATAAGCCAAAAGTAGTATTTCACCGTTAGTCAGATAATTGTTAGGAAAGGTGCAAGTGTCAAGCATTTTTTTCCTTTGCTTTGCTTGGTATAAACCTAAAAATAATTTCACTTGTTCCCAAATCTCATCAAGGCTCTTCACTATATGAACTACATAGGATTATCATTGTTGTCATTGTAGCTGCAGTATACAGACTTCAGCAGTATGATAGTAGCACAAAACATACTGAGCCAATTCATGCATTACAGTCAATGGTGTTACAGTAGGGATTATTTTGTTCCCCTTGCTTTATATTATAGTTTTATGCCACTTAATGGATGGTTTAAATAGAGTGCTCTTTTGCCTCTTAAGAATAATTTCCCTGAGACAAAAGCAAATTACTGCATTTTACTTATATTCAAATAACACAGGATTGTATATTAATCACATACCCATACCATTCTATATGAAATACGCATCTACTGCTGGGATGCTAATTAACGCCAATCTTAGTTGCACAGGAAATACTTTTTCTAAAATATATTTACGATCAGTGAAATATTCTCTGGGCCCAGTTCTGTTAGGTCCTGAGTAACTCAGCACCAGGAGAAGATTGCTTTTGTTTCTTGATGGGTTCAAATGTGATGAGATTAAATATCCAGGAAATAGAACTTATATATTCTGAGTTTATATTATTAAGCGATTTTGTCCATAGAATACAACACTTTGTGAAAAACTGAAGATTCACTTGTTGGCAGTAAAGACCAGGAATGGCATCTTCAGTCAGAAGAAAATGCTCAGAGATGGATGTGTTTGTCTTGCGTTGAAAAAGTGTCTCTTGTGAAGAATGAGACCCCTCACTTTTAAAGCAAGCATCACTCACCGAGTCTTTTTCCAGTCGCTTCTGCAGCCTTGTTTGCCACTGGACAGCTTGCATGACAATGGCTTCCCACCTTCTCTCAAGGTTTACAATTATCAACTGCATGGACTGATGATCTGCATTTAGGTTGCAGGTCTCTTGATCATCCAGGAGGTGCTGGCATAGTCGCAGCACAGAGGCTACCCCACGGCGTCTCTGTTTGATCTCACAGCATAGAGACTGCAGGATAGAAAAACAACAGATGTCAGTATGGGATACTTGGCAAATTGAAACATTATCTGATATTTGATGGTGCCCAATCTCTGTCTTACTATATTTTTTTCAGCTCTTTCATAAATTCCTATACTTTAGTGTCAAAGCTTAGTGTTTTATTTTTAGATAAATACAGTCTTAATATTACAGAAGGAGTAACACTATGCTCAGTCCTCTTCAAACAAATACCATAACTAACTGTCTCAATAATGCTGAAAGTTTAATGATGTAGACTGGTTTATTCTTCCTTTCTTTTTCATTCAACTGGGACACATCTGAAATGAGTTACCTTGACAATAATCAACTTCAGAAATTCTACAGGAAAATAGGAGGAAAAAATTGTAGTCATGCAATGGGGACATGTGTATTTTTAGGAAAAAAAAAAAAAAAAGAAAAAACACAACAGAAATTATGGGTCATACGCATTCCTGTCACAGGAGAAACATTAAGGAAGTTGAAAATTCAGTATAAAATTCTTTACAGATGTCTTTTGTTATTATAAAATATATTCAGGGTAGTTCCATATTCAATGTCAATAATCCAATATCAAATGTAGGAATACTGTGATAACTGTATCATCCTTAAAGATGAGTAATTCGTTACTGAGAATGCCATCTGATATAAACTGGATGATGGGAGACAATTGCTAAACCCTAATATTGAAACTTGATGGGCACCAGGATCTGTTGGTGCTATGCCAAAAATCCAAGAAACTGTACTCAGAATCTTACTGAACAGCAGTATAAATAAGGTATCCTACATGCCAGAACTAGAGAGAGATGTCTCACCCAGAAGCAGTTAATGGCATGGGGTGCTTTCAAGCACGGCTTTATCTCTGATTATACTCTAATGTCATTCAACATCAAATTATGATTTTATTAACTCAAAATGTATTTTAAGAATAAAATCTGTGAAGCTGGGGTACAGAAGGCACAAATGCAACTGAAGATGATGGCCTCAGCCGAGCTTCTGAGCTCTATACTTTTATAGCATTGCATGACTTAAGTATTCAACTATTATCAAAGGGTTGTGCTACTCCTGAATTTAACAGGACTGTGCTCTACAAGTGGGAGCTTTCCAGATAATTTAAATTGCAACTTGCCAACATCTGTTTCCCTCTGTGGGATGCCACAGATGAAAGTGCATGACCCCATGAGAAAATCTGAACTATCATCTTTTTTGAAGTCAGGGTGTTTGCCTTTAAGCTTCCAGTCAATGATAGTAAGCAAAGAAAAAAAAAAAGCCACTACACCTCTCAAAGCTGTTCACAAGCATTAACTGATAAAAAAATCAGGATCTGCCTTCCTGAATTTATTAGCAAAACAACAACGTTCTATGGAAAGTGAATTCAAGATTTTCATGTCACTGTCTCTTTAAAAAATTGAATTTATGCTTATAAATGTTGTAACTCAAAGTAGTATTTTGCTGCTGTGTTTGATCAATAATATTAAGCTGCAAAACATTGGTATGCACATTTAATATCTTTTCTTTGCGTATGGATAGTGTGCAAAAGAGTTTTTTTTAAAATCTTCAAGAGAAATGATGATTAAACCCACAAACATAGCTGAATT
The DNA here is from genome assembly GCA_035221455.1 of Xenops minutus. Classification (NCBI taxonomy): domain Eukaryota; kingdom Metazoa; phylum Chordata; class Aves; order Passeriformes; family Furnariidae; genus Xenops; species Xenops minutus. Next base: position 36,466,482 of record JAWWEE010000158.1, on the reverse strand, counting down.
ACTAGCATATTTTCTCTGGCACAATTGGGCCATCCTAACAGTTAACAGATTGCTTATTAATCAACAAGGGTAAACAAGGCAATGAAATCTCATTTAAAGCGGAAGTTTTAATACCTAAAAGTATTTGTGTTCAAAATGTTATTCCCAATAAGCCTTCATTAGAAGACATCTTAAAATGATTAAGTACATTTGATTCTAAAGTACACTGAGTAGTATATTAGCAGGTGGACATTTCATACAGATGTTCCACTTACTGATATAATACATTCTATAGCTATTTAAATTACCCTAACTCTATAATAGCTAGAATTCTATTACTTCTATAATGAGAGAACCCTGTATCTTTAATATTTCTGAATTTTAAATAAGGTGAATGACAAATTCCCAAACCTCTATTTATGGCAAAATATGACCAGGAATTTTATTATTCAATTTATACCAGAGTTGCATTTTCACTAACGTTTCCTGAACCTGGCCTTATTTATTTTCCTAGAGTTTATTGCCATTTTCCTTCACAGTTCTTGATGTAACCACCCTGTCTGGCACATTTCCTTTCTGATGCTGTTCATTAGCCTAATGTGACATCAGAAAAAAAATTCCAAACAAAACAAAACAAAAAATAATCCTACACAAAGTCAGGGTTCTTATTTTACATTTTATGAGAACAAGGCAATTCAGTTTTTTGGAAGTGATGGTAAGTTATATACTGATGCATATCTATGTAGGTCTGCATTAACTTTGTAGAAGTCAATACAGCTCAGAATCTGGCCCCATAACATTAACTTACCTTGACCTATCTGATTAAGTCATCCCTTATAAATATTGTTCTTTTTTGATACAGTGCCATTTAATATGATGAGGTAAGGAGAATTGCATTCATAAGCCATTATACGGAAGTTTAAGTGAGGCCTTTACATTGTGTTATCTGAAAGCAGAGCTACAGCATCCAAGTCATTTCTAATTTATATCAATTTTACACCAGTGTAATAACAGTAGCTTTACTGAAGCTATTTCTGATTTACATGGCTGTGACAGTACAATTAGGCCTATGGCACTTTTGTTTCAATTTTATTACATGATATTATGGTTAATATTAAACAGGAGAAGAATGAAGTGCTTGTATCTAAGTGTGTTGAAAGAGTTGGCTATAGCAACAATACCTTAAAAGCCAGAAAACTTAATCATGTAAAGATATTTTTAAGCCCTAAATAATAGCACTAACAGTAATGAATTTAAGCAGTAGTAGAGTCTTCTGTTCAGTGTTCTAAAGGGACACAATAATTGCCTATATCCTATGACATGATATATCACAGTGTTGTATATCCATCTGTGTTTTGCTATTGCTAAAGTGGCATGCTTGTATAAAAACCTGTCAATAGGGCAATTGCACATGCAAAGTATGCTTCCAGGACCACACTTACTTTAATTATTTGCAAGGTACCTTCTGCATTTTGAATACAGAAGCTAGAGCTCATGATCAATTAAAAGGAATTTTTTAAAAAGAGGAAATAAAATTAGTATCTCTACTGAGTCTTGGGCCTGATGGTCCACAGCTGCTATAGTAAGCTAATGGGCACTTGAAGGTTCAGAAAATCAGACAATGATCCAACAGTAGACTGAGGAGCATCACTTAGACTCACTCAGTTTCCCATGTGTGCAAAAGATTTGCTGAAACACAGATTAAGAGATCAGACACTTTCGATTGTGTCTTCTCATACTATCATGTGTCCACTGAGCTGTGGGAAATGTAAATACAATCCAAATCTTTGCAAATGTGGGAGAAACATATTCACTTAAACCATTTGCAGTGAGACTTAAATAAATGTTTTTGACTTTTTTGCTGCAGGCTAAGAGTTTACACAGCAACTGCAGATGCTGTGTATGAACTTGACTTTGTGTCTGAGTCATTTGCTTCACAACAGACACCCTGATAACACTGAGGTGTTAGTCATTATAATATTATGGTCATGACTTCCCATACTGAGGAATCCTATCCATCCTGCTAGAATCTTGGAAGATTTTTCTTCGCTCTGCCTACTCCTATTTCCAGTGCTTTGAAGTTATCACCCGCATAGCTAAAAAGGGCTAGCTGAAACTACTTTCACAGCTTGTTAATACCATGCCTTAAATCATCTGGAAAAGCTCCTGCTGGGTCAAATGACATCAAACGTGCTTTCCAAGCCATAAGCTAATGGCACTATCTATGGGAATGGAAGTGGTCATGATCTGAACAGAAGGTGCTTGGCACAGCTGCCTGACTTCTAAGTGAATGGCATATGACCAGAAACATGTCTGCAGCCTTAGGCAGTGCCAGAGCATATGAGAGGCATAGAAAGGTGGGAAGTTGAGGAATATTAGAGCCCCTCATGCCCAATCTGCCTCTATTCCTCAGCCTTCCTGCAGCATATCATTGCCTGAGCTGTCCTGCATTCCTGCTCTGCACCTCTGAAGGAGATTTATGGGAAGTCAGTTTTCTTACATAACATGGAAGATGAGTTGGATCATAGAGTCAAACTCTTAGACTAACACAGGACCATCCCCAAGAGACATGCCATGTGCCTGAGAGTATTGTTCAAACGCTTCTTGAATGCTTCAGGCTTGGTGATATGACCACTTCCCTGAGGAACCTGTTCCAGTGCCCAACCACCCTCTGGGTGAAGAACTTCTTCCAATATCCAACCTAAACCTCCCCTAACGTAGCCTCAGGCCATTCCCTCAGGACCTGTCACTGGTCACCACAGAGAAGAGATCAGTGCTTGCCCCTCCGCTTCCCCTCACAAGGAAGTTGTAGACTGCAATGATGTCTCCCCTCAGTCTCCAGGCTGAATAGACAGGTGACCTCAGCTGCTTCTCATACGGCTTCCCCTTAAGGCCCTTCACCATCTTCATTGTCCTCCTCTGAATGCTCTCTAAGAGCTCAATATCTTGTATTACAGTGCCCAAAACTGCACACAGTATTCCAGGTGAGGCTGCCCCAGTGCAGAGCAGAATGGGACAATCCCTTCCCTTGACTGCCTGGCGATGCTTTGCCTCATGCACCCCGTACATGCAGAGGTGCCCAGAGCTCTGAAAAGAGTTGGATTACAACAAATGGATTTTCTTTGTGCTTTCAGGTCCAGAAGAAATGCCAAGGTGTACTGAGACAAGCACTATTTCTGGGCTTACCTTTTGTTTCTGTGTATGCATTGGCAATACTGGCTAGTTTTAGGAACACAAAAGAAGCTCAACTGCAGATAAATCTGGAATGATCAGATCTAAGAGGAAGCTTCTGTCTAACCTCGGTCTATTAAGGGCTTACCCTTTCTCTGTGTTGCAGGATGTGGGTGTGTGAGGGAGGGAATGATACAGATACACTTCCGATTGTACCAGTTGTTCCTTGATGAAAGATGGAATGGATGTTATTTAGTACAACAACCTTACAGAGAAATTAAGGCAAAATCTGAGAATGGAAGCCACCCTTTTGAGTACACCAATCAGACTACAACTTTTAAAATTTTTTTGCCTTTTTATGCCTGATTTTTGGCTAGTGCAGCAGTTACGTTTTCAAAATTGATAATGTAAAACTTTTAAGTATCATGGCTAACGGAACTAATACATCAATAAAGGAAAACTGGAAACAATGCTCTTAAAGTCTGGGTAAAAATGTAGTTCTCAGTGTTTTCTGTGAAATGGCAATGCCTGTTGAAATTTCTCTTGCCAGGGTGATGCATCCCTGTATTTCAAATGCCATTCTTACAGGACAGACAGTGAAAAGAAAAATTTCTGTTTCTGAATAAAAAAGAAAGCCAATAATTCCTCAAAAAATGTTAGGAAGAAAGTAATTCGTTAAAATAAAAAAGCTAAATGACAAAGACAGAAAATGAATGATTACTTGTCACTGCATAGAAAAATTCTGCCAAACCTGTGTGCTGTTGCTGATTTCAAGGTTAAAAGAATATGTCACCTAATATGGGAACTCTACTCAGTTACATAGCGTGGGACTTAATCTATATTGAAGCTAAATATTCTATAAGTATGCAGTGAAGTGCAAAAAACAGCAATTGAAAAATGACATGATTAAATGGCACAACACGCAATCATTTGCTCTCAATTATATCAATGTATCTTCTTCATTTCAAGGAGTCAGGCAGAAATATTGTTTTTTAAATGCCTCTATTAAATTGGGCACCAATAATAAAATAGATGAGAGTCCTAATAAGCTCATTTGCGTAACATACATCACACACCACAAAACTATTCTCTCCAAACGGGTTTGTTCATGGATCTATCTTGTCGTTGTCACCAGTCTTGGCTATATTAAAAGATTTTAAAGGCACAAAGCTTGCAGACCATTCAGTGAAAAACCTTTGTACTTAACCCTTGAGAGATCTTTAATGCTAATTATGGAAAAAGTATTGATATAATATCTTTCCTGTCATATTTTATTATGATGATGGTCACAACAGAATCTGGGACTGACATTTTAGAAATATCATTTAATTGCAAGTCAGAAATAGAGAATGACAGCTTAAAGTAGAATATTACTTCTTTCAAAACAGTGAGCTAGTTCTCGTCATTTAAAACCCCTACTTCTTACAGTATTAGAACCACTCAATTGCTACACTGATCATATCTCACTGTAACTCACCACTTAGCAAAGGCTTATGGTATTTCTCTTACAAGAGAACTGTGTCTGTTTCTATACATATTAAAAATGGCAATAAACTAAAAGGAAAAAAGACTTCAGTTTTGCACTGGCTTCAAGAATGTACATACGGGTTTGCATTTGATATATAATAAAGTACTTAATTCATTAATTTCAGTAGCTTTAAAAAGTTACCTGGGGATTTGAGTTTATTGGAAATAAGTAATGGAAATACATGTATTAACTAGGTATATATGTGTATTTTAAATAAAATACTATTAAATAGCATTCTAGAAGTACCTGTGTTCTTTGCCATTTTTCTCTAGAAGTACAATATATGCATTAAAACCAGTAACAATTCAGAATAGATGCTTCTGGACTCATTCCATAAAAGCCACTATTATATCTGTACAACATTCTTTAACTTCTTTTTTCTATTCCTTATGCTCGTTTAAGTACTTCAAAATATTTGTTTGCAAGAATACCATTCAATGGTCGGCTATTTAGCTCATACTCCCATGTAACTAGCAATATGTAATATACTCCTCTTCATAAATTAAAAACACTATTAAAATTCCAGACATATAAAACAATATGAAGATTAAGTTACTATAAAAGAAACTATAATAGCTTACAGATTGCTTGTATCATTACGAAAGCGCTGGTATCTATTACAGTGTCTCCCTGGAATAAAGAATGCACTTTTGGCAATAATCTGTTAAAAAAGTGCCCATTATTGTTAAGATGCGCCTATCTTAACTCTGAACTAGTGTGCAATTACAGGAAGGTAACTTTTAAAAACAAAAGAAAAACGGTGTTGAATGAAAATGAATCTTCCGTACTGAGATACAACATAGCTTTTCTGAGCCTTATTTTTCTTGTGTTTCATTCAGGGAATTAATTAGATTCATTTTGACACTGAAATATTTTAAAGCTATTTAGTACACACTTCAAAGCTGGGGTTAACTTTGTTCCAGGAGATAAGCCAAGATAGAGGAGCCAGAAGGGATGGCAGGAGGATCCATTTTTCTAGTCTAGCACAATTTGTGTTTATAAACATCTTTGGTTCGTGTCCTCTTCCCATTTAATTTGAGAAATTCTCTTTCTAGAAAAAAAGATTCAAAGTAGAAATATTGCAGAAAGTGCCACAATTTGCTAGGGTTTCTTTTTTGCCCCCAGAAAATGCTAAGATAAAAATAGGAGAAGCATCAGACAAGTATAAAAAATATCAGTGCTGTCTTTTGCTTTCGTAACAAATCCTGAACCGCATTACTCAAAAATTTGGTTGCACATACTGGACATTACAAACTTGAAATTTTTGCTGGATCGCCACACGGGGAAGTGTTTCAAATGAAATGTAAGGAAATTCAAGAGATTAAACTATTTCAGGTACAGGTGGAAACTTTTTTTAAAAATCAAGTAAGGAATCATTTAGGCTCAACTTCACTTTCAGTCATTGGAATTCTCTTAGAATTACAGCATGAAAGAAATCAAGATGTTTCTCAACATAGATCATATATTAGATGTCAAGAAACTCCCTCCAATCACCTAAAAACCTTAGGCATCAGAGTTTCAGCCATCTTTAATGAACAGTTAAAACTTTTTCTCTTATCTCAGAACTATATAAGGCTTTAACAGAAAAACTTCCTTGCATGGGTGCACACCAATACCTGTAACTCTCAAGCTGAGGTTCGGATGTTAATATTGTGGTTACTCCTTTTCTTAATCTACTTCTTTCACAGGTGGAAGAAAAGTATTTTTGCTGGCCCTGTGCAATGAGCCTGGTATATTCCAAAATGCAGTGAATTTACCGTATTCTGAATTACAGCAAAAAATGCTGGAGTGCATTGGTATTACCTTTTTATGGGAAAGAAGCAAAGGTGAAATAAATTAGACTAATCTTTTGGAGACTTCAGGATTGGAAAAGGAAAATAAACATGTGTAATGAGTAAGGAAAAAGAGATTTCCTTTGGCTATTTTCTTGTGTCAGTGAAGTAAACTTAGCCTGGATACAAAAATGTACAGCTTGATCTGTGCCAGAGGAAAGAGCAAAATATACTGTGATGGTTTTTTGTGTATCTGTATATGCACAACAACTACCATTTCTAGAAATGGTGTTCTACATCTTATTTCAAAAAAGCAATGCATCCTCAGAATGGACATATCACTAAAATATTCTTTTGCCATATCTGAAGCATAAATATACACACAGACACACATTTTTTTTTTTGGTTTCAGCTCAAGACAAAACTAAAAGTCCCCAAGAGAAGCTACTTGCTGCAGAATTAACCACAGCCCAGCAGAACTGCAATGAGGTAGGTTCACCCGTACCAGATAGGGTAGCCTATCTCAGTATCTAATTTCGTAAATGGGTTTTAAACCAGTGATCACATTGACTAGGGCAGTGATTGTCCCTCTGTACTCAGCACTGGTGAGGTTGCACCTCAAGTACTGTGTCCACTTCTACTCCCTCACTTCAAGAAAAACACTGAGGTGCTGGAACATGTGTAGAGAAGGGCAATGAAGCTGGTGAAGGATCTGGAAAATAAGATATGTGAGGAGTGGCTGAAGGAGCTGGGATTGTTTAGCCTGGAGATCTTACTGCTCTTTACAACCACCTGAAAGGCACTCAGTGCTATGATTTAGTTGACATACTCGTATTTGGTCAAAGGTTGGACTCAGTGATCTTGGAGGTCTTTTCCAACCTTAACGATTTTATGATCCCATAAATATGTTAAATTTTAAATTGGTATTAACTTACTTCTTGTACAAATTAGACAGATATGACTTTGACATACACAGTTTAGTCCCAGGGCTGTCAGAAGGCTTCAGTTAGAGGGGAGGACAAAAGTAGGTGATGTAATCAAGATGAACTGTGAATAGCAGTCAAAAAACTAAGGATTGTCAAAAGCCAAACGTCTGGGTGACGTGACTGTCTAAAATGGTCTTAGAGACTCAGAATTACACATAGTATTCACCTTCAACTGCCATTCTTCCCCTGCCTGGACAGCAGGATTAGGGTAAAAAGACTGGACAGGATGAGAGTAAAGAGGGCACGAAAGAGGCATTCTTTACTTCATAATGCTTAGACTAGAGACCATAAAGAAGTTCCTCTTACTGTGCCTAAAACACGAAAATAAGCATGAGTCTAACAAAGGGAGAGATGGTTCACTAAGAATGACATTGCATCATCAGCTGTCAGCAAAATGCACAGAAAATCCATCAGAGGCCAGCCCTCCAATTTTATTCTGAGGTGAGGAAATGCAGCACTTTCCTAAGACGCCAGTAAGGGAGTCATCCTTCAAAGCACAGGAATCCACATGTTTTGGGGTTTTTTTTCCCCCACTGACTTTATGCAGCAAGCATTATCTAAGATGTTCTGCTGTATCTAGTAATATGGTGGTAGTCTACAAATCCCATTCCTGACTACATCTCATACTTGTGATATATATTATACCTGATAAGGATTGCAATAAACACTTCAGAATGTATACTGAAGGCCTGTTCTTTTACACTTATATTCTTGCTCATACTGAATTACACTTTACTTTGCACATAATTCTACTAAAATCAATAGGTTTCCTGGCAGTATGAAATTATTTTTAATGTAAGTAAAGGTACTAATACAATCTATAATAATACTCCCTATTGAGAATATGTTCTATTAACTTACATACAAAGATGAAACTTGGGAAACCTATCCAGTATGAAAACAAAATTAGGGAACAGTCTGCTGGGTCAATGATCCACCAATTAAAGAAAAACCTCCTTAGTAGGATTTAATGCCTCCAGAGAACACTATTCAATCAATAACCCACTAATATCGGAGAGATTTGCACCTGAAAATGCAATGGTATGGCTCCAAAGGGGCAGTTATAGACAATCAAATAAATCGTCTAATCACATGCAGTAGTACAAAGTGAACCTTAATGGAGACAGTACAGTGAATTTCTGTTAACTCTCTTATATTTCCAGTCCAGGCTGTACTTGTTTTTCTACCTGTATCGCTAACAAGGCAAATAAAGCTTTGAGCCCAACCAAACTACCAACCCTCACTGTAAAGTAGTGCAATCCAATCTTGGCTTATTTTTAGGGGAAGTATTTCTTTCTCTTTTGTCATCTTTTGCTGTCTTATTTTCCTTTTCCAGGTTGATAGTAACAGAAGAGAATTATTCTGTTTTTTCAATAAATAGGTCTTCAAGGCAATAGCAGAACAATAAGCAGTTGCGTTTTCAAGGAGTCATTTTGGTGGATCAAAAGAAGAAATCCAATTAGTCTTCAATAATAATGAAAATAATAAGTGATGCAACTGAGAATGTTCTCTCAAAAGAAGCCAAGTCAGCTATTTTTCACTTCTACAGTTCTGAGTCTTCCAGAGGCCATGACTGAGAGGAAAAGATAGCTCAGTCTCTAGATATCATTAACAAGAAAGTCTTAGGAAAGGAAGCGTAAGCCGTTTGTCACTATGAAATGGCAAACTTTACTTTGCAATGGCCAGTCAGGGACAGCTTTCACTATAAGCCAGGGTGTCTTCTGTATTACTAAACTTGAGGGAGACCTCAAGTCTTTCAAGCTTACCCATGACATGAGAATTAAATGCAGACCATCCCACTACAGTAAGACAGGGACAAAGGCTCAATTGCCTCCTCACCAGCTCCAGTTAACAAGACGGCACTGGTTCAAATGAGCACCATGCTGCACATTCAGTAGGGCTGAGAGAGAAATTTGGGCTTAACTTTTCTGGAAAAAAAGATAAACTTGTAATTAGTGTAGGAGAACCTCACAGATATTACCAATAAATCATTTTGAGCTGGAATTGCACTTGTCTCATCCTCAAGTCCCTCAAGTCTTCACAACATTCCTGATGATTCCTTGAGTGGGATTCATCTGAGCTAATGAAGAAGTGAGCCTTAGCTTGTCATTTATAAGCAGGTATTCTGAGGTATGGCATATCTTCCCTGTAGCTTAATTTTTGACTTTTGTTTTCAGATGCGTGAAACAGGACAGATTAACTGCATCCCAAAAGTACTTTGCCTCTGCCCTGGGGGGGGGGGGGGGGGGGGGGGGGGGGGGGGGGGG
>JAWWEE010000158.1:36324024-36454153 GCA_035221455.1 Xenops minutus | reverse complement strand
CCCCCCCCCCCCCCCCCCCCCCCCCCCCCCCCCCCCCCCCCCCCCCCCCCCCCCCCCCCCCCGAAATCAGCCAGAGATACTAAGCAGGATTTAAACTTTGAATAAAAACAAGATATAGCACTAAATGCAAGGAATTGATCTCTTTTCGTCATAGAAGAACATGAAATATATGGAGAAGTAATCTAGAGGCATAAAAGAAGGGCTGCCTCTGCAGTTCATTCCAAAGAGTAGGGTCACTGTAGCTAGGTTCTACCCTAACATATCCATTAACTTTCCGTGAGGACCTGGAAAAGTGATTCAACATCCATATATTTTATTTCCTTCATTTCTAAAAAGGTGATGATAATAATACCTACCTACCCTAAACGTTTACTGGGGCTTAGTTCAGTAATATTTTACAGCATGTACAAATTATCTTGACTGGATAATACTATAGAAATGCTAAGTATTGTTATTACACAGAAATATTCCAAAAGGAAAGTAACACAGTAGTAAATTCTTTAATAAAAAGAACACCTAAATTAATATGAGATGATTTTTTACAACAGCAAATCAAGAAGTCAAAACACTACCAATGAATTTAACAACAACCTCTCTTCACTCATCTTGAGTTCCAGCTGCATGTGAACTACACATTTAATTCATCCTCCAATTGTAAAATGAAAGACAAACACCTAAAAAATTGAATAACTGCTTTTCCTAAGGCATAAATGTAATTTAAAACATAACATTATGGAACGAAAATCAACTGCATTGTTATTTTATTAAAAATGTTTCTCTATGTACAGTGACTGTGTGTATAATTGGGATGGTGCAGCACAATAAATATCCATTAAGAAACAATGATTCACTTACTACAGTGAAGGCAGTAATAAGGTTAAACTCTTAAGCTAAGTGGAAAGTAAGTCAAACTAAACTCCCGCAGGTTTTTTGCTAGTGGCATACATAATGTTTTTGAAAATTTTCTAAGTGTTCTATCTCAAATATACGTATTATACATTACATTATTGTTAATTATATCCATTTTCTCCTTTATACACTTCCCCAGGAGATCAGTGAAGAATGCAAAATTTACTTATAGTGGAATTTCAGATTTAATGAGACAAAGATGGTTTAATACATATGGCAAAGTGATGTGCCCTCACCATATTTGATGGGTAATTATTTTTTATACTCTAATGGCTACCATTTTGAAAACAATTAATGTATTATTTGCGTAATTAATAGACAACCAACTGAGTATTAAAATACTCTGGTTACATGGTGATGGGTGGTACTATCCTGTTTAACATCTCTAGAGCTCTTGGCATGACATCACATCATATATGTATTAGAAGTTTTCATTTGAGAGACTTGTGAACATTCAAAATACATAAGTAACATTGGTTTGGTATTTCTGTGTATATGTACGTGTGTATATATATGTATGTATGTGTGTCTTAGAAATCTATCTATATATAAGAATATATATTGTAAAAAAGCTTTCCTGAAACTAGATTTTTAAATTCATAGTTCTGCATTTAAATAAATGCCAAAACTTTCTACAGAAATAAAAACATCCAGCCTTTCCTATGGAAAACATGTCCCTGTTGCTCTGAAATTCTGCAGGTCTCTCAACAGTCCTGCATAACCACTAGCTTTGAAGTTTGTTGATAGATAAAACAGAATCATCATGACTTTTCCCCCATTAGCAGAAGACTGCAAATAATTGAAAACATAGTATTGATGTTGTAAGAAAATTTAAAATTGCATTCACATAGACAAGCTTAGGAATCTGAAAATCAACTTTTTCTACATTGACACAACCTTCTCACTAATCATCCTGATCAGAAAATGAAGAGTTAAGGAATGACTAATTGGGAAGATAGTAATTTTTCCAATGTTGTTTTCTTGAACACCTGTATAAAAAAAAAAAGGCATGTTTAGAAGTGTTGGCAACACACTCTTTGAGGCACTTATTTAAAAAATTCTCCATCACCTTGAGAGTGCTGTTGCCCTAGACACCTGGTATACTACTGGAAGAGAAAAAAGCTCTTTAAAGCGCAACAATGACTTGTGATTCTTTTCATATTCTTTGGTCAAAGATCACTTGCAAAGTAAAATGACCCATAATGATGACTAAGGTGAGGGCTTATTTAGAAGCACTGAACAGAAGAAAATGGCATGGTCCTACCAGGTCTGTTTGCTAACTCAATAGTCCTCTTTCCTGAATGGTGCCACTACTTTTGGGGAATGGATCAAAACATGCAACTCCACTAAGTCAGTTGCAAAGCCAAACACTGACCTCAAGTTGAAAGAGCATGTTATCTGAATAAAGCATTGTGACTACAATTCTTTTCCCTCCTTTCCATAAATCTTCAGGTTTAGGCTTAAGATGTGGCCTAGATTAATGCAAATCTCACGGTCTATATGGCTTTTTCCACATATCCAGTCATCACAACCTTGAATGCTTTCTCACTTATATTAAATTTCTCTCTCTGTAATTGTTACCTCAGATACACTATTCTTGACTCAGAGAAATAGGCTATTAAACTGATGGTCACACAATACCTTAATTAACTAATGTAGGGAGTGAAGCTTTTTGTGACAAAATGCATCCCTTTTTTTTTTGTTTGTTTGTTTTTTGTTTTTTCTCTCCATGTCAGGGGGATTGGAACTAGATGATCTTTAGGGTCTCTTCCAACCCAAAGCATTCTGTGGTTCTATGATTTATAGTGAAGTAGAAGGAAAGAATACTATTGCTTTTCCAGTCATGGTGCAGTTAGTGCCCTCTAAAGCTCTCTTTGGTAAAATGTTTAAGAAAAAAGTAATATTGCAAAGATTCAATAAAACAAACATGAATGAACACATAGCACATAAATTAAGGTGAAAATATATTATTAAATATGTACATGAATTGCATTACGTTATGTATAGGATAAATATTTTATCCTACCATAAAGAAGAGTTCCTCTACGAAAGCTATGATCGTTTTTTTATTACCTTAAAATATTGCAGTTGTTTCTCAGCATTCATTGTTCCTTCATTTTCTTGTCTCAGACAGGAATTGAAGATGAAAAGCTCTGTATCTCTCAGCCACCCTTTCAGCTCTTTGATCCTGACCTCCAGCTGCCTTACCAGGCTGCCGCTTTCAGGCGAGAGCAGGTCACGTGGACCTAACCCACTGTGCCCTACCATTGTGTCTTGGATCTTCTCTCCTAGGGTTTTCTAATGCATCAGATAAAGAAAACATAGATTAGTCTTATGTACCAAAATATATACAGGCTAATGTGCAACAAGAAGCATCTGTTAGATGACCAGAGATGTGATTTTTAATAATTATTACTAATATCAATCAATTTCATTCTTTGTTTCCTTGTTTCAATCAATTTCATTTTTTTGCACCCTTGTTTCTCACACTGTTCTCTCTGGGTCACTGACTTTGCTAGAAGGATTATAAATCAATGTTTATTAAGAGCAGTTAAGGACAGAGGAGACAAAACGCTACATAACTTTGTAAACTAGTTACTCTACACAGTTTGTCTGTGGGTTTAGATGCTTATGACCATGAGAGTTACTGGTTTCTAGGCAGCAACAGAAAATATGACAAACACTGAGTTCACCAGACTCCTATCCAAGGTACTGTCTAAATTTTTGGAGAAAGACTGAAATATTTTTTTGAGGTATGAACTGTCAGGTCATAATTTCCAAAAATACAGTCTTGAGGTTGTATAAAGGTGCAGTTAGGTCACAAAACAGTTGGTTTGTTTTTAAAAGCGGATGAACTCATTCAGACACCAATAAGCTAGAAATTGCAAATCCTCACTGTTCCTGAACATCAGGCCAATTATTTAGGCAACCAAATTCGAATTTCAGTTCTCTGTGTTTAGCATCCACTTTAAAAATAATGGACCAGAATAAACATTCACCTCTGATTGCTAATGAAACTAATTTGCTACAGCTTTTTAAAGTAGTATTTCTAATAAAAGAACGACTGAACAACATTTTGATGGTGGACACTGTGAGCATAATGAATATTCTGAAGAGGCCAGGGATAGAAAGTTACCTTCCTTCTCAATATTTTGAAAGGCAATCCTTTAACATCACAGGGGAGATATGCTGTTGCCTGCTTCTTCTATCCAAGATGTATTTTATCTGACCTATAAGAGCCTGTCAGGCAGACACCTATTATAAGGACTAGATCTGTGTTACTGATTGTTGAATATTGAATATACAGTGACACTCACATCCAATAACCTTTTAAACTGATAATTAGTGGTGATTAATTGTTGCAACATGAAGATACAGTTTTAGGTGACCCGGTATGGCTGCCTGTTGAAAATATATGCTTTAGAAAGTTTCTGGAATATAATTTATAACAATGAAATTAGGTTCCAAAAATAACCTTTAAAACACAAATAAAATTGGAGCAACAGATACTAATCTACTATGTGGCATTCTGTAAATAATGTCTGTAGGAGATCACAACTGAAAAACATGCTTTCTTGGTAACACCCTTCTATTTTCATGGTGCAAATATTGATAATTTGAAGACCCTCAGTGGAATCCAGCACTAGCTATTGTTTTTATGCTGTAACAAAAGTAGCAGCAGGAGGTGAAATCAATGCCCTTGGAGGGTAGGGTCACAAAAAAGAATTTATTGCCACTTTTTTGTTCTGGAACAGTTTGCAATCATAAATTCTTCATAAACAGAATACTTCAGAGAATGGTCCGTCTTCATAAATATACGACAGAGGACATCAATTTCATTTAATTCACAATTTGTGTCAGCACAGCAGATGCCAATGCCTGCCTTGATAGGGTTGTTTAATATGCAATTGAGATAGAGTAATATTCAGCACAGGGGACAAAATTTCACAGATTAAACTGTACGCACCACTGACATTTCATTCTAATGTATTTCCATTCCACAGTGTTCACCTTAGATGAAAGTAATATTAAAAACCATATCCCTCTATTTTGCCATTGTTAGAAGTTAAAATCCTTGTCTTTAATTTTTTTCATGCCAATTAAAATGTAATCATGCCAATTAAAACAGTATGTCTAGTGCTGTTAGTTTCTGCAGAGGTTTTTATTAAATTAAACAAAACTCCATCAAATTCTGCTTATTATTCATGAAATTGCATTTAACAGGAAAACTGTAATAGTTACATTTTATTTTTCTGCAAATGCTGAAATTAATGGCAAAACTTAATCCGGAGGTATATTTTGATTTTAACACAGTGAGAAGCAGAGGGCTTCAAATAAGGACTTCAGGGGTTTTTTTAAGACCAAATTTTTCTAGATTTTTAGAATTATGACCTGTTACTTATAGGTTTATATTCTACCAGCTTTAATCAGTGCCACTGAATTAAGCTGATTAAATACATTGAAAATCATAAATGTAAGGCTTGCATCTGAAATTATTTTAAAAATACAAGTTGTCATGATCAGATGTAAAAGATTAGGCTACTAAGTCCTATTTTTATCAATAAATTTATTAAAGATCAAGTAGGTTCAAAATGCTTATGGTGATGCTGCAGATTAAAATTAAAAAGTAATAAGCTCTCTGATCATAAGGCAACTTTTAACATTTTCTGGCAATTTGCACATTTAGAGAATCAAGTGATTAGAAGAAATTGTAATGAACTAAAAAAGCCCCACCCTCTGAAATGGCTACTGCATCGCTAAATAAGCTAAAGTGACACAAGTCAGTATTTAAAATGCTGTTGGCAAGTTACACGCATAGTTTACTCTTAATATATTAGAAATATTTTTTAAACTAGGATAATAGCATGCAAAAATATACAATGTAACTGTATTGCTAATATCATACATCTATAATTAATCATTTAAAGTAATTTATAAATTTATCTTACCCTTGATTTGAAGTGAAGGCAATTAAGGAGAGAAGTGGATGGAAAAATATATAGTTTGACCTCTCTCTCTCTCTCAGCTGTTTTACAACAATAGGACAATAGTGTCTCCTGCACAGTGCCATCATCGGTCTCTCGGTAACAGAATCCCTATATTGCTTTTTTTGCCAGATTCCTGTATCTCACTCTTTGGCTGCGACCCAGCCCATCATAGCGTGAAATGAATTACATGAAACTTTTTTGGCTTTTGTCAAAAGTGAGCTGAATACAGCAGCATGAACCATATCCTGGCTGTATTCTCAGTTTCAGGTATGCAGATTTGTACTGAACCTGTATATTTGTTTTTGAGCCATCAGTATGACCTGAAGTATGCAGTGACAACCCCACTTTTCATCTTAAAGGTATAGTAAATAGTTAAACAGTAGATGTCTCTAACATGTACCTTCAGAATAAATTCTATTAACATTCACTCAAGCATGACAGTCAGTGTATATCAGATATACTGCATTATAGTTGACTTGGTGCATACCCGTAATACATGGCATATTTTACTTACATTTTTTATATATTAAAGAACTAAAATTATTAAAGTCAGACAGGAGACAAGCATGGAATAAAAAAAAAAATCAACAGAAAGGGAAAATACTATGGAGTTTTTATAATAGAATGAGTAGCTTGTTTGAAATGTACGTAGTGGATTGAAAGAGAGAGATATTTGTGCTTCAAATTAGAAATCAGACAGACAGTGTACTTCAACACACAAAAATGTACACATAACCCACAAACAGTAATAAAAATGCAAATACCCCAAGCAGTTCCCATTTTTCATTAATTGAATCCACTTTTTCAAGGAGATCATTTGGTAGTGAAACACCATTTTTCTTCAGAGCTTCAACCTTACTAAGGAGTTCCATCTTTTTCGGATGCCTGATTGACATTTCTACATTGTATCTCTAAAATGAAAATAAATATACAGTATTAGCTGCTGTAAAGAGCTTTCATTAAAAAAAACAACAAACTTTTATTGTATGTGCCCAGTTATGATCATGCTTACTCTGAATTTTTTTAATTTTTTTTTCTTTTTTTAAGTACACAACCTTCTCTTGACATGTCATAAGAGATTCAGGTCTCAAGCACAGACTTCTGAGTAACATATCTACGCAGACAGTTAGGAATTGATTACATGTAGTAATATTCAGTCTCTCACAATATTCACTTGTCCAATAATATTCACTAACACTCTCCCATCTGAATCTTGATCTCATTCAGGTTAGTAGTATCTTATTTCTCAAATATGCTACTTCAGCAAGTAACACTGAGGCTCTCCATTTAAAACAACAAAACAAAACAAACCCCAAGGAAATAATTTCATAATTATGTTTCCCCTACAGTTTATTTATTCTGTCTTCCATTGTGGATTCTGTCTCATCCATGGGCCTGAAATGCTAATACACGTGAAAATGTGAGAGTTTCACCTTAGAAAAAGAATTAGGCACAGCTCCCTTAAAATACAATACCAGTAATTTGATTTTTATTGCATCAACCAACAGGAACACTGAAATAGCCCATGAACAAGAACATCCACAATGTTAAAACAGTTCAACAGTTTATTAAGGCTGAAACTACCTTTTATTTTCTGCACCGCTGTTTATTGTTATAAAAAAAGAAAAAAGGACAGAGAAAACAGGTATAAGAAGAGAAGATTCTTTCAGAATTACTGTCATAGGACTTTAAATATTTTAGCTGTATATTAGATACAGTTTATAAAAATGCATTATAATCTGCAGAGATATTACAAATAAATATTTTTAAAATCTGTATTCCCTGGAAACCTGAATTAACTATTATATATAATATTTACTATAGTGGTTATGTATGTTTTCATAGTTGGTACAGTAAGTTTTTTAAAAAATAAAATTAACCCACAGGCATCCACTCATATATACCCTCCATATAGTTAAGTTAATTAAGTATAAAAACATTCATTGAAATAGAACTTTTGGTATGGCCAAAAAGATGCCTCTGAGTGGGAGAGGAAAGTTCAGCACACATTCTCATAAAGGTGTTTACAAGACATACATAAATTATGCACAGCTATTAGCAAATTGCTTCCTAAACATTAAGCTTTCTTTGCTTTAAATTCAGCCAAGAAAACTGCTATAGCAGCTAATACTGAAAATGTTAATAACTGGGCTAAGTATAAAAAATTAAATGGGAATCAGGAATGTTTAAAACATGGGTGCCTTTTCCAGATCCAAGAACATGCTCTGTAGAAAAACAAAGCAAAAATACAATTGGAGACAGCTTAAAGAAAATAATAAAGGTGTGAAATCACTGTTTCAGCTAACAGGTTCTCAGCATTTCCATGCATATGTTTGCATATTGTTAGTTTCATATTTTAATCTCTCATTTACACAACACATGCACATCATTTGTATTATGTAAACTTCAGCAAATATTAGTCATTTGTGGATCATAGAGCAAATGTTTTAAATGAGGTGATTTAAACCATTTCTCATTATTAATGAACACGGATCAGGTGTCTGCGTATCCAAAATTGCATGAATATGCATGGTAAAATCCAAGGAATTGTTTATAAAGAGCTTGCCTTTTGACACTTGGTGTACTGCAGCTAAGGTTTGAGACATGTACAACAGTAGGCAATACCTACCAGGTTGAGTATTAGGGGTCTGGACCCACCAAGAGGCAACACCATTTTATTCGATTAATATGTTCAACAACCATGCTCCTTGGTCCTGTGTTATTGCCTTTTTGGCTAGAATGGTTACTGGAGGAGATTACAATCTTCTTTATGTAATCTGATTTCTATTTAAAGATGATATAGCTGAAAAGGATTTGCATAATTATTTCCATAAGTACATGTAATATCAAGGGGAATCCAGAGTCCAATTTGCTAGGCACTGAAATCCAGTTCGTGTGACTCCCTTTCTTTTGTCAAGTGAATTAATAGACTGAGGGAGTCCTCTAGCTGTGTGTCACTGGTGCAGACACAGCTAGTTACTGCTCTAGGCTGGCACTTGCTGCTGCCTGGGCTGGAGATCTTCCTGGGCAGCTCAAGACTGATGAAGAAATAAAATACATTGCATGTTTCATAACTACAATGCTCTTGTTAACAGAGGAACAGAAGACATTTCATTTAATTTTGGACCAGACAAAATAATTCAGCACTGTATTATCCAAATAGTGTGACAGATGTTATAAAAGGTTATTACATTAAAAACTAAATAAGCTAGATTTTATGTACGTGCTGTTTTGTCACCATGTAACCTACTGTATAAACAAGTATGATTGAAAGTGCTGATTGATAGAAAATGCGCTATACAGGAATAGTAAAAAATGAAAGAATTTCGTTGATTACCAGATGTATTAGTATGTGTCAGTCAGTATTGTTTCACTCACGGATATTTAACATACGGAGTGTATTTTAAGTTAAGGGAAGAGCTTAATGTACAGGAGGTACAGTCTGAGAACTGCTAGCACAAGATGCTATTGCTAATGCTATTTCTTAATCCATTAAACACCTAGACTCTGAGGAGCTGTATGGAAAAAATTAGCCAGTAGCTCTATCACTGCTGTACAACCCTAATCTGGTAGGACTACTTAATTCTGTGGTTAGAAGACAATTTAATCTTCAGAGTCATTCTTTCCTCAGCTTTAAGTGAAAAAAGGCTGCTCCATTGTGACATTATGTGGATTGGATGTTATGATATAGAATAATATACTATAAATGTGGATTAAGGAAGTTAACAACGTAGGTTTCTTGCAACAGCCACAATAATAAATAAATGAGTGATATTTAATTTCCCACAACACCTATCATATTATAAAACTGGGAAAACCCCCCCAAACAACAGCATACTGGAAAAACTGCAAAATATTTACAGCATGATTAGCTGTGTGTATGCATGGCTGGTTTTGTGTTCCTGAAACCACTCAAAGGAAATCCAAAACACTGTTACATAAGTTAGAGAATTTGGCTTTTTATTCCTTCTCACTAAATACAATAAATATTTCTCAAAGGACAAATAGCGGAATTTAAAAAATGGCAGTAGCATTTAACCATGAATAAGTTTGGCAAAAATATTTAAGCCACAAGAAGTTGAATTCCAAAACAAAGCAAGTTAAAGCCTTACTTCCCCTGATAAAAGCATTCTAAGAAATTCAGGCAGGCTTGATTGAGACACTTTTTTTGACACTTCATACTAAACGGTGCCTTTTTTTTTTTTTTCTTTAAAAAATTACATAAAACATTTTTTTTGTGTGAAAAATCACACCCGAAAATTCTGCCCAAATGGAGACTGGAACAATGCCTTGTAACAGTGTTAATTGTCACCATGGAAACCAGAAGAATAAGCCATTTTGAAACTGGTATAGAAGGCACACATTGAGCAACTCAAGCATTTTTCAGCCTCCCTCAGTGTTAAGGAACAAGATGCCTAGTCACTGAGAGGTCAGAGAAAGAAATCATCATGAAAGGTTCGTAGATGTGCACTGTCTGGTAAACAATAAAAAAATCTGTACACAGTTAACAACTCTGTAAGACTGTGCACTGCATCTTTCAGAAAGAGAAACACCACAAAAAGATGATCAGGTCTGGGGTGCAGATTCCACCCCTCGAGCAAAACTTTAGGGCAATATTATGCAAACCTTGCCCCTAAAGCTCCCTGGGAATTCTGTTGTTGTAATAAAACTTCAGAAGAGGAAAGGGAAAAAAAAAAAAAAGCCTGCATGATGGAATTCAAAATAATGCTCTAAAAGCACACAGAGAGATTAAGACATCCATTGTAAGACTTTTGTATGGTGCTTCTGTTGGTTATAGTGAAAAGAGACCAGACACACTGAACACACAGTGGAGCTATGGCTACGAAGTACAGAAGAATTAAGCCAGTGAACTTTCTCCATTACTGGAATAAGGGTGTGCTATTTGTAGATGTTCTGCGTTCCATCATTCACATGCTAACAAAGTATCTTCGTCAAATGGCACTGTAGGATATACAACAGAGATCAGAACTGAGTGATTTGCAATTTTAGTTTTACCTGCATTCAATCTTTAAACTTTAAAAATCTGCCTTTTGGGGTGTTTTGACTACTGCAGACACCAATAAATACAGACACATACCCTCGGTGTCTGCATGTGCATGTACAGTCAGCATGGGCACACATTTGCAAAATATACTGATGCATAAAATTGAGTAAAGAATACTCTGCAAGCAAATTCACCAAATATGTAATATAAATATATACAAACATATATATGTGCACAGATAGCAATATTTGTCCATCATCTCTTCACACACATTCTCACTTTGCTTTCTGGGTAATGTTTGAACTCTTCATGCTAGGCTTCATGGTGGCCCCTTAGGAAGCCCATGCCTAATGCCATTCAGTGATGAACAAAGAGTCTTTTTATTCCAAAGTCCAGGGTCCAAAGCTCAGCTGTATACAAGCAAAGTGAAGGAATCTGCTAGAGGCCAGCCTACCCTTCACAATAGCCCTTAATGCTTCTACCTTTTTGGTACTGTCAATGTGAAACATTTTAGAAACAGTCCAGAAGCTTGGTTATATTTCTTATGTTGTCAATAGCACTAGAACCTCTGGACAACATTCAGGATCTGGGCTGAACGATCTGTCCAGATTAATAGCAGTTGCTGTTTCTTGCAAACTTCATGTATTTCACTATTAGCAATTTATGGCAAATAATTGCACAGAGAAATTATAAAGACTCCTACAATTGTCCTTGTAAATTAATAATAGGCTTTCTTGATTGGGATAAATTTGCTGCTGAGCCTTTGGAAAAATTAAAAAGTGCAATGTCATTTAAAATTGCCAGAACTCACAGAGCAAATTACATCTGAGGTTAAGAATCAGTTTTTCCTCTTCTAGTTTATTCCATTTGCATGATCTGGAAATCATATTACATTGGCTATGTATTGTTAATTGGACATAGATTGCATTATCTTTGATATAAATCAAACTACAAATATTAAAATGAATTGCAAATTCTGTAATAGAAGATCATAAAACAATCTTTTTTAAGTATCTCCCATTAATAATTTAATTCCAATTATATCACTCAGAAAACTCAAAAAAGAGAGTGCTAACTTATTTCCATTTGCCTTTTCCCCCTATAAATACACACAATAGCACAATATATATTTGTGTGAGAGTGCATGTGAATATGGGTGCATGCCTGTAAAAAATAACCCCAAATCTTAGCACTCTTGTCTTAAACCCCTACAGACACCTTGCTTGCTTTTTTCCCCCCACCCCCCGAAGGCAGCGAATGCAGATTATACTTCTGCTATGCATTCCCTTCTGCAGCTAGAGAAATAAAAACATTGAAAGAAATATTAAGCAACTTCATGAACTAAATTTTGCCTACATTAAAAAATTATGCAGTGGGTATCCATTGTTCTGCCTTTTTTTAAAGAAAGGTGATCCCAACCCTTTAAATTTTACTATAAATGTAATATCTTTTTGAAGACTTTGTGTGCTCTTTAATGAATTTATATTAAATATTTAATACTGTTTAGGGCATATCCACTACTACCAAAAACAGTTATATTCCCAGCAGTCCCACTGTTTCAGGCAGAGGGCTTGATTGATCCTCCTAGCCTGAATTGAGTAGAATGAAAAGAAGCAGTTGGAAAATAGCTGCAATCATTTAATGCAGATGACCTCTGACAGGCTCACAGCTCTTCTATCTGAACAGAAATTTGCATGGGGTCTCTGTGCAGAGGAACAATGTAACCTAAATGGTAGACAATCTTTATTCTAATGAAGTGGGTGTCAAGGTCAATGTAAAACTGCAATGATAAATGGTGCACCACTAGGCAAGAGAAGTTGCATAGGCATTGTAGTGCTTTCACATTAATTGAAGGCTGAAATGCACTGAGTGAAAGCACAAGACTCTCTTTTCACCATAATGTGTTAATGCACAAATGTTTAAATGTTTTATTCAAGCCCCTAGCCTGTTGGCACAAATCTTATTGCAAACAAAAATACAATAGTTGGCCAATAACCAGAAAAATAGAACTTTTTATTAGCTTGTCTTATTTCTTGAATCCCTAACAACTTCCACAATCTACTCAGGGTACCAAAAGAATAACAAGTCTCCAGACACCTAATGTAATTCCCATGATCCTTTTTCTATTTAGGATATCTGTCTTTAATTAGTTCCAAACAAGCAAGACTTTAGACAACTCTTCATTAGATACCATTCCCAATGAACTAACTGTGAGAAGAAAAGTCATGCTTCAATATTACTATTTTCTAGATTCCAAGTTTTCTTTTAGTATATAGTTAACATCTCCAGGTGCCTTTTGTTCTCAGAAAGAATTAGACCAGTAAAACTGGGTTTTGTAATGCAAAGAGTTGTGTGCCTAGAGTGGGGACTAAACTACAATCTGTTATTGTGGCTTTGTCAAAACTGCAATACAACTATAATTATAGTACTTCATCAGTCGATCAAGCAATTTGTGGAAGGCAGTACATTTTGTCTTATAAAAATGAGGAGGACAGTAAGCTGCTTTTTAAAATCCTGAGCTGCTTAAGCTTGTTAAGGGTATATTGTTTGCTAATACACTCATTAGCAGCCAAGCATTTTAACTTCATCAATTAAACAGGAAATGGTGTTACACCATTAGTTTCACAAAATGCTAAAAAACAGATAGGAGTCTACAGCTAAGACATTTAGAAAATGTATTTTCACCTGAATTATACACTTCAAACCGTTTTTTATGCAGTGACATACACATGGCGGTGAGGGGGGGTGTTTGTGTGTGTGTGTGTGTCTGTCTGTCTGTCTGTGCGTGAACGTAGGTGGTGAAAGCCCTGCAGATAGTTGTGAAGCTAATTATATACATATATACACACATACACCCACTTAAAATTTTCCGAGTCCCCTAAGGATTGCTGTTAAAGTAGAACATCATTTCTTGACACTGATGAACATTTAGTCATCTGAGTAATCCCAAGGATGACAGAAGTTTATTCCTGTGAACAACTAACACTTTTCCTGGATAACTAACAGGTTTGCAATATGGGTGATAAATCTGGAGTATTTATCTGCCTTTATAGTTTTAGGCTCTTCTGTGCAAATAGGTATTAACAGTACAATCAGAGTTACTAGACAAGGAGCTATGGCTTGTTATTGGTTAAGAGGATCTGCAGCGTTTTCAGTTTCTGGGGGTCTGTGAGTGGCACATACTATGCAACGCCGTTTCTATTTTACAGCTCGCCTAAGCAAGGGAATTTTCCATACAGAAATCAGTCTTCAGGATATTGCAATTCCGAGAATAAACTCCAGTAGGGAGGGTCGGGGGGGGAGGGTGTGGGGAAGTGTAGTGTAAAGAAAAAAAAACAAAAAAACCAAACCAAAAAGCCCCACGTTAGTGATGAAACTGTTTAAAAAACTGTACAGCTTCATCTGTGTGTGATTTGTCAGGTCTGAAGCTTTGACGTGCCCAAGGGGCAGACCCCAGCGGGGCGCAGGCTGCAGAGCTAAATAGCTGTGAAAGAAGTCTTAATGTAGGATGGAATTCAAACTAACCTTGACATGACCTCGGGAAAAATATGCAAAAAGTAAAATGAATGCACTCTGCAAGATACATCCTAATTTTGTGGCCGAGCTGGTTAGTTTCACAAACATAACTGGGACTTTAAAAGCAAAATAAAACACGAGGAAAAAGAGGAAACTTCAGAATTCAGAGCAAAAACTTAAGAAGGCATGGGGTGTTGCTGTGGAGGCATATGAATCATTTGGAAACAATCCAAATAAAAACCAACACTGAACAATATTGTTGTCAGCCTGTCTATTCAGGAAAATTGGTTTTTTTAGGTTGAATATAAATGACACAAAGCCAAGATTACATCATTACATTACAAAGTCTGTTGTGGCTTTTAGCTGAACAAGTCCCATGGATCCATTGGCTGATGGCAGTAATTCAGTAAAAAGTTTTAAAGGCTTCTCTTTTTTTTCCTTTTTTTTTTAACCTTTGTTACTATTAATATAGTGAAATTTTGTTTAAATATTGATTATTTAAAAATTTTAAATCCACATTCCTGAGTTTGTTCTGCAAGCTTACTACTTCATACAAACAATAAAAATATGAGTGGGTATCCTGAGCCTTGATTTGCTTTTATTATGCATTTTGCCTGTCTTGCTCAGTGTTCAGTTAAGCAGGAAGACATCCACCTTAATACAGCAGCCAAGAACTGCCTTATTCACTAGATATATGGAAATTGTAATTGAGTGTCAACTTGCGTTGAAATTCAACCCCATTACCTTCAGAATGCAATTTTGTAGCAATACCAGTTATTTACTATATTAATAATCAGATTTTAAATAGAATTAAATATCTGAGAACACATAGGCAAAATACAGCTGTTGGAATTCATATGGCGAGGGTAATCTCGTATCAGGTGCGTGAGAGCCGCTAGATCCGAAATGGCCACCCATGGTGCCACAGAGCAGGCCATAGTGCACTTCAGGTAATGTCCCAGCATTGGTACACTTCATGTTTAACAACCTACCGATCTCACAAACTATGTGCTTTACAGGGTGCTTTGGCTGACCCAGGAAGGAATTTCTGAGATTTGTCTTGCATTGCTTGCAATAATGCTGTTAGAGTTTTGAGGTTGTTTTCACACCTTGCACCACAGGGGTGACTTTTGCTACAGACTAATACAGATGCAACCAACAGATATGTTTGACATACTAGATGCTGATTTAGCTAAATTTACATTTATTTGTAAATCTTTCTGGAGAATAATTGATATTAAATAAATAAAAAATTATGCTCTTTAGGAATAAATTACTACTATACGGTTGGGCTTATGTTCAAGTATATTTTTTTTTAGGAAAAACCCACAGACTTAGGGAGATTCCAAAACACTTGTGTATTACTACTGCTAGCCCATTACTGAGCAGAAAATGTATTTGATGGCAGGGAAAATGTTTGGCCTGGAAACAAAAAAGTGCAGTTGCAGCTCCATCCTTGGCGGATATTCGTGAAATCTCATACAGATACACTTTCACATTTACATTTTTACAAAATAAAATATAACAATGTAAGATTATGGAGATTTTTTGAAGAATATATTCAAAGAAAATCGTTTATAACCTGTTATCCTCTCTTCTGTTAGGCTGTGCTTGCTTTTGCAGTATGCATGAAACATAAAATTGGAACTCCTTTATACAAAGATTTAATTCCAAATGCACCCACTATTGTCAGGCTGTGTGTTACAGGTATCATTCTGTTTTGAAATGGATGTTCCTCCGCATTCATCTTTCACAGACTGGCTCTTCTGAAGTCCTTATTCCATTGTTACTCAGACAGAATGCTAATGGTAGTCAGCAAGAGAGAAGTTTGACTGAAAATCTACAAATTATCCTCTCTTCTAGCAACACCTACTGGGATATGTTTGGGGTACAATACCTTTGGGTCCACCTCTTCTTACCTGTTTGCTATAGTGTTTCACGGGAGAAGAGATTCCCTGCTGCAAAAAGACTCGAATGGAAATTGAAGCTCTTCAGATCAACAGAGGCAGAACTCAAGAGTCTCCACCAAAGGACAGGTAAATCCACAAAGATCAGAATTTAAGGCACAGTGGCTTTAGTAACACAAATTACTAGACTTTGTCAACTGTGAGAAAAGAAAATCATCCCTGGCCTATGGCAATAGCTCTACATTCTCTGCAGGCTGGTGCACGACCTCAAGTCAAGGTCAGACAGACACTGCATTGAGCTTGCTCAGTCTCTAACCTCACATCTGAGTTCTCACTATCTGTAGTATCAAGTAACAAAATTATTTTTAAAGTAATTGAACTCTTTTCTGCACAACAGAACTTAAACCTGTTTGGTGGCCCATCTAGGTGCTGATTGGAATGGGTGTTGACAGATTTCTCAATTTGCCCTACAGTTATAATGAAAAATATAATTTTTATTTTAAATGTACATCTTGTACTGTATTAAGTGAAAGCCAATAATTTTTATAACATGCTATTTGATTTGTTCCTTATAATGTTCCTTGTGTTATGTCAAAGTTGGCACTTGTAGCAGGTCCACTAGGAGTGCTAAAACATCTCCACTGATTATCTAAAACACTGGCATTTACCACAATTCCTGTTACAGCAATACTATTACAGTGGCATCAAAACTATTGTTAAAACATGTTAAAAAGTAAGTCTTGTAGTTAACTATGTATTGTTAGCTGCACAGAGACATATCCTGAACCTTTCAAGAAACACAGCAGATGATATGTATTCCCTTTTCCAGTACACATTAATATTATTAAGACAAAAGGAGAACGTTGGCATCCCTATACCATTATCAGTGTTAACAGTGGACTAATTTCATTTTTTACTGAACTTTGTAAGTTGTTAAGAGCTCAGTACTTCATTTTTAATATTATTCTATTAAAAAAGCATAGTACTTTTATAAAAAAGAAAAAACACTCTCCATTTGAAAAGTTATTTTTATAATCAACTACTCACCATTCTCAAGAGAAAATTTATAACAGAACTGCTGACACAGCCTAAACTATGGCTGTGTGAATGCTGCAGAAACAGCTATTTTAGAAAGCATTTTTAGCAATAGGAGAAGTCCAACTTTGTTTAAACCTGAACTTATTTTTTTAACAATATCAAGTAATGTTAACAGCATGCTGAAAATGTTAAGGCTAAGTGTACAGTGTCAAAATAGATTCAATCTCTCTAAAAACTGGAAATTCAGGCTTTTTAAACATAATCCAGATGTTTGGCTTTTAATCACATTTCAAGAAATAGGAAACTTATGCAATACAAAATTCATACATGCATATTTCATTAGTGCCTTTCCTATCACTGAATTAAAAATTTCTAACATATGTTTTCCTTGAACAGATAATGTTTTAAATTACAAGAGTTGGCAAGAAGTTGTACACCTCACAAATGTCATTGAAGTATTTTAAATTAGAAGAAAATATTTCAATTTTTTATGTTATTAACAGCTTTGATAGCAAATGCTACAGCACTGATCATTTTTGGCCTTACCAATAGGAAGTTCAATTGTCCCTGAAACAAACTAAGCATATGACGATGACTAAACAGCAAAAACTAAGAACTAGTCTTCAGAATATCTGAACTGATAACACTCTGACAGACCTGTGAGTGTTTAACACAGATGCTGTCTGTTTTTCTCACTAATGATTAAAACATGACAATGCTATGCTCCTTCAGCAAGAACCAGACTGAAGGTGTAACATCTCCTTCTGAGATGTATTTCAATTCTAGACTAACAACACCATTATATTTGCTGAATTATATTTAAAGGACTATATCAGTGTGGCCATTGTTTCTAAAAGCCAATATATGTGATTACTTATACGATTTTTTTAACCTCCAGAGTCTTAGAAAATTAGCCTCTGAGTTTATTTGTAAAAATGGATTTTCTGAAAGTAGTAATATTTTAATATTTTAAATCATTTAAGACAGACAAAACCAAAGCAACAAAAATGAGAGGAACTATCACACATATAATGGGAAAAGAAAAGGGAAAAAGACAAAAAAATCCTGCGTCTGGCTACCTGCACGTGGCATTGGGCTTGCTCTTCAAGACTCCTGTAACTTCCAAGGAGTATGTGAGGTGTGCTCATGAACTACCAGGAAAAGAAATATGCACTCCGTTATACTGGGATGTGATGGAGTGAGATGGGACTGTGAACTTCAAGTCTGTGTAGAAATGCTGGAAACCAAACAATCCAGGAGATGCTGAAAGCCAGTCCCTCTATATCTCCAACAGCTGCTGTGCCTAGGGGAGATACTTCGCCCCTTTTAAATGGTGTACCTAATGCAGCTTTTTACAGGCCAGCTCAAGCTTGCTATTCCTTTGCTCAAAATTATTTCAGACTTGCAGCAGTCATGTGAGGTAGGGAAATAATATTTTCAGTTTAAAATGGGAAGCTGAGGTACAGATGGAAGCTGTGTACAGATCTCTGATGTGGGAACACGAAAGAATCACTCCGCCATTCTGTCCAAGAGAATATGTTGTCTGAGCTCAGAACTACTTAACACTTTGTTTCACACTAGACTGAAAAAAAAAAAATAGTCATAGCACTTTCTACACATTTTAGTCACTGCAGAAAATACCTCAACTCTACATACTAGAAATCTTTAATTCTCCAAGACATTTAGGAACTAACACTAGTAGTAACCTCTAAAAGAATACAAGAATGCAGTGACACTGAACTGATTTTGTGTACTAAGGCAAAGAAAAAAACAGAAAGAAAAGAAACCTTTTTTCTGTTTCTATTTCTCTGATTTCAGGTGTCTGTTCTCAAGGATTTATGCTGCTGCTATATGTGAACTCTTTTATTTGCTGGCATGATGAAAGCTGAAAGTTTCTTCTCAACTGTAGTGGCATTCTGCCAAAATATTCCTTGACAAAACTTGGGCTGAGTCACAGATCTGAAGTTCAAGAAATTGCCATAACCTAACCTCACCATTTGTATAAAATGTGCTCTAATCTTACTTCTCTGCCTATATTAAGCTCTCAAATTTCTGGCTTAGAGAAAATAATTTGTTATTGCATCCATCCTTGATTTAAAGATGCAGATGATGGGAAATTTACAGGATTTCTTGGTAAAATGATAAACAATTAGCTTCCCTCACTGTTAGGGAATGTATGGCTCATTTGTAGTTTGAACTTGTTTAATTCTAACTTCCTGCTGTTTTATCTTCTTGCACCTTTGCCAATAGCTCAAATGTCTGTGAAAGCATGAAGTTACTACAAGAATCAAACATGAAACTAAATGACTTGCACTGATCTTGAGTTAACCGTGTTTGGTGGTTCAGAGATTATGATTTATAGAACCAAAACATAGAGAAGCTGATCTATTTTTGCAGAGGCTGTGAACTCAACTACATGTACTTTGAACATTCTTAATGTACTTGATTCTTCCCAGGGCTGTTAGGAAGCAAATTTTTAATAGCTTGGCCCTGATATAAGTGAGAAATAATGCGTTTGGATTTAATTTGTGCTTATGGACAATATTGTCTCTACTCACATTTTGGCTTTTATTTGTTAAATGCTCCTGGTTCACTTAAAGATTGTTTGCTGATGCAATCCATGATGAAAAGGAAGGCAGGGAGTGGGAGAAAAAGAACATAGTAGCAGATGAAGTCAATGATATCCATGAGAATTTCACCCAAAAGGTGAGTATTTTCCAGTGCAGACTATCAACTGCCCTAGATTCACTTTGGAAATTGTAAAGTTGAATGTGAAGTGATCTTGATGGACCAGGGAATCCACCCCTTTGTGTTTAGCATTTTGTAATGAGCTTCTCTGAAATTAGCACACTGCATAAACTGCATATTAATAGAATCTGTCTTTCAGCAATTAAAAAAAAAAAAAGAGAGAACAGTTCTGTAAAGATACAGCAATGAAAACTGTAGAAATTGATTTCAGAAAAAAAACCCACAAGTTCATGTTGATTTATGTTGCCTCACAGAAATGCTCTAAGCAAACTGATAAACTGGTGAGTATAGCATCGATATTCAAATTGATGTAATACTTGCAATGTCAGTGGATTTAGAGACTGGTAAGTTATTGCCATTTTCATGTCTGAATTCTATTTTAAGAAGATGAAAAAGGACATGTCTTGAAAATGGGAAGAGATATGCATACATCTGAGGGAAAAAAGTTATTCAAAGGACTGCAGCAGCAGAAAACACCAGGACACAAAACCAGTAATGAAGTAATATAATATGAAGTGAATTCAGGATATCTTGAATGTACTGCAGCTATAGTCAACCCTAGGGAAGGTGTGAACTTTTGTCTTTCTGGCATTCTCTCAAGAGATCCTGGTCCTGTTTTGTGGAAAGCCTGTTCTGGTAACCATGCATGCCATGATAGCTGCCTGGTTGTTCAAATACAAATTGGAAAGATCTGTGGCTATTAAGACAAAATATATGCTTACAGTAATGTGTTTTGATGTCTTTAACTGTGACGGTTGTCTGTTTAATAGATATTTGTTACGGGACTATACATAGGGAATTTAGTAATTACAAATGAAGATGGAAAAATGTAAGAAAACAAATGAGAAAAGGATGACAGATAAAGAACAAGATCCCACTGCTGATTCTCTGTTTTTCAGAATTTTTAAGGAATACGTTCTACTGAGAATATCAACAAAGTGACTGATTTTTATGGTGATAGAAACTTTGTCAATGGTATCTGCACTTTGGTGACATAAAGTGGTTTCACTTCTTAGTTTGAGTGGTTGTACTTCTTCCCTTACTAATAATTTTTAAATTAGCAACAACTCTAAAAAATAAAAATACTCCACATTCTTAGCACTAGTAGGTTACTTTTTTCAAATCTACATCTGAGTCAGCTATTTTAGGTAATTTTGTTCACTATTATGCTATAGAATTGAAGTCTAAAGAAATGAAAGCAATGAATACATATTTTAGAACAGGCCATAGAGCTTTTGTACATTAAAAGACTACACTAGCACTACATTAACCCTATTAAAGGTAATTTTTACAGCTCATTGGTGATTGGCATTTGGTACTGATGTTTGAAGAACTGCCATTGCATTGATTTTATTCTTTACTTCTTTAGCAAACTGTGGAAGAAATGGCAGAGGCAGGAGTTAACTGTCCTTCAGTAAAGCCATAAAGCACTTAAGAAAATGATTCAGATATTTAAACCATGCAAAAATCTTTGGGGACATTACATATGTTTTTAATTTTCTAACCTTTCATAGGCCTGAAAGAGTCCCACTAGCATTAATACATTTGCATTTGATTGGTAGAACAAAAAAAGACCAAGTTCAGATTACGAATGCCACACTTGTTCTCATGGAATAATGCCATCGAGCAACAGAAGTCTCAATAAATATTATTGCAGACCCTTCTCAGGACGTAAGTCAGTGCACACGCTAGCATAGTGTAGTAGGCCACCTGCTGGTCAAATCACCCAATTATCAATTCTAATCTAACAAATTAGAGGGCCATACAGAGATAAACATGGAAGTGAATAAACCCCATCAACTAAAGCCTTTTGGAAAGTAAGTATATACAAAATTGAGTGTTTCTTCATCTTATAGGTTTTTTGAGAGTAGTCACTCCATGAGTCAGGATATCAAGATTGAGGGAGTGATGTTGTCTTGTGTTGAATACAAATAGTAGCTAAGTTCCTAGGCTTATACATGCAATTTTATAAAAGAAGGTTCCATAACAGGTTGCACTATACCATTCAGCTCCCTAGGAATGACCAGAAGAGGTTCTGGATATAAAAATCCAAAACTGCTTTCCAGGATCTTCCCTGGGAAGCTTGAACACAGGCTAAACAAAAATATGTTCTGTGGCATCACTCCTTAAAATGATGTAGGAACTAAGACTAAACTGTGTCCATGAATCTGTATCCAAATACCTTATAGCCATTAGAAACCCATGACAACAAGCAAGCTATTGTTGACGCTGTACATTCAGACTCACAAAAGAAGTGCATGTGAAATGTAAGGTCACTGCTGACTACTGACAAGTTGTGGAAATGCCTGAACAGATGAGTTAAGGTCGGACTTCAGTAAGATCCTCAACCATTGGATGACCTGAGAGTGAGGGATCAGAACATTGGAAAGTACCTATTTTTGAGATTTACTCAATCAGAATCTGCTGGTGTTAAAATCTGAAGCACTAGGATAGCAAATTCTGGCTCTGGCAGATTAAGTCAGCAAGCCAGAAGATATAGCTACAAAAAGAATTCAACAGCCTCTGAAGAACCCAGAAAATAGACCATATGCTCCAGCAGGGAAGAATTTAGAAAGCACAAGACTGCAATGTAGAATGTATTTGACTGGAAATGTGCGTTCTGCACTATTTTTAGACTTATTAAACCATAAATATTACTAATAAGATTATATTTCTCATAAGACCTCTACATCAAATTCACAAAAAAATCATATGCATGAATCCAAAGAGTCTATGTTGATTTTAATGAAACCAAATGCCTGAGTCATCAGACCACTCATCACTCTGGGTCTCCCTGTTTGGAGGTTACTCAGACAGTGAGGAGTTCTTCAGAAAACACATAAGCACCCACAAGCTTTTAAATGATGTGCAACGTATCATAGTAGTATATTTCTAGTGACTGGCTTGAAGGGAAGGAAAGAGGGGAAATTGGTAGAAGATTCATTTTGTGGTATGAATTCGCTTGGGTAAAACACAGGGAATATATTTCCTCACTATTTAGACATGGATGGACAAACCAGAAAATTTTAGCTACCATTTTGAGCATACCTCAGTGCCAAAGTCAGGATTTCCTATCATGGCAGTGAAGAGCATTGTCTGTGGAAATGGATAGTCCACAAAGAGAGAATGCTCTGCTCTTCAACCAAGATGTAGCTTGTGGGACATGTGGCTTTTAAAAGAGATGCAAAAAACGCCTCACATATATCCCCCCTAACATGCAATTCTTCTTGCTGTTGCTTGTTGCAGCTGGCCAGCAATATTCTACCTCTCTTTCAATCCAGTTTCTAAAAGAAAGAGTTGAATTTAATTAATGACAAACAGAATTTTTTTTTATGAAATGCACATTTTATTGCTCAACATTTTAATATTCTGACTAACTTTGAAATGTGCCAGGAATAGCAAAGCTCACTTGTTTCACATTTGTGCTGTTAGACAAAATATAGAGAGAGAGATGTGTGTGTGTATATATATATATGCACAACTGAACTAAATGAAAATGTTTCTTTAAATAGCTATATTCTCTTCTCTTAGCATCTAGGCTAAGTGCCTAACTTTGTTAATCTGCTCTCATGGAGGACTCATACTGTTCATTAATTAGTAGAGATACATTCAGCGCTTGAATTGAGATAAAAAAAAAAAACAAACAGGTGTCGTGTGTCTGAAACTGGAGGCAGCCAGGGGTGTCTTAGTGGTGACCTATTGTCCACCAGGTAACCCATGGTAAATTACTTCTCCTGGAAGACAAGCGCAATGTGCATGTGAAGGGAGCAAGTTGTGCTGTTCCATTCAGGCAAGACGGAAATGCCTAGTTTCCCTGATTTCAGAAACAAGAGTTCTGCTGGAAGGAACCTACTTTTATTTGAACTTACACCTACATTCATTTACTACTTCTGCCATGGTGCCAGGAAAAAATGATAGAGGAACTGCTACAGGAGCTCTATATAATCAAGAGATTCTCCTAATGTTCAGTCCCTTCAAATAATTTTACTATTTAAGGACTAGTAACTTGCTGCTTTGCCCTCCTCCCCTTCTCCCCCCCCCCCCCCCCCTTTTTATTTTCTCTTGGTCCTTTAACCCTTTTTTTTTAGTCACTCTGTATTGCCCTTGGCAAAAACGCATAGACTTTTGCCAAGTGTGCAAAAAATTTGTAAAAATGTTTGTTCATCTCTGTGAAAGATGGAACTGTCCTTCTGTCAACTGTTCTGCCTGTTTCCTGAGATGCTCCTAGTTTCTCATGGCCAGCAGCAAAGTCCTTCAAAAATCAACATATATCACCCACAGGTGACTCACATTCTTTCAAGTTTTCTGCATTTAGATTACTATTTGTGTTCAGGTTTCTGTTTAAGTGTTGGTTATGGATTGCCCCCTCTCTGACATTTCTGTTTCCTATGTTCAGATTGTCATCAGCTACTCACTAGAGGAGTGCCAGGGCCACGTTACACTGGAATACCCCTAGAAGCTCAGACTGATGAGCATAAAAGCCTACAGACACCTGAGAAAATATGCAGCAAAACAACAGCTATGTTGTTCATTTAGATCAATATGTCAAAACATATTTTTGACATCATAGTAAACAGTGTTGTCCTGAAAAACAAATTTGTAATACATTCCAGGTTTTTTGCATGTTGTTCAAGGATTCTGGGATCAGTTCCTTTAAGATTTTCTGCCCATTAGGAGATTTATCCACTCTGCATTACTTTCTATGAGTGCACGGCCTTTTGTTTGCCTCATTGCCTTTTCCAGCAGTTCTACCAGACTAACAGAGTTCCATTTTGCTTCTCTCTAGGGTGATTTGTGGGATTTTGCACTAACTTCAATTTTACATCTAAACACTCATCTTCTTCACATATGTTGTATTCATCTAGAATGCTAGGGAGAAAAAACAGTGACTTTACTCTCAGGTACTGCCCTGATGATTGTCTTCGAATTGAAAACAGAGCTTGGGTACATAGAATTCTTGTAAAACCGCTATAGTAAACTTTCAGAGATGGCATCTCTTATTTCAGGG
Organism: Xenops minutus; assembly: GCA_035221455.1. Taxonomy (NCBI): domain Eukaryota; kingdom Metazoa; phylum Chordata; class Aves; order Passeriformes; family Furnariidae; genus Xenops; species Xenops minutus. The sequence continues at coordinate 36,429,034 of JAWWEE010000158.1, read as the reverse complement.
GTTCCTTGTTGATTGACTGAATTTATACACTGGTTTCATTGTGATTTCATTACACATTTGCAGTGCTTGGTTGCATCTTTCCAGTCTAATTTTGCTCCTTATCAGTGTTGCACTGCAGCTGACTCCATAATCCAGCTGGAATCAAATTAGTCATTGATCTAATAGCATACTTGCAAATATTGCAATTGAATGCCTGGCAGCCTTTGTGCATTGCTAGAACACTGAGAATCTTTAGATCTGCTTAAGTCACATTATAGATACCTAATTCTTCATTAAAACCTTAAATTCTCAGTGGTTTCAGACACTATATTTTAATTTCAAAGGCAACTGTGATATTCAATCTGTCTGGCTCTTTTTCTCAAGAACATTTTTCTTTCTACTTTTCATGTTGCCTCTTACACTACATATGTTGCACTGAAATGCCGGCATTTTCAGCCAGTCTGCATCTGCCCCCCTTTATGAGTTCCTTTGACTTACACCTGTGTGTGTTCTGCTGTGTCTGTTCCGGCACTTCTTTGGATAGTTCGCACACTGTTTGGAGGCATATATTAGATTGGGTTTCCACTATAATGTCTTTCCTGAATGGGAACTGCCTATTTTACAAGTGATCCTGGGGAAGAGATACAATTAAGAAATGTTTCATGTCTACAGTTACACGTGGGTTCTCTAGTTCCTGGCACCTTACCACATCCCCTACTTAGTTTCTGGTTTTGGTTAAGAAAACCTTTTCCTGGCTTTAAATTTACTTAGAATTATCTGTATCACTCTGACAAATTCTTTTTAGAGACTAAAATATTGTTTCTATTACCTCAAAGCAAAGCCTTTTTTGCTTGGAGTTCTGGTTTTCCTGGTGCTGAAAGTTGCTTCTACCTATGTCCTCCAATTTTAGGTGGTTTTCACATGGGTGATCACAAATATTTCATTCCTGTCTAATGCGACTGTTGTCTCAGATCTCTTTATTCACTCCCTTGATTGATTCTTGAACTTTCTGGGCCCAGGCCCAGAGCAATAGTCTTCAACTGCACCAAAACCCGCTCCTTTGTTTCCAACCCTTTGGGCACTGTGAGTTAGCTACCAACCATGTGTATTCATGAGTTGACAAGGAACTCTTGTTCAGCCATATCTACAAAAAAATAATCCCGTATGTTTATAAAAACTCAATCAAGTATATATCTTCATAGCCATTCTAATTTTTCGTAGGCATTTATTGAATTTTCCTCACTACTTAGCAAGGAAAATAACAGCTCAAAGAGACTATAAGGCTCATATAGCACAATGGCTATAGCATTAACCATTACTGCTAAAACAGAAATGGAGAGAAAGGCTCCTAGCTCAGCACAGAGGCAAAGGTGTAAAAGATTTTGATCATCTGATTTATTCTCTCTCTTTTTATCTGTTTATCTATCTATTTATTTATTTATTACATGTTTCAGCCTGGGGTGTAAACATCTTATATATTCTACTAGGTAGCTAATAAAAACAAGACACCTAAAAAACCCAGCTAAAGCTGAAGCAACAAGGAAACCAGATATTTTCAGAAAGAAAACTTTTTATCTTTATTTTTGTGGGACCTGGGGGAAAAAAAGGCAAAAATCTTCCATACTCTCACTGTGGGGCATTTGACTCACTGGAGATAAATGAACCCTAACTGAAAAACCAAAATAATAGCAATGAACCTTTTGAGACAACAAAGTGGGATCACATGACTAACCACTTCTCACCTCTGATGGTGTTTAATTTGATCTCTACACATGATAGCAAGCTAAGAGATCTTAGGAATTATTGTTCTTCCACCTGCATAGTAGACACATCATCCGCCTTGATGAAAGCCAGCAAAAAATAAGTATGTCAGTCTTGATACATTATTAAAAAAGGCTAATGTTCCTCTTTAGAAAGCTATCACCTGAAAACCTCTAATGGCAATTCTGCATCTATCGTAGCCCATTTTTAAGAAAAATCAATGGGTAAAGCAGAGATGATCAAACTCCAGTGCAATGTCTGTCAAAATCTGAATGCATCGCAACAGATTTTCAATCTGGAATATTACTAGACGTTACGTAATGGTACAAAAAGCCCTCTTTTGGTGATATCAGTCTATGAGAGGCAAGCCAAGTGAGGCTGATCGTCATAACCTCTTTATACAATCAGTGGAGAGAGAGATAAGAGAGCAAAGGTTTTTTCTGAAACTATTTCAGAGTGTTTAACAAGCTTCTGCCCTGAACTACTGCTTAGAGGAACCTCCTCATGAGAGAGGCTGGCCTACTTAGCTCCCTTAGTAGTCTAAATTGGTCTCCACAGCTGACTCCTTCACCCAGTGTATTACTGTGGAAAAAACAACATCTCCACAACCTTCCCTGTAGCCTGTGACACAACTGGCACATGTCCTGCACATCTGTAACAGCACCTGTCATTCTGCAGCAACAGGATGTGAAGGGTACAACTACTGTTTCCCCACAAAAGTATCTCTCCCCAGAGCCAACTTTAACACTTATAGTTTCACAAGTTCACTGGAATTCTATAGCAACTATGTTTTCTGCAAAGCTAAAAGAATGGCACACACAAGAAGTTAAGAAGAACCACAGGTATTTCACACTGATCACAGGAGTCAGCTGGAGCCTGCCCTAAGACCCCACTGGACCCCATGCAACAAATATGAATAAAATTATAATGGTTGCTTATTTTACCTTGTTAGAATAGAGAGGTTAGCACAAAATGTTGTAGCTATTTTTAGTACAATGAATTAAAAGTGTATACACACAAAGTAAAAACATCACCCAACCTTAAGTATGTAAAAAGGTTACAAATATATACAAATAAATAATTTATTTTGGTATTTTACATATTTTCAATATATAAATAATGTCTATAATATATATTTATAAAAATAAAAATACAATACATATACAAATAAAAATTCAGGATATTAGAAACTGGTACACTTCACTGCAACTTATTTTTTTATAATTTAGACATGTATTCATTGAATATATTGCCAGTGCAAGTTTATGGAGATTTAGTGCATCTAGGTTTCATATAGAAAACCTGCTAAGAAGGTTTTCTGTGGTCATTTGTAGTTTATTTTTTATAAAGACAATACTACAGTATTGATTATGTATGAGGTATACTGATGAGGAGAAATTTGGAAAGAAAATAGTAGTTTCCATATTATATTTATGAAGCAAAACATCATGGATAAAGCATGCAATTCCTATGAGTTTTAAAAAATAAGATTTTTTGCTGGACTGTGAGTTGAAAAAATAGGGAAGTGCATTAAAAATTGGTAACTAAGTTGAGGAATAGGGCAATACTACTATTGCCGCCTATAATTTTTCCTAGTGACTTTTCTATCTTCATTCCTTTAAAACAGAGAGATACACCAAGCTGCTAAAAAACCCCCAGGACCATGTCCACAGACAACTTCAAAAATTATATTGTCATTGTGTTATTAACATTTCTAATTTTTTATTTCATTATATTATCTGGAAAGACCAATGGAAGCCAGCTTTAAGGTCTCACTGCATAGGACCTTACCCTACCATTTTTACCAACAAGGGCACAAACACCGAGCATGTGGAGTTCACTAAGATGCTTGATGTGATGACTGTAAATTGTCCACGTTTTGCAGCTGTAGTAAGGAATGGTGATGACAGCTATGTGGTACACATTTACTTTTGTTTGAAGTTGAATGCCTCTTTCATTCTAGACACACTGCTTTAATCTTCCAAAAGCTGTGCTGACTTTTGCTACAAGCTCAGTAAATACTGTATTGCTACAATGTGAAATTCATCTTCAATGTCATGCTGGGAAGAAATGGGAGCAACTCACTCTTGGGAAATGCATGAAGCCACTTCTTGCAGAAATATAGGGAGTCTACTCCATAGAAATTACAACACTGCCTTTAAATATGTGTGTTTACAGTTGAAATACATTGTGGAAGCAACCAAGAAAAGATAAAAATATTTTCCACATTCTTTATGTATCTATTCTATAGACTTTTTAATTCTGTAGATATGGCAGTCACTGTTTTCCTGCTGGAATTATACAAGACATTAAAACTTCACATTTCTCCGCTTTAAGTAAGACTTTTTGCCAACAATAATTTTCTTTTCTGCTTTCAAAAATATAAAACTTCCCAGAATTAGCAAGGAATTTAATCCTTACATAGTTATACATATGAACCACTGAAGAATGAGCTGGTTATTATAGGATGTGTCACAAAGGAGTTTTTACTCTGTTTTCCAGTGCAACAGAAGTGAAAATACTCGTGAAGCAAAGTTTAACCAATTTCATTATCCCTTGTAATAAGAGACTAGGAAATTTTGCCGTGTCAGGTCCTGAACTCATTTAGTTCATCTTATAATAGCCATCAGATTTTTACTGCAGCTTGAGATATCAGGCATTTTTGAGACCTCTCATACAAAAGAGTTGCTTTTCCTACCTGGTGAGGAAAGTCACAGACGGTCTTAATCTGTTGGGAAAAAAAAATCCAGCCTAGCACATGAAAATTACTGAACTTCATGAAGAACAATAACTGAAGTCAGACTTGTGCAAAGTCATTTTACCATACATGACAGTTAAAAACATACTAAAATGTTAAAAGTGAAGACTAATTTCCATTGAGGCATTTATCAATTCATACACATACATAAGTATGTATATAGGTACATAAGTGCATACATACTATTACATAAGTAATAGACATACTATTGCTAAGGAGTATCTCTATGGATATTATTGAGCAGAACATTTTTTTTTTTTTTAACATTATTGCATATATGTTGCCAGATAAAATAAAAGTTTTCACTTTTGGACATAATTTGCTAATAGCATTAAAGTAATATTTCATAAATGCAGTGATTTTTGCAAGGCAGCCTAAAAGTTGATTAGCAAACTATAATGAGTATTCTGATTGCAATTAAAAAGACCTTCCAAATGGGTCAACACACCTAAGTGCTATCTGCAGTCATTTAGATTTTAACACCATGGTTATTACTTATTATCAGTCTGCACAATGAGATATTGATTACTTCTAACCTTTAGATTTCAGAATTCAGGAAAAGTCGAGGCAGTGGCACAGCCTACCTTTCCTAACTAGCAAACTTATGGCCTTTAGTGGAATTCTCATGATTCCTATTGGCAAGGCAAAACTGAAATTAGTTTATTCTTTTGGCTCATGCAGAAATGATGACATATCTGAAAATACTGTATGCATAGCAGATTTGTAGTTACTCCCTATGAGGGGCTCAGTCCTGCAGTGTGTTGAGAGCTTCTTCCAAAGTGACGACTATCATCTTCTCCCACTGACTGTTTTAGCAGCCCCGTGCAGGCACCAATAGATTACCAGACAGACAGAAGGCATCCTGGACCATGCAGAATATGCAATGTAGCAGCAAAAATCTTCATGTTTTCCAGTTTATAGCCAATCCCCTAAACATATTGTCCAAATACATCACTCTACAGGCTGTTAATCTTTTAATAAGTTTTCTTTATATGGGAAATCTACTTGAAAAAAAGACTGAACTACAATTCAGCTTCAGTAGGTACCCAGAACTCGTTTTAAATGGAACAAAGTAATCCAATTAAACTAATCTGTTTTACAAGTTAAAATGATATGAAGGACATTAATTGATCCTTATAGGCTGCTGCTATTTGAGCCCTCTCTCTGTTTGCACACCATTTGGAACCACTTTGCACATTTGTATCCTCTAACAGCAGAGAACTCAGGCCCCCAGTTTGGGAGAATTATGGGCAAAAGAAACATATAACTGTTATGTGTTAGATTAATTTGCAGAACACTTGGCATTTTATTGCCAAGTAGTCAAATTGTTCCAAGTTGTTCCGGAAGGTTGTTATTAATAGTATGTTTTCTGAGGAAAGTTCTGTCTCCTTTTGGAACTGCATTTCTGTTGCCAAGGAAACTCCTTGAAGCTCAGCATTCTAGGAGCACACTGCTGCTTTTGTTTGCCAGTATCCTATTCATATCATCTAAGTAAGCACTTTACATACTTTAGCCTCCAGTTTCAAATGTTGAAGTTTTTATGTATTTATATTACTGCATTAAAAATAGCTTATGCTTCTTTTTAAACTCAGAGTCTCTTGCAAGATTATTTTAACAGTTGCATTAAAGAACAGGTTTTTTGTGTTGGGATTTTTTTTTTTTTTCACAAGTTTGCAATAAATTAGTTTTAATTTGAATAATAGCTCCATAGGTTATAGCACTAGTCCTTAAGTGTTAATTATCTTTTCACTCTGAAATTAATGTAGTCATTTCCTACTGACTCCTCTACACCATTATTGAAGTGCTGAGGAAAACATGTCATTGAGTTCTGAGCCAGAACTGTTGTTGTGATTAATCCTGGTCACATGGCCAATCTCTGCCAAAAGGAGATCACTGAAAAAAGGTGACAAAGACAGTGATTTCCTGTCAGCAAAGAGTACGACAAGGCTGTCTAGAAGTGATGCAAATGAGGGAAACTTTCACCACGGTTTGTTTGATCCACTCTGGGCCCCAGCACACTGAGCCAGGGAGAAAGGCACAATGGAGCAGCAGCACACCCAGAGGAGGAAATTAACTGCACCTTCCGAGCAGGAATAGAACTTCCAGCAGGGAAACAAAAACTGCTGGGAGAATTTTTTCCCTTCAACTTTTTTTGAAATGTATCCTTAGTTTTTGATGTGCATTTTTTTGTTATTTAATACATTGCACTGCTTCCCTTTGATGAAAGAGTTCAGCAGTTAACTTGTCCAAAAGCCATGCCAAGTAAATGTTTTCAAAATCTTTGCACTACTACATAAGAATCTTTCTCCATCATGACCATTGTTGCTGAAGACTCACTAGTATAAAACTTTCAGTTTATGCAGTTTCTGTTGAAAACACCATACCTAGCTTGTAATTCGAGAGAAACAAAGAAAATATTTCTTTTATTCGATATTTTCAAATGTTCAGCTAATTTTATTCTAAACATACTAACAATTTTAACAATCACATTGTATTTATTTAAACAGGGTTTTAATCTAACACAATTAAGTTTTGCAATTAATCTTCTGAGGAAAATTGAAAGAATCATCATTAACTTTTCTGCCTAGTATACTCACTTCTAATCTCCACAGTTCCAGTAAATACTGATTTGCTTCATTTTTGAACACTCAAGGTACAGAATTACTCAAGTTCCCACTAAAGGGCTAATTAGCAGAGTTTAAATTCTTTGGATTTGATCCTCCAGTAACAGCAGATGAATACAGCTGAAGTCAATGCAAGTTCTGTGTACTTAGAGCTTATGAGATCAGGCTCACATGCAGTAGATTAAAATGAAATAAACATGATACATTTGGCATTAAACTGAGCTATTACAGAAGTACAAAGAAGCAAGAGTCCAAAAACATGGAAATGCTCCCTATAGTTTTTTTCTTAATTAATAGATAAAGCATTAGAGGACAAATAAGCTGTCATCAGCTCATTCCATGACTGCCACTTTTTCAAACACTAGTTGATTATCAAAATCATTAGCTAGTTTAGGAATGTAAAGCAGAAATCATTCAGGACTATACTCTCTTTTTTTTAAATCTTTGCACTGAAATCTAAGAAATCTAGAGAAAGCAATACATACGTATTCAGAGCTACAAAAAAATATGGCTGTGCTGTTCCTATTATATTTAGCGCAAAAGAAAACCTAGTTAAAGTGAGATAATAAGGATCCTAGTAAAAAACCAAACAACAACAACAACAAAAAAACTTGAACAAAATCAAAACAAACAAACAAACAAAAAAACCTAAGAAGTTCCTGGAGTGTTACAGAACAAAATTAAGCTGAGAGTTGACTTAAATATATATTGACTCTGAAAATAGAGTCTGTGAAAATACTCTAACCATGAAAATAAATTTCATTTACCCATATACAATTTTAGCATTTATATATTGTGTTATGCTACTTTAATGTATGCTTTTCCCTTCTGAATTACCTGTTTTATCATTGCTCCTTCCCATTCATAGGCTCCTTAGGGGCAATGATTACGGTTGGTAATAGTGATACAACAGCAGGTTCCCTGGCAGAGGCAGCTTGCTGAGCTGGCTCTGAGCAGCAATTACTTGTCAGCTCAGGAAGTGAGAAAAGGGATCCGTGGGTTTAGGAGAATCCACCAAAATGCAAACAGTGCAATTAGCAGGTTCAAATTTAAAGTTGTAATTGATAAAGGAAAACTAAAGTAAGACGTATTTTCATAATACTCTGCATCATTGAGGAATTCTGATAATAATAGCTGCTTGGTTTTGCGCGCAGGCAGTGCTTATGCTTCTGAGCTGTGAGCAATAGACCATCCACAACACTGTTAAAAAGCCTCCAAATAAAACGGGTGCCACCACTGATCAGAAGAGGGGTTTACTAGGCTGGTTTTATAGAACTAAATACTGGTTTTGAGAGCATGATTCACTGTTACATGAATCTCTGAAATTAAAGATGATAAAGACCTAGTGATTTATCCAATCTTTCCTTTGCTAGTGCAGAAATGTTCCCTCAATTACATTTGCTAATGTCTTTCGTCTACTTTTAAGTGTCTGAAATCATGGGGCTTTCAAAACTTCCTCGGGAGATGGTTCATTGCAGGGGGGGGGGGACCGCGGGGGGGCCCCCGGGGGGGGGGGGGGCGGGTTGGTTTTGTTCTGTTTTTTGGAAAGACTGATCGTTCTTATTGCAATACACTAAAGATTTTTACATGACCTGCAAATACCTCTCCTGCTTTATGGACACTCCTTAGTGATCTCTTAGCCAAACTCCACGTTTCTAGTTAAGTCTTGGTTCAATCCTTAATTTGCTCGCTGCTTTTACTAGAAAGGTACCTGCAGAGAATATTCACCACAGGAGAGCAAGGACTTGGTTTCTAACCTTCAAGTAGTTTTGCAGTGGCCGAGTACCAGATAGCTAGTTCTGGGCACAATAGCAGGTGACCTTCCAGTGGAAATTGCAGGACAAATAAGCTGCCTTTGCTTTGAAATCATTGCTGGATTGCCTGTGCTGCTCAGGCGGCATTCTCAGCTACCCTTTCACACACAAACTTTCTGCTTTTTGAAGTGTCATACCTATCATAATATAGAATTTCATAATATTAAGAAACTATTACTTCCTATTTTGCATATACAATACTCCTCATTTTGCCACCATACCGTACTACACACGTTACTATATTATTGCTCTTTTACTCTGCTTATCATGAACTATTATCCCAGCGCTACCATCTGTAATTATTCTTAATTGTTATATTTGGATATCAGTAAGGGAAGTGTCCTAAATAGCACCTAAAATACTTGGGCTGGCTGCTTAAGCTTTGTTCCTTTTCGTATTGATGGTTGGATTGTTACCTTAAAATTTATCTTTACTGTGTGTTTGGTTTTTGGGTTCTTTTTAGTATAGGACTAGAACTAGTGGTTAAATTAGGCATGATAAAAGCTGGCACTATATAGACTGCAACTAAAAAACCACCTTATTTCAGATTTACAAGAAACTTTATTTCTGACATTGGTTATTTCTGAGCCTAGCCAAGGCCAGGACTTTTAATGTGTGATTAAGTCTGATGAAGTATTTAGAAAGTTAGGAAAAAGACATGAAAAAAGTAAGAAATGATTGTCAAAGCAAGACATGTAGGCCAGTGAATTAAACCCACAAGCACTTTGTAAACATATTTTAACTCAGGTGACAACTCTTTCTCACTGGTTATTTTAGATAAAAGTACTAAAATAAGAAAGAATAAAATTCAAGAATACCATCAAGAAATGAGGATGCCAAAGCAAGAAAAAATGTATTATATTTAAGAAATTATCAAATCATGCAATCATAGAAAAAAGAAAACAACTTTTATTTGACCTTGGATGTACCATTTATTTGATAAGAAATAAAAAAAAGCTAGAGGGTAGTTGTTTCTTGTCATTATAGTGTTGCTGATTCTGTGGTTAGTTATTAATTTTATTTTTTATGATTCACAATCTGCTCTTTGAAATATGCCATATGCTCAAAGCAATTCAAGGATGACAACTGTCAGAATTACTCCAATAAAAATTGCCTAAATGAGGAAGATTTACTGCAGCCTGATATTTCTGTCAAAAGCCCCTCCTTTCTTTCCCCGACTGCCCCTCAGACCCATAGACTACAGCTTCTAAGATACACAGTGAAGCCTGAATCAATTTTAGGATGAAATCACACATTTTGAGGAAGTTCTTAAAAGTACTGTCTGTCTAAAAGAAATGATAAAGCTTCTGGGTTAAGGCTGCTATGGCAAATAAGAGAAACGACATGTGTATGTGTGTAAATATATATATATATGTTAGAATTAGATTCTATAAGTTCACCCTGCAAGTTCAAAATTATGTCCTCAAACCACAACCAAGTGTGAAGAGTTAACATGACAATGCTTACTTTATGTGGAACTAATAAAAATTAAATTGGAAGAGTCCTGTATCCTGGCAGCAGCAAACCAAAATCAAGGCAAATGTCTTTCTTTACAGATGAGGTCTGAAAGGTGGATAAAAATCCAGCTGAAAGCTCCAATCAAAACACTTTTTGTTAAATGTTCCCATTTCATTTTTTTCCTTCATTTTGTTTCAGTCTATTTATTAATGCAGTTTCATTTATTTCTATTCATCTTGAAGACAAATCTTTGTCCTTCTATAGAATTACACCAAATAGAATGTGATAAAGGGAACTTTCTTGCAATTATGATGTCGGTGCAGCCTGTCAGCGTACAGGGGATGGAAATGAGGTTGGGGACAAGGAAGGGAATTCTAATAGACACCATGATACATACAATGAACGCAGCGATATCCTGTGAGAGAAAGACTTGTCAAGCTAATCAGATCTTCTATAGCTAGGTAAAGGCAGTAACGGTAGCGCTAACCTTGTAAAGATGCTGCTGCTGTTCCTCTGACATCATCAGGTCATGGCTGTCCATCACAATGGATTCCATGTCAATCAGCCAATCCCAGAGCTCCTGGTATTCTGAATCAAAGTCCAAAAGGCTGTAGATAAGGAACAAAATGTATTATGCATAAATACTCTGTAGTTGTTAAAATCTTGTATTAGAATAATGTATTCTTGAAAACTCATGATGTTCCAAGTTATATTTCTAAAGAGACATTCTGTATTTATACAGAGTGGATGAAAATGAAAACTGAAATCCAATTTAAGCCAGTGCCATGACCTAAATTCAGCGGCTGTTGCCAAATCCTGACAACTGTTGACATACTGCATTTGTTTCAAAAATTTTGCAATACAAATCCCCCATAGATGTTGTTTAATGGCTTTTATATTGCTGACTTTATATTGAGCTAATTTTACAACAATCATCTTGATATAATTCATCTGAAAATATTATTTACATAAAAAAAAATTACTCAATCCATTCAGCCATCCCTTTGCTGTCTATCTGCCTATCTCTGTAAATATCCTACATTTATTTTCATGGATGAGTAGCTAGCATTTCAACTTAACGCCTTAAGATAGGCTTGAGTGAATATGGTAAGCCAGTGAGAACTAAGGCCAGATACAGTATTAGACAGGTGTTCCCTACAGACATGTAAGAAACAAAGGTAAGGACAGGAAGTCAAAACAATGAATCCTTGAATAGCAAGCAATCATTAAAATTCAAAGGAGGATCACTACGGTTTTCAACAAAATAAATCATTAGAATAAGAAGCTTAAAAGGATTAATGTGATTCTCTATTGAAAGCCTAGTGAATAAGTAAAGCATAGATTCTTCTAAAACACTGTGATACAAGACAGAAAGTATATGCTAAAAAACTGCACATTCGTCAAAAAGATACCTCTTGAAAGGGGATCTTCAAACTTACAAAATTGGAAATAGCAAAAGCCTTGCCAGTAGTACGAAAAAACTCACAGATTGATCAAAGAATAGCGCACATTCCATTAAAGCTAATTTCTCCAATTATTAACAACTTTTTAGCAACCCTGTTAAAAAAGTTAGCAGTGTTTCAACAGAGAAACAATAAACAAAACATGTTTTCGATATTATTAGTACTATCGCAGTTTTGGTTATAGAGTACCACATGCATGGTAATTTTGAAAGCTTGTAGATAAAGTTGTGACAGGTAGAACTGTCTTTCTGCAAGAAAGCAGGCAAGAGAGAAGAAATTATTTGCCTCCTGTGGTATTATTTTCAATGACTTGACAACAAAGTAAGTATTGTATGATGCACAAGCACTGATTCCTGCTTCCAAAGTAACTCTCTAGTTTAATCCATTGTACTTAGTATACTTTTACTCGATAATTTATGAGGTGCACTTTCTTAAAACTGCCTGCTGCCCTGAGAAGGTAAGCAATGTTATAAAGAAAGAAGAGCAAGCATCAAAGGGCAAGTTACCATTTTTGAAATATATATAGTTTCATTTGGAGTTCAGGGTATTTCTCCTGTTTCAGGCGGTATTTGACTCTGATATAATTTTGAAACTAACATAAAACTAAAGACCATTTTGAATGGTATATTTGGCAGTGATACTGAATCTTTATCCCTTCCTAAGAAAGCAGTATAACCATTTTGTACCTTCAGTACTTACTGCTCCTTTTCTTCCCTTCCATCTTATCCAAATTATTCAAAGTCATAAAATTGACAGGCAGTTATTAAAACATATGTTTTATGTCATAAGATGTTAGGTTTCATATCATATAAATCCGTACAGATTCAGTTGGACTTGGATGGTTTGTACCACTGAAATACCTAAATTAAGACATGAAGAGGATGTGAAACAAAGTCTACATTCATCATTCATGACCTGTTGCTGCCAGAATGGGATGTGCTTTTGGAAACTGCACCAGGAAGTGGACTTAGATTTTACTATAATGGGCAGAAGATGTGCTGGATCCAAACACATGCTCTGTGTCTGAAGAACCACATCCTAGTTACAGTCCAAATTAATCCATCTATTGGTGTAAGAGAATGACCAGGTCTTTAAAGAAACAGGAAAGCACTTTTCTTTGACCTCTATAAAACCCCAATAAACACTAGAAAGCAGCTGAGCATTTTGATTTCAAACTTATGTTCTAAACAGGAACTCAACCTAAAATGAAGTGTGAGACAAAGAGGATTCACTGGAAAAAGCCCAGGAAGGGATACAAGATAAAACAGAGGATTTTTTTCTGCTATAATTTACATACTGTGCTTATTGTTTGTTTGTTGGGTTTTTTTAAAATGATGTAAAATAAAGTCTTCATTTTTAAGGAAACTGTCTATGGCAGTTATTTGCCTGAGTCTGAAGATAGTGTAGTCAGCCTACAAAATATCATCAATATATTAATAAGATTTCAATACCTTTAATGGTTTCAAAATATCTTTGAGATGGATAGACAGATACACAAAAAAGTAACTTGGTTTTTAAAATTAATGCCTTGTATCTAAAAGGATGAATTTAGTGATCACTATTAAATTACTATTTGGAAGAGGATAGAAGTTACTAAGCTGCTAAAAAGATATTCAGAAAATCCAAAAATTGTAGTATCAGTGAGAGGTTAAGATTCAAATGTACGTGTCAGTATTCTTGTCATATTTACTATTTCTTTTTTATTCAGAATCTACTTTTCCTGAGCTTAGCAGGTCTTTTTTTTCATATCGCCACAGGCAAAACCAGGGAAAGGACAACTTCTGAAACACTGATGTGTGTCACAGTTGCAAGAAACATAGCAAAGATCTAATTTTGGCTGATTATCTAAATCCACCAATTGCTAAAAAAGAAATAAATTAGGTCATCTGTTTATAGAAAAAAAAAATCTTTCATTAAAAGTACTCAAACATTGCCAAAAAAAATGCTATAATATGACTTAAATGGCAGGTAAATACAGCTTCCTTAATATAGGTTTGTTGGTTTATAAGCTAAAACCGTTAGCTGTGTAATAACTAAAATGACATTAAGAAGTATATTTTGTCTTGGTAAACAGGGAATCAGATATGCAGAGTTGCATGTCTAATCCCTTGAACCCTAAACATATTTCTTAAAATGTGGACATCAATTTATTATTTTGAATGAAAATTCATGAGCACCTTTCTCATGAGAAAACCAGTTCATCTGTGGCATTAATAAATAAAAAGGAATGTGAAGCTATTTCCATCAGCCTTTTTCCCCATGTTTAACACACACTTGCAGTTTGTAGTATTTCTTTGATGGCATAACTCACATGGCATTTAAAAGTACTGTAAACACACTGGTATGACTCCCAAAAAATTCAGCCAGACAAAAAGTTCCTTCAAGTTTCTGGGTCATAATTTTTTGCTACTCTTCTCACATGTTTTTATTAGGAAGATATAGAAGAAATCGGAATTTTGACCTTAACAGTTTTAAAATTGCCTTATATTCTGTGCATACTTGAAGCCCCCTATTATGCATTTCTCTCAAAGCCTCATCCATGAAGGCCCAATACTACCTGATAACAGACTCTTAGGATCTGGCCTTCATGTTATGCAATAGTGCTGTAAATAATCATATCCATATCTTCCAATAGCACCTGTATGAACTCCTCCCCAGTTTTGAGGTGATGCAACATATCCAGCCAGATTGACCATAACATTTTGCACCTGCTCTCAGCTATTCTTTGTTACCTCTTGCTGCCTGGCTAGCTGGTGTTCTCCTGCAGTGGACATTCATTTTCTTCTCTTTCATTGTCGTTTTAGCCATTTTCATGCAGATATACATAAACTCTCAGTATCGCTGCTTTAACAAGATCACTGTTTTATAGGAAACCTTCTGTTTTTTATGCACCCACTAGCATCACACTATTCTGCAAATACTACCCTACCTATCTCAGATTAGCTATTTCCTACCCAAAGCCACTTCTCCCAGATCTCCTACACAAACACGCATGTCACATAAAAAATTCTTCACCTACAATAACTCCTGTTCTCCCTGTGGACACTCTTCTTTCTCCTAGGTGAAACTTGGACAACAGCTAATTTTCTCACTTATGCAAATGGCCCCCTTTGTAGAGATCTTGGTCTCCAGCTACATCATGCTACTGTGGAGTTTCTGTCCATGGTTTTTATGCAGTCAGGAAATGTTGTATCAACTGTATTTTCAAATAGCTGAAAGGCATTTCCATTGTGTTTGGTACAGTACCTCAGATTCGTTAAACTGGAAGTTTTCCATCTGAATTCAGTCTCCACTAGTTTCTACAATGAATATGTGGTATTGTGCTGGTCTGACTCCATCTCTTTGGCCCCTGAAATCACTGTTGAGCCTCTAAGAGCTGGGACGGCCATAAGGGCCCAGAAAGTGGCTACAGCACAGAAACGGTATGGAACATCAGCAGATGACCATTCCTAGTCCTAACCATGTAATCACAGGTGCAAACAAATGCATTTAAGAACCTATTTACTTATCACATATAGTATTTAGAGTTACAAACTGGATTTCTCCATGAAGCTTAAAGCTTCATATCTCCTACCCTTAGGAAAATCAAATATCTGTTGATGTGTTGCTGTCTTACATCCTCGGCAATATTCCAGCCATAAGTCTTGTTCACATTCAGTGGTGGCTGCAAAATTAGAAGCTGGTTTTCAACATGTAGCCCTCAGAGCACATTTATATACATATACACACCAATTCTGAACAAATTATTTTTATGGTTGGCACTAGCTGCACTGGCGTGTTTGAGAATCTGACAGATTTCTGCATATGTAATCAAGATCTCAGTAATCCTACATAATTAGCCCACATCAATTTTTCTAAAACAGTCATCTTTCTGTATAATAAGAGGGGATGTTTACAAGGCTCATTTATCTTTACAGTCGGTAATTCAATAAAACTGTTTCCAAGACCTGAGCATTGGGTTAACAATGAGAAAGGAAAGTTCTGGAGATAAAGAACTCATGAACACCTTGTTCAATGACTTTTCTTGCATAGGAAACTGCAGGCAAAAGTTCTACTGTATTTACTAGTTATAAGGACACTTATCAGGATGAAGTCTTACCCAAACAACAGCTCCTTCAAACTGCTTTTGGCCCACACTATTATGATCTCACAGGTATGTTTTTTTTATATTCACTCTGGAATGCTAGCAGTTGGAAGATACGGTTTTCAAAAGACCTTAAAGTCTTAATCCAGAACTACAAGTTTTCTTGATTGCGAAAAAGGGAGGGCAGTAAGAAGTCATTTTAGCATAGTCCAGTGATTAATTTGTTCAACAACCTTTGTTCAAAATATTAAGAGAGAGTGTTTCAATATGTACACTTATTTAGTATATATGTTTTTACATTAATTAAAAAAACAGATTGAAATGACCAAGTCCAGGGAAAACAGTTAAAATTAATGCTTTCTTGAAGTAAAAAACCCAGGATGTTTGAACTATAAGTGAATGGCTTGATATTAATATTCCTTAGTCACTAGAAGAAAAAATAATGATAGAGGTCTTGCAGAGGTATGAATACACTATAAAGATTCTTCCTTGGAAGATGCTAAGAAATCAAATTATATTTGATAAATCATAAACCACTGGAGGAGAAAAGCCTAAAGAAAAAGGACACATTACATTTTTTTAAATCCAGATAATGGATTCCTCTTAGATAATGTTAGGCAGTCCTGTGAACAAACAATAATTTGGATACATTATCCAGAAGCCATTATTTTTACATTCATATATAAAAAACTAAACACATGTAGAGTTTTACATTCATATATAAAAAACTAAACACATGTAGAGTTTTTCCCTGCCTCTTGGCCTAGGAAGAAAAATCCTGGTTAACTAGAAGTAAGAAAAAGTATATCATGTAAAAAAAACCACAGATCAGTGAGAATAAAACAACAAAAAGAATAGTTCCCTACCCATTACTTCCCACTGTGTGAACTTTTGACATATCAGCAAACTCTTCCTTTCGCTTGCTACTACTGTTGTACTGCTCACTGTACAGTTTTAAGGACATCTGTTCAACAGCATCTCTTTGTGCTTCCAGATAGCATAGCTGAACCTCAGCCTAGAAAAAGAAAACAAAGAGGGGGAAAAAACAAAATAGTACATTAAAATAAAAAAAAATCAGAAAGAATACATTTAAAACAAATACTTTTGGACTGCAACAATTTTAACCAAATGTTTCACACCATTTTCTCCTTGCATGATACTGAAAAAGGCTGAACAATTAAGGCAGAGAAAAAGTACTGTGTAATCCCAAATGCCAGAAATTAACTATTTAGGTCTATCAGAGAATCTGTTATATAATCCATGAGTTGCATAGCCAATCAAATCCTGCTTAAAAATATCTGGACATGAATAAAAAAAAAATATTAGGAACGAAGCACTGTGAAAGAACAGGTAGATACATA
This sequence comes from Xenops minutus, assembly GCA_035221455.1. Taxonomy (NCBI): domain Eukaryota; kingdom Metazoa; phylum Chordata; class Aves; order Passeriformes; family Furnariidae; genus Xenops; species Xenops minutus. The sequence continues at coordinate 36,411,732 of JAWWEE010000158.1, read as the reverse complement.
AAATTACATTTCTTACAGGCTTCACAACTGATATTGTTAACACGTTCCCTGTGCTTCCTAATTAATGAAAGCCTTATTGCTATAGGTATTTTTCTTTTAAATAGTAAGCATAAACAAACCCAAGCAAATTGGCATTATTCTCATTCTCCTTTCATGCATCTGGTGCACACTGATTACTCAGCAAGGAAAAAGGCAGTAAGTGAGAGGTGCTGTTTTCCATCAGACTCTGTGCCTGGCCAGAAGAATGTTGAATAATATTTGGCATCATAACTGATTGAATAGACACTTTATTTATTGCAGCTGTGGTGATCAGTATGCTTCTGAGGCTCAGAGAATCAGATGATACAAGGATAAAATCTGCTGTTTGCCACACTTGCCCTTAGGAACAGTACAAAGAACAGAGGGTAGAGTAAGTTCAAAAGCACTTTGTGACCAATATGCTATTGTTTTCTTTTAATATACTTCATTGAAAGAAAAACGCATTAAAATTCTGATAATGCTTCAAAAAATGCTACTTCTGTGTAACCACATACTTTTATTTCCATTAGGAGTGGAATGCCTGCTTAACTATTTGGTGCTATGGCAAGCAAATGCAACAAGCATGGAGGGAATTTTGTGTAAGGACTCTCCGGTGTTTTCTGCTGTGGGAGGCAGGAAGTGAAGAGTTTCTCTGCTGATAGCACAAGAGTTACCAATCCACGGCAACCATAAAGTAATGAAAGGGCTAGAGAGAAGAAGGGTAATCTGCAAAATGCAGGAAAAATGCTAGTGAAGGGAAACAGGCACTGAAGAATGTCAGTACGGAAAGTCTGAAGGAAAATGGGAATGTCTTTATAAACTAGCAGTAATAAGTTTCCTGTATTTGCTTATGCCTTGCCTTGGTGCAATTTTTGCTGAGTAATAATGTAGGCAATTTGGAAATTCCATTTCCTTTTAAACTTTCTCATTCAAATATTTATAGCTTTCTCTCTCAGCTGCTTCTTACAGTGAGATTAGTTACGTTTTTCAGTAAGCCCCAATATGTTTTTGAGAAATTAAAAAACCCAAACAAAGAAAGGGAAAAACCCCAGAAGATACAGAATTTACTAGCAGTTTCTCAAGGAGATAGAAGATAAAAATTCCAGTTAATCTATGCAGGTCTTTAAGCTTGCAAATAAATGTAATTCAAAGCTTTCATACGTGCTTCAAAATAGTGGACAATTAAGCCACAGCAGGTTACCAATGAAGAAACATTACCCGAATAGAAGACTAACTAGCTGAGACTGTCCAGTTAGAGTACAATATTAAGGTCTGAGAGAGCTATAAAACTTTTCTGGTTTCTCAGAAACTGTAATTAAAACTGTTGTTTATATAACTCAGAAATTACCAAAGGCAGCAAGTAAACAAGTATCACCTTCCTGTTCCCCTTCCACCTCCAAATCCATTTCCTTCCATGTGTATAAACAGTCCACTTCCACAGATTACAGGGGCTCCTGAATAAATTTCTTTTTTTTTTTTTTCTTTTAAAGGACTCTTCACCAAGAAGAATAGTCTTCCAGATGACTATTTTGTACTGTTCACACAAGGTCATGAATTTGTTCTTTTGATTTATTCTTATCACAAAGCAGTTATCCACTCATTGTTTTTATTTTAGTTATGGTTGTCATTATACATTCGGTCTAAAGCACTGTTGTCAGTGACAAGTAAATTTCTAAAACAATTAGACCTACAAATTAAAATTTATGATTGTTTTAAGCCTAGAGGGGAAATCTTGTGGAAAACTTGAAGTAAAATATTTCCCTGATTTTCAGGATAGGTTTGTAAATATTTGTAAATCAAGATAAACAATTCTTGCTTTTTTCCTACAGGTTTTGTGTGGCATTTAGGTTGGGGTTTTGGTGGGTTTTTGGCTGTTGCTGAAATTATGTACACAACCTCCCAGCCCAGGACTCCAAATAGAGGGAATTCACATGTAGCCTAAACTCTGGAACATCACACATATGAATTGAAACTCAGCTCTGAACTATATGAATACATACTATTTCTGAAATAGCACAACTATCCCAATAATAGAGATTTTTTTTTTGTATTCCCTTATTCCCCTCCCTACAATTTCCTCTATATTTTAAAATAAGAAGTGGGAAAAATAAAGGCAGCAGCATTTCACAGATTGCTCATTCTCTGTTCACTTCCAAAAATATTTGTAAGTAGGATGGAAAGAGTAAGTAAATATACGGAGAGAGATGAATAGTAATCCACTATTTCTTCCTCACAGATATAAGGCCCTTCTGTAGTAAGGATTATGAACTCCATCAACATCATACTCAACCACTCAGTTCTTGCATCTCAGAAATACGATCCCTCTATAAATCAACTATTTTTGTTTTTAAACCCAATTTCTGTCTTCAACATTTGTGAACAAATGAACAGCAACTGAAACTCAGACAGCACAGAGTTTCAGATGGATCTCTCTGATTTCTTTTCTGTATGTATTCATCTATCTCACTGTTGTACTTAGGCATTTTTTTTGTCCCTGTTATACTGATATCAACTGCAAATCCAAAGAGGCTTTCAAGACCTTGAGTAGGTATTGATCACTTTAAGTCTCCAAAAACTACATTCTGTAGAAGCTGAGCTAACAGGTACAAGGCACAATATAGAAAATAGTACACAGCACAGATATGTAATAAATCTACTGCAGTTTATTTTCATCTTAAAATCTTTACCAGTAATGAAATTTTGCCATATTCTGGGAGAATAAAGTAGTATCTTAATTGCTAATAAAATATAGAAAAGCCACTTGCTTTATTTTTTATCTTACATGAAGCGTGCCTTTTCAGATTGCCCTGCATACACTTTCCTATTACTTAGCACAACTTTTCAGAACTTAATCTCTATCACAAACACATCTCTATGGACATGGATATCAACCAAATCCTGAGAAAGTCTTCTGAGATATGCATCATCCCAAATATAGATAATAGAATTTGTGTGAGAGGCAATCATTTATTTACTTTTAGTGCCCCATCCTAGAAGTGGAATTCAGTTCCTTCTTTTTTTTTTTCAGAGGATTTAGCACATCAGCATATGTGAAAAATTGAACACGGAAAAAAAATGCCATGGAATGATACTCAGTAGTTGTTTTCCACTTCATGGTCCCCTTCTAAGTGACTATTTTTGCAATAAAAAGACAATAAAGATGCTGGTGACGGTCTTGTTATGCACTTGTACAGCTTCTTTACCTGCCAGGATGGAATGAGTTTAAAATAATCTGTTGTAAGTTAAACAGAGATATTCCCAATATTCAAATGCCAAAATACTCTCATTTTCCTGAACTTGTGGGATCCAATCTCTGAACAAGACTATGAGAAAGCAGTACTCTCTGGGGGAAAACTGCCAAATATTCAGTTCTAGTAGTTGATTAATAATGGTAAATAATTTCAAGGCTATTGTCAGAAAGCTTGCTTTCTAAAAACAAAGACCTTATAAATAAACTGAGGGAGCCTGGGGCGCCGAATCTGTTCCTTAAGATAGGCTTTGCATTACAACATAGAATGTCCTTTACTATAGAGATCGCTATATAACAAAAAAGGGTAATCAGTGACAATACAAATCAATGAAAATACATTGTATTTCTTGTTAGACCTACATGTTAGAATGACCTTATTCTGAAGTGGAGAAAGACAAGACAAGGGATAATGGCTGTTACTGTGGGAGGAAGGAGATTGAAAGGTTATATTGTATACAGGGTGCAACATTAAATACTTAAAATGTACACCTATGTAAATTAGAGTTATGAACTCAGAGCTAGTGCTGTTCTGCTGCAGATTATTTTTTATATTGGAATAGATTTAAAATAAGTAACACTGAATTGGTGTTGAAAGGAAAGTATTTTCAGACACTTTCCCAGGGAGCGCAAGTCTTTTTTTACGAGTTATGTTACTGTAAGCAAACTGTCCTATGTTTTAAATATCTTGCATTATCCTTTCTCTAAAGTTCTGTAGAAATGCTATACTGCTGCCACACTACACTATGAGAATTACTTAGTGAGAAATACAGACATAGTTCAGTTCCTCTGCCATTATTTGAACTTCAGCTGTTTATGTATTATGTCTATTAAAGTACGAATTCCAGTTTCTGCCAAACAACAAGGTGGTCAGATGGCCCTATGCAACATATAGATTTAGAATACTAGCTATGTATATTTTATAGAAGTGCATACTTAGCTGCCCCATTCTAAAAGGATGCACATCTGAGTTTGTATATCTTTGCAATTGGTGGATTTCTTGAGGAATAAAATTGAGAGTAATTCCTTGCCAGAATTAAGTTGATCAGAGTAGCATTTATGTGGTCAAATACTTAGGCATTTTTTTTTGTTTTCTGTCACAATATTCTGGCTACTTCTCCACATTATAAAGTTCTGGAGAAGGCTTTATTACAGAATATGAAAAAGACCCTGGCTCCATCAGAGTACAGCTACTGAATAAAATTAAGTTGAGAAGTATATGGCTCAAAGTATCTTCCATGGAGATGTAGATTACAGAAAGAGTTCTTTGGCAGGCAAGAGTCTGACCAAAGGCCTTATAAAGATAGACTTGATCATCTATCACTCCATCCCTACACCAAGCCAACAGGTCTTCGGTCAATGAAAACACTCAAAGGTAGAAGCAGTGCTTCTAAGAAATCACCCCAGCATTTTAAATGTCATTGTACAACAGAATCATAGGATCATTTAGGCTCAAAATGCCTTCAAGATCATCAGTCCATAGCCTGGCAGCGTTATGCTTCTTGAACTTCTGGTGACTGCTTCCACCCTAAGCGTAGGGAGGTTTTTTCCCCCCTCCTTCTGCATAATTAAAACAGGGACCTTGCTGCTGTTGACTACTTTCTTAGTCTGTTACCCTTCCTGCTTTTGGGTCCCTTGCCTCTTCCATCCTTCATCTTGCACACTGTCTTCAGGACTGAATCAGATTAAAAAATAATCCTTTATCATGAAATATGTTTACTGAGATCTGAATATTTGATAGTCCTATTACAAAGAACACACTATGTTTTGATCATACAGGAAATTAATTCTGTTAATCAGGGCATGCTTGTTACCAGTTAAAATCTTAGCAAAGTGTTTTTATCATCATAAATCTCAGAAATGCTTTTATATCAGGAATAACTTAATAACTTTGTTTTTCAGTGTACTAAAACCATCACAATAATGTGAAACCTCCACACAGAATGAGCAGAATTACAAGGCAACAACATTGTTACATATCAAGGTACTTAAACTCATCGTAGAGTAACAGCACAGTGAATTCTAGGTCCATCCACAGAAGCCATAAAATGAAATGTTCAATAGGCAGGGCTTCATTATAGCAAGAACTTTAGGCAGTTCCCAGACCCATTAGAAATAATAGGAGAGGGAAAAAAAATAACAACCTGCAAATAACAGCAACACCTTTTTGCAGAGTTTCCTTTGGCTTTCAGAAATACATGAAGCAAGACTTCAGGACTGGGGAGTGCAAATGCAATCAGTAGCATGGCCTCAGTAGCATCGTCTAACGAAATCCATGGAGATTTGATGCCATGATCATGCTGTTAACTTAAAATCTGGACCTCTGGTGTCTTAATTCCTGGCTGGTCACCTGCCTTTAGTTCTGTTCAGTGTAACACAACTCAAGAGCATGGCATGTCCTGTGCATCAAACAGATCTCAGCTACGCACACAAAAAGTTTCCTCTGTCACAAATACCAAAAAAAGAATTGCAGAAAAGTATGAAAGGATTAACCTCTCTGGGACCTTCCAAGACTGAATAATTTCTGACAATAGCCTCCCAAAATTACAAGGTGAAAAAAGGTTATTGTAAGAATGGGAATTGAACAATAGCCAGAATCTTTTGCTACTTTTCTTGTCTTGCAGGTATGCATCTCCAGCCTACAGAAAAAAAGTGACAGGCAGGATGCAAAAGAAGACTTGGTAATAATCAGGGGCCCAGGTGGGGAGCAGGCTTGCTCTGACAATGGAAAGGGCTGGGATGACTGAACAGTGCTTGCTAAAACCATATAGAAAACACAAATTAACAGGGATGCAGATCCAGCCTAATCCATCAACATAACAGAGTGAATTTCTGCAAAACTGCCACATGCCTTCCAGCTCTTTCAGTGACATCTCTTCATGTGCCACACTAACTGTAAACCCAAACAGTGCCATTCTTACAAATGCAGAATTTTTTCTATTAAATGAGCAGTTCATCAATACAAGCATGGTTTCTTTCCTGTCAGGCAGAGAAAACAATTTGTTTCAGGAGACCAGAACACAAATATGTTGTACATACAGAAGGCTGAAAACCTTTCTGGGCCAGCCTCAAGATCCTTAAGCAGTCAAGAAAAGGAAAGACTAGTCATGCACAGAAAGTCTTTCTTCAATGTGCTAAAATTATAAACTTAATCTTACTTAATTAAAACCTCCATTATTTGCACTGTTCTGATTGTTCCTACCATTTCCTGTGTTTGCACTCCTAGAGCAATGAAGTGTTAAAAAGAGATTGTTAAAGAGTCTGCCTATCACCCAACACACCGATATTTCTAAAAGTCATGCTCCTCCAGAAGGCTTGCTACCAAACCATATGGACAGGCCCTGCACCTCCCTCAGTCTGGAGGGCTGGGTATTCAAAGCAGCCATGCCCTTAAGGTTAAAGGCATCCATGTTCAGAATTCAGGACAGCAAACTCGCACAAGAGAAATTCCAGCATGCTGGTGCACGTTCCTCCTCCCCTATCTCTGCAGCAGATTGACATGTACACATCTATTTAAAAATAGCAAGGGAAGGTAGGTCTCACAAAACCAATGCTTCCTAGGAAAACTATCCAACACATCCAAGGAAGGCATGAATGAGCTAATACAAAAATGTTATGGCATTTGCTTAGACATCTACTTTGCACATATTTTGGAGAAATCCTTTTCCTTCCCATTGGGAGATGTACAGCCTTACAGTGAAGTAAAACACAATGATTTATTTATACAAAGTGGTTTCCAAGTGTAATGAATTTAATATATTGAAAAATCTCACTTGGAAACAAATAGAAGGCAAGTTACTTTAGCAACACACATTGAGTTTTAATTAATTTTACCATACTGTAATAGTATTCCTGCTTTGTTTTCCATCTTTTCATGAACAGATAATTTTGCATAATTCTCTTATTTATGCTGAAAGGAACCCTCAGAAAATGTAGAAATGACTAGTAAGACAATATTGTATTACAGAAAAAATAGGCAGTATTTTTTTTTTTAATGGTACAGCCTTTGTGAGTATGTTACGTAGTAATTATTTTTAGTAGTATATAAAAAGCTTGATTTTTTTTTTCCAAGTAGCTCCATTTTAAACTTTTATATGCTTGAGAAATGTTTCATATTTATTAACCTAATCATTACAAATACATATATGTTTCCATATAACTAGTTCGAAAATTTCCTAGACATATCAACTCATAAAATTGCAGAAGTTTTGAGCTAAAATCTACTTCTGATTCAATATTTTGAGATATTTGATAGCGTCAAACATTTTCAAGTCAAAATTCCTACACTGAGTGTGTACCTCAAAGACATTCATTGAATGCTTATTTGACTTGTTCTGAAATTGAAGGAGATTCTTTCCATGCCTAGATAGTCTATTTGATGTTATGTCACCCCTAGAGATGCAAATGTTGTCTTAATATACACCTTCTTTCTCCTCCCACAGGGGGAAATTACAGGGGAGTTTGTAACAGCTTTTTAGATATTGAACTATTAATAACATAAAGTTGTACAATATGAACACAAGACTGTCTCCACTGCAAGATTAAGAATAGTCAGACTATGAAGGAGGATAAAAAAATAAATGTCACTAATTAATTTATTTAATAACAGCAGGGAACTGCAGGCTAAGTATTTTTATCTGTGGGTTATTTTTCCTATCCATATATATGTGATATATGTATCTTTGGGTTTTGCAGAAAATTAGGAGGAGAAAACTGAAAACAGAATTTTGAGGAAATTTAAAAAAATATTATTAGCAAAAATATTAGCAATTACTGTAGAAACAGCAAAACATATAGCTTAATATGTTGATTTGTACAACTGCCTTGTCATGTATAAAAAGCAGGCACTGGCTGCTGCTCCTTTGAGTTTATTTATGATCCTCAGATGGGGAGCCTCTTGAAGCACCTGACACTTACTGAGGTAGAGGGAACTGTAAAAAGATAACAGTTTTAAACATAAAATATTTGTATTGCTAAGAGGTCAGCTTTGCCGCTGCTGACTTCCTTGTAATTTGCATACTATTAAAGCATTACCCATAATGTTTGTAAAATTTAATTTTAAAGCTATGCTGTTAAAGATGTTTGCTGAATTGTAAGCACCTAAGACATTTGGGAAATTTGCTAACACTGTGATAGTTACAGTATTTCTGCCTTTCTTTGCTTCTTATTTAATCCCCCCCCACAAACACACACTATTTTCTTCCATTTTATGACAATGAATCTCATTTTAATGCAAGCTGAGAAACTTTAAAAAAATGTATACTGCAACAGTATAGTAATGTAGGTAACTTTTGCTTTTATTCTCAATATATTTAAGTTTGTTAAAAATGTCACTAACTTCTTTATTTACTTTTGCTGGGGGCTGAGATCCAATTATACTCCCATAGACCAGCGGTGATGGTTATGATTTTCTACTTCACTCTAATACAGGCTTTCTCATTAAATCTCATAGCTCAGTAATCACAGCCATCACATTTGTGTTTCAGTGCTGCATTCACACTCACATTCTCTTTCCCTGGACTTCCATCCTCCTTCCCTCACCCCATCCCCCAAGATCTTTATTTACTCCCTGGCAGAAACAGCAAAATTAAAGATGTATAATGTGAAGATACAATCTTTGCTTCCTTTTCTCTGCCAGACTAGCACACTAAAATACACTTCTTTCGGGAAGTACTGATATTAACTCAGTTACTATAGTACATGAACTACCATTCCCCTTTGAAGTACTGTGGAACAGTTTTCCTTAGATGATAATGGAAAGGATGGAGTAAAGCAGGAACAACAAGAATTACTTTACATACTAATAACAACAATTTAGTTATCAAAACAGTACAGAACAAGCATGCCTTTATACTAGTCTTTAAAAAATTTAGCTTCCTAGGGTTCTAATAGTTTTTTTCCTATGGTTCAGGAATGCACAGTAGCACTCAGCCCAGTGCCTGCATCCTTATTTCAAAGAGAATCATTCAAACCAACATCCACCCTGTCAAGAATCTTGACTTTGAGCTGCTAATGCAGAATAAAAATCAATATAAATTTTGATCATTTGATGAATATTTACTTCTTTCTTTCAAGCCTGGGGATTTAGAATGGAAAACTGCTGAATCAAGTCATTTTATTTTTTTTGTGTTTGTGCCAACACCAATTTACTACCCTACTGAAAGTTCCTGAACAAGATGTCTCATGTGACATACATGTTGGTTTTTCCTGTCAATCATAACTGTGTGCCAGTAGGGAACCATAAACATTTTCCTTTCATACTCTTAGTTCTCCAAAAAGAAATATTTTGATTACTTCCTTGAAAAAGGTAAACTTGTCTTATTTAGACATACTATAAAATGCCTATGTCTATTTTTCCAGGACAGCCGCTGTGCCTAGATTGATACTATCTATTAAATATTTTCTTTTCAGTATGAGTTGCTTCACACAAAGAAACAGTTTACAATCACTGCAAACAAAGCTTAGTAATACAAAATTAATAAAGATCTATATTGACATTATCACTTCCCCTACATATTTTCTGAAAAACTGCATGAAAATTCTGACCTGTTTAATGCCCACCAAATGTTTGTGAAAATGAAGATAGCAGGAGATAAATAGATCCCACAAGCAGGCAATTAAGATATGACTCTAGTTTGCATTTCATCTTTAAAAGAAATGTACCTTCAATCAGGAAAAAAAAAAAAAAGAGCTTTTAAAAAAGTATATATAAAGTTCCTATGTTTCCATAGTGACTGGTGTGGGGGTGAGGGAACAGAGAGAAAAGGAAAAATGATGCTTCTAAATTTGACAAAGACCTAGATTGGTTTAACAAGAACTGTAAATGCAAGCAATTTTCATCTTGAAAATTTTTTTTATATATGACTCAGTGGCAGACGGGCTTTATCTTAAGGAGCAATTTTGTTGGTCTCTTATAAATTAAATAAAAGTGGCAGCAGCTGTCTTTCAGAAGGCTGATATAGGCTTGTATAGTCATATGATATTATGTATACAGATGTTTTAAATAAAATAAAATATTTAGATTGCTAGATACCTTGCTAGATACAAAGGCAATTATAGGATGTCTTTGTTAAATTAAATTTCTCATTCTTTTGAGAAGAAAAAAGGGGAATTGTCCTGGAAACTGTACCAACAGGAAATGATTCTATATCTAAAACAGCTGGAGACTGTAACTAATATAAATTTACTTGAAAATAAAAATTCTGTATGCCTCTAGAGACATGCAGCAACATGCAGTAAAACCAGATGTGATAAAATTATCTTTGAAAAGTCAGTTTACATATATATATAAAATACTAAGATATGATCCACTTGCATAGAGAGACTGTTCAAGGCTAAGACAAAGTAACAGAACAATTAAAGACCCTAAATGTAAGTAAAGTGACAGACATCTCTTTTCTAATAAAAAAAAAAATGTCCTCTTTCACTAACATTGCTTTTTCAGAAACATGTCAGACACCTTACTTTGACAATGATTCTAATGTGATAACACTTTATTGCATTACCAAGACAAAATTTAGTGGAAACCTTTTATCTCAGCACTTTAAGGTAGATTTTGATTCATATTTGTATTATATGTGTCAAAGTTCCAAAAATAACTTTAAAAGTAAAACCAATATCCAGTGCTCAGATTCCTTAGATATTGTAGTCAGGTAAGCTTTCCACAATGTACAAAGGAAATTTTCCAGAGCAAAGGCTGCACAACTGGGTCTTATGTGAACACTTCAAAAAATATACTACACATTCTAGCCCACGACTGTCTAATGCGACCCAACCAACTTGCTCTTTCCATTTTTGTTGAAAACAAAACAGTTTAACAGTGTAACAGACTGCATTCTGTGTATTTATAGTTTTACTCTTCGTCAAGACCTCTGTTACAAGCTGGTCATGTTTCCAGGCCCAAACCTGCACAGCTGATTTGGCTAAAGTACCTAGGGTCTTAACTTGTAAAGAAAACATTCCAGGAGGAGTATGAATACTGAAGAGAAAGAATAAGAATTTTACAGTTGTGCCTTTCAAAAAACCACTAACAAGTCCACCCAAATTTGTATGGCTGCCTTTTTCCTTCCGTGTTTTCTGATAAAATGATACTGTAGAACTGCTCATTCGGGGTGCTTTTTAAGTAATATTACTTTGTAATTTGAACAATGAATTGAATTTTTTTCTCCATCTCAGACTTAAGAAAAACACTCTAGCTAAATAAAACCAAATGAAGCATGCTCAAGATATTGGAAGTGCTATATTATAGTCCCTATACAGCAAGAGCAGTAAACGGTATTAAAGATTCCTTTCAGAAAGCTTCAGGTTGGATTGCTTTCATTTTTTCCAATAGCCTTAATTGGCTAAGTGCCTTTGGGCCAACTAATACCCAGAGAGACCTAATCTCAGTAATCTTGTAAATACAATGATTTCAACAGATTTTCATCAAAGACATGACTATTACACGAGATACTGCCTGTTTGGTGCTGCATTATTTCTCGTTTAGAATGTAGTTAAAATTGCCATATTAATACAAGATTTATTATTACAGTGTTCTTTGCTACCAAGAGTCCCACAAACAGGAGATATCAGACTATTTCTATTACAGTTTAGACGCATGTTTAAATGGATACGAACAACCATTTTAATTTCAAAAGGAAAAGGAACCAGACTGAGAATAGCAAAATCATGTCTCTCAAGTTATAGATGTCAAAAATTACTTACACATGAAACAAATGTTCATGTGACTATACAGTCACAGAATTTAACCTTTTTTCCTTTCAGCAACATTATAATGTGTAACTGAGATGAAAATAGCCCATCACGGCATAATAATTATACCTGATGCATCTTTTTAGTTTACGCCTGACCCATGAAAATGTGACTTCTCTGCAGCTAAAATAAAATGCATGTTGTCTCAAGGAACCTGAAGTTCAATAACTACAAAAAAATATGTCACAGGAAAGCTTTAATTAAAAGATGTACATTTCCAGTAACCATAAATAAGATAATAATTACACTTTTACATTATACTGTTAAAGAGGTTGAGTATTACTACACCGGGATTCTAGGTGCTGAGATTACAATAGACCTTAACCTGTTTTCAGACACAAAAACAAGCATGAGTAGTAAACTATCTAATGACTGTGCAACATGACATGGGACATAGGCTTCTTAAAATATAGCAACAAAAATCTTTACACACTGATTAATCTAGATCCAAGAGAAGTCAAAACTCGGAAGTCAAGAGTCATTAAAACATTTTTTAAAACTATTTTAACTGTATCTAGGTAAAAAGGTTTTATTCCAATCTCACAATTTTTTTAAACAGATTGACTGATCCTGTGTAGATTAATGCTATGACAAAAATAAAACAATTAAAATGGAGGCATTAAATCTGACTGTTACAATATTAGAGGTTTTATAATAGGCACCTATGTAGTGGGCTGGTCTAAGGCCTAAGGGTATTTTTAGCAGGAAAATACACAGGTACAGGTGAGAGATCCCAATAATACAGCCACACAGGTAACCAGGTTCTCTTTTCTGAACATGGTTGAAAACTGACTCTCTAGTAGTCTGTTTCCACAAACGCCACATTGGAATTATGCTTAGATATACTTTTGCATACATGCACAAACAAAATTTGGATTCGATCACAAAACCCTATATTTACTTTTCAGCTGTGCGTCCAAACCAGCAAAAATTAGTATGCTTTTTCTGGGATCTTGGTTTCATTGTAACTGAAACATCAGTATCTTATTGGAGTAGGCTCAGATTAAAAGTTCAAGTCTTGGAGCTATCAGGAATAATTACCCTAGAAAGTTGTATGGTAGCAGGACATTATGGTCTTATTTATGGAGCTTAGGTAGAATTTCCAATCAGCATGATTGCATCTATTTCTAGTGCTTTGTTAATCGCTTCCTGAAGCTGCTCATTAAAAGCTCCTATGTCAACACGTAATGCTGTGGTGGCTGAAACAGAGATTGGGAATACAATCACATCTTATGGCTTGGCTGAGAAGTACACTGAAACATTGTGCACTTTATCACAAATGCTGTTTTCCCATTTGATAAAATGCCTTACCATGTCATGGAACAGTGGTCATTTATTTCAGAGGAACAAGCTGAATCTTCACCGTTAAATGCTGGATGGGAGCAAACATCATTCTACTTTTGTCTCCCTCAACAATGGAATTGCAGTGAGACCTAAGTACAGCAATTTAACATCTCTCTTACAACAGCCACAGAAGTGATGACAGCCCTAGACAATAATCACTTGCCAATACCATAGTACTTACCTACCAACTGTGAAAGCTCTCACAGCTGTAGTCAATAATTGAACCGACCAATTCCACTGTGCTGCATGTGATTGGTGATATTATCCCTTTAAGTGTGTTATTTAAGTTTGCAATGCAGTTAATTGAAACCCTACTAGATGCAAATCAAAAGTTTCAGTCTTAATTGAGATATTTTGAAAATTGAACCCATTGCTTCAGGCAGGTGCTACATGAGATTCCATTAATATAGGTAATTAACATTAGCCTCTGCTTTAATTAACATGCACACTTTAATTAGTAAAGCATTAACCAACATTAAAAAATCTGATCTTCATGCATCACAAAAACTGTAGAGTTATGACTATGTTATTTTTTCCAAGACTGTAGATCATACAACATATCGATACTTCTTTTTTTATATACATGAAGATATTTTAAAATGAGAAATAGACATATAAAATGTACATCCTTGTTTTAACTGAACACTTAAAATGGTGGCAAAGATTTCTTAAGAACATCTAAAATATGAAGAAAGCTCAGATAATACTTCAAAACTTTTGCCTGACATTTATAAATATGTATACTATATACATGTATCTAGTCACTTTATATATTAAAATACTTCAGTTGTATTCAGATTCACTGCTCACTATTAATTCTATGGCAGAACCCAAGACAGTATTTTCCAGAGCTGGCATTTTAAAAACAAATGGCGTGGCAACAGTACTAGCTTTGCTTTCCATGATGCTTGTTTTAACATCATGATGCTCCCCAGAATAAGCAAGCCTATGACTGCAACCACATGTTTGCAAATATGAGTTGAACATTTTCTTGAGTTTGCTCAGAGCCTTAAATAATATGTTCAAGAACAAGCCTGTTGCTCCAAAACTTTTTGTCCAACTGTGTCATAAAGCCCACTGCTGAGCACCATCATCTCTGGGACATCAAGTAACTGGAGAGCTCAAGTGATACAACTGAGCTGGTTCAAGATCAGCCTTTCTGCACAGCAGGTCTCATTACAGCTGTACAACCTCTGTAATCAAGGGAACTTGCACAAGCAAGGGAACAAGTGCAATTACACTCATGCTTTCAAACCAAATACAGGAATATTTCTTTGATACAGACAAGTTCTTTTTGGCTCTTGGCTTTTGTTTTGCCTCTGAAGTTAAAAATTATTTAGAAGCATAGTATGTTCCCAGACACATAAAACATAAGGAACACCATTCAAGCCTGTGAAATTAAACAGTGCAGAGCTTCAGCTTAAAGACCTTTTTTAAATAAAATTTAACCTCAGCATCTTTCAAAGTACATTTCCAGACTATGAAAAGATACCTTCATCTTCCTAATCCTTTCCTTCTGCTATGCATTTACCCATATGATCCCAATAGCATTGCTTTATGGTAAGTTCCATTTCTCTGACCTCATTATTACCATAAAGAAGATTTCTGATCCGCTACACTCACTTTACTTCCTGTGGGTTTTTTCTCAATACATACAGGTGGGGCGTATATTAATTATTATTATATAATTCTCATTAAAAGATGCTGGATGTTTGAATGTCAGTTTAAACACAGATCTGTTTCTACAATTTCTGCACGTTCTGAACCTCCGCTGCACTTGGCAGTGAAAGGAATGGACAATGTTAGGGGATTATATACTCTATTCATATTGCATCCAAATATCTGCAGATCTCAAAGACAGCATGTACATGTGCGGAGAAATGAGTATGTCCTTTCTGAAGCTCTTTACAAGTGCCACATCAATGTCACATTAGGACTGTGTTTGTTTCTTTGTTAAAGCGCTTTAATGAAAGAAACATGACGACAAAAAGTATTCTTTAAAACTGAAAATATTCACTTAATCAATTTTAAACCCTTTTTCTCTACGGGAACAAATCCTACATTACGTTTCATATTCGCAGCACACACACACATCTCAAACATAAGGCTTTCCAGATACTGAATCTACAATGCTTGCAGCTAAAAAAGCTAGATCTTTTTGGTGCAATTTACCAGATTTTATGGGATTCTGCAGGACATATTCTGGAATTTTGACAGTTCTGTAAGTAAAAGAGCATTACAGCTAAAAAATACTTTGTTGAGTGCTTTTCATGGCACGCTCTTGAATTCAACACACTTGATAACCTGCAAAACCACAGCTATATCAAAACCAACATATATAGTTAAAAATCTGTCCTGACGTATCTGAGCAATTCGTAGTGATCAGGAAACTATTGTTTTCTGTAAAGCAATGTGATGATACTTATAAAACTGATTTTCACAATATCCTAGGTCTATGCACATTCAGATCTACATGTAATGCTGAATGAATCCACAAATATTTTATGTATTATTTACTTGATTGAATTTAACTACATATTTTTTTCCCATGTGTAGTGGTTTTGGTTTGGGGTTTTCCTGGGGACTGGGTCATAACTAAGGAAGTATTCCATCTCATTTCTTTACGTAAGCAAAGATATAACGAGGGGAGTCAGAAGGCAGTGGGCAATCCTTCTTCTGGCAGTGTTGGAGGGCAGAGGAGCTCCCTGCAGTCACTCTGCTGTGGGAGTGGACCGTAGGTGTCTGTCTGCTGATCAGCCAGCTGGGTTGGGAGGAGGTGTCCCGAGATTTGGGAAGGGCAGTTGTTTTGGTGAGAGGGAAGTGAAAACTTGTTTTCTGTCTCTTTTCTCCTCTGTATATACATGTATATCTGTATAAATATATATAAACTGTTTTAGTTCTACTGAAGTTCGGTTTTGTGGGTTTTTCCCCCCTTTCTCCCTTTCTTCCCCTGTGGCTGGGAGGGGCCTTTGGGGCCTCTGTCCTGGGCCCTTTGGCTCTTGGTATTTGGCCAATTTCAACCGGTCACACCATGGTAAGTAACAAAGAAACAAGAATAAAATATTTGAAAACTGTGCTCTAAAAAATTCTAAGCAGTACCTTGAGAATCAAGGTAGTCTCAACCTGAGGTAAAGAATCCACAGTGTATTGACCAATGAGCTACAGAAGCCCTCATTTACCTGTAGAAAATGCAACAGCTCTGCAAAAGGCCAGCTGCTCTACAGCCCTGTAAGCAAATCATCCTCAGTTCATCATTGCTACATAATGCAATGGCTAGCTCTATCTATATCACTCTTTCCCTGTTTCAGAGGAATCCTCCCTGTTGTTGGGCAAAGAGAAGTACACAAAGAGAGACTTCAATCTTGATTGCAGTAATCTGCAAGTGTTGTTGGGGTTGGGTGAAAAAGAGGTTCTGCTTGTTTTCACAGCTTGCTGTGCTACCTATGTGAGCCTGAAATTTGGGTGACAGATTTTACAAACACTATACTCTTTATTAGTCCAGTTACCACAGAGTTAAAATAGATATGCTTCCCTTTTAAATACCAAAATAAAAAATGAGAATAACTGATGTGAAATTCTATCATAGAAATATCAGATCTTCATTCATCTGTATCACCACTTCTGAGTTTCCTTATGCAAACTTGTTCAGACTCTCTTTAAAAATGAACTGCTTAAAACAGTCCTAACATAGTAAAAACTCACACTTATCATATAATATCATAAATAAGAATCTTCCAAATCTGCTAATTCCATCAGTTTTAAAATACAGAAATCAGTCTTTCAAACTGATCAGTATAGCAGGTATGATGACTTTCTTCAGCACAGTGATTTCTTTAGTAAACAGTTGTGTAAAAGAAGTTTCATGACTTTCACTAACAAGAACTATACATGGAATAAAGTGCACTGCATTAATGACATCTTGAAAGGTTTCTCCATTTTTTTTTTCCCCAGTGAGGTCTTTATAGTGCTAAGAGTCAAAATCTTCTAGCATGTCTAATAAAACAGGTAAATCTAGAAAATGAAGAATGGGTTATATTCTGTCAAAGTCAATGGCAATTTTATTATTATTATTATTATTATTATTATTATTATTATTATAATTATTAAGCAAGCAGAGCATGTTCTTACAAATCATGTGATAAAGTTAATAAATATATCTTGAGTCATAATTTTAAAGACAAGGACTTCAGACACTAATATTCTACATATCTTTTTAAGATATGGAATACCTACTGTCACATAACTGTCATGATATGGGGTTGCGAGCAAAGAAAAGTCTGAAAGCAAGCTCAGAGGAGTCAATGAATTTTACTGCTCTAAGAACTACATAGCTCCCTTTTATCATGAGGAAAACAGAACAATATAGGCTTCAGTTATTAACTTGTGCTGAAACTTGCAATATCAGCCTTGCTTCTCCAATACCACTGCAGGAAGGAAGGGCTGAAGATACCAAATGTATTTTGTTCCCCATGGGAAGTGTATTTTGCCCTCCTGTACCAGCTGCCACTCCTATACCAAGTTAGTCATTTGTAGCTATAGGTTTCCCATGACATAGACACGGGTAGGTGCAAACAGCAGGGTCATGCCCCCCACAGACAACCGCTTATCCTGAGTTGTGCTGAGAGCCATCCTTAAGCTTTCTGTTCTTTTTCTGACTCTAGCAGACCATCTAATAAAAAATATTAAACTTTGCCTGCCTTATCTATAGTTCATACTTGTCCTTACATACTCAAGGTATGAGCAGTATTGTACCTATATGGTTTGACATGGTCTGAAGCAGAACTGTAAACATACCTAGAACACTTATGCAGTTACTAAAAACAGATGGTGGGTCACATACGGCAACCAATGGCTTTTTGTTAAGAACAATTGCTTTTCTTAGGCTATGAAAATGCATAGCCAGCATCCTCTATGAAGTGATAACTATGAATGATAACTATTATTTTTGTTTTGTGGAGATTTATGGCTAATTTGGCAAATGTGACTTACAAAAGTGACAATGAATAAGGGAATTCAACTTTGGAGTTAGCTTACTAAACCAATTTGCAAATCCTACATTTCATTTTTCTATGTTTAAAATGCCATAATATAGACAGTGGAACATCAGAAACAGTTGCTCTGATAGGCACTTTTTAAAAAAAATATAGTAGAGCAGTGTGATCTTATCATTCCAATTAACATCCATCTGAATTTGGCATTACTTATTTTTAATTACATAAAGTCAACCGTGAACTTAAAATCGTACTGCGAAATAGAAATAGTCCACTTAAATGGTGATTTTTTTTTTTACCTTGCAATTGCATGGTTGTCCCAGAATCCTGAACAGAGTATTTCTTTCTCTGTTGATCTTGTTGCTTGCCAATACTGACATTCACTATTTGTGTCTGTGGCAGAACTTTTGCTCTCCACTTGATTTACCCTCCTATTGAAACGTTACCAGAAGCGCAGGAAGTTTGCTGCCACGTTAAGAGAGAACACTTTCTGTTTCCGCTTTTCTTCTTACCCATTTAATGAGAATGTCAATCTTAAAAATTCTCTGTAACCAACTTACATATTTTTCTTAATCACATAATGAAAAAGAGAAACTCCATATTTCCTGTCAATAAATATATATAATGGCTACATTTGTTTTTAGTTTGTTTAATTGGTAATAATTTCCTGACAATCTTTAAGGACAGTATGCTAATTTCATTCAAGGGTAAGACCTTCAGCAGTAAGTCAAAATACCCCAGGATTCATTGGCATTTCGCATCTCTTAAGACAAAAAAAATGGAAAAGAAAGTCTAGAAACTTAGCAGAAATGGGAGGAAAATGAAAAATAGGTAGGTTTTGATTATGTATTTCTTCTTTCCAATTGACATACATAATAGAAAATGGTAGAGAACAGGTTAAACAGTCTAAAAGGATTTTAACCTTAAATTTGACAGAAGCTAAATGGCTGTGACATTGGGTTCTTCTACTTTATTCCAGCTAGTAATCCACCTTCAAAGTTCCTGTCAGGTAAATGACCTTGTATTTCATTAACTGATAATTAAATGGATTTATTCCACTAACGGTTTTAATTAAAATGCTAGAAATATTGATTACCCCTCTCATCCTTATTCCCCCAGATGAAAAAAAGGTTTTAGGAATGTTTATTTAGAGAAGACAGAGAATTAAATTAGATTGAATCTCTATGAGACCTGAAGACTGGTTCTTTCATTTCTGCTGCTCAAGCAGAAAAAGGTTTCAATTTTTTGATGTTTGATTAATTATTTTGAAATCCATTTATGCTTACCTTGGTGTTTAATTAAAAATGTCATTTTTAGCATAATTTAATTGGCTATCTGTGGAAGACTAACTTCAAACTTATATTTAAAAAATGTTGTGGGTTTTCTTTAATTTGAGGTAAAAGAAACTTTTTACTTATTTGCTTTTGCTGTAAAGGTATCATCTCATGAATGAAAAACTAAGAAGGGCTGAAGATTAACTGGATTTACTACATTTGAATATGAGGATACATATGCTTATGAGTAATGCAGCTTTCTTTAGTTGCATGCTTGAATCTATTACCAGTAATTTAGAATCTCTAATCTAACAAATATGGAGTGTGTGCCTCCAAATATTTGGGATTTATTGTTACTAACATTAACCAAACTCTCTGCAATGTGTCCAGAAATGCTTTTAGTATGGGCTGGAATCCTTTTGCAAATTATTTAACATACAATATGTATTACTGAAAAAAAAAGTATTTGGTTCAATTTATATTCAGCAAACAAATATTAGAAAGCAATAGTAATTTAATTTTTTTTTAATTTATCTACCATGTGCAAGTGTTTTACTGTTTTCTTACCCTATTGTGTTACTGATCTAAAATTTGCTTTCTACATGAACCACTATTCAACTGCAGAACCAAGTCTTTTTATTAAGTGAGAAAGATTAAAATCAAAGTGGTTTGTATAATTTCGATACCAAATAAGGATATGTTGTTTTCTTACAAAGAGCATATTTGGTTACCACTTGCTAGCTCTAAAACATATGATCTAGAATCTTCTATATGGAAAGTGACAGTATTTTGATAATAAAAACATTAACCAAATAACTAAAGCCCTAATTCTGTAAAACACATCCTTAATTTCAAGCACATAATCTGTCCAGTTGAAGGACAATAGGATTATTCCCACGGTTACCACTTCAAGTTGTGGACTTGCTTAAAGGTTTTGGTTGCTCGAGACCTTCACACCTACTTATTTTTCCTTTTGTGTTATTTACTTGTGAATGGAATGCTGCATAAATGTGGGTCAAAAACTTAAGAAAAGTCTCGCTATTATAGAAAGACTAATTGCAGTAGGTTCTTTAATTTCAGGTCTGAAAAGAAGGAAAAGTCTCCTCTGCAGATACGACATTGGACTCAGGCTTGTCAAAAACACATTAATGATCTATTTTACACAGTCAGTATAATTTATATTTCTCCATTCTTTATTCAAGTGTTTAATGAAGAAAAATTTCATAGGCTGATTCAAAGCCCAATGAGTCAATTAAAATATCCTCTATCAAAATATTTGTCTCCAGAACTCCACTTCTTTAGTTACTTTAAAATGTCATGTGAGCCTGAAATACACTTAGGTGTCAGTGGCTTGTGTACGGCCATGAGTCATTTAGGAATAGGGTGGCTAAAGGTCTTTCCAGTGATTTAATGTCTTAAAATCATCGTTGCCTTTTAACAAGTAATAGCAAAAAGCAAGTGACAAAAAACCCAAAGCAGATTGTGCATTTGTGAGCTGCAGAAGACTTATGCTGAGGAGTTGAAGAAGATAAATTGTGTAGCATGATGCTGCCTTTCTGAAGGCAGTGGATGTTCCACTCCCCTGATGTGCTCATTGTTACATTTTCAAAGCACTGCACGTGGTTTTACTCATGCAGCTTTCCATGACATCAGTGAGAGTCCAGTAGCCAGCACGCCAAGTCAGACTCTTTCCCACAAATGTACTTGTGCAGAAACTTTATTCACAGAGCACTCTTTCCAAATTCACAGCAGCTACTCTAGTAATTACTCATTTCCACTCATACAGGTTTGCAGGATGAGGCTGTTCCTGCTTTTTGCTCTAGCTGTGAAAGGGAATGGTAAAGCTGGACCTCCCAACTTTCACAGACTGTGTCTGTTCCAGTGAAGGCAGCAAGGCCTGTCAATTCTTTTGGTCAAGATTCTGATTGTTTGACATATCAAATACCACAACACATTCCTGTCCTCTTTCAGAGAAGGACTAAACAACTCATTCACAGTGTTTTGTTTCTGAGTTACTCTTTTATTAATTCTTTTATTTTGATTACTGTGAATGCAGGGAAACAAAGTATTATGTTATTTTCATTTAATGCTCTGCTACTGATTTGTTCAATGTTTAATAGAATAATTTTGCCTTATTTGGTTACATTTTCTATATTATTGTGTAAATTTAATAAATTACAGAAGAACTTTTGACCATGTGCTGCCTATAAATTAAAATTCTGAAAATGTGATCTATTGGTTTTTTTCCATGTATACTTTCAATTATCATTTCCAAGAAAAATAAAAAATAAAAAATAAGTCACTGAATAGGTTGTCCATGGACAAAAAAAAGGACTGAAAATATGTTGAAGCTTTTCAACAAAGAGCAATCACTATTCAAAACTACAGAAATTACACAGCCAAATCCATATAAAAGTGCTACCTTTACTATTGCTACCATTGAAATTGACTGGTTTGTTTTCAGAGACATTAAATATTTTTAAAGATGCACATGGCATAGGTTTTACCACTTTTTTTTTCTGAACTTTCAGAAAATAGCCAAGATGAATAACTTTGTTTTTAACACTGATATATGACATATTTTAACCTGTCTACATACAAAAGTAGTGCTGTTAACAACTGCAACTTTCTTCAAGTATGCTATGAATCACTGTATTCCTTTTCCCTTTTTTCATGCACCATTGCCACTATCTTACCTTCAGCGGTTTTGCTAGATTTCAATGAAGATGGAACCAGAGGGCACACATTAGAATTTTATATCAGTTCAAGAAGGGGAGAGAAGAAAGACATATGAAGCTAGAATGACATTCATTGAAGGTTCCCTAGGGAAGATAACACATGTTTTTGTCTTTCACCTGCTAGGCATGCTAAATCAGTGCAATGATAAGCTAATTTATGAAATATATTTCATTGAAACCTGGACATCTTTAGTGTTGCTAGTTTGGATATTAGCTTTACAGAAATAAAAGACAACTAATTTAAAAGATGTTAAAAGACTGGTTTTCTTAGGTAATGCTTACCATTTATGTTCACTGGGGCTCTGGATTTCAGTACATAAACATTTTTAAAGCAGTTATGATCAGATGAAAGTTAAAATTTACACTCACAGTTCCTTCAAAAAAGGAGTAGCTTGCTTTCAAAACCAAGAGTATTCTACCCTACGGGGTTTTTTTTTAAAAATGTACCAAAATAAAACCACAATAGCAGCAATAAAGGTGACAGCATGTCTTTCCAAAACAGTGTCTCAGCCACCTTCCATGACAGATGTGCAGCAATCCAACACTCAGTAGTTCATTTATTATCAAGGCAGTATAGGCTGCCTTTTGTTCCTCACAGAGTCCAATGCACAAAAGCTTGCTCTTCAGGAGAGACCTTTAGGCTACCTGTGTTCAGGGATTGCATGCTAGATTTTAAGACCTTTTTATTCTTACTATGGGAAAACGTATTATATGGCTGTTAATGGACGATGATGTTAACATAAAACTTTACTTCAATATCAAAAAGTACACTGGAAGATACGATACTTCTGGTTTTGTTGAGGTTTTTTGTTTTTTGGTTGTTTGGGAGTTTTTTGTGAACAAGAGCACCTCAGCACTTCACAGTCCTGGCTGAACACAATCAGAAGGAATTTAGAGACAGTCCATAATGCAGATGTAGAGGCATACAATTCAAAAAGCATGTACTAATGAGGTTAAATTTTATAAAGTATCTTAGCTGTCTTACAGATAATTGTGTTTAATTTTAACATTTTCATGATCAGACATAGATGTGAGCATAATATCAAAGAGGATTTAATGCTTACAACAGTTATATCTCATCATTTATTCTATTTATAATTTTGGTGGTGGTGCATTAAGAATTATCTTTTTTTATTCTTAAATAATCCAAGCAAAGATTTTGAAGAAAAAGTGTATTTTGAAATAATGGACACATCTTCTCACCATACAATGGGGACTTGAATATTTCTTTTTCAGGAAAAAAAAAAAAAAAGGTAGCTTGGAGAAACTGCAACATCCAGGAGCTTAACCATCACTAGTTAACATAGCTGTTTTCACTGCCCCCAGAACTGAAGGCTGCACTTCCTTTATCTTTAATCAGCTCTTTGACTGCAGTGTTTTTGGCCCCAGTAGAGAGAGGAACTTTGGACTCATGAGCAGCTTCAGCAAGGTCAATGAAGCAACACACATGCTTTAAGTCTCAGCGCATGTTTAAGCATTTCACTAAATTCGTGCCACAGTCTTTTTCTGAGCATTTGTGGAAGACATAGGGGAAAATGCATCAGTTAAAGTTACCTGTTCATTTGCGGTGATGAATAAAATCTCTTTTGCTCAGGCAGGTTTCCCTGGGTGTTTACATGTCTTTATTGATGTGCTTTCTTTACACTGAAATATTTTTTTTTTAACTGATAATTCATTTTCAAGCAGTCAGGACTTAGTTATGCCCACATTAACTTTTATAAACCAAGAAAGAGCATGATTTCCACTGAGTTTTATTTATTATTTTTCCATATTGATGTAATACCTTTTAAAATGGTTCAACTACATCAGTCCAAATTTTTACCCCCTCAATTCAAATTCCTTTGTGAGAATTTCCCAGATACTGAATGTCTCTAAATGTTGTCTTCAATTCCTGAAGTATGCTGCACATTGACAGAGCAACCCTGCTGGACCCAGTATAGAAAGCTCCACTGGAATCAGTAGATATCTGCTCAGACAGAAGTAGTTGCAAGATTAAGATTTTAACAAACAAATATAGAGAAGCTCACAAGTATGCATGCATGTGTCCAAATTCCCACTATTTTGTAGGCGACAATGATGCCCAGTTTGTACAGGTACTTCTAGAAAAGCACATAGAGGTTTGTAGACCTTTGGGATGTCTGGGCACCAAAGTACATTAGTAAATGTCTCTTTAAGTGACTGCAGCACTATAGTATTTTTTAAAGTATTCAGCATAGTATTTCTTTTTCTTTTTGAAAAGAACATGCTCTTTGACTATCTGAATCCCTCTTTTATGCTTGCTATTAACCACAACATACACCCGCAAACTCTTCTTTTAAGAAAACTGTTTCGTGACAATTTATCTTTCCAATATTTAATGTTAAATGCACAGGATTATGCCATTGCAGCATAGTTAGGGAATCATGAGATAGTAACCACGAAGAAATATAATTTAAAAAATATATATAAACAGAAGGGGAAAAATAGTGATAATTGGATACGTGAGATCTCTTGCAGTCTTTTGTAGAAGCATGGCAAGACTTAACTACAAAACGAACTCATTCCAGAATGTAGGACTGTCTGGATTCAGACCAAGTTTGGTATTTGCACTGTTTCAGGGGATAAATGAACAATATTCTTGACTGCTTCCAGTGATTTTAATGAAAGGTACTTTTTCAGCATTAACATAACTGTGGGTCTTACTACAAATAAGCTTTAGCCACTAGTGCTTTTTAAAATGTGCACAGATTTATGTATAGGAATTAATAACAGCTTTTCCTGCTCTATTTTTTTGGTACACAGTGTCAGAATGGTAGTAACTCCCTTTGACCTTTAGAAAGAAGGACAGTCTTTTAAGAAAGCAGATATTCTTCCTTTATAGGGAAACTGTGTATATGTAAGTAATGTGCCTGTGAACACACTATGATCAAGACAATAATAAAGGGTTTAGCTTCAGTATTTGCCGCACAAAATAAATCTTTAACAGAGCTGACTGTTTTGTGACTTCTTAAGCTGAATACAGTGGTGCTTATGCCAACCAGCCCTTCTGTGCTGGCAGCCTTATGAGAACTCCCAGAAAACCTTTCCTGTCATTAGACATTCTCAGTTGGTCTCCAAGTGAAGAAGTATCCAGCCCCTTGTCAAAGAAAATGTCATCATAAGATTATGAGAAAGAGAGGAGTGAAGGTAAAATTAAGTAAATCAGGGAAAATGGAATTCTGAGGAGGATGTGTAAAGTATATTAAAAAACAGTGAAGATCTGCATCTTGCTTAGTGTACATTTGAATATTCCTACAGGAATAGAGAATATAAAATTAAACTACTGATCTCCTGAGGACTAGATCATTGTAGGGAGGATATTCTCTTTTTCTCAATGGGCAGATGGTATGTAGCTGAAAATAGAAAGTAATTCCTACTTACTATCAGGAAAAGGTATGGATATGCAATGAACATTACCTTGGAAGCAGGCACTGTGGTTTGTATGTAGTAAATTTTTCAACTTGGAGAGGCAACAAGAGTAAAATTAAAATTATCAGCTATAAAATAGGATATGGGAGGCTAGGTCCAGAAGCATTTTCCTGTCATAACCCCCTGGACTACCTACAGGAAAGTGGATAAACTTTAATGATACATTACTTTGAATAACCAAGGACTATTCATACAGCGGCTTACAGAAAGAGCCACTGCTAATAATAGTTAAGAAGGCTATAAACAATATGTACATACATAGGTGATATATAGTTGTCCCTGTATATTGTTTGAATCCTTAAGATTCATATTCTTTGCTTTTCCTCTTTAATGAGGTAAAAGGAAACTTCAGATCAACAAACGGTGAAGAGATCTGAAGAATCTCAGACAGGAGATCTTTTTTCCAGGAGACATTCTGATATCAGATGATAAGACAAAAACATTCATGCATACATAGCTAATCATTTACATAGCTAAACTATTACCTGGACATTAAAATAAGCAGTCTCATTGTCAGAACTAGTCCCTAGCCCTAACTTTTACTGAAAAAAAGCCTAAGATGCTCAGGCATTATCACAGTGTTGATTTAAGTATGCAGTCTTAAATACTTGGGTTTGAATATTTTTTCTTAAGTGACCTTTCCAAGGTCAGGAAACATTTTATGCATAACTCTCTGTTGACTTACACCTACTCAATTCAGCACTTTAATACTAGGCTTCCTGATGTTTAATCTCTCTCTTTTTTTTCTTCAGTACAAAGTTGTAACTAAAATCCTGAATTTGCCATGACTTATGCACATGTTGAATAGTATGTACCTAAAAGGTATGTAAAACTAGAGAGATATGTCAGACTCAGATCAATATATACACATGGGTAGGAATTTAGAAATAGAGTTCACAGTGCAGGCAAGGTGGCCAACTGCTCTGTACAAGGCATGAAGATAGCTGAGTAGAGAGAATGGGATTTCTCACATTCAGTATAGTGAGCAGAACATTAAATAAGGAATCAATAGGAAATTATGAAGAAAGGCCAAATTTCCCACAGATTTCCTATAAGCCTAAAATAGATGTCATGGAAATCTGGAATTCAGACCATAAAATGCCTTCTGAGTGTACAAAATGCACAGAAGACATCCCTATATGTTGTTCTACAGGAAAAGTAGACCACCATTTTATTTCAAAAAAAAAAAAAATCTGCTACAATTAATCTGCTTCTTGATAGCTTAGTAATTACGGCATTCTCTTGGGAAGCTGAAAATAGAGATTTTATTTCTTATAGAAACTGCTCAGACAGTGAGACTGCATGAAAGCAGCTCTTTCTGCTGAAGCTGGGCAATGAGAAACAGAAATGCAAGATTCCTGATGCCAGAGAAGAAGCAAGAGGGTTCCCTGCCTATCACTCAGTGAGAAGAATGATCTTCTGGGTAAAGGAAAAAAAAGGCAGTCTGCCCCTGGCCCTAACCTAGAGACTGATAGTAATTTTTCAGCAAGAATTACTGGATAAAACTATATATAAACACACTTTAAACAGAAAGCAAAGCTTAGAATTTCTCCTTTTCAAGAGTGAGGAGGGTGTTTTCTCTATTATTTCTCTTTCTTTTCTTTATATATTGTTACACATATTATATACATATATATATATACCTACATGCATTCTTTAAATGTATTGGCAATGTTCTATGTACATTAATCCTCTGTCAGACTGTGGTTGTTTTAATAAAAAAAAACAATAAAAAAACCCCAGAACAATAACAAAGAAGTAATGAAAACTGCAAACATAATCTGACTTTTCTCTTGTGTTGACCATTTCCCATTGTATTGTACTACCATCATGCATTTACCCTGGGAGGTGTACACACAAATATACTCTATTAGTACGTTCATAGTTTCATTTAAACAAGTAACAGCATTTCTTCAAAAATATAACAGCCTTACATCAGATAGTAAAGAAAAGAAATATTTCTGAATCCATATAACTATATAGTCCTACGTTAATAAAATTACCAGGGCTTATTTAACCTTTTTTTAAAAAAAAAAAAAAACAATTCACTTTTACTTGTAGCCAGGACATATCGTTTCATGCAGCATAACAGTAACTTCCACAATTCTATTCATGGACATTTTTCCAATTTTCTGCTATTGGTACCATCCATTTAAAAGGTAGATATATAATGTCAAGAATTTTCTTTTTGCATTTGGTTAAATAAAATCTATGAGAAAAACAGCTATAGAAAGGAAGTATCATTTAAAAAATACATCTTCTTTTGACTGAAAGAGGAAGGCAAGAAATTACATGAAAATTTTGAACAGAATTGGAACTTCTGCACCAACGTAGATAAAAATCTTTTGGAGACAAAACAGTTTTTGGCAAAACTTTGCAAATACAATGCTTCTGACTACAAGCCCATTATTGAATGCAAGTAGGGAATAAGTATAAGGCTCCGAAAGGGCAGTCCTAAAGTTACAAAATAAAGACTCAACCACTGAACTACAATTTTTCATGTTAATTTTGCTCTCATCATCAATATGTAGTCAAATATAACAAAAACAAATCAGCAGTAAAGTAAGTTTGCAAACATGAAAAAAAACACTCCAAGTAAAATAATACTGAAACCTAGTTAATTAGTTTAACAGCCTTTTATCTTGGAATAGTTTCTCTCACACTAATACTCTATTAATGATGTCTTGTTCGTCCCTACAAATGACAGTGCATTTCCAGAAATCTACTGATACCTACTTCTTAATGATAGAGCTGGATTCTTCAATGGTCGAATTGCTGGAAACACATTTTTCAGAATAAATATCTTAACATGATTTCTGTGCCTCTTCACATAAATAGATGTAATATCTAAGCTCAAGACAGGATTCCTTTGAATGTCACAATAGGATCTCTCCCTTCCTTTTTAAGATATGTGCATCTGGTCTCCAACTTCACTACATAAAATACAGAATAACTATGTTTTACTGCTTTATTTTTTTGGGCACACAATACAACAGTCATACATATAGGGAATTATGGTTGCCAGCAAAATAAATAAGCAGTGATAAACCCTATAATATTATTACTATAGATCCTTACAAGAATTGCTTAAATTCTTGGGAATTCTTTAAATTCTTGAACAGTATTTTTAGCTCTCAAACTGTGACACATCTAACAGCTACTCAAACACGAAAAGATGAGATACAGATGAAACATTTTCTCAAGTCTGTCTTATGATATTCAAGCACCTTTCACTATTCTCCAACTTCTGCCCTACTGCACTCCTAAGTATCTAGGATCTATCCTGGGATCAATCAGTATGTTACATTTTTCTCCAGTAAAGGCTCCTTATCACTGTTCAGAGTTCTAATCCACTTTCTGAATAATTTTAATTACTTCTTTGAATTTATTTTTTAGTATGTCTTGCTCTGGTAAACATCCTTTAAGTGATACACGTCTGTATTTCTAATATTTGCAACATGGGTGAATGGTATTGGCTATTTTGGCAATTCCATATATAACCCATCTGAATACAGTTCAATGCGAGCTTTAGTTCCTTTATAAAATAATAGAATATGCAAGACACTGAACAGACAAAAAGGTATAATACAAAAGCATTATAACTGCAAAAATATCTCATTTTAAGACAATGCAGAATTCCATAAATAAGTAACCATCTCTGAGAATTGAATAGAGCAGATGTTTATGTTTGTACTCATGCTGCTGTTTATAGATGGTTACAAATGAAAATGGATATATTAAGTTTCTTTTCAAACATACAACAGGCTGGAGAAAAATGATGACAAGTATCTGGGCCAAGCCCTTTAGGTCTTAGGAGGAGTGACTATTCTTTCCCAAGGCCCCATAATCATTTAAAATGATGAGGATATTTTAAATGATTTAATATAGTGAGTTGAGCTACATTCCATTAGATATAATTAGACCTAGACAGGAAAGGTAGATCTGAAAAGCTAATGAAATATTATTCAGATTCAATCTAAGATTGTTGATTAGGATAAAGCTAACCCTGATTAGTATAAACAAGATAGGTGTTAGAGACCTTATTTTTTTTTCCTTTTAATTTCATTTTTATGTTAGTCTGAGGAGAGTTACAACTTGCCATTTACTTCAAGAAAGTACACCTAGAAGTATTATTTTCTTTTATATTTCCTAATATTTTCTCCTTTCATCATGTTATACTTTCAAAGCCTTCATGATTTGACCTCTTCTATACCTGTACTTTCATATATATATATATATATATATTTATATATATATATATATTCCATATGACTCTTAAGTCTCACCACAATCCTCCTCCATATGGTAAGTGCTCATTTTGCAATGAGTTGGCACAAGATCAGTGTTCTGCATGAGTCCCACTTAAGCTCCATCATAATTTCTTCAAACAGTTCATAGCTATATAAACCCCTACCTTGAGGGATTAAGTAAGATCTAAGTGATGTATAGATTTTGTGCTGGCCTTTCACATAGCAGGGAATTTCATCTTCTATCAAGTCCCACTCCCAGCTTTATACTTTCTTCGTACTACTTCTTAACGCTTTCATCAGCCTCCCAAATCCTATGTGTCAAGCAGTTGCTGAATCCTCATACAAATCTTCCTTTAAACCTATCTCTTTCAAAAAATTGCCCTTGCTTCCAATGTCTAAATACATGATGCTTTTGAGACTTGCAAAGTGCTCAGTCTAAAAAAACTGTCCATGGAAGCAATGAAGTGTTGCTAAACTCGGTATGTGTCCCAAAGTAAACCTCAGTGTTGGTGCTCAAATAGTGAATTAATGACCTAAGATGCTTTTAGCCAGCTGTTTTCACTATGGTCTTTCAAAACAGATTTTGAAAACTTGCAAATGGAATTTGCAAGTCCAAAACAAATTTAATTTGTAAAAGGCCTTTCAGAAACTTCACATGTGCAATCTGAATACTTTTATTAGTCATCTTCAGGTGTACAGAAATGTACTTTAATTTAGATTTCTGGAATTAACAGTTTGAGGTGTATATTATATTGTCTGAGATTTATTATATTACAACAAAATGTTTATAAAACTATTATGTTATTCATTATTTCTCACATGGCAACTAATCCAGAAAATATTCTGCAGGAAATAGCCTACAGGAGTAACTTCTAAGAGGGACACCTCATCTACCTCTAGGCAGATCTGAAACTTGAAAAAAATATAGCTCTTTTTAACAAAGTACTTGGGATCAAATTTTCTGACCAGGTGAGTAGTAGTAAGTTGTCAGAGTAATAAATTATAACAACCCCTTAGATACTGATAAAAATATATTATAAATAGAAAATGCATGCATAGATATGTACATACACATATAACTTTACCTTAATTTATGCCTTGGTAGAAATACACAAGCAGAGGGCATTAGGTGGGTAGAACCAGCTATAGACTCAACTAATCAATAAGTGGGCATTGTTTGTGCTTTTGATTGTTCTTGTTAATGAATTCTTTATACATGGACAGCCTAGACCACAGCTACTTTTTGTAGTCTGTGTTCCTGTAGGAGCACACAATGGCATAATGGCATTCTATTTCCAGCCAAGTATAGAAGTTACCTTGGATTTATCAGACATAATTTCTATCAGTGCTATTTCAGAGTACATTTTAATTCATTCCTCTAATCCATCTACAAAAGACTATTAGTCACAACTAATTTACTAATACAGCTCTATTATAGGAAGTGCTTTCTGAAGTAACTCTGATTTTAATTAATCTCTATTGTGCACTCAGTCCAGATTTTGGAGTGACAGATACATAAACAGAAAAAGACAATGAAATACACAAATACAAATGCTCTCTCTTTCATGCTTATATTTTAATATGCCAAAACAAAGAATTTTGTTTCTTATATACTAACACCCCTGTAATTCTTTTTACTTCACGGTTATATAGTTTTGCAAGAGATATTTCATTTCTTCCTGCCTTAAATTAGTCTCTCACAGCAGAGATTTGTGGCAAGGGCTACGGAATTTAAGATACAGGTGTAATATAAGGACCAAATTCAGCTTTTTGCTAAAGTTGTAATTGTGGTGCAGCTGGAAATTGAGGATACCATAAACCTCTATGCACATCCAGTGCACTTGGTCATTAATTCCCTGGATGGCCCAGGAACACCTTGCCCAGTCTCTGTACAGAGATAATGGGCTCACTGGAGACAACAAACCAATTTAAGAGGCAACAGCCTGACTACCTTGCCATCATCACTAAAAAGTTATTAATTGTTTCAGGAGCTCTCCAGGTGGGACTCTCAGTCCTGGAGATCCTGCAGGCAGCTCTTGCTGTGCCTCGACCAAGTGACAAGCACTACTTGTATACGTCAAAGCACTGATTAGCATCCTGCACGGACAACCTGGCAGCGCTAGAGACCACCCAGCTGTTCCTGCTGCAGAACTGACCAAAGTGGACATAGATAACATACTAGTAAATAGTCAGTAGCAACTGTCTCTGCAGATAAAGAAATGCTTATGCAGGTAGACATTCCTTTGTACATAATTAAGACAATAAAGAGATGTTCTGTAATTAATTGCTAATAATTGATAGCAATGAATCCTTCACATATTGTATTGGTCACGTAGGACCATGACCCAGCAAATCATAAGAATTCAGCAAACCACCATTGCAAAACCCTTGTCCATAGCCACTTGGAATAGGATTGGTCATCTTTGAATTGTTTGATTCCTCATGGAAATGCTGCTCTATGTGTATGTGTGTGTGTGTGTGTGCGCGCGCGTGTGTGTGGTGAGTGACCTGTGCTCAGAAAAGCTGTGAGTTCTACTAAAAGGAAGACAAATTAGTCTAAAACAGAAAAAAACTCTCCATTCATCCCTATTTTCACTTTAAATAATTTGAGAACACTTAAACTCAGCAACGTGCAATAGATTTTTTTTCTTTTGTTTTTTTGGAAACCAGGCCACCTAACATATGAAATAAAAAGTAAAGATTACATTCAGGTAGAAAATAATAAGTGAATAATAATTTAAAGTTAGCTGCCTTTTCTGATTTATCACAATCTGAATATCAATACAAAGTATATAAATGGGGGCTCACAAAACTAAGATTTCCTTTCAACACTGTCATTCCCACAGGATCTGTAGAAACCAGCTTGATTTCCTTCTTCACAAGTTTCTCTGAGTTCATAAATCCATTATAAAGATTCTTTTGGTGAAACTTCAGGTGCAGAAGTTTACTGCAAAAACCAGCTAAATCTGCTCCTAGTGTTAAGTACAAAACTGTCAATGACAGCTATTGCCAAACCCACTATGATGTACTTCCTAAAATTGACTGAATGCAAGTTTTTTCTGTGCTGAGTAAAGCATGTTGATAATTTCCCAGCACTACCTTTTTTAATGTGGTGTTTAACTATATATTTTGAAAAGCATACAGAGAGTCAAATATACTGTGTTCATCACTGAGATTAAATCCTAGAGGTGAAAAGATTCATTTCTCCATATGTCAAACTATGGTCACTGGCAGTAATTGATTTAGTCCTTTGCACAAAGCAATCAGTTAGGCCTGGAAAAAATCAGTTAAAACACAAAAGTATATGGAAGACAAAATTGCAAAGCAACATGTCATACAATATACTCATTTTCCTGATGGTTGTTTGTACTGTTTAACAATATATTTTTTCGTTTTGCAAGAAAGGACTTTACAAAAAATTCTTATAACCATTTTTAGTTTAAATTATGATCTACTACATTTCAGTTTTCATCTTGAAAAACCATGTTCTGTATTTTTCCAATAAAAGTATTTCATAGAGAAAAAGATGGGATGTTTTCCAACTAGCAATAGTTGTGAGACATTAAGATCCCTCCAGACTCTTCTTTTTTTCTCTTTTATGATAACGAGAATATAAAAAACCAAAAACTTAATTAACTTAAGTTTTTAATTATAGGTATACTTTAATGAACTGACAACTCTGCATGCATGATGAATAAAGAATTATCTTTTCCCCTTTCAGACTTTATCTTGGTTTTGTTTCAGGGTTTTGTTCTGTTCATTTTTGGGGGGTGGGGAGCAGTTTCTGCATGGTCCACAATCTGAGCAACAAAGCATACAAGAGGATCAATTAATATCTGCTCAACAATACAAATAGTTTTTTTAAGTACAGTTCTGGATATATCTTGGCCTGGGATGGGAGAAAGCAAGTATATCTTTTCAGGCAGTTTTACCTGAGGGTTACTTTTATCAATTATACAATGATAGGTTAGGCAACAGAGGGAAAAAAACCAAAGAATTTTCAAAGTTTCCTTTTTATAGCTAGACAGCTTCCTATTCAAACAGCTGCAGTCAAGATGAACATTTAAGAATCACAGATAAATGAAGTCAGGCCAGTAACTTCTGTCATCTTTTCATTCTTGAAATGCCTCCATTTAAATTAACGTCCATTCGGCTACTTTTCAACATCCAACTTCCAAACAACATTACAGGAATTATTTATATTTTGGCTAAAAATAATACTACTGATCAGTATTCATTCTTCATTTGTGTCCTGGTTTTCTGTCCTAAATACAGATATGCCTTGTGTAGTATCTACTAAAACTCTGTTTCAGAAATAAATAAAAATTATCTAGAAAGTAAATATTTTAATCAAATTCAACTGCAGTGGCAGGGGAAACTATCAAATTTCAGTGATATTTCCACATAGTGCTTTGCTTTTTATTTGCCTAACTTGAAAAACACAACTTTAATAGCTTTTATACTTACCCAAAATCACAGTATTGTGTGAAAAATGTATACCTAGCCCTGTCTATTTTTATGTGATGTTTCCTCTTTTAAAGATGATTGTGATTTACTGAATTGTACTGAGTTCTACTCTGATACCACAGTGACGTCAACATACATAATCCATTTGAGATGGTGCTTTTGAAGTTTAAAATAACAAAGTAATAAAACTGCACATTTAGAAACTATGTGTTTAAATACTGAATTTAAAATATTTAAGAATATGTTCCTTCAGAAAATGTCATATTAGGAGAGATGCAAAAAGGACTTTGGGTCCTTAGTGCTTTGGGAGTCAACATCCCTGGAAGCTCTCTGTGCACTTATTAGCATAGGGACTTCTAAGATGAATTAACTAAAGCTTCAAAACTAATGTGCATAAGTTAAAAATGCATTAACACCCACGTGGACATTCATTTAGGACTGAAGTGGCCTTAATTTCCTGTAGCTTAATCCTTCTTGAAGCAGTTAGAGCAAGCTATGGTGACTTCCGAGTAAGAAAATTCATATGGGAGTTTAACGCTCTTTAACCCTTGCACAATAATTTCATCAGTTTAAGATTTCCTAAGTGCTCACCACATAAACAAGCTTCGAGATGCCAAAAAAGTAGTATCGCTGCTGACCACTCCATGTGGGATGTCTTCCCCCACTTCTTGCCTTTGCTAATTGAAGATACAATTGCATTACCTTCTGCCATGTTTAAGTAGCAATCACTGGACCATAAACTAAATCAAACTGGACTTGCAGAGTCTACATAGAGAAGAACTGACAGTAAGGACAAATGTATCTGATTCTGCCTAGTTTCTGACCTGCTATGTGAACTTCTTAATAACACTGCCATCTTTGCCTCTGATTCCCTAACTGTAAAACAGAACCACATCTGACTTCCTATCCACTTGTTTCTGGTACACATACTACTAATGTAGATTTCCCACACCATAAATTTCTTCATAGATTATACATGTGCCCTGAATAGAGACTAGAAAAGATGAAATCCAGGCACAGGTGCAAGTCTGCAGTGCAGCTGTGATTTTTTACATATGTCTGATCAGCACAATTTAAAACTTTGGTTTACAAATGTAACATGTGATGGCGAGATTAGTTCACAATCCCTACAAATCAAAGTCACAAATTGGAAACAGATACCATGTGACCCTAAGCTATTTCAATTACTGTTAAAAATCAATACATGTGGTCATTTGACCTTTCTGACAATATTGCTCACAGAGCATATGTGAGCCTAACAGTGCAATTCATATGAGAATTGTCAGAGGATGGCTTGTGTTTATTCATAGTCAATGATTTTTAAATTTTTTTTTCCCATTCTTTGGGGGATACTATTATTATTACTCTTATAAGAAAGGAACTGTACTCAAGTTGTTTTCCACAAAATTCCCAAAATAAACTGGACAGCATGAACATTTGCTTTATTTTATTTTGCTTTGCACACTTTAAAGAGACTGCAATCCCAGAGAAATATGAAATGTACTTACTATATGTCCTGGTACTACCACAGGATGGGCATAGCATTCATGGCAGGCTGCTCATACAGCCCCTATCTCTACCACTCCTCTGGGAAAAGCTCCTGGGAACAGCTTAGCTTTCCCAGGAGTGCTCTGATCTCAGCATCAGCTTGCACCAAGGAAATAACTTTTCACAACTGTAACATCTCCATATATATCTTCACTGTCATTCATAAATGCATCATTTGCTTGTGTCATGTATGTTAACCACTGTCTTACTGCCTCTGAAAAACAAAAGTATCCATTCAATGACAGGTAATGCAGAGCAGCTCTGAGATCAGCAAGCTTAGAGTCTTCACTCTTGTTTAGATAAAATAGTCACTAACTAGGAGAAAACAGCAACCTTATTTCTTTTCCCATTATTTTACTCTATATTGCTTCATTTAATTATATGTTTATCATTGCTTTTTCAGTTTTTCATCAGATTCAGCCTGTTTCAGATATCTTCCTTCTCCACCAATTTCCTTACTTCAGCCTACACAGTTCCAATAATCAAACAAACGTGACTTTGACCCCTAATTTTTAGCACCACGATGCATGTGTGTCATGCCTGCCCCTTCTATTGTTTTCCTCCATTTCTCTAAACTCCTACTACCACCAGTTTTTGTTAGCATTTATCATGGTATGTTTCTACACACACCTCAACTTTGCCAGTCTTTGAAAACTTTCTTAACTCTGCTTATGTTAACCTTTGTCTTTAATAAGATCATAAGATAGGTAAAGACATGTTAATACTTAAGAGATGAGGCCTTTAAAGTACTTTTGCCTTTGTCTGGTCTGTGCTACACCTCCCCAACTACTCATCTACTTGTCTTTTAGTAAGGTCTTCTTAAAAGGAAAATTCTGCAGATCGAACATCCCAAAGCCGTTAACAGTGGTGATATTGGGCTTAGTCAAGACATTGTAAAAATCTAATAACAACTTATAATTTTTAAACATATGTTTCTAAACATACATATTACTAGAGACCATGAGGTCCAGAAAAAAGTACATTACACACTGAGGAGAAATTAAAGTAGCAATGAAAGGAATACAGGAGAAATTGTACAGCTCCTTGAGTAAACAGTTGTTCCCTAGCAAGTTAAATGCAGGAGCTCACTCCTAGTACAATCAGGGAATATTTCTACACATTTACCAAAGGAACAGAAACTTTGTCCTAATAAAGAGGTTGGCCAGAAAGTCTCATCTACTGAAGACAAAAACAGAAGTTTTGAAGAGTAAAGGATTAAAAGAGCCTAGACTCTAGAAACTTCTTTTGTTTGTTTGTGCTTACCATGGAAATTATTTATCTTGACTTTCTTTTATTATTGGTTTTACACCATGTTAGCAGTTTGACAGAACAAACCCATGCAATATGAAATAGAAGAGCAAATTGATGGTGATCTTTAAATACATTAAAGCTTGCCACACAAGATAAAGTAATGATTGTCTTCTGGGGATAGTTCTTAACTGTGCATAATCTGCTGTAAGGTAAATTTAGGCAAGAGAGTAGGAAAAAGCTTTCAAGTTTGCTGAGCAGAGGAATAAATTGTTTTGGAGGCTACAGAATACCCACCACCGGCTGATTTTCAGGAAACAGAGAGCCATAAACAGTTCAGAAGATTTTTAACTTTTTGTGCATTGACCTTATGGAATGTCGATTAATACTTTGTTCTATAATTTTTTGCAAATGTCATGTATCTATGAAACAGAACTACAAAAACTTGCATATCACTTTTTAGAAACTATCTTCTCCCAGTTACAAGGGTAATACATTAGACCACTGCACCAGGCAGCCCCAGGAAAAGGCTCTATAATACCAAAGTAGTTCTTTGCATGGAAATATGCACACACCACTTTACAATTTTTCAAGAGGAGTCAGCCACTCAGCAAATCACATCTTTATATTGTGTTATGATGAATGATGTTTTCATAACGATCTGGCATGTCTAAATGACACAAACCTGGCTTTTTACCAACAATGTAAAGCAGTTTACTTTTTTTTTTTTTTAAGAGGAAAAAAGCTATTATCAGTTCTTACAGCAAATTTCCCTGCAAGAAAATGGCCACAGATCAATGTAATGCAAAGTATTCCCCAAGTCCATAATTATGAGAAATCAAAAAAGTTTTAAGTATTTTAGAAGAAGATGCTTTCATAGAATGGTGCATAGCTCCACAGAACAAAACTATAGAAATATATAACAAACAATACAACTGAAAGTCAAATATTGTCCTGGAGATTTTGGAAACACCCAAAACATTTCCAAAACCCAGAACATTTTTCTTTGTAGTAAGATCAGTTGGCAATAATAGTACAAGCAACTGGGGTTTCCTCACTGCAAAAAAACCCCCTTTTGGATAATAATGCAACAAATAAACAGTATTTAATATAATTGTTTTTCTTTGATTCATTAATACAAAAGCAGCAAAAAATCTTTTGAGTAGCATATTCTCCTTTTTTACAAATAGCTCACCCTGAGATTCTTTTCTCCTTGAAACTTTATAAGACTGCTAGATCTTTTTTAATGTCGTAGTTTTTCATAAACACAATATAGCTTTTTGCTCTCAAATTGTACCTTGAAAAGTTGCCATGACAGCATGAAGGCTTCTGTTCAGCTTGCAATCCTCTGTATGCTGTGCTGCTTCTTTCTTACCAAAGTCTCTTAGCACCTGCCCAGACATGCACTTGGCAATGTGATTAACTCCTATCATGTATCAGTCTTTTCTTTTGCTCATCATTCCTCTGTGTGAACGACATAGTGTTTAGCATTTTGTTCTTGTAGCATGCTGGCTTTGTTGCTGTTATTTTACAGCATGTTACTAGATCCTCGGGTGAGAAAGGCAAGGACAAAAAAATTCTGTTGCAAGAAGACTAGAAGGTGGCATGACATGTGATACTCCTCTGGCCCCCTAAGTCTTAACTCTAGAGTCTCACATCTCTTCTCTGGTGCTCCAGAACTTTAGACTTACTCAGCAGCCCATTCCTGAAATGTGCTAGAGAAAAACACAACACAGAAAGCTGGAGCAGGAGGGCTACTCAGTATTAGCTCAGCCCTTTCACCTAGCAGCTGATGTTTCAGGTTCCTGGAGTCCCTGCCGTACCCTGACTCTGGCTCCTGAAGAAGTTGTCTGGAAGAACAACAGTAATATAGTCCCTACTTACTTTCAGCATGAGATTCGCTATATAACAAGTACCGAACTTAGTGTAGAACTATAAAATCAATTCAGAATTAAATCAGTGCTGCTGCCACCATGCATCAAGTTTATAAGACAGATCATTTTAGGCATCAGAGGATTTTTGCCTTAACTTACCAAGTATTTTGAGATCACATGCAACGATATTTACAAGAAGTTCTTTTTTACTCAGGAAAATATACTGTCTGCATTTGCTATGGGTCAAGCTGGGATTTTTTTTTTTTCATCAGTCACTCAATCCTAATTCTAATAGAATACCTCTGAATAGTTTTATACTAATAACTGCTCTGTAGAGACTCCTGAAATTATAATATATTAAAGACCTATCAGCCTATCAGAAGAACATGTAATTTTATGTTCATTACTTCTTGGTTCCTGACTATAGAATTTGGATGGTTGCACCTCAATTAAAAGTTGAATCAAAGTTAATATAATTTAAATAAAAACTTCAATAAAAAGTTAAAGTTCTGTTCTTAATAGCATTAATACCCTTTAATGACCGCTACGGTCATTACCACTAGATAACTGACCTTCTTGAACCTCTCTTCACATAGAAACCTTTCTCCCAACACAGTCAATTATTTAGCAGTAATGAGTGCTCTGTAAGAGATTATTGTTTAACCAAGTACCTTGACACACTGCTTTTCCCCCGTTATCTCTATTCTTCAACAAATGGTACATTTTTTTTCTATTGCAGGCTTTTCAGTTCTAAGGATAGAAGGCTGTGGTCTTATTCTTTCCAATGCACAAGTTCACCATATAATTGGCAAAGCTTCAGATATAATTAAAATCTTGAAAATTAGGGTGCTATGAAACACTGTTTGTGAGCAGTAAATGTGGCCCTGTAAGACAGAGCAGTTCTAAGGGCAGGTTTGAGATACCTAGGGATAATGAGGAACAAAAAGACAAATATCGCTGAGAATGAAAAGATACAATTCTATAACAGCATGTGGAAAAAGGAGGAAAAAGAAAAATTAATTATAAAAAGACAGAAAGATTCAGCAGCACAATGGATGTGAAAGGAAAAAGTGAATGAAGAACAAATAAAGGGTGGAGACAAATTAAATTTGGGTGGACATAATGAATTTTCATAAAGAAAGAAATCTTTTGGGAAGAGTCCTGGAAGCATTAAATGTTAAAGGATCTTTGTAACTGTAGAGGTGTGAGCATTACTGGTTCAGTGAACTCAACACAAGTCTGGAACAAAAAACTGCTGAATTCTAATTCCAGCTGGCCTAATGACTCACCTTGTGCCTGTGGGGAAGGCTCTTCCCCTTCTCTGCCTCAGTTTCTTTCTTTATAAAAATTATCTTTTCTCAAAAAGCATTATGAAGTTTACATATGTTGTGTTTCAAAAATACCAAGCAATAATAGTTACTAATGCCATTAACTAAGTCCTTTTAAACATACCTCTCTTAAAAATGTCAGGCAGGTTATTTTCAAGCTTTTAATATAAGATTCACGAAACACCTTCCAATTCAAATTCTTGGATTGAGGTATCTCAAGCATTTTGCACAAATTCAGTTAGAAATAGCTTATTCTTTTTTCCTAAAAGAAATCTTGCCTAATCAATTTAAGAGAACAATATTCTAATCAGTTTATTTTGAATGTTCAGATCATTCTTGTACCTCTTCACATGAAATGTGCTATGGTCAGGCTGTGGAACAAAACCTTATAAATCTAGTAGAAATACCAGTGTGCTGTACTTAGAAACAAGATAAAAAGTGTCAGATATTTAAAATCTGGTTGGCACTGTTGTACATTACTTCCTGCATGAGAGGGTATTTTGGTATGAAACACATGCAAAAAAGTCCATGTAATGCCTTAAAGCAGTATATAGAAAAGAATGTCCTAAATTAGTCCTTTGCTCATTTAACAGCATTTTAATGTCCTGGATGGATTTCCATCTGCTTGCTTTCCTTAGAAGAAGGCCTTGAAAATTAAAACATGGGGGAAAGCAATACATTTTTCTGTTACCAACAATGCTGCTATTTAAAAGACAGTACATGAGAAATTTCTTCAAATTATTTTTCTACATTAATATTCCATCTCCTAAAGCCTCACCTTTTTTCATAGTATATCTATTACATTCGTTGAGGTTCCTCTGTAATGGAGCTACCTTTCTGAGTAAGAGGACAACAGAGAAGAACACGGAGAGGGCTTTCAAAGAAAACTTCTTACTACTTACCTTCTATCCTACATGAGTTAAGCTAGATTTTTTTATTAATGAGAAGACTGTAGGAAAGTATAATATTCTGTTCAGTTCTGGAAAATACTACAAGTAGGACTGCTGTATATAGAGCCTTGTCAACTAGGCAGTTTACTACCTTCGAAGAAAATGGAGCAAGAAGGATTTTTTTTTTTTTATTTGTGCAAAATATATTGTTCTTCCAGGCTGTAGTGAAATAGTTTCTATTTAATTGCAGAGAAATCCTAAGAAGGTTACAGCAGTGAAACATTAAAATTCTAAGGGCAACTAATAACATTAAAACTTTATAGCCCCAGATAGAATAATTTAGACAAAAACAACATGAACATATGTTTTGTGTAATAATAACAAACATTTATAGCTGTCAAGAGAGAAAAACACAGGTTTATGCACACCTTAATGGCGTGCATGGGTGAGCATGAGTATATTTAAAACATAATATATTACAAAATTGACAGCAGGCATGACTCTTCTGGGTACTATGTTAAATCAATGAATAAATTACCAAAAGTGTGTTGTGGCTGTTTGGATGTGTAATTGAGCTTAACGTATGTAGTGTTATTTCAAAAGAAACTATTCAAGGAGTTTCTAGACCAATCCACTCTGCATCTTTACTAAGCTGTTTACAAATAACAATAAATGAAACTGTCTCACAGTAGGAAGGAAGTTTAGTTATATGCGTTACGTAAATGGGAGAAAAGTTAATTTTAATATGTTTTTCAGGAATTGAAACCAAACTTATTATAATATTGCTAGGATTCACTGAATTGGAAATCAGCATTTTTCGTGTTCAGTTTTAGATTTATTTTAATTAGCTGATACTTTACAGACAAAAGTGTCTCAATACACGTCAGGAAGAAGTCCACTGAGATAAATGTGTGCTTCATGCAGTGTCTGTACTGAAGACTAAGAATCAATGCCCAAATAAATAGACTAACAAAAGGATGAAATTAAATATACTGTTTATTTCCTTAACGTATTTGCTGTCCAGCATTTAAAAACATTTTATTACATTAGAAAAGTGTGACATTAACTTTTAAACCTCATTGTTGTGCACTACTTAATAATAAAAAACTCACAGATTTGCAAACTATCTTAATCGTCATATTTGAAAATAACTGGGCACATATGTCTATTCCTTGTTTCAGGGCTGTGTAAAAGAGAAACTTATCCTACTTTCTTGCATCTGTCTTTATATTTTCCAGTTCTAATAGTATTGGGTTATCATACAATGCTCTAACTGCGTGCACCTAAAATCTAAGATAGGAAGCGTAGCCTGTACAAGTTAATACATGTACTCAATACCCTTGCAGTCTCCAGGAAAATTTGCCAAACCAACAGTGAAGACAGAAAAGACAAGCTGACCTGATCTCAGTCACCTTCCTCTTGCCACCTTCCTCTAAACTGAAATGACTGTCCTCAAATGTAAGCAGTCATAAATGCACCATTCTAAACTTCTCTTGTGTATCATAGCTTTAAGTCATAGTATTTAAAAACATGTGGTGCTGAGCTCTTAAGCAGATCTGAATCTTTTCCTTTGCAATTTTCTCTCTCTTTTCTCAACATTTTTCTCCATTTCATAAGGGATGATGTGGACTGTCAGCATCAACGATACTTGTGATTTTCTTAGGGCTCATAAAGCAAGGATTAAGGCATTCTGTGCTAAATGTCTGTCTCCTTTCTATAACATGACTGTAAAGAGGAAAAACAGGATGAAGAAATGAAGTGTACATGCCCAGATGAGATATTCTTTCTCTCTGGCGTGGTGATGGTTCATAAAGCATGCTATGGGGCGATTATAAAAGAATATGGCATACCACCTGTCTCCTGGTCAGAAAACCCATTTTACATTTAGAGCCATCTTAGGTTAACTGTCATTAACATTTACAGCTGCCCATGGGATAAGGCAAAGTACACTACTACCACACATATTTTTGTTGCAGTTAACTTCCAGGTGTTTAAGGAACAAGTCTAAATTTCTAAATGTGATGCAGTCCCCACTGTATCTCCCACATTAGTTACACTACTTTGGGTAAGTATAATTATCATGAACTGAGGAGCATCTGAGATACTTTAAGAAAGGCTTCATTAAAAATCCAGACAAAATACTAAAAGAAAAAAAATTACCCACATGTTACTAGACCTGACATACAAATGTGCATGTGTTTTTGCCATAAGCATCTTTCAGTCTTTTAATACATTAGTCTAAATGTCACCCAATGCTCTACTGAAAAGGTTGGGTGTTTTTTGTCATAATATACATACGCGTAAAGAAGTCAGATCACACAACACTCAGCATCATATTCTGTTGCCTTCTAATAGATTGGCTTAAAAAATTAGCAAAATCTGTAACATCACTTTGAATTTAAAGTTTAAGTATATTCAAGTATACTGTGCTGCGAGACATTTAAGAATAAGTCAGCTTTAAAATGCAGGATGTCCAAGTAGATTTTTCCTTCAATCATTGTTTTACCTGATTTTCCTTTTGTGACCACCCCAGTGAAGAACAGCTGCTTTAAGTAGAGAGCTGAGACTAGAACTGAATGATACTACAGATTAAGTCATTGCTAGAAGATATTCTGAAAGACTAAACTAAGAAGTGAATTGAAAAAGAAAATAAAAAAGGAAATGCCACCAAATCATGTTGAACATAAAGGTAATTAAAATACTTTAAAAAGAATAAAAACACGCAGAAGATAAAATTTACCTTTATCTTAAAATATCTTTGTTCACATCAGTGTTTCTTTTGTTCTCTGTTACACATTGAATCACTCTCAGACATCAACCATAACAGCAAAAACTCAAATACCTAACTGATAATTAAACACAGTAATTTTTATAAGAAGTTAGTTTATTCTGCAGATAGGAACACTTAATTTAATGCACAAATACAATGAAAGTAAAATTTCTTTTTAAAGATCAGAGGAGTGCCATGCCAGTCACTCTTTAATGGAATAAAGCAGTAATTTTTGTTTTCAGACCAGTAATAAAAGTTTAATAAAATGACAAAGTTAGAATGCTATTAAGAGAAGCAACAATCTTTAGTCATGACAATTAGCAATAGCATCCACATTGAGCTGTCATAGAAGGCTGCATCAAAAGGCAAAAAATAGCTTTTCATACAGGATTGTTTTTAAAAAAGCAAAACATGGTGGAATGGTTTGGCACCAAAAAAAAAAAAAAAAAAAAAAAAAAAAAAAAAAAAAAAGCGCAAGCATCTCAGTACAGCAGGCAAGCACTCCACTGCATCCTGCACTACCAGAAGTACACAGGATGAGAAGCATGAGGTGATATTACATTGATAATACAAGAGCTACTAAAAATGAAATAGACTAGTAAAGTAGAAGATGATAACTTTGTAAGTCCAATGCCCAGATCTTATGCTACATCATCTGAAAAATCCAAATATTTATCATTGTGATG
Organism: Xenops minutus; assembly: GCA_035221455.1. Lineage (NCBI taxonomy): Eukaryota > Metazoa > Chordata > Aves > Passeriformes > Furnariidae > Xenops > Xenops minutus. The sequence goes on along the minus strand of JAWWEE010000158.1, from coordinate 36,366,861 downwards.
ACTGGTAAACAGCACAGGAGTAGAAAACACATTCAAACGTTACTATTTGGTCTGACCATTAGCACGTTTGTCAGCAAGTCAGTTCCGATGTCCATGGAGTGCCAGCTTTCAGTGCCCCTACCCTGCCATCTGGGCCTGACCGGCAGTGAACCCTGTGAGAAGAGTCTCCCCACACACTCCTGTGCTATATTGCACTTGTGATCATGGTGAAATCCTCAACTGTTTTGAAGAGCAACAGATAGCAGGGAGGGAGAGAGAGCAGGAATAAGATAGGAGGAAGCAAAGTTATCCAAAAAGATCTGAATTTCAATCAGTTTGCTTCATTAGTGATCACTATCTATAAATCTAATCACAAACTTGGTGCACTAATACATTTTCAGTCAGCTAGGATTCCTTTATTTCACTTGCTTATTTATGAATTTATTTTAGGGTGGTCCATTAACTTCTGAATTCAAACTCGAACTCAAACAAAAAAGTAAAAGGAAAAAAAAAAAATCTCTGTTGTAGCTCTAAAACCTTGAATGGGCACATGGGATTCTGAGCTCACAAAGAAAAGGAGACAAGTAATAGCTCTGACAGGCTATCCCAGAAATTTCTGCTTCAGAGAGGAAGATGTTGAGTTTTCAGTAAAATTAATCTGTGCATTTGTGTGTGCATGTTACTAAAAGTTATTAAATGTGAATTTCTCTGGAAATCTGAGAAACATGAAACAATAGGCAGACATGAATAAATGAAACCTTCCACCAATATTCACTGCTGAAAATATCTTCTGTTAAAAATAAAAGGACAAAAATGAAATGATTGTGGAGAGAGAGCAGAATGGACAGATAGTGGCAAAATAGAAAATCAAGCCTTTGAGTAGTTAACTTAGTTTATGTCATTTAAAATAAATGTATGAATATAGGCCAAATCCAAATAGGATTTTTACCTAAATAAAACTTGTCAGAGTTGGTCCTCCTATGCATATGAAGTTAAAACAGCCTAACACACTTTCAGGGTTTCAGATAATAATGTTCAAAGACTCAAACAGCATTATAAGAAAATTTGCCCCTTGGGTGTATGTCAGTTTAAATATCTGTTCTCATCAAGTTCTCAGTCGTGCTCTTGTTCTCAGTGGAGTGATTTAGATTTAAAACATCTTTCAAACTGAACTTGATCTATGTTTTAATAGAAAGTAGCCTTCCTCACTCCTGAAGTAAAAAGATCATAATTTATCTTCTAACTATGTAAGCATAACTGTTTCTGCTAACACTGATGGCTGTTAAAGAGCATACACTTGCCAAAAGTAATCAATATACAGTATGTAGTATCATCAAGGTGTAAAAATTAGAAGCATATTATAAGTAGAATATTACAATATGACTTGATATTTTGCAGTAAGTTTTATAATATGTTGGTTAAAAATGCACCTATGTTTTATAAAAGAACTGAATATTGTGCCTAATATTACATGCAAGTTAGCTGCATAAAATATGACTTTTAAGGTGTGTCTCTCTAAGTTTTACACTTGGTAGTGAGCTCAATAAACCGCACAAAAAGTTACTTTTGTATTTTCTAGAAAAAATAAGGAGCTTTGCTACTGTTGTAGAAATTTTGTTTGTTAAAGATTATTGGAATTATTTTAGATACTAGGAAAAAATACTGTAATACAGAATTTTCCACAAATATGTAAGGAAGATGATGTATATATGAGAAAACAACCTCTCTGAGCTAAAATGGGACCCATGATTTCTTACCTAAGACTTCAGAGTCATCATTTCTTGGAAAACTGGCAAAGTACTTGCTTAACTTGTGATACAGAGAAGTTTTACCAGGGCTTGTGTAACCTTAAAGAAGATGTCTAGCAGGGAGCTACTGTTCATTTGTCTTTTCTTATTTCACTCCAAACACTGGCTGCTTAGCTTCATTCTTTTTCCCGTGAAGGGAGATTCTGAATTAAACACAAAATCCTTCCTCCTGTCCACTAAAAGGCATACAATTAACAGCTCAGAAATGGTTTCCAGTAAACAGCAGTGAATCTGCTGTGTGGAAGCTGACAATACATCTAACAACCCTAAATGCTGTCTTGGGCACCTTTGATGCTTTTGCTTTCCATCCTTCTGGAAAAAAACTACGACTATTTGAAGAATAGAAAAACAAGTAGCATTTAAAATCTTCTGTCAACTGAAAATTATGTCCAAAGGCAGTGGTCAAGTGTTACCAATCCATTTTTGAGCACATCTGCATAATCCTGCACTTTAGCTGGTAGTTACTATTGCTATATTTTACTCTCAAAACAATGGATTAGATTCATCCCAGTTGGCCTTAGGAACACAGGCTTTCCAGTCAGTGGAGAGGAAGGCCGTGGAGAAGAACCACACATCCTCTTTCCCTGTGAAGCAGCCACCACCACCACGATCCACAGCAGACTCACAGAGGCACAAGAAGAAGCTACCAAGGACATAACTTCATTTACAGCCTTTTCTGGAAGACCTCAGCTGTGCAAATCCTTATGAACAGCCAAACAGAATGTAATATTCTTCCTCTGAAAAAGGAAAAGTAGTTCTGACACCTGCTTCTCACCAGGTGTGTTGGGGAGAAAGCCCTTGTAAAAAGCTGACCAAGGGAAGGCTTTAAGGTTCAATTTGCTTATACCTGTGTTTTGGAAAAAGGACTTGGTCTAATAACCCAAAAATTCAAATTTTATGAGCTTGGAAACTTAAAATCACCCTCAAAATGACTAGTTCAATTAAAGTATTTTAACTAAGCAAGAACTTGTTCAATGACGTAATTCCTTTCCTCAAGGATAGATACAAATAAAAGACAGAAGAATCTTGGCAGATTGCATACACTTAGAAACTTAATGGAAACATTCTGTACATGAGAGATTACATGTTTACTTTGGGTTTGTCTGGGTTTTTGAAAGCTTCTGTTTAGCTGAAGAAAATTTTGCTTCAAAGTACGATAGAGGTACTTTCTTGTCAAGGTACTGGTTTTGTAAATAAAAACCCCTATACCAGAAAGGTACTAAAAAGTTCTAAAAGTCTGTGTTTTCTTTCTATCTATACTAAAATTATCACAGAAAATTTTCAACTAATTTTCAGAGTCTGGTACAGTACTGTCAATAAAGCTTTTCTGCTCAGTTGACACAATCACATCTTTCATACACTTCAGTAGATCCCATTTCTCTGTATTTCTTGTTTCTTCCACTAAGACTCACTATAAGTCAGTCCCATTTAATTTTTCATAATCAGGCTCTCCTTTTACCAGTGCTAGCTTCTGCTACTAAACTTATTCTAAACCAACTTTCTGTTTCCTTTTATTCATTCATTTTAAAATTGTGTGTAGAATTTTGGTTTCACCTCTCAAGTCTTTCCTGAAGATTCTTTTTGTTATAATGATGGCTAGATCTGTGCACGTTCTAGAGGATGTCTGTAACATTAAAATTATGTAACTTATAAAGCAAGGTATTAAAAACCAGCAAGCTGAGGAACTTGAAGTGTCTAGCTGCACTAAAACTCACAAACTGTTCTTTAGGTTGTTTTGATTAGCTTGGAAATTCTCAAGGGATGTTCTTAATCCTATATTTGGATACTAATATCAAAAGAACTCAGTTGTGTTTTACATCCTCCAGTTAAAGCACCAAAACACAGGTTTATTCCTTGCAAAACCAAAGTTTTGTCTATTGATTTACAGAAGGATTTTGTAAAAACACTACCCTTTTTATCCATTTGACCAACTCATACATGGTACAAATCCCCACCACAGAAACTCACAGGTCAAGAATATTGTAATGTCACACATTAAAATACCTAAAGCCAAGCAAAATAATAACCACAATTAATTTTTTCCTAATACAGCAGAATTAACAGCATCATTTGTATTTAAGACTGAGATCTTTAGTCTAGACTTCCAATGTTCCCAAAGATTCAGGATTGAAATGTCATGTAAATGATTCTAAACTCTTCGGCTGCTAGGCACAATAATAGTATTTATATACAGATAGCATTTTAAATAATCACCAATTTAAGAATATGCTTTAATGACAAGATAGCAGAAACTTCTGTTCTAACTACAGGAAATCACTTCCCTATTACCACCCTTTGAAGTAGTGAATGGTGAACTACAGACTGTGTAATACTTTTCATGATGTTTTGTAATACTTTTCAGCAGAGAAGTATGTTATAACTTATTATACGGTATTTTATTCACCAGTGAAAGGTAGTAACTCTTGAACTGCACCCAGAGCCTATCCAGTTGTTCTGAACAGAAGAGACTAGTACATTCAGCTGAAATTGCAAAGAATTAAGGTGGCAGATGGTAATTACTGGTCCTGGAGGTAACCCTGGGTAAAGGTGGTTAGAACTTCAGTTTAATGTCTCATCTATGAGCTATTGCATTCATGACGTAAAACTATTGCATGTTTATATGGGAATGTGGCTCATTATGGACACATTAGAAGAAAAAATACCAACTTTTTTTGTCCATTTCTTTTCCAAGAAGAGACTTGATTAAGCCATGAGATAATGATAGACCAAAATGGTATGTGTATCACCAGATGAAAAGCCCTTTCCATATGTCTACAGTGTCAGGGATGAAAGTCTAATTTCCATTTCATTATATTTCAGATTTTTACCAATGATGTGATGGCTATTTACTTGACGTTTTATTCCACAGTATTAAAAACATGAGACACAGGATTGAATCCATGAGTCTCATCCTGAGTTTGTGCACATGGAAAATAGAGAAAGAGAGACTTTAAGGTAAATAAACAGATTCAGTTTGAGATGTGGAGTTTTATAAGTCCCTTGCAACTTAAGAAACTCCAGCAACCCAAGCAAAATGATTCTTCTAGCATATGCTATTCCTGCCCTTTAACTAGAAGCAACCAAGTGAAGGACAATGAAGGCCAGTTATATATGCTCTCTGACAACTTCAAAGCACTAACCACTACAGTAATATATATAATGCTGAACACCAAAAACACAGGTTTCAAAGTAGTTATGTAAGTAAAAGCACTAGACTCTGAAATCATACTTCCTGTATCTGTTGATAATATTTAAAATTGTCCCAGTAGTAAACTTTCCCGATTCTTAAAAAATGAAAGGCATCAGAAAAATAATTCTGGTATGTTGCTTTTAATACTACAACTCATGCATCACATTCATGGCTGCAGATTAAAAATACAGAGTTGCTAAAAGACACTGAGAGAAAGATAATTATCTACTCACAAATATGATATTTCTCTGCACTAATCACAAAGATGCCAAAACATTTCATTTGTATTTTCCTTTTATATCAAAGTATTAATCTGAAGTAAAAAAGAAAAGACTTTTACCATTCTCTAACGTTTGCTCTGCCTTGCTGCCCATTTCACAAATTCATCCTCATATTAGCCGGACGTAATTGTTCTGGACTGCAGTATTTAGTCCACCCACCAAGTCTGAGACCAATGTTACTATACAACTGTCTTTAAAGGAGTGTTCCCAGAATCCCAAACTGTGGTAGATATTAAAAAGATTAACCAAGTTTTCATTTTATAAATGAAAATAACTTTTCTGTGTACTGAAGACTGTTTGTTTAGAATGGTTGTAAAAACTGTAAAATTACATGCAACTGAGTGGGAAATGATCCTGTAAGTGTGGGATGTTTAATTATATATCAAGAGGAAATTACACTGGTTTTCTTTTTCCCTTTATGCAGAGGTTTGTTAAACCACTTCAAACTCTGTTACCCTGAGCCATCTACCATTTCTGTGATTTTTTGGTTATTTTATTAAATGCATTTTTACTTCTTCCTCTAATACTCTTCAAATGCTTACCGCTTCTGTGATTTACCCCACTGACAAGTCCATTATAGAGTTAACATGCTCTTCCCAAAAGTCTTTTTTTCACCTGCGACAACTTAGTCAAATTTAAATGTTCTAAGCATTAGGCCCAATGTCCTAACCAGTTTCTTTCTTGTTTCTCTGAATCAGGAATGGAAAATTAGAGGTGTTTTTCAGTAACAAATCAATTATTCTGGAAAGAAACTTGTCCAGAAATACAGACTACATATTTGCAGACTACCCCATTATTCTTTTAACCTACCAGCCTTTGGATTCTGATGTTGCACTCTGAACCATTACCAAAAAAACCCCCCAAAAATTAATTAAAAAATTTACTTGCAGAACAAAAACATCCAGATCCAAAAAATTATAGTCATGAATTAACTGTGCACATGCATGCTGGGAACAGAACTTATAACTGACCCTAACAATACTATTCCATAAAATGTTCAGTGAAGGAGAATGCCCACTATGGGAAAATGCTGTTAAGATTTGTATGCTTTTAAAGGGAATCAGTTAAAGGATTGGCTTGCAAGCTCTTCAGAAAACCATGAACTTTTCCACAAATTATGCCTTAAACAGATCAAGGTAATACTGGGGCAGTAACACTCACAGCCACTATAGATAAGAAAGCACATAATGCTGGTTTGCAATACCTGATGGAGAAGTGGCTCAATTTAAGAGATCACTTACAAAACAAATGGTCTCAGACATCTTCAAAAGGTGAAAAAATGCAAGATACACACATATATGAAAACATTCCTCCTATTTCCAGATATTTTAGAATATTACTTGCTGTTTCCACCAAGACAAAACGTGTACTGTAACTAAGTGTCTCAAAATTCTAAAGGAAAGTCAAGTATATAGTGTCATGTGTATTACTCATAATGCTAGAGCAGTACTTGTTGGAATGTGTCATGGCAATTCTGACATTCATTTTTTAAAGGTACTTGTCAATGGAGTAAGAAGACAAAACTATATCCTTCAATTTAAACTGAATGTCGTCACCAATTCTTTATTCATAAAAATGACAAAATAATAGTTGTAGTAAAGACTTAAAGAGATCTCAATGTTTTTATAAGCTCTCTCAGAGAATGCAATACATTAGAAGATCTTAGGCATCAGAAATGTCTAAAATCAATCCTAAGTCTTCTATAGCGATCACTATAAACCTCTATGAAACTTACATACAATAAAATGAAAAATTTCCTAAGCAATATCTGAATTCTTGAATACAAATGTTGACAATGTATTTCTAGAGTTCAGAACATCCCTCTCCTCCTCCCACTCTTCACTGCTCTTATAAAAGATGCCATAGTGATATGAAAACATGTTTCAAAAAAGTCCGAAGGGAAAAGTTTCCTAGGGTCTTTGAAATTCCTCCTTTTCCTATTTCTTTACAGATTTCTAACACCAACACTGTTCCTGTAGTTTCTCAAAAAAAAGCAAAAATAAAAATACCCTCTAGGTATAGTCTTTAGATTTTCTGTTATACTTCTCAGGTTCCTTTTGGCTTTTGAAACAAATGCAAACTGAAATCTACAGTTATATTACCAACTGTATTTTAGTTTTAGTTAATCTTTCGGCTGAAGAAGTAGATGGTATTTGCCCACACTAATGCCCACACTTACAAGAATCATATAGGGAAGTGATTTAATGAATTAAATAACCAGAAAATATTTCATCTTTTTTTTTGTCTATTTTTTTATTTAATTTTAGGCACCAAAACAAACAAACAAACAAAAAAGCACTGCTTCTGGTTCCTATCTCTATAATGAAAAGCATCAGGCAACGAGCTACCACCTAATCTATACGAAAAATTTGCTGCAACATAAGCTCTATCTCCATTTATCCCCTTTTAAGTAAAGATAAAATTCCTCCAAGCTAGGGATTCCATAATTTTCATAACAAAATCAAGATGAATTTTAGAATACTTTTTACATGATAATGTTGATCAAGCAGTTAAATTTTTGGCCATGGATGAGTCAAGCTGTTCAGAGATACGGGATCATTTATTGTCAGGCTAAAAAAATAATCCTTGAGCTAGCCTGCTTATTTTAACAGACCTAATTACAAAATCAAGTGTTGCTCCACCACCTAATTCCTAAAGGAAGAGCTATATGGCCCAGAAGTGTTTTCCGCCATGCAAGTGATGCGAGATATGAGTTCAAATTTTGTCTCCTGCACATATGTGTTTTCCTGTATTTTTATGTCATTGTTGTCCTTGGCTCTTCTTCTACCATCTCTAAGATCATTCTTGCTATGTACAATTATGGTAAGAAAACACCTAAACTTTTCATGTAATCCTAGCCAAGAGTTACTCAACAAACTATGCTCTAGGAAGCACTGAATATCAATGCTAAGAATTGTCTAGCATCAGAATCAGAAAATCTACTCAGCACAAGCATCTCTGTTATTTCTAGAAACAAGAATCATGATTTTTTTTTCTTTACATTTCAGCCTGATGTGTGTTGAGGTGTTGAGTTTTTTGATTGCTCTGCTGCATGTTCCTTGCTTAAGAAACACCTGTGCTTACTACTGGTGGTAATGAAAGGTCATGGACCCTAAGCCAGAAGTTTCTGCTGTGTGTAGTATCCCTACACTGCTTGCACCAATTTGAATAAGAATGATCTGTATTTAAAATGCTCTTGCAAATATTAAGTTTGGCAACTGGTAAGTACTATAGCCCTCTTTAATAATTAATATTCATGAAATGATGATAAGTGTCAATACCTTGCTCTTAAAGTACTTGTTGCGTTCAACACAGGCACTACTATGGACAACTTAAACTCAGAGCAAAAAGATTTGTGAAAAGGCTTATGACCTTCTTCCTACTAAAATGTCCATCCCCTAATTAAGCAATGCATCTGATAGTCATTAACAGGAATGAGATAATGAATCACTTTCTCTCTTCTTTGCTAATTTGCTGTAACCAAGCGGCTAATGGATGTCAGAGCTGAGTGATTGCACTGATTATAGTGATTTATAGTTGCAACAAAACAATTTAAAACCATTCTGATTATTCATGTTAAAGATGCTTTATGTTTTGTTTACTAAATGTTTTATGTTCCCCCTCATGCCCCTCTACACAGAATAAGACAGGTCTTCCTGGAAAACTTGAAAGTTCTAAGATTTTTTTTATTGTTTCAGAGTAAGGCATTTCATTTTGTTTATAAAAAAAAAGGTTTACCCAGTAGAAATGAAAAGCCTTAGGGTGGAAAGAAAACTTCAGTGGTGTCTAGTTCAAAAGAAGACGGAAATAAGAGGAAATAAGGCAAACTTCAAGCCACTTACCTTAGGGCTCCCAGTCCCTTCCTCATTCTCTGCAGACACATCAGTAGCCAGTATCTCTGCTTTGATGATATCCAGAGCCCTAAGAATCCAGCTGTGTTGCCGTTTGATTTGCCTCTGTAGTTCTTTCCATTGACTTGCAATCATCTGCAGCATGTCCTTCAGTCCTTCTCCACAATGAAGGGGTAAAAAGTAAAAGCTGTAAACTCAACAGCATCTTTAAACATTATCCTTTATTCAAATCATTAGCAGGATATTTAAAATAATAAATGCAACAGGAATTTTAATATGTTTTGTCAACAATAAATCAAAGCATTACTATAGTTCATACTGCAAAACAATGCTGTAGGGTCAGACATTTCTCTTAGTCATCATTAAATTTTGATTATGCTTCCACTGACAATTTTGAGAGCAAAACTCCACATAAACTGCCATTTCTCTGCAGTAGGGAACACTGTGGTAATCTTCCCCTCTAATATCTGGTCTTTATCTTGAAACATTTTGTAATATTCCAAAGATATTTTTCTTCCCTCCAAATTCTTTAAATATTTAAATTACCAATTTCTACATCTATGGTGACATGCACTACTCTTCTTTGCTATGGCTATCTTTTTGGAATTATACATAGAACTCAGTAATTTCCTGTAGCTTTCAATTTACACAGATCTGTCTGGTGCTGTGAAACAACAGAGGTACACGTATAACATAATCAGAAAACAGTAGACCAAAGAATAACTTCAATGTGGATGAAAAGCATGCTAAGTAGGCCAAAATTAAGATGGCACTCTGTAGCAGTATGTGCTGATTAAAACCCTATTATCAGACAAGTCACGCAAACATCTGAAAATATAGGAGGTAGTGGGGATAAAGAGAAATCAGTATATCTCTCTCCTTCCTCTCCATTTAGGGCCTCTGCAGAAAAAGAGAAGCCTATCCAAAGGAAAAAGGAACTTTTAATTTTAATCTAGTCCTCATAAATATATTTAAATCAATGTAAGAATTAGTTTAAGTGGTAAAATAAAGTTCTACCAATGCAATTACCCATGCAGAGTATGTAAATACATATACATATATATATATATTTGAAATCCTAATTCATTATCTTAATGTTATTTCCATAGCACCTACATCAGAGAACATGTCAGTGTGAAGTTTTCAGTGATGTGATTTCAATTGAAACTCAGCTGAACAGCAAGACCAAAATAAAATGAACAGACTATTTGCAGGCAGTATTTCATTTTATAAGTATCACTGCATTGTATGCAGTATATGAAACATTTATAAATCTTGAAGGTCAATCTGATAATGTAAATATTAATAATACATAAGGAAGTGAATATATGCAGTAATTTACAGCAATGCTTCTTCATTCTTTAATAGTCTGGAGACATAAAGCCTAGCAATATTTCAGAAGGATTTACCTGATTTGTGAGATACAATAAGCTCAAGAAGTTGGCGTCCTTCTTCTACCACTGCTTCTTTTAAACCACAGTGGCTATCTACATTCAACTTAAAACTCTGAAAAAAAAAAAAAAAGGAGAAAAAATAAGAAAAAGAGAGGAAAAACCTCAGCATCAGACATTGGAGAGGCAGTTATCATAAAACACAAAATTACTTGCTACTTTTTATCAAGAACCACATCCCTATTTACCCAATAGCCAAACTAATTTGTGATACTAAAAGCTATTGATATTTTGGATCTGGGCTCAAAATGTTTCCATTAGATCAGCAAAGTGCATCTGTGTTGAAACAGCTGACAAATCTAGACATTCATTAGGTTTTATGAAAAGTCACAACCCGTAGGCTATATCTGGAGTAAGAGTGTTCTATAAAATACACTAAATTTATGTCACCACATATGAGCTCTGTTTTTTTCAGATTTCTTTGAAATGTTGGTGATAGCACTATTTATGAAACCATAAAAAAATTATAGCATTGAATATATTGGCCTTATGTGCACTCATACAAATCTATTAATACTGTGTTCCCGAGTTAACACTCACATTCATTTTCAAAGAACAAGTCAGCCTACTTTAGATCTCTGGATTCTTAATGTGCAGAGAAAGTATTTTTCAAACATTTTTTCACTAATATTTTTGTTAGTTTACAAAGGGTCTCTGCTTTAACAGTCAAAAATATTTTCCCTCCTTTTTTTATTTTTACAAATTACATTAAAATCTAGTAACAAAGAAAGAAACTAGAAACATGGTATAAGTTATACCATTTAATACACCAACGGTAACTTGAATAATTTTTTTAATTATTTGCTAAAGTTTCTCACTATGCTTGCCTGTAAGAAAGAGAAACAAAATGAAGTCGAGAAAAGGGTACTTGCTGTATTTAATAATAAATTGTGTGAATTTCTGAACACATATGTGCAACACTTTCTTTTTGAAATGTCTGTGGAATAAATGGAAACGATACATGACCACTTGGAAAAAAAGAGCTTTTCCTTCTCTTGAGAATGAGTTAACCAGCAGAGATGAAAGGACACTTTGCAAGTGCACATTTATACTCTCCAAATGCTAGTGACCATGCTAATACTGGAGTAGCAGATACCACAAAATACTCTAAAGCCATCAATTTTTAGGGAAACAAACATTTTCTTTCTCTCCCAACCTCTGCAGTCAGCCTGATTGGCATAATAGAAAATAATATTGCCAGAACTGAAATAAAATGAGATACTTTTACTGTATTTGTCAGGGTTGAAAGAGGGATGTTGCTCAGACACTCTTAACAGTATCAGGCAGCATTGTAGCTGACAGTGACAGAATGTTTTTGATAATTCTCCATTCAAATAAAGAGGAATAAACAGGAATTTTGCTACCTTCACCATTTGTCTAGTCCAATCTCCTTGTATGGACATCTGAATATACTGTTTTGTACCAGCTGTTGAACAACTCGGTCAGCCAAGAAAAGTCGAAAGGGAGAAAGGATGCCTAGTTTATGTCTGTCCTTTTCTTAAATCTAGAGTTTTATGAACCCAAATCTAGAAATCCTTTGTCCTTCGTAAGAACATGTCTGAACAAGCACTGACAGTATTTAATTTACTGTTTACTTAAAACAGGCTTGTACTGAATAGTTTGTAATCATGCACTTCACAGGAAATGCACTGTGCATGTGTCTCACACAGCAAAAGAGAACCTAAAGGACCTGAGAGTAGGTTGTGTAATTTCATATAATTGAAGTCGAGTATAGATGCAGCTGGATATGGCAGTGTCTCGAGATGATGTGGATGTGTTTGATAGGAAAATTGGAAAAGATGAGGTATTCTTTTTCATTAGGAAAAAAGAGAGAGACTTGCTGTCCTAGAAAAGATTCATTTAACATAATGCACCAGATAGTACAATACAGCTTGATTTTCAGGTGCACCTATTAACCAGTAATAATGTTAAACTGAAGAAGCAAAATATGACGAATAAGATGGGGCCAAACTTTTGGGTTTTGACTAGCAATATTCTCCTTGTGCAAAATTCTTATTTTATGGATAAATTATGTGTGGCACAAATACCATAAACATACATGAAATTTAGTGGAAATAAGCTTTTGTCATCATATAGGCATCATGTCATGGCTTAATCCCAGCCAGCAACTAAGCACCATGCAGTCTCTTGCTTACTGCCCCCTCAGTGGGATGGGGGAGAGAATCGGAAGGGTAAAATCTAGAAAGTATGTGGGTTGAGATAAAGACAGTAGGGAAAAAAAAAGCCACATGCACAAGCAAAGCAAAATGAGGAATTCATTCACCACTTTCCATGGGCAGGCAGGTGTTTAGCCATCCCCAGAAAAGCCGGGCTCCGCTATGTGTAACAGTTACTTGGAAAGACAAATGCTGTAACTCCAAGCAACCCCCACCTTCTTCCTCCGTCCTCCAGCTTTATATACTATGGAATGGAATATGCCTTTGGTCAGTTTGGCTCAGCTGCCCCAGCTGTGTCCCTTTCCAGCTTCTTGTTCACCCCAGCCTACTTGCTGGTGAGGTGGCACGAGGAGAAGAAAAAGCCTTAATGCTGTGCAAGCACTGCTCAGCAGTAGCTAAAACATCCTTATATTGTCAACACTATTTTCAGCAGAAATCCAAAACATAGCCCCATACTAGCTACTATGAAGAAAATTAACTCTATCCCAGTCAAAACCAGAACACATTAAAAGGAGAGAACTATTCATGTAAGCATAAATACAGAGGTGAAGGAAACTGTCAGTTGATGTAGTAAAGTATGAGTTTTGAATTTAAAATTATATACACATACATAATTTCTTACAGCTGGTAATTTCCTAAGAAAAATTAATAACTGGACAAAGAACACTGGAAAGAGCCCTCAACCAATGCTCAAGGTTTCTCATACCTGAATGGCTGAAAATGTGACACAAGAAAAAGACAAGGGTTGAAAATGTAACAAATATTACATGTATATACAAGGGAGAGAGGCAAATTTGCACAGCTAAGGATAAAATCAGACCAAATATTTGGATCTGAGGAAGACCTTCAAACACAGGGGTCCTATCCGATCCTGGATGTTTCCTGTCCCCTACTGTTTACTTATGGCATTTGGAAAATTGTAACTCTAACAGCGTGTGACCCAGGTATTCTGTTCCCCTCCTCCTCTGATCTTCCCTGATAATGCATCTGAAGGGAGGAAAGGAGAAGAGGAGGGAAGTCAATTAATCAAAGCCATTTTTCCAGACACATTTGCAGCTATAGAGCAGTCTAAATATCACACATGAGCACATATACATTATGGAAAATGCATGTGCATTGGCCTGACAGCAGCTTTTTAAGCAACACATTAATGTCATCCCTCACACTATAGTGTATATAATGTTGTTTACAAGCTGCAACAAGCAAATTTCCTTATGTGGTTCTGTGCACTTTTCCCAATCACCATGTACCTGTATATTACTATCAACTGTTCTTATTTAGCAAGAAAGGAAAAGTGAAACAGGAACCATGCAGTTTTAGAAAAGCTACAGAACTGTAAACAGGAATAAAGACTCCAAGAGTGTAAATACAAAGCCCCAAGAGTGCTATCTTCTGTTGACAGCACAGGGGCAAGGAGCTCAGCCTTCATAATATGAAGCTGTCCCCTGATTTTCAGAAACTTATTGATCTACCAGACAACAATAGTGCAGAACCTCCATGAGGAAAAAAAGCATAATCTCCTTATCTGTGCTGGACTCTAAAAATAAGAGAGAACTTTCCCAGAATATAATAATCTCCCTCTCATCTTATTTGTCTTTATAACTGGGGATGAGAAAAAAACAGTTTGAAAAAAAAAAAAAATTACTCTATGTTCCCCATAGGATTTGTGGTTGTAGCTACTTATATTTAGGCAACTACTACTGAGTAGCTATCCAACACTATGTACATATTGAGCTGATATGCAACCTTTTGCTGTTTTGTAACCCTCTGTTCTTAGAAAATCTTTGTAATTTGGTAAAACACAATCTGGGTCCTGACCTATTTACATCTGCAGTAAGGACAGACAACTAGCAATTGGTTTTGGTTTTCAGAGGCACAGAGACTTTGCATAAGAATGATTTTTTTCTATTTTTCTTTTTTTTAAGTCATAATGTATCCAACTGTTTCCAGTATACTGTCTCTGAAACACAAAACAGCAACTAGGTATCATGTTAACCTACAATATAAATATATAAATACATAAATATAGTTTGGATGATGCAGCAGTTTGCACCTATTGCCACATTAAGACATTAAGTATTAAAAAGAAATATTTCAATTTTCTCAGTCAAGCATACTATTAGCATGTGGGGGGTACTGGGGTACATGTGAAAAACAATTTTCTTGAGGTTCATTTATAATGTTTTTAAATAACTGAAAGAAATATTACTGCTTCTAGGGTGTTTATTTTGTAGAGCAATGGTACAGACAATTAAAAATTAACTGACTGTCCTGGATTCTATGATTTCAGAATTTGAAAAAGAAAGCTTAAGTTAAAATTTCCTAGCAGTATTTTGCATTTTTTGAGAAATGTACACTATTACTGAAATATGGACTTCTATATTTAGGTACAGTAGGATGGATGTTTTGGCTAAGAATGTAGCACTTTTAATTATAACACTCACTGTGACAGATGCAATTTGGAGTGAAAATTAGAGTGATGGTAACAGTTTCTGATGGAAAAGTTATGTGATTCTTTTGACTGAGACAACCATAGAAGGATAACCAAACGCCCACAAATATTATCAGAAATCTTATGTTTTAGAGATGGAGACAGTTTAAACATGCAATAAAGCTCTAAGAACACAAAATAACTAAAGTGTGTAACTTATTTTTTAAAAACATGCTATATACCAATAATCAGCCAGAAAAAAATATTATTTTGAAAATTCAATTTTAATTTTTTTTATTAAATTATCACATTTTATTTGTCATAAAAGGAATAATACTTAAAACAGTTCTTGAAAATTTATTCTTATATGCTTAATTTATGCGTACTTTTGCCAGTCTTTTGGTCCTGACCTTTCCATAACTTGCTATGACAAAATACCTAGATATCAAGTAATGAATTCAACTTTTGGTTATGGTCTTTATTCTTTTTTTTTCTTTTTTTTTTCCCCCTTTTTTTTTTTTTTAACTTGAGGAGTTCTGATGACACAGATTCTATGTGGTCAGTGCCTACTATTTCAGTTAAGAATTTGAGTAAATAATTTAAGAATTTGAATAAATAACCTAATAAACCATGTAATAACCTGGTGGTATTTTCAGATTCATGAACACTACCTATCACTGATATTCAGTGTATCAAAAAAACAGCTAATACATAAGTTGTCCTTATATTAACATGCAGCTGGTCATACTCTTAGCGTTTAGGAAAGCCTTATGGTTTTTTTAATCAAGACTATAAAGCTTGCTTACTATTAAGTAAGTATTACTAGGATATGATTTCCTGGGAACTAAATATTATATGTGACATGGTTCCAGTCAAAGTCTCCTTTGTCCACATTTTCCATAAAATCTAGGTGACTACAAATAATTTTTTATTTTCTTCTTTTAATCTGTATTTCTATCTGTTAAACAGAACACAAGCACTATGGAAATGCTATATGTAGCACCATAGTCAAGATTGAGTTTTACCACAATAGGAGGGATTTCACCTTTGCTTTTTAAAGACAATATGGGGCATTTCATGCCACTAGCATCCGTAGGCAGATAAGAATGGTCAAAATAACAATATTGCTGTCTATGTTGGTTCACAGTATCAGGTTATAATCTAAAATGCCTTTAAAATTGACATAAAACTGATCTGGGAACCTCCCTAATAAAATCCCATAATCATCATTGCATACTGGCATTATGCCACTGTAGATTTAGATCAAATGTAAGATGATTTAGCTGCTCAGATAGTTTCTCTGTGTAAGTTTATCATTCACTTAAACATAATATTAACTGAACATTCTGATATTAAAATGCTTAGTAATGAGCTAACTATAGCAACCCTGGGAATGATTTTGCCTCCTGATCACTCATACACATTCTCTGTCTTTCACTTGATCTGCATGTACTTTTTTGTCTGGGAGGAATCAACCACATTTATGAGAAGACAAAGTGTTGGGAGCTTAGTAAAGAGCGAGTAAAATATGTCTACAAATGGAAATGGTAGAACAAATAAGAAAAAAATACTCACTAAGTGTTAATTAAAAGAAAGGGCCAGTATTATCTACTTATATTCCATGACTCTGAACACCAAGCAGAAAGAAGACTTAGTACATTATCAGGGGTTATAGTAGATGAAACTAATGGAATTAAATTAAGAAAGAGAAAATTTAAGTTAAATACCAGAAAAATTTCCACAGAAAGTCAGATCTATTAGATTGTATGATAACCTCCTAAGGGAAATAGTGAAAGCCCTGATCCCTTGAAACCATTAAATTTAGACTGGATGAAAATGTGAAAGTAAGGATTGCAATGCACTGACGGAGCAGTAACTGAGCTCTTTCATATGCCACAGAGTTTGTGATGGGCCAGCAAAACTAAATATGAAGGGCAGGCTCCACTCCAGCAGTCCTATAGTAATTCATACTTTTGTAAAATTACCTCACCCCTTTCTTCTCTGTCACAGCTTCTGCCGCTACAGTATTAGATAATCAAAGTTTTTCCCTTTGTTACCTCGTAAACATGAATAACAGTCTTCCTCATATTAAATACTTTAGGTCCCTCAGTTTGTTTCTCATTCCTCATTGTGTTTGTCATCTTTTAGGTAATTTAGCCAAGTTTTGAATGCATAATTTTAGATGTGGAGAAAAAGGATAGTTAGCCCCATTCTCTAGGAAGCTTATTTTTCAGATTTAGAAGACAAATTCACGTAAATTCTTCTGCTGCCAACTTTAATTTATTTTCTGTGATTCAGTATGTAAATTTCTCTTTGATTTTGTATGTCTAAACATTTTACATTGTCAAAAAAAAAACAAAAACACCTTCACATGAGGCTTCCTAAATTGAATCTCAGTTTGTTTATTATCAAGAGAGAATGAGGAATGGAAGAATGCATGCAGGAAATAACATGGGCAAAACAGTCATACAATAAAACAATTGCTAAGTTGTCATAATCATGGTGAATTGCACACACAGTCCACTATATACAATAGCCCTTAATAATTTCTCGCCTTCTTGAGCTGCTTCAAAATGATCTGCAGAAATCACATTCTTCTGACTCCTTGGTCTGCCTGATCTTACACATTTCTAGGTACACTTCTTCTACTTAGAGATACACCATGTCCTAAAACTATCTAATCAAAATATGTCCATATTCTATTGTCCTACCGTATGCAGAAAAAAAGTCAACCAAGAGATAACAGCTTTCCAAAGCAAAGTTCATGGGGCATTTGCAGTCTTAGCAAATATGGAGTTATCAAGAGAAAAGTAACATAGACATAAATAGTCTTTAAATATAAATTTACTAACAAGCAGATCAAAAAGCACACTCTGATATTAAATAACACTATGTAGTTTTAAAACGACCCTTGAAGGATTTTAGCTCTATTCAAATTTCAGGAGAATAAGAAGATGTTTTATGTATGTACAGATAAAAGGTTTTATGCAATTTAAAGGTGAACTAAAATGCCTTCTTAGCAAAATTCAGCTAATAAATTAAGATCTCAAATTATTTACCCAATTCACCTATAGAGTTAAGAAATGGGGAAAAAAAATAAATGTTGTAGGAGATGGAAAGAAAAACCTTTACCAAGCAAAACCTCCATTCATTCCCTGGATTTTCAATACGTCTGCTGAATGCTTTGGCATTGCAAACATCAAAACACAGACAGGAATTGTATTACTTCTAGTACTTAAAATGTGAATGATATTATGCCTCTGAGAGACATAGCAGAGAACCCATGGGAGTGGACCATAGCTCTTGGCAGGTAAGTAAAAGCAAATATAGTTTAAATGTTACTGAAAGTGTGCTTTTTTTTGTTTTCCTTTGAGATTCTGACATCATATTCTTTCAATGATTTCCAATCTCAGAATTTTATAAAAATAAATTTCATTTCACTTTCAAAAGCAATTTACTGACTACATCGATATTGATAATACATCATACTAAAACTTCAGGCAATAGCATGCATTTTAACAGACATAAAAATTACAGCTAACAAAGCTCCTACATAAACTTCATGCAGTTTATTAATAAAATAAACATTCTTTTAAAAAAATATTTAAAGGTGTTTCAAAAGTTGTTACAGTGATAAATTTCTGTAAAGAATATGACCAAGTTGCCATATATAAAGCTACAAAGCTTCTAAGTCAGAACTTTCATGAAATGCTTTTCACTGAAATTTTCTGATCAAGTTGGTTCAAAGCATTTTATAATGGCAGTTTAATTTCATTATATTATTATGGGCATTGAGTCCCCTGTATCCAAATCGTTTCTCCTACAGGCCAGACACACAACCCACTGGAATCCCTAACTTTCAGGACTCAGACTTACAGTATCTGCGTTTTGGGATACCTTGGCACCTAAGACCTTTACACCTTTGGGTGGTGAGACTTGAGAGGGGGTGAACATTTGTAACACTGACAAATAAGGTTTCCCTGCCTTGTTCAGCTTCACTGACAAGTCCAAATGAATTTAAACATTTTCCAAAAATTAAATTATCTTGGTTTAATGTTCTCAGCATTTGGCCTTTTTTCCCAAGAAAACTATAACAGATATTTAATACATACTCAGAGGAATATATGATGTGCTATATTAGAACACTGTGTTTTAAGGATCTCATCGCTTCCTCTTCCAAAGAAATAAACATTAGCTTAAAAGAATCCTGGATATTGGTGAAAATAAAATTCTTACTTTTTAAACCTCAAACATCATGAATCAAAAAAACCAAAACAACAGAGCAATACAGTTATTCTTGAGACACAGATCATACTCTATATTTTCCTATATCTAGAATACAAGACTTCAAAATCCTCACAAATTATACAGTTCAGATTTTGGGCATTACTATTTTCCTTTTTTCTTCTGTAGAAGAAGAGGTACTCTAGCATGCCTCTCTCTAGAGAAAGCTGCAGCTCTCAGAACCAGAAAAGCTGGGACAGCTTCCCATGGAGTGACTTAACAACTAATACATTACAGGCAGGCCCAGCAGAGCTACCTTTTATTATGGGGTCCTATCCCCTTCCTGTGCACAAGTATGTAAATCTGGGGCAGTAGCAAAGAATGTCCTGGAAAGGTCTGAACCAATCAAAAACCAAAATAAATACAATCAAGGTTAGGTATCTATAAATTTGAAAGGGAGGTTTAGAAAAAAGTAGTGCTCTTAAGTCTCCAGGAAAATTACAAAGAATCCATTTCTTATGCTTCAGGCTTGCACAAAATAAACCTCTGGAGTGGGACTGAGTGGTAGTAGCTGGTAGCAACAGTATAGGAGAACAGTAAATGAGCAGTCCTTTCCTTCATTAAAAACACCTACAGTAATAACAGATCTCCATTACAACAGATCTCCTACTTCTGTGCTGCTAGAACCATTATCAAGGCCTGCTCCTTCTCCTCACAAAGGTGAAGATTTGTGTCAGCTTTCCTTCATTGCATGACCTTATGAGAAACATCTGTATATCAAGTGCAGTATTTTTGTATTGGTCAGGAGAGCAGTGCTGTTATTAGCAGGATATATATCCATTCTCTCTAAGATAGATGATTTTTCTCTTGCTTAGTCTCTGAAAAAATTCAAAGAACAGTCCAAAGAGTTTAGAAACCTCTATTTTTCCCACTGCCAGCAAGTATCCACTCTCTGGCTTCAAACTATAACACAGGTAGAGCCAAATGTATTAAACTGACAGCAACATTTCCTTTTTATGTTCTCAGACACTTTAAGTCAAGAAACAGAAAAACTCACATTAGGTTATTTGGTTTACAGATTTTAAAAGCTGAATAATAGTCACAGCTGACAATATACATGTATTCCCTTTGTTTAAGTTTGCTGTCTTGCTTCCTATTAAGTCATTTTATTTGCCTGTGAAATCTGCTGAGTTTAGTCTGTATCTCTGATTAGTGTTTTGCGGACTGCTTCCTATATTAAAGGACATACATTCAGGAATTCATGCATACACAAAATGCCTTTCAAGATAAAAAACCCATAAAATTCAAAAATTCAAAATAACAATAGGCTAAACAAATTCAAACCAATGTCCTTAGAGAAACAAAAGATTGGTCCACTCATGGTGCTCAGACTCTTTAGCACCGTCACCCTGAAGTATCCTATATTTTAAGAAAAATATCTAAATTGGCTGCCATGGACATTGGAAATTCCCATATAGCAAAAGCACTATACATAACTTACCCATTTCAGAGGCTTTAATGCCTTTAATAAAATTACCATTACCACTGCCACCACAAAGACAGTCAGTAGATTAGCCCAAGGCATGTGTATTTAACCTTATTTTCAATGAGAACAGATATTTAATCCTTCTCTAAAATGACATTTTTCAGAAAATGAGATTTTCCAGGGAGATGAGAATGATTATTTTTTCAGACATAGGAAACTTTTTACAGAGACCATCAGTTATCATCGAATATCACAGAAGCATCATTACATCACCAACACAATTTCTTAACTGCAAAACTACAACTTATTTTCTGTATGAAAGAATTTGTTGTTTACAGCTAAGAAAGTGTTGAGCCATGACATGGCCAGATACATTCACAATGGACACAGAAAAATTCTTATTTCATTTCTCTTTAGATAATAAAATTCAAAACACGCGTATCTTAAGAAAAATTTGGTTCTAGAATGCAAATGACATCTAAATTTCATATACGGAAAGGAAGTAAATGCCAGTGTGAATCACCTTTTCTGATTTGTTTTGAAATACAGTGATGCTTGCTGTATGATATTTTTAAGACTGTAACAAGTAAAGTAAATATGGTGACTGAGAAGGTTAATATAATTAAAGAATTCTAGGCTAAAAAGAACTTCGATGTGGCACAAAGCTTGTGACTAAACTGGAGTAAAAATTACTGACAGAGGTCTAAAAAGAAAACCAAGAAATTATGATTCATGGAAATTATCAGTTAGCATATCCAAACCACACTTTGCACTCTAATAACTACATGCATTCCTAGCCACTTGTACTTTGTACAGAACGATATTTGTTATTCTAGTTTCAACTAAAAAGAAAGCATATTTTTGCCTAAAAAAACAAAATCCAAGAAGCAAATATCTGTTGTGTGAACAATTAATTGTTTTTTTTTCCTCAAGGAGGACATCCTCTTCCTTTCCACAAGTGACAAACAACTCCTCTTTGTGCTATCTGGAAAAATAGAAAACTGCCAGCTGCCATCTTTTCTAAAGATATCTTATATCCACTGTTACAATAAGAGTAAAGTAAAACAATGAGAAAAGCCCTGCAGAGGACTTGGGGATATTAGTGGCTGAAAGGCTAGACATGAGATGGCAATGGGCACTCACAGCCCAGAAAGCCCACAGCATCCTGGGGCTGCACTGAAAGCAGTGTGGTCAGCAGGTCGAGGGAGGTGATTCTGCCCCTCTACTCTACTCTCATGAGAGCCCATCTGGAGTACTGCATCCAGCTCTGAGGTCCTCAGTACAAAAAAGATATGAACCTTTTTGAAAGCAGGTCCAGAGGAGGGCCATGAAAATGATCAGAGGGATGGGAGCACCACTCTATGAGTAAAAGCTTGACAGTTAGAGTTGTTCAGAGACCTTATGCCAGCCTTTCAGTACTTGAAGGGGGCTTATAAGGAAGATCACAGACTCAGAATCACAGACTAGTTAGGATTGGAAGGGACCTCTGGAGATCATCTACTCCAACCCCCAAGACAGAAACAAACTTTTTAGTAGGGCCTGTAGTAATAGGACTAGGGTTCATGGTTTTAAACTAAAAGACTGTGGATTTATACTATATAAGGAAGAAATTTTTCACCAGAGTGGGCACAGGTTACCCAGGGAGGTTGTGGATGCCCATCCCTGGGAACAGTAAAGGTCAGATTGAAAGGGACTCGGAGCAATCTAATACAGTTGAAGATATACCTACTCATTGCAGGGGGTATAGGCTAGATGAACTTTAAAGGTTCCTTCCAACACAAACTATTATATGATTCTATGATTTGCTCTCCTTGAAATTACAAACTTCAGTGTAGGCAGGTTACAGCCATGATATTACTCAAAAGGACAAAAGGGAACAGCCACTTCGAAAGAAACTGCATCATCATGGGAAACTCTGACCATTCTTTACCTGGTTTTGAAGAAAAAATGCAAAATCTGTCATTACTTTTTCTCTCTTCTTTGTTCCCTGTACTCTAGGTTTCAGAATTTTACACAAACTCTTAAGAGGAAGACTGTTAGGGCAGAAGTGCCTGACTACTAATTCCAGATTTTATCTCTGCTGAAAAATATTGTTTGCCAACATCTATTAATAATGCAAGAAGGGCATAAGTTAAAATAAAGTAAGTAAATAAGTAAAATATGATCTTTTTCATTTTCAGGTTCCCATTTAAAAGTCTTGTATTACCTAGCTCTAAATATGACACTAAACACAGAAGTGGCTAAGGACAAAAGACCTAAGAGCGCATCATAATACAGTGCACAACTAGAAGTTGTGAAGCAACAAGAAAACAAAGTACTGTTTTAATAGCAAAGGAAAAAGAATTAAAAGTTTTAAGGCTCAGCAAATATATATATATATATATATATATATATATATATAGAGAGAGAGAGAGAGAGAGAGAGAGAGAGAGAGAGAGAGAGAGATGACTGCTTATTGTAGCAAAATGTTATGCCGAACCAGGGAACTCAAAGAAATAAAAAGTCATATCCTTATTTTCCAAAGCAAGATTTTGGTGCTCAACAGTCAGTGCTTGAGAGAAGATTAAAAATTTTGAATTAAGAAAGATAATAGTATGGAAAAGAAAAGCTTCCAAAATAAGTGGGGGAATATAAAAAAGGAGGATGGGAAATGCTTCTAAGCCTGGGAAAACATCTAAGATAAATTTTCTAAATACAAGAATAAAGTAAATATTTACCTCTTTCTACAAATAAAAATTAATAATTAAAACCCCCTAACAAACAAATAAGCCTTTGTTTCATTTGTTAACTCGAAATGTGAATGCAAAGATGGACATCAAAACAAAGAGTGTGAGAAAGGCTTTATGTGAACATGAACATGGTAGCTACCATGACACTGTCTATGGTGGAATGAAAACCTTCAAAATCTGATGGTGCCAGAAGTGTGAGACCACATACTTTACATGACAAAATTAGATAAAAATGGCATGTGGAATAGCAGGCTCATAGAAGAAGACCTTAAGTCTGTGGAAAGTTAGGAAATACTCCAACTATGTACAACAAAGAGAAAAACATGATCTGCACATACAAAGCCACTTGTTCTTCCACCAGTAGTTTTGTAAAATAAACTTTCAGGAAAAGTTTTATCAATGTACTAGCACATCATAGATCAAATATCCCATAATAGAAAAGTTTTGAAGTGAAAAGCAGTGTTAATTACTAAGTGATAATTAACAATTTAGAAATAAGTGGGAAATGAGATAGCCTGCAGTGTGTGTTTTTAAAATGCATTTGTCAAATTTTAATTACTGAAATGACAGTTTTTACAGACAAAGGAAAGGGGGATGCGCTTAATCTTAGTTGAAAATAGGTAATAAACTGTTGAAAAGAAGAAGCATCCGTGAGTTGTGCTGAATTGGACTGGAAGGGCATGTTAAAGAGTTCAAGTTGTGGTCTTGGGCTCAGCTAAGAATTTCGGCGATGAGTTCAATAAAATAGCCAATACTACTTGTGGATTCACTAAAGGGAATTGAGAAATATTGTTGATACTTTGGACTCAGATCACAGGTCGGGCTAGGATTTTTATTTTTTTTTTTACATAATTTAGATATTTAATTGGACATAAGCAGTGGAAGTGGAGTCATATATTACACACTGTGAAGAGATGAGACTGTGATGAAGACACTGTGACATGAGACCTGACAGTAAAGGCATCAGAAAAACAAATAATTGATTTTATGAAGAAAAATTAAAACTATATCTTGTTTAGTTTTGAAGTATGGAGCCTGAGAAGAATAGAATTTTTTTTACAATTACATGGAGTTGTACAGATGGGTGGAGAAAAAAAAATCATCTAGTTAAAAGGTAGCAACACACAGGAAAAATGTTGATTCTATTTTGACTATCAAAAGTTCTTAACTGGTATAAATGGGAGGTTCTGGAACTTCCCTCTACCGTACATATCTAGGGAGAAAAAATGTTAAGAATTTCATTGCATCATTGCCTCTACCTGGAAACTGAACTTGAGAGGTCTTCTCTTTTGCTTGTGTGTCCCTAATTCTACTTAATGTTTGGGGTTTTTTGGTGAGAAAAAAAGTGCACATAGGTATGTACCTACTGAACGTGCATCACTACTGCCACAATCCTTTCAGGAAACATGACTTTATATGGAAAAGCCACTTTGGGACATCAGCTGCAGTCACCTCTAACGAGCTAGACATTGACATTGTCAGTATATCTGTAATTCTGTTCTCCAGGATTTTTATTTTTTTCCTCCTTTTAGAATCTCCTACCTGCTCCTAAATATTTACTACCTCGGTTTGTAGCTTTTAGAATGGGTCAGTGGAAATACAGCCTCATGATGTGCAGCAATTATATTTGGTGATGACAAAGTGGGACATGCAAGACACATGGTCATGATTACACCAAAAATCTTTCCTCAGAACTGTGGAAAAATTTCCTTAATTTCTCAATTTCCTATTAAATTGACAACATTCTTCCACTCCCAATAAATGGCGTGCTATTAGCTGGGTTCCAGTCACCCTTTCCAGTCACCCAAAGCTGACTCCTTTGACAAGTATTCTTACATGTTAAGAGTCCTTGATTGAAGTGGCATATTTAATACAGAGAGAGTTATTATGGAAGTTTCTGTTCTTTATGTGGGAGTGATACAATATGAAGTAAAAATAAAGCAATGTCCAAAACTAATACTTCTGTAATCCATCACAATGAAAGATAAATTAAGAAAACCTTATAATTACTGTATTTCACATCTCAAGTCAGTTCGAGTTTGTGTACTTCAAGACAGTTGAGCAGATGCATTTATTTACCTGTGATCATTCACACAGCCAGGTGCTAGATGTTAGCCCAAGTAACTGTTGGACATGATACACAACATGGAAATTCTCCTTTTTTTTTTTTTTTTTTTTTGGCTCAGGGTTTCTCTTTTTAGTGTCATGCATGTCTACTTTCACCACTTTGGACAAACTAAAAAAGAAGGCAAAGTCTTTTTACTGAATCCTCCACCCGTCTCTTTGTATTTTCGTTCTCTCATCTTAACAGAATGGTGAACCTTTTTATTTTTTTTCTTTAAGAGCCACATATTATTTCCCTTGTCTCCACAGAATCAGTGAACAACCAAGTTCACCCTCTAAAATCAGCTTTTCAATAGTGTAATTTACTTACTTTTCAATGGTGTAATTTACTTCTCTTTATTCCAAGCAGAATCTGGAAGAAGTTTGTAACAAGGCAGGAAACTGTAGAAAAGAAATTATTAACTATAGCTGACACAAAATCACAGAAGGGTTGACTCTGGAAGGGACCTCTGGGGGTCACATGGTTCAGCCCACCTGTTCAAGCAGGGTCAGCTAGACCAGGTTGTCTAGAATGACCTCTGGATGTCAGTTCTATTGGATTATAACTATAATATGGGTTGCAAAGGACTGAAGAAAAACACTATTTATACCAGCCAGAAAGTAGAAAAATGTAACAAGACACACAATCCTAGAAAATGGTTGCTACCTGCCAGACAGTGGATTATTATATTGGCTTGGAATAACACAGGTGTGTGGGTGTGTGGGGAATGGGAAGAGACAGAGGTTGAATTTCATAGAGGTGAGGTAGTGTCTTGTCCCACATGGAGCCACTACAGCCCCACAGGGCAATCCTGGAGCAGCTGTCAGTCCAAGGTGGCCCAGGACCACCCCTACACCAGGTTCCCCAGAACACCTAATCCAGCCTGAGATTGGCTCACACAGTGAGAGTAGCATCCCTCACCCTGCCCTGGAGCCCCAGAGTGGCCAGTGGGCCAAAAGTGCCTCCTGGGAGGGGTGGTCACAGAGGGTCAAAGCAATAAAAACAGCAACATGTGCTCTCCATCTCTGCTTGATCCCTACCACCTGGCCATGTGGAAGCTGGGCTACCACAGGACTCCAGTGGTAGCCATGATCTTTTTCTTTCTCTTTCTTTGCTCCTTCTTCTTCTCTTCATCTCTTTGCTTAATACTTTTGGTAACTTGGGACTGGAAGGGTTGGATTTTGCTAAATTGTGTGGGTTAGCATGTACTAAGTCAATGTTCTATGGAATGCTTTGTCTTGGTTTGCCAAGATCTCTTTATTTCCTTAAGTTTATCAGTAAAGATACCCTCTGAGAAAATGTGTGCAACTTCTCCTTTGTGCTCTGTTTTAAGGTGTTAAAAGGACGAAAGGCTCTTTGAGTAACCCAGAGGGTGGATATTGTTAGAGCCTTGTGCATTTTTTTAGTAAAGCTCTTTGGTGAGCTCGTAGCTCCAAGACTTGAAGTCTTACACTACCCTGTTGGAAGTTTTTGAGATTTTCAAATGAATTAGAGGTGGTCTTCACTCAGAACTCATTTGCAATTTAGTCTTCCTGAAAGTGTGTACATAGATATGTTTGTATATACGTCTAAAGAGGACTCAGATTTTCCTGTTTAATTTCAGTTTGCAAACAGCAACAGGAAGTTTGACCGCAATCAATAATAAACTCAAGGCCATGGTTCATATTACTTACTATGAAAAAAGTTAACATACAGTAGCTATGACAGATGTAAACAAAATGTGTTCCATATTGTGAAAAGAGTGTGTGGGTGTGGATATGAAATTACATTTGTATGTCACCTTCTCCTTCTGGGACTGCACTTGCCTGGAACAGCCAGGGTTTGCATGCAATGTTCTACAAAGTCTTTCTGTTTCTGTAAATTGACATATTCAAAGTAGTAGATACCAGTTTAAAAACTCTTTCTGCACTGTGTTGATAACACATAAGGACATGTTAGTTCTTGGGAAATACATAAGTTTGATATTATATTCACAATGTGTATATATATGTGTGTCTGTATAATGACATGATATCCTAGGTTGAAAGGACCTTTTGAGGAAATCTAGTCCTATTCCCCTGTTCAAGCAACGTCAGCTAAAGCAGCTTGTCCAAGGCTGTGTCCATTGACTTTTTACTTTGCCACTGGATGCTACTGAAATGATTCTAACTCACATCTTTCATTAGTGCGAATGTTGAACATGCTTGGCCCCAATATCTCTCTCAGACACACTGCTGGTGTTTGGCCTCACATTGGACCCTGCGCTATTCTGGGCATAATGGGATTACAATCCTCTGGGTCCAGTCATTCTGCTAGTTTTTAGTTCACTTCACTGTGTACTTACCTGATGATACTTCTGTCAGCTTGTCTGTGATAATGTTATGGAAGACAGTGTCAAAATCATTACTGAAGCTGAGGTAAGTAACACTTGGAGCATGGTTGCTTAATCTTGAGTCTTCCTTTTACAAGGACAGGAGGAGATGATATATTTTTGTAAAATATTCTTCAGAGTGAATCACATGACCAGGAGATGGAAGACCTGAGAATTATATTTTTCTCAGTTTGAGATTAAGTTAAATTTGCTGTTTCTCAAGAGGAAGCAGCTCTTATTACCAGGGTCTATATATGGTGTCTATGAGGATATTCAGCCCTCTTGTTGAAAAGGCTCTATGTTTATAATTTTTAGTGATTTGAGAGAAGGAAGAATGGGTGCCATCCCAATTGAAAATGCTTTTTATGTATTTTATGCAATCAGAATTTAATTAATTTCTAAGAACCAAGCATCTGGAGAATATATTTCCAGTAAAAAATGTTATGTCCGTCTTGTCAGCCATCTTTCTGAATCAGAAGTACTGCTTCGACAGGAGTAATGATTTCTTGTAGGCTCTTCTAGGCATCTCAGAGGAAGTGAAGTTTCTGAAAAGTGCTTTAGACTGGGCATGTCCTATTTAGGGTTCTCATTCACAATATTTAGGTAGTCATCTGCTGAGTAGCAGCTTCCATATTAAGCTGAAACTTTGCCTTCATGTGGAATTTAAATACTCAAAGAAACACAAGATCTCTGTCTTGGTACTTGAGAGGCCTTAGAAATCAAAGATACACCATCTGAAATGTTGTAACCACCTCAAATGTTTTAAATGACATGCCAAGTCTGTAGCTATGCCCAATATGCTCCAGCTTCAGATAAACAACTCAGAACTTACCACCTTCAGAACCATAGAATATCCTGAGCTGGAAGGAAATTATCTGAATTCCACAAGGATCATTGAGGCTATTTTAGAGTATCAGTATACATCACCCTACATATTTAAGTCCATCATTCTTATATTTTTGCAGCAAGACCTTTGTTTAATTCAGGGAGATTACTTTCTGGGCTTACTAGGAAAAAAGAAAGAGTAAATTTATGTGTATTTTGTTTTGCTTCAGTTTTTGTTTGTTGCATTTGTTTGTTTTGCTTGTTTTTTTTTAGCTATCCATAAAAATGCATAAACATTAAATTGTCTTATCACTTAAAAATGTTCAAGACAAGGAAACAACTTAAGACAGAAAGATATGTGTGTTGTAAGGGGAAACAGTTTCAGAAAAAAAATACAGCATTCTAAGATTTTTAGAAAAATACACATATATTACAGTTGAGAAATGCTTTTTTTTCCCCTATCTCATGCCTTAAACAGTGTATCCTGTTTAAATTATCAAATGAATGAGCACTTTAATGTTTATTACTCTGATCAATGTTGTGATGTGTGTTACAATTTAATGCAATAACTCCTAAATTTTTTTAGCCAGAAATATAATAAATAAGTTTCAATCTTAATGTGCATTTTGAGGAGGTATTTATTTTTCATAAAGTGGAAATAAAAATGAAGAATAAGTACAAGATGACTCGTTTTTAATTTGTCTCTAGTACTAATTTGCTTTTAAATGAAACTCATATACATTTTGTTTCAATTATGGATAAGTACATTTCCTTTTCATTTAAAACAGTAAAGTCTATTTAATCTCACTGAGGAGAACAGAGCCATTGTATTAGATCTAGTCTCAAAAAGGCCCATTAAAAAATTCCAAAAGCTGCAATATAAAACTAATTCAACATATTTGAACTTGTATTTCTGTTGCAGAAAATAATAAATTAACTTTTCTTTGAAAAAGTCAAACATTATAAAGTTAGAACATTAAGAATTCCCTCCTTCCCTTTGATGGACATGAGAGTAAAATTAACAATATCATGTAATAACTTATAATTGACTTCATATTAAAAAACTGGTAAATTTAAAATCTTGTGATATTTCCTAACAAGCTTTTGATATTTTGCCAAGGTATTGTTTTTATATCAGTAATGCATGGAAAAAAATAGTACTAATGCACAAGTACAGGAATCAATAGTGAAACAGCTTGCATTTTAGTGAGTTCTCTGGTTAATAAGCAGACACGGAACAGAACCACATTAGCAGGTGCTTCTATATATAGACCATTAAGGCTGGGAAAACTAGGGCTGGGGAGCCTGGGAAGAAGGGGCATATGACAGAAAAAAAGCACCTATTTCTGAAAGCCAGTAGCTTTGGAAAGAAGGGTAGCAGGGCCCTGAGGGCTCAAATGCCCTAGGCTCCCTTCTGGTCCAGGACTGGCAGGCAGGATGTGGCATACCTCTAATTAATAAATTAATGACTAAATAACCTGATACAACAAATGTAGACCAAGTCTTGCCTATTGCCTTTTTTGGTTTGTTTGTTTGTTTTTCCTTTCTTTCATGTGAGCAGGACCCAAAAATTAGTAACTGGCTCAGCCTTGCGGGTGAAATCTAGTGTTTCTCCAAATACTTCAGCTGGGCTAACCTGCTGACGGGTTTCGTTAAACCTCTCCCTGTCCTTAAGCCTTAAGAACAGAAGTGAGTTTCAGTCTTGCAAGGTCCACACTGAACATTTTGTCTGTGTTCCCAGTTTTGTGTGCTTCTGGTGAAAAGCCAGACTTTGCTGTTGGGTGAGCTCATCCATCAGGGAGTGAAGGACCAGCCCCTCCTCTCGGATGTGCTCCTGTGACTGTCTCCAGAGGTTGCCTGGGTGTGACCAAGAGCAACAGCTGGACCTAGGAATTAGCAAAGAGCATTCTCCTCTGGATTGACATTAGTAATTGTCCTTTCCTCATAGCAAAAATATTCATGTTGCAGCCCAACATACATTAAGAAAATCTGGAATCCCCTGTGCATTGAAAAATCCTCCCTGCTAAGCCAAACTTCTAATTTCATGCTGTGTAAATGCATTTAAACACAATTAAGCATTTAAGTCAGGTTAAGCTCTTGACTACTTTAAAATGTTCACTAGAAACATTAAATTTTTAATACAGGAAGATAACACATTCCCCTACCTGCACCTGAAGGTTTTCCTCAAAAAGAATAATTAAATTTAAATCTCGGCCTGTAAAGTACTGTACTTTCTGATGATAAATATGATGGGATTAATTGCCAGGGACCACTAGAAACCTTCAAAGCTTGGAGCAGTCAAAAATCTGATTCTGTTATGATCTCCCAAATCTTCTAAACACCAGACCTTGTGTGGTCTTCCAGATGATCTTTTGATAGTTCAAGGAGCATTTACAAAGTAAAACTCCATTATGATTTAAAGGTGTGTCCTGTCTTTCTGTCCATACTGCAGCCATGCCTCCTGTAACCAATGCAGATCTTATAAAGAATAGTTGCATTGTAAAAATGTGTGTTTCTACATATATGGCTAAGTTTTGTCAGCACAGATAATAACACAATTTCTGCATAATAGCACTACAGCTCAGAAACCTATAGTAATTTTTATAGACCTATCACTGTGGAAAAAAAAAAAAAAGACAAATATTTTATAATTTAGATACTATATATAGATACTTAGATATTTACATTTTGGAAAATACAAGCTCCTCCTTTTGGGGAAAAAAAGTTCCTTCCACTAAATTTCATAAATTAATTGATACATTATAATGTTAAAAATATTCCATTTTCAAATTCCCTGCAACAAGATTTAGACTGATTGCAAATCACAATTTAAAGTCAAAATTAAAATATATTAAAATGTTGTTCTAATTACCACACTTATAGTGTCTCAGAAATGCTAGAAAAATGAAAAAGGTCTCTATCTTCCATGGTTAAAATGAGTATTCTTTGTGACGTAGCAATAAAATGTAACCTAAACTGAAATTTTGAACCCTATCACCCTGGAGTATTCCTTATATAGTATTTTTCAATTACCAAAAAGTAGCAGTTAATTTTCATAAAGCAAATAATTTGAAATAACTTTTGGGGTGATACTTGTTGTCTTACATAAGCCAATATATCTACAGCTCATTAACTTCCAAAGTTGGTTCTTGTTTTCTATAGCTCCTGTACAGAAATCAGCAGTTGCACCTGAAAATTAATTTATTTAACTCTAACTACTGTCAACAGTATTAGTTGTTGCATGCCACCCTAGAAATGCTGTAGGACACCACACTCAGGTGCCTCCCTCTGGTCACATGATTTCATGTGATGTTTGTGAAAAAGGTTTTCAGAAGCACAGAAAGTGTAGGATTGAGAATCCTGGTCCATGGTGCAAAGTGAACTCCCGTAAGGTGCAGAGTCAGCCAGACAGAGCAATGATATTTTAAGGTATGCTTTACACCTGAAGAAGAACTTTTAATTTTCAAATCTTTTATTCAAATTGATGGGAAGCAGCCTCTTTCTCCCACCTCTGTGCACTTAGGTCCTCCCAGTATCCAAATATCTTCCCCTTTTTCTTACTCTTTGGGACTCTTTGGGGCATGCTAACGGATATTAATAATCTCAGTCAAAATGCTGAATTCAATCTTTTTTCCCTTTCCTCCTGCCTGCCAGCCCATGACTTTCTGTAAGATTCAGTGTCCCACCCTGAGGTCCAGGCCATCTTTAGTTTTAAAAAGAAACAGGTGATGTTTTCATAGCTGAGCTGTATTAGAATTCAAAATAACCATACTAGATAAAATGAAGACTTCTGATTTCTGTTGTTCCCTAATACACAGGAAAAAAAATCTTTTGGATTAATATTTTTATGACTAGCTCCAAAACAGCTGACTGTGATCAGCTGCATATCAGGTCAGGGACTTTCAATTCTGGCTCTCTCCCATCTTTACTCTCTACTCTCAATCTGTTTCTAATGACTTGTTCTTTATTGGTTTTGAGTTTAAATCACAGCAAGTGTTTAAAAGAACATCTCTTTGGACTAATGCATTCAATAAAATTCAAACTGATTTTCAAGAATGCATGGCATTATGAGCTTAAAAATGGAAAAATAAAAGTCTGAGGACTCATAAATCATAGTGTTTGCCACATAAAGAAGGATGTTGCTCTTCTTGAAACTCACCACCAAGGGATATTAACATAATCTCTAATACATGTTCCTCTGTTTTTTTTAATAGTTATAACACCACAATAAAACCAAAATAAAATTACAAGGTAGATGTGATGTGCTGGTGTGTATCCAAAGAAGAACAACAAAGTTGGTGACGGGTCTGGAGCACAAGTCTTATGAGAAGTGGCTGAGGGAGCTGAGGGTATTTAACCTGGAGAAAAGCAGTTTTAAGGGGACCTTAATTGCTCTCAACAATTCCCTGAAAGGAGGTTGCAGACCCATGGGGATCAGTCTCCTCTCCCAAGTAACAGGCAATGGGACAAGAGTAAATGGTTTCAAGTTGCGCCAGGAAGATTTAGCTAGGATATTTGGAATTGCTTCATGGAGTGGGTGGAACAGGCTTCCCAGGGACACGATTCAGTGCTCGATCCAGCAGTGCAGGGTTGATGGTGGACTCAATGACCTTAAAGATCCAACGTGAATGATTCAACAATTCTACAAAACTGTTGTGGAATTCCTTTTTTTTTTTTTTTTCATTTAATAAAATCATGCAGTTAAATTTACAAGTCAAAAATCAATGCTTGAATAATATTGGAAGGAACAGAAAATTAAATAGTTCAGATTGAAACAAGCAGTTTCTTTATCATGCCAAAATTACAAAGAACAGGTAAATTTACTTTTTTATTTAGTTAAATAAAATATAGCAGGAAGGAGCAGTGCATGGTGCAAGCACTACCACTGACCTCACCATCCTTAGACAGCATCTTCTTATGTGGCTCCAGACATCTCTTTTCTGCAAGGCAAATAAAGGCTTTTATTAATTCATTAGCATGAACTTACAGACTACAAAATAATTAAGGATTTGCACCAATTTCTGGATGCCCAGATAATTATGTTAAAACATTAAAATATGGTGTTTGATAGGCATTAAAATGATGTATAGTGTCCTAGAATAATGTAAAAGTCTCTGAAAGTTTTATGGGCAAAATCGCTTAAAGGGATAAAGTCATAACTAATTCCCTTTGAAACCATATATTGACAGCAGGAAGAATAGAAAAAACTCTGTATTAACACTGCCGTCTGCACAATGGTCCTGTTTTATGAAACTTAATTTTAATTAAGAACTGTCAGTTTTCCAGAGAGCTTCCCATCAATATAATGTAACTCTCAGGACGTTGTTCATCTCAGACTTTTCAGACTTTCAGTGCTGATCAGGTTCACTGTTAAAGGCCTTTCAACTCTATAATGTAAGATAACCTTCAAGGATGAGAGAGATGCAAGAAAGCACCTTTCCTGGCTATTGTTATTTTACTACTATCTCTCAGTCAACACAAAGGAAAATATTTTAAGGGGATAAAAGTGAACCAAGGTCTACCAACTGTGTTTTTTTCACAGTTCCAACCTGCTTTGTTTTGATTTGCTTCTTCATACTGGTTTTAACACTCAAACTTTCCTACCTATTCCTCCTAGAATGATGCTGTTTCACCATGAAACAATTCAAAACAAATAAGATTCAAGTCACTGTAGTGACCTGCCCAAACATGTTATGCACTTGCTGTCAGCATTTCACACACTAAAATCCTACTGGTAATAGATTTATTCCAGGACAGCAGAACTCAACTTTTCTTGTTATTGTGGACTTGTAGAATAATGAAAGCTAGAAGGGACACTGGAAGGTAATACTGTGTGTATTGGGGTGGGTTAGCGTGAAAAACAGCCTATAGATTGAGTGGAAAGTGAAAAAAATGGCCCTGGTGCAACTAAAAGTGGTGGCAGAAAACAGACTGGAGAGAATGGGTGGAGCCTAAAGGAGGCTTTTTGAGGGTAATTAACTGTTTTCCAAAGGCAGGGATAAGCAGTCAAAATGAGTCAGGCAAGAATGGGTTTTAAAGCCATAGAGAAACAAGGTTTTAAAGCTATTACATTATATGAGATGGTTCTTTTTTATTACTTGTAGAAACCTAGAAGATAAGGAGCTAATGAGTATGTTTCAAACACCTTTAGCTGGATAGCTGTGGAGCCAGTAACAGCCTAAGATCGCTGGTATGCCGTGAGAAAGAGGGTATGCCTGGAAAAGGGTGCCACATATGGAGGTAGAATAGCATTTCTCAGGGGCAAACATCTTTGTTCTGGCTTCTGGACATAAGCACAGCACAGTCCAGCACAAGTGCAGGAATGAGATTAAGAAACAGGCATGAACTGTAGGGAGGGATCAAGACCGTTAAAGAGCATCAAAGCATGTCTCTTTCTTCCCTTCCATCTTACCTCTTTATCCAAAACCAGCTGCCATTTGCTTATAGAGGAGATCAGAGACTAATGTACCAATTTCCTCACCAAGTGTATTTACTAAAAAAACTTTTTAAGCTTTTGCCTTGTGATTTCTACCATCAGCATCTGTAGGAGGGGAGTCCAGCGAACACGAGAGCTTTCACCAGTGGATGGAGTTGTCAGCAAGATGAGAAGGACACTTACAAGATCTGTGGACTGTTACTTGAAATATTGGAGTGTTTCCCATGTTTTAAGATTTTTTAATAGTTAGATATTTAATGTATTAGATAGATAATTATTACGTTATTTAATTGTCCTCATTGGTTGCTTTATCCCTAGATACCGTTTCCCCACTGGTAGCCCTGTTACTGTTTTCCTATTGGCTAGTACCATATAGGGGCTAGCCACCCCTTATTTTCCCATATTTGTTCTAATTCCACCCCGTTTTCCCCTTATTTGCCGCGCCCCGTCCTTATTCTTGCAGCTTCCACCCCGAACCCTTTATAAGTCTCGCACTCCTTTAATAAATGTTCCACTCCTGTTTCACCCTCCATGAGTGCGGACCGCTCCCTTCTTTCTGACGGATCACGACATATATATACATATATATTTATATCTCTTGAATAATGTAAAACACTAAATGAGGAAAGTCCAGAGCCCAAATCTAAATATAAGGAAAGCAGTTCAAAATGTCTCATGAAGTACAGATCAAAAGTGGTAGGAGAAGAGGTGGCCAGCATTTCTAAGCAAAATGTGAACTCATCACCACCTCATGACTGTAGACCTGCTGGAAATAAATTTCCACCTTAGAATATTACTATTTCAGTAATTCACTTACAAATCCATATGCAAGAGATTGGTGGCAAGGACTTTTCTCTTTATTCTTTTTTTCTTTACTGAAGTAAAAATGTGACAGCCATCATACTTAAAACAGAGAACAAAAGAAAAAAAAATCCTCACATGGGTGAGATCGTAAGTTCCTGTACAGCACAATTGCTCTCAACAGACATGTAAACATGTTCTATGCAGCACCCTGCTGTGTTTTGGTGCTGTGATACTACTGTATGAGGGTAATGAACAACCTCACTAAACTTTTGGAATTGCAGTGATAAGCCCCTAAAAAAAACCCATTTTCTTAGAATTAATGCACATTGTTTCCTCCCATGTCTCTCACTTGAGGAGTAGCATGTGCCCAACACAAATTCTATCTTTCTTTGACCATTGACTACTCTGTTATTTTGCTACAAGAATCATGGAGAGTCAGAAAGCATTTGCAGACAGCTGGTGCTATACCAACAATTTTTTGCAATAAATGGGAAACACAGAATGTCTAATCTGAAGTCTGAGCTTCAGACTGTCACTATAAAAATCTGGTCATGCCACATTAGATGAAGAACCTTTGGGATTTTTTTTAACTTCACTAGGGAAAATGACGTGAGTTAGAACTAATTTTCCTCTCATGATATTTCATCTGGATCAGGTGTCCAAGCTGTTCAGTACACTAACAACATAAACAGTTTTGCTGGTGCACAGGAATGAACAGTGAGAGGATGAGAAGAAGAGACCAAGGTGAAAAATGCAGCAACTTCTTTTGATGGCAGCATTGGTCCATCATCCTGAGTATAACACAACCCCCTGGAGTGGAGTCACTTTGGGAACTGTTTGTGTATGTAACAGCTTGGTCTGAGAGGAAAGAGACTTTCAAAAATTCCACACAAAAATTTAAATCTTGCCAGGGGAAAATTTCCAACTTGGGTTAACTAACTTAAGAGAAACTGAAGAATTGCCCCATGTATGTTATTTTCATTAGAGCCCCATTTTGTTCACGCTACACTTTCTTTTCCATTCTTTCCCCTGCTCTGATTTAAAAACTAGTTTAGTGTTTTGGTGTGGTGTTGTTTGTTTGTGTTTTTTTGTTTGTTTTTCTTTTTGTTTTTGTTTTTTTTTGTTTGTTTTTTCTTTTCTTTTCTGTATTTTTTTTTTTTTAATTTTCACTTCTATCACTCTTTTAGAGTTTGTGATAAAAAAAACTATAATTGCAAATCATTGCAAGTGCATTCCAGTCTCAGTAGCTTTTAAGGGGATGATGCAGCTCTGGTGAATATATGCTGTAAGACAGGTTTAAACATAGAGTAACTCTCTTAAATCATCATCCCTGTGGAGTGAACTAAAGTTACTGGACAAGAAGCACATGTGCTATCAGTAAGGATTATGGCAGGCCATTATAATGACAAACACTTGAATTTTTTTTCCCCTGGAACACAACTGTTTGAAATCTGCTCCAGCATCCTGTAGCATAGAGGCAACTGCAATACTTCAAAGCATAAGGACAGAAGGGCTCAGTAACAATATATTGTATCACTGTCCAATTAAGAAAAGCAAAATAAAACTCTTGAAATAGCTTTCAATTAACACTTACTGCTTGCCACACTATATCTGCTTTCTTAAAGGGCCATTAATTGTTAATATACTGCAATTAGCCCTTAAGTATGTGATTAATATCCTGTTAGATGCTTATTTAATGCTATTTGGCATTCATTACCAATGAATAGATATTTAATTGAAGACTTCTTCCTCCTTAGTAGAATGGCTGATCTCCTTTTGCCCCTTTCATGATTTCTTTCTGCTATTTGTTTTTCTTCAGACAATTGCCTTGTAGAGTTGTAGAGTTATTCTTCTTGCAGTTCACTTGGCTAAGCAGAAAATAAACAGTTTTTTAGTCTGTAATACCTATTCAGATAAGTGTACTGGGACTATAGATGCATCAAAGCACACCAAAATTCATTCAGCAAATTATCTTAACCCCCAATATACAGGGTTTGATGAAAGAAAGTAAAAATGTCATAGCACCTTTTTCCTTGCCCTCTCCTCTTTTGCTCCCCTCCTCTACCTGCTTATTCTGCAGCATCACCATCTGTAATAGATGTGAGTACGGCAAACTAGGCAGAGAAAATACAGCAGCAAATAAATATGCTAATATGATTGCCTTATGGACAAAACTTTTAAATTGCTTTCCAAGAAGATGAACCTGTTTTTGCTATGTGGTACACAAAGCTGATGCAGATGGCAGAAATTGTGTGAGTTACAAATCATACTACCCTCATGAAGTCGGCACCCCACTGGTTGGAATTTGCATTCACAATTGTCCTCTCTCAGTTTAAAATCAGATAGCATAAAAGGAAATTGTCAAGTCAATTGTTGCATGTCCATCTTGAGATACATAAAAGGAATCCAGTATTAAACAGTAGCAATAATCTAAACTATGAAAATCCAGCCACCTTGAAAGGTTTTCCAGTTGTGTTGGTAAAAATGACTAATCACTCAGCACAAAACAGTTTTGGAGGACCATTAGCTATACTCATATTACTAGGTGGCAAATAAATAAGCAAATTCACTAAAATGTGTATCATGCTGTTGAATTAAGTTTGAATATATTCACTTCTCATATTTATTTGTTAGATTCAGAAAGAAGATGAGTAATAAAGAACTACATAAGGAATAAAATTATGGAAAAATATTCCCAAGCTAAAAATTTCATTTTATGATCAGCTCCTGCTGATGAACAAAATCTCTTGGTTGTGTTCCATAAACAGTTAAAATGTATAATGTGTTTATTAAAATTTGATTATGTATGTATGTTCTTAAACTTGGTAAAAACAAAGCAGTTATTTTCCAGCTCTGATTTTCATGTATATACCCACAGACCATGGGAAATGCCTAAGCGAGAGTGAAATGCTCTTTCCATTGACATTTAAATTACCTTATGAAGCACTCTAGTTAATTCTTAAAATATGTAACAGTTGAAATCAAAAAATACAATTCTCAATTAGAATTATACACCTGCCAGAATGTGCTGCTTTAAGACAGTCCTGCATCAACTCTTACATTAACTTTCCTCTCCATTTCCTGGTTGTTTTCAGAGTATCCAATGCTTCAGAATTTTTAATTTCACTAGACTTTGCTGTTCTGCTAAAGAAATCTCAGAAACATTTTTGATTATCTTTGAAAACTATTGGTATGCTAGAAGACAAACCTCATGTCAAATTTTAAAGAGGTCATGGAATTAGGAAAAAAAAAGAAAAGTCAGAGAATTGACAACCACTGAAGCTATTTCAATTCCTCAGAAGAATATTGAACAAATAATTCAGCTAACTATTTGCAAGATAGCAAGGAAGTGAGCAAAGCCAAAGTAATAGGGGAAGCAATTAGGAAAGATGCCCTCCTTTATTTGTTGCTAATTAAAAGAGGTGAATCCCATGAGTGAAGTGGTGATTGGTGGTCATCTTGGCCAGGGCGACCACAAAGAAATCAAGTTTAAAATCTCTGTTGACAGGGGTGCCAGCAAAGAAAAGTGCCAGCAAAACTTCAGCTTTGGGTATGAGGACAGGATTCAGGAAACTAGTCAGTAAAGTCCCCTGGTAAAACACTTTTGAAGCTGCTAGGGTCAGTTCAGGACTGATCACTTTTTAAGTATCCCTTCATAAGAGCACAGGAGCAGGCAATTCCTGAATGCTGGAAGTCAAGCAGACAAAGCAGAAGGCTGGCTTGACTGGACAGGGATATTCTTTTGAGCTAAGGCAAAAAAAGAAAGGGCATGCCCAGTGGAAGCAAGGCCAGGTGACATGGGAGCAATACAGAGATGCTACTTGCCAGTGTTTGGAGAAAATTCGTGTAGTGAAAATTCAGTTGGAGTTGAAGCTGGCCAGAGATGTGGGAGACAATAAATTTTTCTTAATACTTTAATAGCAAAAGTCAGTGCAGGAATGACATTGTCCCTTCACAGGAAGAGGATGGTCACTCCACAAACAGAATCATGACAGACATGTTTAATGCTTTCTTTGCTTCAGCCTTCAACACTGAAGATGGGCTTAGGGGGTCCCAGTGCTCTAAGATGAAGGACCTCAGTTGTGAGAATGATAAACTCCCAGACCACCTCCAGTTGAGTGGGATCTGCTGCTCCAGCTAGATCCTTATAAATCCATGGGTGCTGATGGGATTCATCCGGGAACACCCAAAGACCTAGCTGATGTCATTGCAAGGCCTCTCTCAGTGATTTCTAAGCAGTCTTGGGAATCTGGATAGGTCACAGTTGACTGGAAGCTGGATAACATTGTCCCAATTTTCAAGAAGGGCAAGAAAGAGGACCCTGAAAATTACAGACCTGTCAGTCTCATTTCAATGACTGGTAAAATTATGGAGAAGATTATTTTGCGAGTTATTGAAAAACACCTGATAGACAATGCAGTCATTGTTCATGGCTTCATGAAGGAAAAGTCCAGCCTGTCAAACTTAATTTCTTGTAATGACAAGGTAACCCACATAGTTGATCAAGGGAAGCCAGTTCATATAATCATTTTGGATTTCAGCAAAGCTTTTGATACTCTCTGTCATTGTATCCTTCAGGATAAAATGTCCAGCACACAGCTGGATAAACACATCATGTGGTGGGGAAGCAATTAGTCGAGCACAGAGGGCATATAGTGAATAGGGTGACATCACGCTGGCAACAGGTCACTAGTGGGGTTCCACAGGGCTCCATTCCAGACCCAGTGCCCTTCCATGTTTTCATAAATGACTTGGACACAGGACTCCAAGGTATACTAAGTTTGCAGGCAATACTAAATTGGGAGGAGCTATTGACTACCTTGAAAGCAGAGAGGCCCTGCATAGAGACCTTGACAAAACAGAGGACTGGACAATCACCATCTGTATGAAGTTTAACAAAGATGAGTGATGGATTCTGTACCTGGGGACACTGTTCATACAGACTAGGGAATGAGATGCTGGAAAGCAGTGCCATGGAGAGCGACCTGGGGGTCCTGGTTGACAGCAGGTTGAATATGAGTCAGCAATGTCCTGGCATGCAGGAGGGCCAACCATGTCCTGGGGGGTATCAGGCAAAGCATCACCAGCTGCTCAAGGGAGGTGATTGTCCCACTCTGCTCTGCACTGGGGTGGCCTCACCTTGAGTACTGGGTGCAGTTTGGGGCACAACAGTATAAGAATGAAGAATTGTTGCGACAGCATGGTGGAACGCTCCCCCTTCCCATTCCCTCCTGGCCACGTGGTCCCCGAGATGCCCGGGGAAACAGACACACAGAGACCGGAGGAGGGAAAAGCAGAGAAAGGGTTTATTCACATGGTCAGTGGTATTTAAAGGGCTTTAGAGAATTTTGGTTACAACCAATAGAAATCGAGGGAAAACAACCAGTGGGGAAAGGGTTAACAAAGGACCAATAGGGGGGCTTCACATAGTCCTGCCAGGACAAATTCCTGCATACTAGGCTGGGGAGATAAGAGTTTTATCAAGGGGTCTTGGGAAGAAGAAAGGTGACTCAGGGGAAAAAGGCAAGGAATCCATTTTACAATACAGTAAAAGCCGCAGTTTTTAAGGCACTTTGGCTGGTTTCTTCATTTTCTTCACAGGCCCACTGCCACAAATTGTTAGAAAGCATCCAAAGGGGGGCAGTGAAGATGGTGAAGGCTCTAGAGGGGAAGTCATGCAAGAAGTGGCTGAGTTTACTTGGCTTGTTCAGCCTGGAGAAGAGGAGACTGAGGGGAGACCTCATTGCAGTTACAACTTCCTCATCAGGGGAAGGAGAGAAGCAGACACCAATCTCTTCTCTGTGGTGACCAGTGACAGGACCTGAGGGAATGTTCTGAAGTTGTGTCAGGGGAGGTTTAGGTTGTATATTAAGAAAAGGTTCTTCACTCAAAGGGTGTTTGGGCACTGGAACAGGATCCCTAGGGAAGCGGTCACAGCACCAAGCCTGACAGAGTTCAAGAAGCATTTGTGGCTGTCTTGTGCAGAATCAGGATCTGAACTTTGATGATCTTAGTTGGACCCTTCCAACTAGGTATGTTCTATGATTCTAGCATTATTTTCCTTTAAATTCTGCATAACAAAGATAATGAAAACAGGCGATGTTATACATCATTATCTAGTGCAGTCACAATCCATTGTAAAAATAAATCCAGGGAAATAATTTTTTTATATAAGTACTATTGCGTAGGGGTAAACTGACTTAAAAATGTATCTATCAAAGGTTCGTTGTCAAAATGGAAGAAAGCATTGAATAGGATCAATTCAGGGAGAATCAGCTGACAGTCAGATGAACATGAGCTGGCAATGTGTCCAGATGGCCAAGAGAGCCAATGGCATCCTGACTTAAACCAGAAACTGTGCAGCCAGCAGGGCTCAGGCAGTGATTGTCCCCCTGTACTTGGCACTGGTGAGACCACATCTTGAATTCTGTATTTAATTTTTGGCTCCTCACTACAAGAAAGGCATTGAGGTGCTGGAGCATGTCCAGAGAAGGACAACAAAGCTGATAAAGGGTCTGGAGCACAAGTCTTATATGGAATGGCTGAGGGAGATGGGCTTGTTTATCCTGTAGAAAATAAAAATGCTGTTAGGAAATGTCCAATGAGTTAATAGTTTAGTGGAATACCAATAATGACATGTACAAAATAACCCCTCATAGTTATTTTCTCCTTTTTTTTTTTTTTTTTTTTTTTTTTTTTTTTTTTTTTTTT
>JAWWEE010000158.1:36307950-36324014 GCA_035221455.1 Xenops minutus | reverse complement strand
TTAGCAAGAGTCCTATACATGGATGAAGGATTAGGGAACTCCAGGA
The DNA here is from genome assembly GCA_035221455.1 of Xenops minutus. Taxonomy (NCBI): domain Eukaryota; kingdom Metazoa; phylum Chordata; class Aves; order Passeriformes; family Furnariidae; genus Xenops; species Xenops minutus. The sequence goes on along the minus strand of JAWWEE010000158.1, from coordinate 36,323,968 downwards.
ACTGAACTTAAACTCTCAGAAACTCTATTTTTTTAGTTGTTTTTTTTTTTTCCTCCTTTATTTTCTTTTCCTCTGGATGATCAATTTTACAAAGAATGCTAATATCAGTTATGAGGTACAGGATAGATCTGAATGATGGAAAAGAGTAATAAAAAAACCAATATGGTATAAGAACATTTCTGTTAGAATCAATTCAGGGCATTAATTAATTCTTATTTATGCATATTTATTTCTGAGGGAAAAAGAAAAAAAAACACCTCAAATCAGGTTTGTAGAGGAAACCTTTCAAAAGCAAAGGCTACAGTCAGTTGAAGAACCAAACCTATTTTTCAAAAGAATTCAGTCACTTCTTCTCTTCACAACTGAATACATAGTTAAATGGGTTTGTAGGTTTAACTCTGAAGCCTTGAAGGTTGATCCATGGTTCTGTGAAAGCAGTCTGGCTCTATCAAGCCAAGGCAGGCTAGCAACTCACCCAACTGCTCTGTTGGTATTTTGTGCTCTGAATTATTTAAAACACAAAAACGTTTACCTTCAGTTTGAGATTAATTTAATCACACTATTAGCAGAAGACAATGTGGCATTGGGGGGCCCGTGCAGCCAGAACTATTTTGCCTGGCTACATACTGACAGCCAATTTGCTTATAGGAGAACTGGTTCTGCAGTTCTTTAAACAGACCACTCTCTTCATATTTCTGATTAATGCTTGCCTCCCAAAGCTTTACCTAAATACGTTGTTTTAAGCAGTTTTATAAAAAAATACTTTTGTCTCTAATCACTCACAGTCGACTTGTAGTTAATTGGGATTGTACCTCATCGGTAAACAGAAGGCACTGTTGTATTCATTCTGTTGATTTGTACTTGTCTGCTGTGGGTTAATGGCATGGTTAATAAACATTACACTCTGAATTTCCACTATCAGAAAAACAATATTATTCAGTGACTGACTTTTACCTTAGGCTTAAGTTCAACTCATTCCTGTTTGGCTTATCTAGAAAGGAGAATATTAACCTTAAAACACGCAATTATATTTCAGCAATGCACAGTATTACAGTGGTATTTATCCAACTCTTCACTCACTTAATAACTTCCTGCACCTTAACTTGGCAACTCTTTTTTAAGCTTACATCTGACATTTTCTTACCTCTGAGTATTCAAAAAATGCACCAAATGGTACTAATTTCAGATGGTTAGATATTTCAAACTAGGACTTCCAACTGGCTGCATAAATTTGAATGATCTGCTGTCGTTACTTTACAGCTTCCTCTGACCCTTCTTCCACTTTTGTTATATGTTTCATGGCCAAATTCAGCACAGTAATACAGCCTGCACTTAGTTGTAGCAGTACTGAATTGAGATTTCAGCAAACTTTGACTGTTGCTTATTACATTTGCAGGCTTCTTTCACCTTACATAGACTAGTGTTTGCTATGAAACCCTTTAAAATGTGTCTATTCTTCATAACTGAATCCCAACACAACTAAACTTCCCAGGAAATTATTAAGCAAACTGGGAAGAAAAAAATTCTTTGAATGCTGCACCAATTTTGATCCTCAACTTCAGAACTGTAGCCATCTTAAAGTGCAGTTAGAAATATTAATTTCCATTAGAAAATGTGGATTTTATTTTAAAAATATTCAAGGAAAGAAAAGGAGTGGGTTTTCATATGTGCTTTTCTAAGCAAGAAATATCTGATTTTCAGAAGATATTTATGTACAATTAAGAAGATCATTCTGCATAGATCCTCAAAATATATATAATAGCAATAAAATGAAAAGTCTCTGTTTCCAGTACAATTCTTATGTGTTGGACTTGCTCATGCAGTGGACACATCATAGTTACACTGAGAGACAGGAAAGAAAAAAGAGGTTCTTCCATATAATACACTTCAGCTGAATATTAAGCACTCCAGATTCCCATTGTGAAAGGGGAAAAGGGTGCACACTATAGAGTGCACAGCAAAAAGAATACATGAACAATATATTCTTATGAACATTATATTCTTGGCTGGATATGGACACTGACCTGTTGGTGCAAGTCTAGAGGAGGGCCACCAAGATGATAAAAGGAATGAAGCACCTCTTCTACAAGGAAAGGCTGAGAGAAATGGGTCTGTTCAGCCTGGAAAAGAGGAGGACTTGGGATGGCCTAATTGTGGCCTTCCAATACCTGAAGGGAGTCTACAATAAAGATGGAGATAGACTATTTACAAGAGCATGTAGTGAGAGGACAAGGGGAAATGACTTCGAACTGAAAAAGAGTAGTTTTAATTAGATATTAGGAAGCAATTTTTTACTGTGACGGTGGTGAGCACTGGAATAGGTTGCTCAGAGAAGCTGTGGAGGCCCATCCCTGAAAGTGTTCAAGGCCAGGTTGGATGGGATGCTGAACAATCTGATCTAGTGAAAGGTGCCCCTGCCCATGGCAGGGTGGCATTGGAACTACATGATCTTTAAGGTCCCTTCCAACACAATCTATTATTCTACGATCCCATGGTTCTATGATTCTGAGTACTACTCATGTTTTCCCCATGCAAGAAAACCAGCTCAAAATAAGCTTAACAGGCTCTTCCATTCTGTCTTTTTTTTTAACCCATAAGTGTAGAAAACAAGTTAATAAAATATGATACTCAATGTAACACTGCTCATCTAGTTATAATACTCATGTTAGTCTTCTCCCAGCTCTGCTTTTCTTGATGGCAGGCCTCTCACTTTGAGCAGGGTGATATCACAGCAAGCTTCCTACTTGCTCTGTGCTCTTCTGACCATGGCTTTTTCACTGATGGTTGGTTTATGTCCTTCTAATTTAGAATCAGCAGTCACCACCACCCAGCAATCCCAAGGACGTATGAGCACCTCCTTATTTCAAAACCTAATCAACTGTTTCCACCCACCTTCAAAGTCTCACACAGACACAATTGCAATGGACAATGGTCAGAAGACACTAAACTGCATTAAAATATACAGAGAGACAGAAACTAAAATCTGCCTGATGCTCTATGCCCAACCAAGATATTAATTATATTGGTACAGTATGGAAATATTCAGAAAACAACCCCCAACATGACCTTTCTAATAAAACATCAGTAAGAGTAATGTGGGAAAAAAGAGATGTGTGTGTCCTTTTTGAACTTCAGGGAGTGCGAATTGAGTACTATTCATATTCTGTTCCACTTCACATTCCTACTCTCTATGCTTCTGCCTGACTGCTTGAATAAACTCTTGATTTCATGGCAAGTGTAAAATGCAAGGTTAAGGAGAAACGACCATTTGGCCTTCATTTTATTGTAGATTGTTCCTAGAATGTTTGCCTTTGTACTGTTGTTTGCTTTTGGTTAAGAGCTGAGGTCTTGTAGTTCACCCAGATATGCCCTGGAGTCTTCTGTCCTTCCAACTTATCACCTGACAGCAATGATTGTATAGAGTAATTAAAAGTCAATGCTAGCTTTTGGGATATATGCTATAATAAAAGAACCATCTGAAATTAGGACTTAAATAATGAAGGGTTCAGGGACATGTAGGCTGGTATTTGTCATGCATTTTAATAGAGGAAGTTTGCAGCTAATTGGAGGCTAACTAAACCCTTTGGACACATTTCAAGTCACGTCAGTCCTTTTTTTCTCCCCAAGGAATCTGATAGGCTATGCAGCTTAGTATTGCCTTTTTCTATCTTAATTACCACATTGAATTGTGCTAATGTAGGTTTACTTTAGAGGAATGTGTTATGATTATAATCCAGGCAAGAGTTTCTACTACAGTCTTCACAATCTAGTTTAAACACCTCTCTATCCGCAAATAGTAGTAGAAGAAAAGAATTAAAGGCCAAATTGTTTCTCAAACTAATGCATTGTAAGTCATACATTGTATCTAGAGGAAGTAGGTCACCTGAGTTACTTTGATCCACCCCAGCAGCTTGTAAACAAAGCTGGTTTTGTTCTGTACTTAAGATATTATTACATCTGATTTTATATAATATTACTTTTTCATTGGGCTACAAGAATGGTCCTTGCCCTGAACACACAGTCTTCATGGTGGCTCTGAAGAAACTGAGTTTTAAGTATGTTAAGTCTGTGAATGGAAAATTGTATTATTCAGTGTGGCTAACAGGGAAAAAAAACATTATGACAATCCCATTTATTTGCTGATTGTGGAATTTTTGCAGTTTGGGTCAGTGAACCCGTTAGGCTGACCTTCATAGTTCAGGCTGAATTAGGGAGAAGCAGAAGCACTTTAAAAGAAAAGTGAAATAGAGATCTGATGTGTTTTGTAAATGCTGAATAATGCAAAAATCACAAACAGGAACAAATCTCTCATACTTTACCATGCACATCCATGCACAACTGTTTGAAGGAATTTGGAAAATGGTTGAGTTTAAGAAAAAAAATTTTGTGGTTTTTTTTTTGTTTTGTTTTGTTTGTTTTTTTTGTTTGTTTTTTGTTTGTTTGTTTTTGAGGTTAACATTTAAAAATTTAATGCAAAATATTATAATTACATTATATCCAGTTTTCCATGAGTCTGGAAGCAAAGTGATTTGTGTGAGCATATACAGGCAGAATTCCAAGTCTGTAGTTACTTCTCTATTCTACAGAGATGTTGAGGCTCTTTTGGCCAAGAAATCTACCAACAGCAAACATAAATATCTCAGCAATCTTATGTTATTCTCTCCATTTCCTACCTCCAAAAATAAATGAAATATATTTTACTGGGCATTTGCATCAAAGACTTTAATTCATAGGACTTTCATAGCTACCTAAGCTGTATTTAAGCATAAGGAAAAGGCATGGGTACAGAAATTCTTGTCTTGTCCTAATTTCTTCAATTGCCTATTTTTTGCTGTAGCAGTCTTCTGATCTTTCAACATCCTTGTGCACTACTGTGCAATGCTGAAAGAGTTTGGATAACCCACATCTCTTGTATCAGAAGACATGTTTGCTGCACTTAAAGTTCTGCAAGATCAAGAGACAATAAAAGGCCTTAACTCATTTCCCAAGAGACTCACACATTCTCAGCCTTCTAGGTGTAAAGTCTGAGGAGATCTCTGACACAAGTTTCTGTCTGTTAAACCCTCTTATTTTTCTGATCTTTCACCTTGAGGAGAAGGACAGTTGCTGTTTCTGTGCAGTAGTTTGCTGGGTCTGGGCACAAAAAGGGTGACGGACACCCTATTCACATCTTGGGCAATGTGCAGAGAATACCTCTGAATAAAATTAAGTCTTCTGACTAGTGGATGACAGAGCATGTGATCAAGAGCAGGAGACAGCACTGGACTTGAAGGGTAGGACATGAAAATGCTCTGAGTGTATAATTAAGAGATGACCTCAGGTCTTAATTGTTGCTGCAACAGGCTGCCTTGCTGTTAAGGCAGCATGATTTTTGGAAAGTGAGGGTGAGCAATTTTACCTTGTCATCCCTTTCCTGGTTCTTCATCCTCTCTCCCTCTTCTTTCCTCTTTGCCTGTTCAAGGCCACAGATAATCTTCCAGTTCTCCTGTTAAAACTCACTCTTTCATTTCATGGTCTCACAGTAGAGCACTGAATATTTCCAGGGCTGAAGTACTCCTTCTGTTATTACTTTTTGAAAATACTTCTTCCAGAAAGTAGCTAGTCTGCCTAACTGTAAAAAGGAGAAAAATTTACTGGAGAAATAACAGCAAAACAAATGTGCTGGTGATATTTGGAAAAATACTGGCATCTATTTCTGTCTGAATTCAAGCAATTATAGCTTGTAGTAAAAGCTGACAGTTTTAATATTTAGTCTGAGCTCAACCATTTTTCATGCTTATATCTGACACATTTTACATTTTATACAGAACATTAGCTGCCTTCAATAGTTCCATAGAGGGATAAAATATATTTCATCACATATTTTGTATCAATTACATATAAGAACATAGGCCTTATTTTACTAGTCTTTAAGTTGGTATCAATTAGATATTGATTACGTTTCTCCTTGATCAGTTATTTTTATACTTTATTGGGCTTTCTTGTCTCTACAAACATTTTTCCTGAACACTATTTCTTGTGTTCTGTGCAACAGATTTTTTTCTGCTTCTTAGTTTTTAGGTTAATTCACATATTCTTTGACTAGTTAAACCATCTAACACAGGTCTGTTCACGTGCAGCAGCTTCCATTATTCTTATGTTTCATTATGCTTACCCCCTGTGCCTTTTCTTCATAAATTGATAGATCTAAGCCTGACAGAGTTCAAGAGACATTTGGACGATACTCTCAGGCACGTGGGATGACTCTTGGGAATGGTTCTGTGCAGGGCCAGGAGTTGGATGTGATGATCCTTGTGGGTCCCTTCCAACCTGACATAATCTATCATACTGCGATTCTGTGATTCATCCATTTGCATTGCCTCACCTGCTCAATTTTTCTCTTGATTGGACAAACAAAATTGACCTAGTTTTTCTTCTTGTTCCATAATCCCACTTTGATTTTAACACTGATTTATAAGACATAGCTATAGAACATTTTATATTTAGTTCTTGATCTCTGGCTGTAATAGTTAGATTTTTTACCCCTCAAATAATACCAATATTGCTGTTCTTTTGCTGATTAAACGTAATTCCATTTTACTGGCTTCAGCACTGTTCTCTCTCTGAACACTTTTTAGCATACTGTTCCCATATTTTCTAACATTTCAGTATCTATTAACCTGTGCCTCTTGATTGACAGCTGAAACTTCAGTTTAAATCCTGAAATATAACTGAAGGGTCACAAAAAAGAGAGATAATGAAGATTTTAGATATGACGCCATATTGTGGATATGCCTGACTGGTGCATAGAGGTCATCCTGGCAATTCATCTTTACTTAGAATCCTTTTAACTGATTAGTTACCGTTTCCACTGACTACTCACAGTCCTCTGATATTCATAAGTTTGTTCTTTTAATTGTTATAGAGTAGAAAAAGGGTGTTTTTCTTCTTTCTCTTTTCATACTTTGGAAACTCTTTTCCTCTTTAAAAATACTTAGTTTGATGCAAGTTCAGGTGGCAATGAAAACACTGGCTTTGTATCACTACAGAGTTATGGAATTATTTCACAAAAGTGTTTGTTGATAAGCAACAACTTCACATTTTAACTCTTGTTTAGAGCTTCATTATAGAGGTCTTATTGAAAGTTATAAGTCTTAGTGAGAGTCTACATATATAACCTTTTGAAAGAGTCACTCCTTGAATAAAAAGAGTTTTGAATGATAGTTTCTTGCATCACAACCATCCTGACAGGTGCTTTATGTACTTATGTTCTCCATACTCTCAAGACAGTTCAATTTTCATAACACAATTTGCACATTAAGGCCTCATTTGGAAAGTCATACCTCTCTATCTGACATTAACAGGAATCTTTAAATAATCTTTTCTGGATTCTTTTTCTTCTATAAAATGATCAAAAAGTTAAAGTCCATTTCCTTTACCCTAGGAGGCAGGCAGAAAATAACAGAGTGTACCTCACAGTCTCTTTCTCTTCACTGTTCTCCCTTTTTGTGAAGCAGCTGACTCTGTTTCAGTCACCTAGAACAAAAAAAAAAAAAAAAAAAAAAAAAAACAAAAAAAAAAGGCAAAAAAAAAAGCAGAAGAAAGAACAGGACTATAGTATCTGATGATCTTTGCCCATTTTCTACTTCCCATTTACTTAATCTCTGAGAACTGGGTAAACAGTCTTTGCTTTTCCTCTTTGTTGATACACAGGCTGAATCTTGCTTTTTGTACAGCTGAGCAATGGCAAAGACAACCTAATTCTTGGTGAATTTATAAGCAGTTTTTCAAATATCCTTGATATTTCATTTGATGTTATATTTTCATACCGGCTATCCAAAATACTGGGTGCTGTTTTATAACCAAATTAAATTGAATTATATTAAGCAAGTAGAAGAATATTCAGTAAAATATGTTACTGCTTTCCTTTTTTTTTTTTTTTTCAGAGAAGGATCAAAAGATCCAAAGATCAGACATATTTCCTTGCAGAATATTCTGAGCTAGAGTAGTATGTCACATTGAAATCAGATGATAGATATAGCAATACTTATCAAACCAATACAATTCAATCTCAGTCTGACATGCAGAGCTTTATATGAAGACACAACATGTTCATGGAATTGGTCAGATACAGATTTATATGCAAGAAGTAAGATCTAAAAAAAATCCAATTCCATGCTTGATCAGAAGCAAGTGACAAGAGAACGACAAAGTAAGAAGCCAAGACAGAGAGAATATGTTGTGTTGGAGATGAAAAATAAATCAGACTAGTTCTATCTGGCAATTCGACACAGTGACATTTTTCTATGGCATGAACTGAATGGTCAGATTCCTAAATATGACTAATGGTCACAACTTGGAAATACTGTTTTTGCAGAGAAAAGGAAAAAAAAAAAACCAAAACATACAGAGACAATTAAAGAACAGCATCAATAGCATAGAAAGACCAGCTGTTGGAATAAGGCTCAGTGGGCCAGCATGGCTAGAAAATGTTCTAGAAACAGAAACATGACCTCCCTTTTTTAGCCACTACCAGAGCTTTCTTCTTTCAGCCTATGTGCAAAGCATCCTGTGTGCTGAAGCAGACTGTGAAGGTGAGGTTTTGTACTGAGTATGGTGCTACTAAATATGGTACTACATGGTCTGATTCTTTAGTGGGTCCTGTGCAGGGCCAGGAGCTGAACTTCAGTGATCCCTTCCAAATTAGGATATTCTATGATTCTATGATGCTCCTTCTGTTGGTGAGGGCAGCAGGATACCATTGGGGATGAAGGTCAAAATGGCACCATACCATTCAATAAGTCAAAGCTCTAAAAGTAGCAGCTATGTGGAATACTGTCTTTGATAACCAAGTGGCTACAACCTCAACTACTGTCCAACTCAGCTGGCAAACCTTGGAGAGGGCATGCAGTTAATTATGCTCTGCAAGTACTTTGTCAAAGTAACCACTGCAACACAGACAACGTGGCAGGGCCAGCAGACTTTACAGCTTTGTGTAATTTAGTTCAAGGATTATGTACAGAGTACATTAAAAAAAAAAATAAAATTACATATATAGCACAGAACCTTGAAGATTAAGGTTCAATACAGTGAAATACACCACCATGAATATTAACCCACTGTCTCAAAGTAACAGTTTGTTGATGAGTCTCTAGCCAGTGATATTAAATGGTATACTAGCACTTGGGGGAAGTAGTATGATAGTCTATGATACAGTATTATATTTAGGTGATTGTTTAATCAGTGTGATGCAATGCTATTCCTCAGCAAGACAACCAGAACCAAGATATAATTGTAAATTCCCAATAGAATTTCAATAAATACTCTTTTAGTCAGCTGTAAGTCAGACTACTTTTTTTCAAGATCATTCATAGCAGTGTGGAAGAATGTCTCAAATTTGTAGGCATACAACTAAACCTTGAGTAAGGTTTTGAAAGCAATATTTGCTCAGTCCTGCTATCTTAGGCACAGCCACACCTATTTTTTTTCTATGCATTATTTAAAAAAAGAAAAAAAAAAAAAAGGTGTCATATGTGGCATTTTGGGGCAAAAAAATTTTATGCAATGGATGTCCTGAACAACAATGACATCGACTAGCAATTTGTTAAATAGATATGGAGAGCTGCCAAGTTTAGAAAATTTGTATCTAGAGCCCCTGGCAGGATATTCACAAAAACAAGATAACAAATACAATTTATAACTCTCTAAACTGTTATCCTGAATACAAATTAGTGAAAATTACTGCAGTATCCTATAAATAACTGATAATTAAATCCATTGGATCATGATGAGAACCTGCCTTCTATTAGCTTTTGTATATTATTAGTGTACTTATCATACACATGCCCATCTACTGTGGAGTGGGGTGGAGAGAGAAAACAGAGAGTCTTAGAATTATTTACTATTAGTATTTATAATAATAGAAATATTTCTGCACATAATCCCTAAGATTTTTTTTGTTTGTTTGAAAAACAGACATTTTTTTTCAATTATACAGAAAAGGAAATTGATAAAAACCTAAAATTAAGTGGTTAAAATTAAGTCCATATTGTAGGGGAGTATAAAAGGGCACAAATGAGATTTTTTTTTCTTCCTTGCGAAAGATTATTGCTAAATGATGATGTATGCATCAATTCACAGAAAGCTGTTAAGAGAGAATAAAGAAAAGACAAAGACATTGCTAAATCCATCAGGCATTCAAGACAAATGAAAAATCCCATGTAGAGCAGAGTTATCTCAAAAAGGATTTACTTATTTTCTGTTCTGGCCTCATCTCACAGTGACACAGGTTGTAAAAGGAGCAACAGCTTCCTACCATTACAATTAGGTTCTGAAAAGGATTTCACTGGCATGAAGCAAAATCAATTTATAAAAAAGTTATCATTCATATGCGATTTTTGCTTTATTTTCTGTATGAGTAGGATTGTCAGGAAAGGAGGAGAATTTTGCAATATGTCTTTTTTTTATTAGTTTATTTTACTGAAATGGCTCTGTTCTATATCTTTGGTGTACAGCCTATATGTATCAGTCTTTGGATTCTGACCATTAGCCATATTACTGACTTTGACTACAAACACTAACATAACCCAAACATTAGATGACATTTTGAAGTACTATCACCAGTAGTCAAATAAAGTACAAAGTCTGAATAAGAAGTTCTCTATCCAGGGGATTCAATGTCATAAATTATCTCCCATATCCCTTCTCTGGTATCAAACTGTAGCTGTTGACAATAATTTGAATTAATTTTCTTCCTGAAAGCCCAATCCTTAAAGTATTTACATGCTAATCTCTTTTATATTAGAGTAAATAAAGTCAGAATGACAATTTTAAGTTTCATATGTAATTTTTTAAGCTTTTGTGACTGCCCACAGCAGTTGCATTTGCTCATCATCACATTGTTGTTTTTTTGCATGCACAATCAGATCTGCATGCAAACCTGCCTCTTCAAACACCTTTAAAAATGAATCTTTTATTCTGAAACATACGCACAGAAACATATATGCAGAATCTGTACATATGTTTATGCTGAACATGGTAAAGAGTTACAAGGATCAATGAAATGGGGAAGAATTGGCTTGGTGACCAGGATTTAACTCATCATTGCTCCATGTTGTATGAGAAGTATCCCAGGGCATGCAGTAGCAGGGATTGCATCTGCCTAGACACATAACACTTGTTATTTGCTAGACAGTTTGAGCTAGAAGTACTCCACTAGTGCTGTTGTTCTCTATACTTTTGCTCCTGAGCAGAAGGAAGGGAGGATTTCAGTTGTGGGTTTTTAAATGCTTGAAGAAGACCTTGATATATTGCCCTTTTGAACAGATAGTGAATTATCGCAAAGCGTATTTGAAGTCTGTTACTTTTCTATACGCTTCTGTTTTTCACCACTGATGTGTTTTTTTATTTTTTTAATTTAATTTAAAAATCAAAACTTCTACATATGTGAGATGCTACACCTCAAGTCAGTGCATAAAGAAATAACTGGCATAGTTGTTATAGATGGTGCACAAATAAATCTTGTAAAGCCACCCTTATGAAGCATATGATGTAGCTCTCAGAGGGAAGTCTAACTGTCATTGATTTCTTCGGTTATCTTTGTGGGGCATAGTGTTAATCCATTTGCAAATCTAACATTTCAGTTGTCAGATTCCTTTCAAATGTGAGGGTAAACAGCAACAGAAAGGACAGCAAACAGTAATGAAGTATAAGCCAGATTTACTTAGTACAGACCCCTGAAGACAAACAAATACACACTGGCCTGCCACTCCAAGATCAGAAGAAGCTATTTGCATAGCATTTCACAAAATTGGAAACAGTGTTGGCTTGTTTCCCAAAACAATCCAAACTTTGCCTATTTACACAGAGGACATACTAGAGTCAGTGTAGAACAATGACTGCAACTTATTTTGCACCCTTCAAAACTTCTCTGTAACAAATGCAGGGGAAGGAAGGCAAGTGGGAGCTCGTAGGCTCTGAGATAGAATCATGTAATCCTCACTAAAAACCTGTTGTGCTCAGAGAGATGGCTCAAAGTAACATCAGATCATTTGTTTATACTTTTGGGGGAGACTACTCATGCTGACACTAAAACATTTTTCCCAGTATGGGAAGAGAGGTAACACTGAATACACTAAATCAGGCTAGTCTTGAGACTCTTAGTCAGGTTATGCCAGGAGTACAAGACCTCTAGATAAGGTGAAGCTCCATTGCCCCATCATCTCTTCCTTATTTCCCTCAAATTTATGAATAAAGTACTTAATGGTTTCTGTGTCTTCTGAACGTGCAACCACTTAACTAAAATTTTGGCTGCCTCTTCACCAGCAAAATGGGTAGGTTTTTATAATGAGATAAGATGCCCAAACTTTTATGAAAATATGGTAAAAATTCTTACAACTTCACTACAAGCAACTATGTCTCTAAGACTGTTCAGTTGTTTCATGGAAAAGAGGGTTGCAGTTATTTCTCAGATTCGTAATGCTCTATTAAAACAAAGAAGATAATAACATGCAACTTTTGCTTCAGTAAAAACAAAGTCTTTTTAGTCTATGATTTTATTAAGCAGAAAGAGCCCAGTCCTACCAAAAAAGAAAGTGGCTCTGAGAGGATAGGTGCTGCTGAGACCCTCTACCTTTCCTCTGTGTCATGCCATGACACTAGAGCTGCTGGAACCAGGTTTGCAGCTAATCAATTCAGTGTTTTCCAACTGCCACTTGCCCTTGAGTTCTTTAGGACAATAAAATTGCACAGTGAAGATGCAAAGGGTTTCTTTGGATTCTTTTTATTTGCTGCCTATTTTATGGGCTTGTATACATACTTCTGGTTTTTTGCATATAATTTTGATTCCACCAGCATGTTCTATGCATATGTACTGAAATATATTTAATTTCACCACAGCTATAGATGTATGCTTATATATAAGTGGATCAGGATCTTGAGAATTCAGACAGTAATTGTGTTAATACCAGCAACAATTCTGAATTCTTAAAGGTTACTATTTGTAGTTTTTAGCAGATTCATTTTTAAGTGGATTCTTTCCCATTCTTTATAGACAGTTGATAGTTAATAGTCAGAAAAGTTATTCAATGAAGATAGTTCTCTGCTTCCAGAACACAAGCATAGCCAGAAACAGAGAGCAACTTCCATTGTCTATAGAACCCTTATCTATCTACTGGCTATCCAGTACATCAAATCAAATGTACAGGCTTGGGAAAAAAGGGATAATTCATAGGAAAGATAACTATGTTCTTTTTCTGTATATGCTCTCTAGTGGAGCTTGTTTCTGCAGGCAATAAAACCAGACAGTAGCATATGCACATAGATTTTCTCCACACACATGACCATTACCATATTTAAGGTGTTTAAATGGGCTTTTCTCCCTCTAGCATCTTTCTGGATACTCACTAAAGACAAAAGAGGCCACCTGCTGCATGCAACTGCTCAAAAGTAAACCCCTGAACTCTTCAGGCAAAAACCCTTTCACACTTAATGGGTCACTTGGGCTTGGCTGCAGAGGCTGCTGCTGCAATGCCTCTGCATCTCTAAATGTGTTTGAGCACATAAAAATCCTTGACTCCAGACCCCATCAGAAGTTAGTGCCTTTCCACTCTGGGTGATGAAATTACCCCAGACATAGAGGAAGGGTAGTGTGAGGCTCTTTAGCTGTCATCTCACAGAGTAAATGCTTGAAGGTATGCAGTGCTGTGCTGGGAGATTGCTTGCAGGGGTCAAGCCTTATGACTTGCTTTGAGGGACCATTAAGTGGTATTATACTTCCCTGAATCTTAGATTCAAATACAGAGAGACTTGAAATAAAATGAACTAGAATTAAATTTTGTGGAAATATAGTAGCAAGGCAGGGGTGGGGGAAGGGAAAAGGAAAGAAAGGAAAAGGAGGGAAAGGAAGGTGAAGCAAGGCAAAGCAAGGCAAGGTAGAAGGAAAAGCAGGGAATGGAAAAGCAGAGAAGGGTAGGTAGATTTATTGATTTGGGTGTTCTGTTAAGGTAAACAACATGTGGGTAGCATCTTTTTCATAGGTCTGCTTTAATGCTTCTCTTCCACTGGGATACACTTGTAAAAATAGAGATAAAAGCACAAGGAACTACTGTGAATGAAATAGCTGATTATTTTGCAAGGTGCTGGGCAGATAATCCAGAAAAACTCAGAGATTTTGTGACATGTGAAAAGGTAGTTCATTGTATGCAGAAAGTTAGAGATAAAGTGGAACTTAACTGGAGTTTAGTCTGAAATTAAGTGAGAATGCCATCAATGTTTCCCTAACACTGTCAGTAAAATACTCATTAAAGAGCATCATACAGTAGCACCAAGTAATACATTATTTAGCATTTGCAGGCAACTCTCTAGTTTTCTGTTTCTTTCAACCACCTGAATCTTTTGTGTAACCCAATTCAACTAGCCTGGAAGCAAAGGTAAAAAACATCAGTTGTTCTAAATCTTTGTAGTCCATACATTTAGGACACTTTCTTTGGGGTGTTAGGGGACCCTGTATAAAGCTCTAGCTGGAGTTTAAATATACTTATAAGCAGAAGATAGTAGCAAACCTGACCTCTTACAAAAATGAAAATCCACTGAAGTTTGCAATAAAGTCTGAGAAATATTTTTCTTCATCTGGAACAAAACAAGTTTGTCAGCATGTGTAACTCTGACTAGTAATGTACATGTAAATCAACAGCAGTCCCATGACCTGAAAAGCCTTCTACGTGTCAGTAATACTGTACTATATGAAGAGGACTGTCTTAAGCTAAAAGATGTGGGAGAAAATACATATTTATAAAATTGTACATATATATTTTTTGTCAGTACAAGTACTCATTGGAAAATGGGAGTCTGATTCCAAAAGAATGTGGCTCAGAAATCCACAGCCAACACATCTCAATAAGGTTGCTCTCCCCCACCCTCTGTCTTCTCAAGTAGTGATTTTAAACAGAATATTGTGATTCAAAATAAATACTCTCACCTCCCACAAGAATATACTCTTCTGTTTCCTTGGGTAAAGGTTGTTGCTATTGAGTTTGTTCTTTTTTGCAGCACATGCTCCACAATTTGTTGCTTTACTCTAATTTTGTCTCTTTGTCAAAACACAGCCATGTTTGGGCTTTTTGGGTGGAATTTGTGTTGGTTTCTTTTAAATTTTAAAAGACAGGGACAAGTTTTGGTTTTAAGTTTGTGGGTTTGACTGAATTGTACACTATGTTAGTTTTTTTGCAGTGTATGTACTGCATTATCAAAAAAGTACAATTTACCTGTTGATAGAAAAAAGTAATTTTCCATTTTTCAGTAGGGTTTTTTATGATGGTATTTTTTCTTTACATTGCAGCTTTGCAGTTAACAATCCTTTTACTGTGGAATAGCATTGACACATTCTTGTTACTCACCACAGGGGATGTTCACAATTGTCTGCTTCAGGCATATGAATTAGGCATCTTTAGTTTCTCTGAATTGCCTTCCTGGTTGTGTTGACCTCATTTCACAGACTGCGAAAAGGAGCTTTGGCTTTTACCTTCGGTCCTTTGACTTGGGACTGCATTAATTGTCCCAGGCAAATAGTTTGGATGTCCATTCCTCCCAAGTGAGTTAATTAACATCCTTACTACAGAATGGTGCTCCTCCTTAGTGAAGCTACACACTGTTGAAACAGCAACCTGTTAGCCACTCATTTCTTGGGGCTCTTCATACAATCATTACACCACATGTTACAGTCCTTCCTTTCAGAGTTTTTAGGGCATCAGGTTTTCCCTCAGCTGAGTTTGGACTCCAGGCATGTCAAGGCAGAGCAGAGAAGGGGAGGGATTTATAGTACAGAGATCTGCATCATGTGCATGAGCCTGTTGGATCAAGTCCAACTCTGACCTGTCATACAAAGAATCAGCAATGGTGCTACCTAGACCTAAACCCCTTTAATAAACAAATTAAGCCTTGTTTATGAAAATATTTTAAGTCTGAGTGGTCTTTTCCTTCCTTCCTTCCTTCCTTCCTTCCTTCCTTACTTCCTTACTTCTTCATTTTTAATACTAACCAT
>JAWWEE010000158.1:36160801-36307850 GCA_035221455.1 Xenops minutus | reverse complement strand
TGCACAAATATAATTTGTGAAGAAACAATAAAAAAAATTACTTTTTTAATATCAAATGAAAAAGAATTAAAAGTTTTAAGGCTCATAAAATATATATATATATATATATATATATAGAGAGAGAGAGAGAGAGAGAGAGTGCCTTTTGTCTAAACCTTTTCCTCAACAGTTCTTCACATTTCCTTATTTGCTAGCTTACTCCTTTTACTGTGCTAAAACAATATATCTTGTCGGGCCAGGGATAAATCTAAAGTTAAATGTCTATTTTAGCAAACTAAAATGGTCAAGAGCAATATGGTGAATTCTTACTTGTTGAGCTGCTAAGAAAGCCTGCTTGGTTTCACAAGCACAGCAGTACCACCTAGATAGATGCTTTTAGCTTATAAGCTGCCTTTAGGATACTGTTTTTGATGAAAATTGATTTGCACACCACCAAGTCTGTGCTTAGAGTCTGTTGGTAGCTGATTTTGATCAGGATGCCAATGGGAAAGAATCAGCATAACAGAAAAGGAGAGATATAAAAGATAAAGTGAATCAGAAACCATTTTCAGAAGCTCCTTTTTTGGAAAGGTAAATGAAGTTATCTTTTTATTGGAAATGGACTTGAGCGTAATTGTTCACAAAATTCAAAACCTGCCTCATTTTTTTCTCTAGTAGGACTGAGTGAGGCCTTTGTGGAAAAGTAGATTTCTGCTGAAAAATACCCCTGTTTTATGAAAATATATTAGTGCTTTCGACATCTGCTGGCTTGGGTGGCTGCCTGCAGAGTGCCGGATGTTCAAGTGGTGGCTGCTCCATGTCAGCCCTTCCATATGAATGGGAAGCACGCAGCTTCCAAATCAGTTTAACCAATGTTACTCAGTTGTGAAGACCTGTAAAATTGAAAGAATAATTTCAATCACTATTCCATGGATCTCTGAGAGCATTTTCATTTTTAGCTTTGTGCTTTGGTGTTATCTAAAATTAAGCATATAGCAACTTCTGTTCTGCAGAACATCTGAGAATCTGGTTTTAAAATTTGCAAGAAAATGTTCTCAAAGCTGAAGATTGCCTACTTTGGCACATATTCAAGATGTAGACTACCTTTCAATTTACAGAAAAAAATCATACTTTTTAGCAAACTGTATGATTACTCATCATGGAAAAATCTATGAAGTTTAAGTTGTAACTGTGATTTAAGAATGAAATTCCAATTTGTCCTACAGTCAATAATTATAATTTTAGTCCATTTGGGTATCAGGCCTGTGTGCACACAGTGCATTTAGTCATGAATTCCCTGGGTGGCCCAGGAACTCCCCAGCTAGTCTCTGCGCAGATGAGATAATTGGGAAAACCAGATCAACTTGAGGCGAGGCTGCCTTCTAGTTTCACAACAAAATGCTCCACTATTTCAGGGGCTATCTGGGTTGGACCTTCAGACAGTTACAGAGGTGCCTGAAGGCAGCTCTTGCTGAGTCAAGAGCAATAGACAAACATTATTCATCTGCTTCAAAGTGCTGATTAACATCATGGGTGGACAATATTGCCAGACTATATATAAGAATTAAGAAAAGTTGTTTGGGAAGTTCTACCAATTTAAGCTGAAGATGTCATGCAATGATGCTTGTAATACAGACTTGCATCACCATTCTGTTCAAGATATTTGACTCCTCATGTGAGCATTACCTTATGCAAAGATTCTAATAAGTTGATGTGTAGGTTTCTTATGAGGCTACTTTTTTTTTTTTTTTTTTAAAACACAGTCTCTTTAGGTGTCTGTGCCACACTATTTTTTGAGATGTCAACAATAGTGAAAAGCAAGGATGAGTGAGGAGAGACTTGAAAATTCAATCATTTATCAACATTTTACATTGGAATCCTGAAATGACTGCCTAGAATTTTACACACTGAAAAATTTGGAGGACATTCACATCCTTGTCCTTGTCCCCTTTGCAGGACTTTCCCCAACCAATAAGGAAAAAGGGAAAAAGTACTTTTTTTTCTGTTCTTCTGCTTCCATATTTTCTTTTCTTACATTTTGACCGAAGAGATTTCACTCATGAATGCAAAATACTCTCTTTATGACACTAATTTTGTTATCACAACAAACATTTCTCTGAGAAAACAATTATCACAGGTGGTGAAATTGATAACTTGTGCCAAAGGCTAAGGCCAAGTCTCCACTAATAAAAATACTTATCTACATTGAGTTTTCATCTACACTGAGTTTTCACTATTTCTATGATGAGAAAACCTACACCAGTGAGGAATCACAGTTAAGAGTTTTGCTAGCATAGATGCAGTACATAGAAAAGAACTCATACATTTTCTATGTTTTCCAGGTTAGTTTGCTATCAGTGTCTGTACTATAAACCCATAAGTCTGGAATCTAATTTTGTAAAGTTCTAAGTCCTTTACTTGAACATATCTTAGATGAGTCTGACAACATATATAACCTGACTGGCAAAACAAGAAAATGAGAAGTATAAGTCCCTCACAAAGACCTCGATCGCCATTGTCTTACAATGCTCAACTAAGGGAAATTTCAACACTGAGCTTAATGTGAATTGAAGTTCATATACTTCTGTTTAAACACAGATTAGGATGTCTGACAGATAAATGCCACTGAAAAGCTGACAATCTAATTAATACAAATAACAATCTTCCCCACTATAAAAATGCTCTCATTTCTTCAGCTGTGTAGAAACTGGTATGATAGCATACATTTTCTGAAATCCAAAAAAGAAAACTCAGAGTTTCTTTGTGTTATGCTGTGAGGTTTTCACTGGCTATAGATGCCATCAAAATAATTATAATGTTATCAAATTGAAATTGAACTGCTCTTTAGACATTTTACTTCTTCAGAGAAGTAAAAAAAAAACCCAACTTGTTTCATAACATAGTCATCCTGAAGCATACAAAGATTTTCTTACCCCAAAGATATGCAGATATAACGAGTGCAGTTGGGAACCTAGGTGCTGGCAGGGGAAAGAGAGTTTGTACAGGTGCCCACATACTTATTTATTCAGACTACCCCTAGCAATGAGGGATTTGCCTCTGAGCTACTATTCCACATTCCAGTCTGGTATAGATAAGTTTGGCCTCACTTCTCAGAGAACCACATGGCAAAGTTGAAAGTCATTTGCCTGCAAATGAGCTACTGTGCTCCTCCCCACGGAAGAAAGGGAAAACAAAACTGACTCTGAGAGGTACTCAGCCTGGTGATTGCCCTGTTCCTGGAATATGTTTCTTTTTGTCAAGAGTGAAAACTGCAATTCTATTCATAAAAAATTATCTCACCAAAAGATTCATGTTGCAGAGTACAAGGAAAACAAATTGACCAATGCCTTTTCTGAGGTCTAATTTCACAAGGTGCTCTGTGTCTTCAGAGCACCTGTAAGCACAATGGGAATCATGGGACTGATTATGTGCAGCACAAGGCAAAAATCTGAACTCTATCCCAAACCCCAAAATCTGCAACATAAGGCAAAAATACAGTGTTTTCACAATGCATTTGATAGACTACCACAATGGGCACTAAATCTAGCGACTGCCTGTAGGTGCTACTACAACAAAAAGGTTTAAGAACAAAAGGCACAAGAGCTTTATGTATTCTGAAGCTGAAATTCTGAAAACAGTTTTCAATTTGGTTCTAATTGTATATGTGGTTAATATATACTTAATTAATTTAATAATGGTCACTCCAGTATTACGGTAGGAATTAGGATGACATTTTTTCCTGTAATGCATCACGTGACTTCCTGGGACTATCAAATACTTTCCTACCGTAAGAATATCAGAGACTGGAAATGAGACTGAGCTTTGGGGGTTGATGGTCTGATGTGGGCTCAGTTACTGTACTCTTTTATCTAACTGGGATGTCTAGGTCATTTACTCAGGGTAGTGTTATCACAGTGTATCTTCCATGTCATACTGGCAAGAACCTAAGATTTTAGCAAAATGAGAGGAAATTTCTTAGTTTTTAGAAAATTTCTTAATTTTCCATTCTTTTTCTGCTCTTTTTACCAGCTAGAGGAGTTTACCTATTAAGATACCTACCCCCTGAACAGTGGGTATAGGCCAAAACATTGAGCTCTATTCTCTATCAACAGTACAAAATCTTACTTTTGAGGACTTAATGCCTCGTTTAATGCAGCTCTTTGTTTCACCTCCTCATAACAAGAAACAGCTCTTGGAAGAATTCAGTGAAAATCCCATGAGGTTTATCAAATATTTCTCAATCTATAATTCTAGCCTGTAATGTATTCAGATTATTTGTCCAAATGTTTTCTACTTCCACTCAATGTTTTTGTTTTTTCAGAAGAACAAGGTTAGTGACAGTTGTATTAATTACATGATAGAAATGCACATCAAATAAAATTGTTGAAGTAACTACTTCAAATTTTTATTTAAATTACTCTGTCCTGTGTTAAAACTGTGGGAGAGAGAATAAGAGTTACACACTAGAAAGACTTTTGTTAATGTTACAGAGGAGAAAAAATCCTAGAATGATCAGCAGAAAAAACATCATCCTTTCTCCTTTTGCTATTGTCATTTTTCGGTTTTGAAGGTAAATTCTGAATTGTAATGCAATTCTGACTTTTAATTTAATTTTTACAAAGCTATCAGGACATATTTCAGAGAAAATAATTTGTTGGTATTTTCATTAAAATAAACTGCAATGCTGCAAATCTTACATTAAAATATAGATGCACACTAGTAATTAAAAATAATAATCAAATAAAAGCATAGCAGAATACTTCAATTACTGATAATAATCATAGTGTAATCTTGTCCTACCAAGTGTGTCTCCAGGTACAGTTTAAGGCTGTCTGTCTCTGCTTTAGGAGGAGTCCAATTCTCTGTTGTTTCCATGGCTTCATTTAACCAGTGAATGAATTCATCCAGTTTGCTTACAAACCCCTTACCATGTAAGAAAAAAGAAAGAACAAGAGAAGCACATTTGTTAGCAAAATGGCAATGTGAAAAATATATGCTCAATTTTATTATTTTTTTTAGCCAAGAGAGTACGATTTTGCCTCTTAAAAGCATGCAAAGAAAAAAAAACAAAACTAAACACAAATCAAAAAAACCCCAAAAAGTAGAAAGTGGTCTTCTAGTAAATGAGAAGCAGAATAGTGTTTCTGGGGATAATCTAATGTGATATTTTGGGACAAGACAATGTGAGATCCATTTGACTGCAGTGAAATAGAGAAAATAGCAAAGTTTTAGAAGATATGAGGGGGATATATAAAAAGCTTCAAAGAGATTATAATAAAAATCAAGCTTAAGACCTTGCACTGGGTAGGCTGAGCACTGTAGGTTGAAAAAAGGGCTGAAAAAGCCGCAGTAACAAAGGGAAGAAATTACTTGTCAGAACTTGAGTGTTGTGATTCCTGTTTTGGTTCATAGGATGGGACTCAGAGAGAAGAAATCAAACAGCAGATGAGGCAGAATATATAGCATTTAATATAAATATTGCTGATTGCATATAAGCCACACAGATGGTGCTCCGGAGAAGACAGGAGCTCCTGCTTCTCAGGAACACCATTTATTTCAAGATTAGTACCAATTATATTGTCTGATTAAAAATAGTGCCCCTGAATTTACATGATTGGATGATACTATAGGCACATACTGAGTACAGATAATTTTACCTGAGTCTTATCCACCATGAAGCAAGAGAGTAAATGAAATAAGCTGACCGTGATGTTTATAAGCACCCTGAAATTAACTCTGAAGAGGAATGTCCATCTATTACAAGCGTCATAAGACTAGATTAAGTTAGTTCTAATACTGGTTATATTATTAGTCATTAACTATGGATTTCACAGCATGGTAAGAATTTTAGTTTCTAGTTGGATAACAACTCAGTATATACACTCAGTATCTCACTCTCGCCTCCTTATGTATGGAATGATTTCTGCTATTTACTAGTTCATTCAGATAGCTAAAAGCAAGCTAAGCGCTGAACTTTTAAAGATTTCTGAGTGACTCAGGACCCCAAATCCCCTTCTCTGAAGGTGCATATGAAACTGGAATTGCCAATGAGACGGAAACAGAAGTCTGAGCAGTAGGTGCACAGCCATGTTATGCAGTGCTAATAACACACACCAAGTAGAATGACACTTCCTTCAAAATTAATGGCAGCAGAGTATTTTTGGCTCAGCACTGTGCCGAGGAGCAGGGTCCAGCAATCAACTCTTGGTTTCCAGGTGAAGCTGCAGTGCTTTTGAACCAAAGCTAGACTCTGGCAAGGAGCTGCAGTGCATTCTTCAGGCATAACAGCACCACTGAGGCACTCTGAAGATTTTAATTATTTATTTTTTTTTATGTGAGTGCCCACAAGACCTCATGATGAGGACACTATTACTACCTCTATTCATGGATTCCACTGTAAATCAAATCATTATACCGAAGAAAACTGTTATCGTGCAGATTTTGTTGTAGGCTGTTTATCAGGACATTCCAGAAAGGGGAAAGGAAAACAGAGAAGGCAACCCAGTGGCTATAGTGACTGAGACACTCTGGGGCAAGTAATGAGGTAGCTACATCTCTCCTCTCCCACAGCAGGCCATGCCACAAGGGCTACATTCCCCACATCAGGCCATGGGACAGGGTGGGGGGCAAGATGTTCCCCTGGCTACCTTGCTTGCTTTCTTCCAGCTCACAGTGGAGCATAAGAGATGCCAGACTGGCAGAGGAATGGGAGATGTGAGCTGAGGGGGAGAGGAGCAGGAGGAATAAAGTCCTTCTTGTCCCTCCAATAAATCTCTGCCTGCATTTTAGCAACGTGCTGTCCTTGAGACACAAGGTGATATGGTAAGCAAAAGAAAAAAAAAAAAGACAGAAAAAAAAGAAAGGCTCTCTCTTGTATATGCATCATGTATTTTACGGAGACAGACACGTATAACATCTGCCTGCAGTACTCGATGTCTGTATGCCTTCAAAAGGGTGCTCGGAAACACTGGAAGCTTGCAGCACTCTAAAAAGCAACTGTTAGCCACAGAGTTACTTCTGCCCTCTCACAAAACGTGCCTGTGTTGTCATGTTTGCTGCTTCATGCTGGTACTTCATGCTGACACTCCCAAGCAGCCAGCCCAGGTCTGGTGTGCCCCCTCACCGCCCAGGCCAGGCTGGCTCCGGGGAACGCTCCAGTGGGGAGCGGGGGATGCTCCAGTGGGGATCGGAGGATGTTCCATTGAGGAGCGGGGAACGCTCCAGTGGGGAGCGGGGGATGCTCCAGTGGGGAGCGGGGAACGCTCCAGTGGAGTGCGGGGGATGCCTGGGGGCTCGTCTGGGGGCCTGAACAAAAAATGTAGAACCACGATGAGCCACGTTATGCGAGGAAAAAAATAAAAATAACAAAAGAGGAAAGGCTGGAAGCTCCATCTCCAGAGCCACCCGGCACGCTGGAATCGCGGCGGGGGACGCGGCGCCCGAGGGGAGCCCGCGGCAGGGGGAGCGGGCCAGCCTCGCGGGTTCTCCTCAGCCGGGCTGCACAGATCACAGCAATCCTCCCCTTTTTCAAATGACGGCAATAAAATTTTACCGGAACCACGGAGGGCCGGGCCGGGCCGGGCCGGGCAGGGCAGGCGGCCCGAAGCTGCCCGGTGGGTCCGAGCGAGCGCCGTGCCGTGCCTGGGCACACAGCGCCCCCTGCCGCGCGCCGCCCGCCAAACCTGCGGCACGGCCTCGGCTGCGGGCCCCGCTGCGCCGGAGAGCACGGCTCACACGCTCGGGCCCTGCTTCGCTCGCCGTGCATTAGCGACCAAAACAATCCCACCGGGTTTTTCTTTATTTCCTAACATTGCCCAGGATTCCGTCCTATTTATTTGAATAGCCTAATGCCGGTGAAAAAGGATGGAAGGAGAAGCCTTTATCCCCCGGCGATATGCCAGCCTCGCAGCTCACTGCTGCCCAGGAGGGAGGCAGCTCCGGCTGGGAAATTGAAACCTCTGCGAGTACTGCCGACCGCAGCGGCTCGGGAGTGATGGACCTCGCTGCCTTCGCTCTTGATGCTGAACTTCCCCTTCTCGCCTTTGATTTTGGTCAGGGTGCAGTTACCTCCAGGCTCTGAGACTGGGGCCAGTACTGCCCGACTGGCCCGACTGGCCTGGGCAGCCAAGGGCAGGAACAAGGCCACCTGCTCGCTCACACTTAGAGAAAGGGCATCTGTCATATCGGTGGTCCATGTAGAGCTGTTACAAATTTAAACCCGGGCCTTTAATCTCCTCAAGTACCATAAGAGAGGGGAAGTCCAAAACATAACTTATGCCCTGACTGAAGAGTCACTGCCCCTCCGCAGACGGACCAACACAGAATGATTTCTGTATAATCACGATGACATATTTAATTAGAATACAATTAATCATGCACTTGCAGTCAGGGACACAAACAGCATTAGAATAGTTTCTTTTCTTATAAACTCAAGTATTTCCCAGAGTATAGATTTTAAATAAAAGTTTAGGACAAAATAACTTCTAAAAAATACTGGTGAAAAAGCATTCTCTTACAATACAGAAGATCTATTGTGAGATTGGCAGCATGAAACTATGCTTTCAAAACAGATTACAACATAAATTATACCAAAACAAAGGATGAGGCTTAACATGCAATCCTAAATCCAAATCCAGGAGTACTCCATGAAAAAAATGAATTCATAGGATGGCAAATTCTAACCAATACAGGATATTTTTCTTTCCCCCCCCCTCCTTCATTTGATAAGATACCAACGAAAACACTTTACATCCCTTTCTAAACACTTTTTACCTTTCTGCTTTTTCTAGCCGAGATTATGTTTTTCCTTCTCTAGATATTTTTTATTCATCATTCTTAAGATGGGAAACAGTTTCAATAGGAATAAAATTTGGTGAAACTATGCTGATTTATACTAGTTAGGAGTCTGATCAAGACAGTATCACACTTACAATGAAAATACCATAAACTCTACCCAATTCATACTTTGGTAGAAATTCACAGGAAATTAAACTATTGCATTTCCCATCTAAACTTCTTGGAAGTTGAAAGCTCATAGTTGGCTATTTTGAAGCTAAAAATTACTGTACAATAATTCCTCAGAGAGAAAAAAAGGGAAACAGAAGAGAAAAAAAAAAAAAGAAGACCAATGTAATCCAGTCTCTGAATTCTGACCAGCTGGTTCAGTTTTGCAAATATAATAATTCTGCACTGTGCTAAGCTAGATAGATCTTAAAAAAACTAGAGCTCCTAGAGCATAAAGATATTCTTATTCTATGTTGCTTAGTGCAGAAACAAATGTTTCTGGATTGTTATTGGATGATTTGCAGCAATTTCTGTGATAAAGTTTGCAAATAAGCATAAAGCTCTTCCCATATCCCACACAGGAAATTTCAAAACATTGACCTTTAAACCTTCAGCTTTCCATTTTGTTTCTTGGCAGTTTTACAGATTTTCCTAGGGGGAGGAAGAAAGTCATGATCACACACCTCTGAAAAAAATTGGAGCAAAAATGGCTTCCTTTGAAATTTGGCACATATGAAGTTTGTGGTCTAATTCTTTTTTCTCTGGATGGATAAGAAATAAAAAGAAAGACAATTCGAAGTGTTGGGGGAGGGAGGATCTATAACTCTATGTGTCTGCTTTGTTATAGAATGAAAATACACTTAATTAAATTGTTCTGTACAATTAAGGAATTAATTAACTGAAGTATTAAAAAAAATTTGATCCGATTTCACTAAATATCCTGAGTCTTCCTCATTAATAACCAGAGTACTCAAATTTTTTGAATCACAAGAATGGGAACTCACTTGCTGAGTCACACAAAAAGGGCAGGGATTGATTAGCTCATAGGCCAAAGGCATATATGGATACTGGACTGAGGAAGCATGTACCTGGAAATGTTAAATAGAAGGGCATACAAAAGGTACAGATCCCCCCTGCTGCACAGGGCTGCAAGGCTCTCTAAACCAGTACAGCTGCCCAAAGGACCTTGGGTTAGGCAGTCTGGTTGCATCTGGCATGTGGGATAACAGAGCATGTGGGAGACCATCAGTGGTGTGCCACCAGTACAAGAAACTCTGGAGCGTGGACAGAGGTGGACAAATGAACAAGTCCCACATGCAATTAATTATGTTTAATAGGACTCTGTGTGATCTGTTTATCCCAAGTGTGTGTCATAAAAATTGAATAGTTTAAATGAACACAGAAATAGGCAGTCTTTGACAACCCAAGCAGCTGGACTCCATCCTTTTTTCCTGCTTTGCTGGATTCTGTTTAGATATTTCTCCCTACTCATGATGACTGTTCAGCACAACTCGCTCCTCACTGCCTGCAGCCCACTACTTTTGGATTGGCCCAGCAATTCCTTGCTCTCTGAGTTTCTTCAACTTCCACAGTCCCCTCCTATGCTTTCCTGTTGAACTTCAGAAGCTCACCCCATCTCTGGCCAAAGACCATGATTCTTCAGAAATATTTTAACTTTCCACTTCCTATTTTGCAGCAGCAAACCCAAGGCTGCTGCTTACTGCCATCAGCTGAGTCAATCAAATAAGTTTTGGTATCCACTGACCCTAGCTACACGCTCCTGGAGTTAGTGGCACAGCCAATGCTCATGGTTTGAAAACACCAAGTAAAGGCCAGGAGAAATATTATAGGCTGTCAGTAAAACAACAAGCAGCTGACAAACTAAAAAACTTATGGTAACAACTACAAAACTAGTGATGACAACGTAAGTGCTTATGATACTATAGAAAGGCTCCAGCTCCTGATGATATCAGCAGATATTCTCAGCTTGTCAGTGGTGTTGCTCAGACATATTTTAATTGGATTGCAATTTTCTGAGCAGCACACAACTAAGACCTCCCAGAAAAGCTTTTACTGTCACAGTCATGAAAAGAATGTGTTGACTAGCAAGTGAGTCACTTAAAATTATGCACAAATGCCTCTCAACTAGGATAACACCACTTCTTGCATATGAACTTTTAAAGATTACAAACTTTAGTTCAGTTGTTTAATTTTACTTTTACATTGCAGCATCTCTCTCCTTTTCTTTGGTCAGATAGGAAAGCAAACAGTTCCGGTGTTCAATAATTTTAGCACTTCAAATGATCTCATTTAGACTTTGAAGCTCAGCTTTCATTAATTGAATGGAATGGGAAAAGAGGAAGTTTCCATCTCAGCTGCACATATCATTTTACATGTCCAGCTTTTATTAGACCACATTTAGAATGGAAGCAAATTGAACCCCAGTTCTGTAGTTTTGAGCTTTAGTCTGAAAGCACATTTAGGGTTACTAAAAACCTGAATTTGAAAACATGGCACTTATACTAAAAAATGCAACTTTTTTTTTTTTGTTGTTACAGCAAAAGCAGCAGTATCTTAGATGTTTTGAGTAGACTTTTAATGTGAATTTCCTTTAGATAGGGAATTTGGATATATGCACTTTAGGGAAGTTCATATAGTGACATAAACATTGCCAAAATTATACCATAAAACAGAGGATGCAACTGCATCCTACCATTATGAAAAAATTTATGGCACTCATCCTATATCAAATTTGGGTTTGCTTATTATGGAAAAAACCTCCCAGATTTACTGTGCCTACGTGGCACAGGTAGAAAATTTATTTCCACACTTTTTGGCTTGCAATTTCAAGCTGTGCAGTTTTAAAACCCCTATTGGCCTAACACTCTCATTTAACATGTATGGTGGCTTATTCATAAGACATTTATGGTCATTACATTTGTAAAAATACTTCTAATGACTTGAAATGAATTAAAATCAGAATAAAAGTAATGTGCCAAACTATTAAATGCAAATGTACTAAAATTATTTGCCATGATAAAATAAGACTGATGGTGGAAAGTCTACTGTGTTACACAAGCCTCAGTGTGGATGCACTAGACAACAGTGTTTGTTAAATCACTACCCCAGACCTTTTTTCTCTGCACTTTCCCTTTTATTACACAAAGGGAGTTCTCTTCTTAAAAGAATTGGTTATGAGGCTGTGTGCTTAAAAATGAATGTTCAATTTTATTGCAAGAAGACAGTGTTGTAAAGTTTGTTCCCAATTTACGAAAAGACTGAGCTCAGAGGGCGGTCTGTGTACAAGGATGGGCTGGCTCTAAGGGCACTTCTATCACAGAATGCATTAAGAAAACCCTTTGTCTAACCACAAAAGGACTTGCATATTAGTCTCAGGAGGAACACATTCTTGCCCATGGACTTTATTTTCAAAAGGATAAAAGTGCACTTTCTTCATAGGCAAAGGTAAGTCAAAGAAATCCAGGTACACAAGAGGATGAGGCTGCAACAAACTGCCACAGTCAATTTAATTGGAGGTAGAGCCAGAGGCAACAGTAAAACCATTAGCAATACAGATGTTAGGGATCCCCAAGGAACCAAGATATCACAATGGAAAATATTCTATGTGTGATATTGTCAAGATTTTGTGCAGGCAGTGACCTCACAGAAACATACAACTGACCAGACACATCAGTAGGACGGAAATACTTAACATGCAGTCAAGGATATATTCACAAACAATTCAGAAATAGAGACTTTCCACTAAAAAATGCCCTATTTATTCAATAATCCCAGTCTATAAGAATGTGTGACTTAAATGTTCCCTCCAAACTGGGAAAAGATGAAGATCAAATACTTTTCTCAGATAACATCCATGTAAAGACACAGTTTCTTCTACTGTGTACTGTCTAGTTAAGCATTTTTAAGACTGTTAAATTACACAAATCTTTCATAAGCGTCCTGCTCTAGGCTTTGTGCCCAACCACCACACACAGAATTAGAAATGACTATGAAATGCATTTTTCCTGATGGGCATCTATTGAATTTGCCATGATTTATATGGTTACAGAGCAGAAAAGTTCCATAACCATAGGATGGTCACTGGCTCATTATTTTTCCTGGATTTAGAGTCCAAGCTATTTTTCCATACTGTATTCTGACTAGAGCAGGAATAGCCAAAAAGATTTTTAATTTCTCGGTTTCCTAAAGCCTTCTAGGTAGAAGAGCCAGGACAATAAAAGTAAGAGAGGCTTTATAGGCATGATACAGAAAAACATGCAAAGTGTTACTTTTATAAACAACTCTATTTGAAAACATTGAACCCAATTCTGCCACAAAACATTCATTGCCTCGATGGGACTTTTGACTTTTGTTCTGCTTCTAGACAAAGAGCAGATTATGTTAACCTGAATATTAAGAATCATTCCTAAATTTGTCTCTGTAGATACTCAAACCTTTCTGTGATGCTACAAAGGTAATTCTTTCTTTACCCTGTGCTTTGTCTTATTTTTGGCTCAAGGTGAAGGTCTACATTTTGTTTGAAAGAACCACCACAAGGCCTCCACTTCTGTTTGAAATTTGCAAGATCTAAAATAAGGATATTCTAAGTACCAGCAGATTGACTGTGGGGCTAAGATAGAAACAGGAAAAGTAAGCTAAATGCTTTCTAAACCCTGTTCCTGACAGGTATATTCTTAGATTAGCAGACAAACTTCCACCACTGGCAACATTTCCCTCAGTCTTTTGTAGGACTGTTGAGCACCCAGAACCCCAGGAGTAAAATCCATGGGCTGGAAGGACACTGCTAGCATGTAGCACTGAGGCCAAGAGAGCTGTGCATGGGAATATCATATAGCAATGCAGGAAAAGCGAGTGTCATTGTAACTTTGCAAGGGTTCAAGAGTAGGGAAGACTGGTGGAGAGAAGGGAGGAGAAAGGCAAGAACATCTGATCTGATTGATCCATCATTTAGAGAATCCTCTGGTATGAACAGAACAGCAGAATGGGCCATCTGTAAAAGTCCAGAGATGCCATCTACTCCGATGGCAATGATGCCAGACATACAAATGTCTGCTGGCCTCTCCTCATTCTGACATGGCCATGCTTCCCACCTGAGATGTCATGTTAACAGGCACAGGGCCAGACAAAGTTTTAAGCCTCCTGCATTCATTCAGATGAGGATGGACTTCAGGCTGAGAAAATACTGGAGGCCAGCGCTGTACCTCAAAAGCAGTGCAGGGTTCAAAGCACTCCCGGGCACTGAGTATGTAACTAAATGGTCTATCCTTGCTATGGAATAATCTTACATATGCATTTGCATTCTGGATGACAGACAATAATTTTGCTTATCTGCCTCCTAAGTTATCGCGGCTCTTAGTTTGAATTCTAGTTGTTCTCGGGGCGAGGCGGCGGGTGCGAGCCCTCTGGCGGAGGCGGCGTGCGTCGCCTGCCAGCGCCGCTGAGCCCAAGTGTCCCGTCCGGCAGGCGGGAGGGACACTGGCCAAAACCCACCCCACGGAGACGGGAAAGCTTCACCGCCGCGGGGTTATGCAGTCACACGGGTATCGGTTAAAGAAGCAAATATTTCCCACTGTTCTAATCAGTACTGGCTTTTGTCAGGGAACCTCTGCAGTGTGAATCCGTATTAACTGTTTCTGGCACTCAGCTCATTCAGCATCCCTAGTCTGGGTGAAATTTTTGAGGTTGACTGGAAAAAGGCTCCCGAGGAAACAATATTGAAACTATGGAATGAATACTATAAGCAGCAGAAAGGAGAAACCTGTAAGTTCGTACTAAGAGTGCTGAAAACGGAAGGAAGAACACACTATAAGGAAATGGGGCATAAACAGGGAGGAAAATGGAGGAGGAAATATAAGAAAAGGACAAAATAGCTATTTATCCCTAGTAAAAAGGAAAAAAGGGGGGGGGGGGGGAGGGAAGCAGTCTGATATGCTTTCATTCTTCAGCAATAAAACAGCCCAGCAGAAGCTCTAAGAGTTAAAAGTAGAACAGTCAACAACCATGATATTGAGTATAAACCATGAGCTGAGTAATATTCAAACTCTTGAATGTTCATATAAATCTGGTCTTTGAAGCTCATCATACTATTAGGACTAAACGTAGAGTTTATGAAAATATATTTATTCACAAAGAGCAATGCCTGTTCCTATTCATGTCTCACAGAAACTCTTACTGTTCTTAAAATAACTTTTTTTCTGAGTTATTTCTTCCCTACCTAAAATTCAGGAGTCCTAAGCAGCAGATAGGAAACAAAGATAGGTGGCCAAAACATCTTCTAATAAAGGATAATTTTCTCTTATGTATCACAGCATCAAGTATCCTAAACGGAAACCTTTTTAGCTTATACTTTCATGTGACCCTGTCTAAGTCAAAGACTTGTTATATCTAGAGATCAGCTAAGATATGAATGTTTTTAGGTCACATATTCTTGTTTTACTCAGTAAATTACAGAGCAAGTACGTCTCCAGAAATCTGTAGCAAATGATGTCTCAAGGAAAGAACAGCAAATAAATCTGCTCAAGCCAAGAAAGATGATGGCAGTATATCCCAGAAAGGGGGACTTCATCTCTGCATCAGCAGCTGGAAGGAGTGTCTGGATTCTGGAGAGACCCTGAGCACAGCACAGGAGAGGGTCCTGTCTTTGGTAAAAATGCCAGGCACCAAAATGAGTTTCTATGTCCTGTATAAAAGATAGCACAAAGCTGTAGTAAATTCACACCTATTCCACAGTCCCAATTTTTTAATTATTTTTTTACTTATTTACTTTTTTGGCACTCTGAATATCTCTAAAATAGAATAGAACATGTAAAAGTTAGTTCAGGACCTCTTGATCATAAGTACAAATTATTTCTTCTACAGACCAACCTAGAATCAAATCTTCTAATAAGTACTGTACCCTTCCTTTTGGTATGAAGTGTTTGTTATGCAGCAACTTTGATCCAAATGCTATGGATAATATAAGTCTATAATTAGAATCTTAATTTTCAGTGATGCTAGTTGTCTGATATGCTTTGTCTAAAAGTGCTGCCAGTATAACTATGGATCTTGAAGCAACTTACATTGATGTAAGGGTACTTGGAAGTACTACATGGCCTCTTCATATAATTATTTTAAATGCTATGTTGGCGACATACCTTATTTTCAGATTGTGTTACACCTAATGTATGTATCAATTATGAGATAAACTGCATCCAAAAGACAAACTAATCTACATTTGCATTTTTTTTTCCATATAATGGCCTCTGTAATAGATTAATGTAAAGCTTTGTTCTGCTCTGAAAAATAGACAATTTAGGATGACCATCATTCCTTGATTTGCATACCCTGAGTATTTGGGCTTCAGACAGCACACTGGGGGTGGAACGCCCTTGTGCAGCTGCTATTTCCAGCTGATGGTCAGCTGTTATCTTGCACACACTCTGGGCACTAGAGGAC
Organism: Xenops minutus; assembly: GCA_035221455.1. Lineage (NCBI taxonomy): Eukaryota > Metazoa > Chordata > Aves > Passeriformes > Furnariidae > Xenops > Xenops minutus. Next base: position 36,291,632 of record JAWWEE010000158.1, on the reverse strand, counting down.
ACTCAATTTGAGCCATGCTGGCACCTCCCCTAATCGGTCCCAATATTTCTTTACTCTTTGATCTCATAGTTGTTAGAAATGAAACCTCATTCCCCAAGCATTTAATTCCTTGAAAGGCTCACGATATACATAATCCAAGGTTGCTCTTGTAGCCTGAAAACAGAGGCGTGATGTCAATTAAAAAATGCTTTGTGAATTTCCAAAAATGTTACATTTTACCAAACAAAATATAGGTCACATTAAAAGAATGAAATTAGCCAAATTTTATACCCTTACCCTATAGCACAAAATTAATTCCATGAGACTTTCAGTGCCTTTTCAATAAAAGCTAAGTTCATTATTTTTTACATAACATTTTCAGTTAATTAGACAGTAAGTGATAGATAGATAGATAGATAGAAAGAAAGGCACTACATTCTTGATCTGATGGTCCCAAAGCAGGAATAAACACTGTTTATTTAAATAAGATAACTATAGTTCTCTAAATAATAATAAAAATGGCAGTTATATTTGCAGGGAGATATCATCTCTAAATGTTTTGTAGAGGATAGGATTTTTTTTCTGCAAAGTCTGTAGAAGCAGGTTTTATTTTTTAAAAAATCAGAACAATATTTCAGCATTAAATTTGTTGGGATAAAATATATAGCAAAAAAAATTTGGACACTGCATTAGAGCAAAAAAAATGTTAAAAGGAGGAAATTTTCTAGTTTTTTATTTATTTGTTCTCTGAATTTCTAACAACTACGTTTGCAAGGTTGTGTGGGGCTCATTCCTTGGAAAGGAAATAATCTGTAAAATACGTGCAGGAACAAGTTATGGCCTCAAGAGGGCGATATATCACCATGTCTAAAAGTTTTCGAAAACGAAGGGGAAAAAGCACTTTTTACTAAAATAGAATAGATGCTGTTTGCTTGTGGGTAAGTGCTAAATATATTGACCTCTACTGTATCACTGACATGACTTAAGATATAATGACCACGATTCCCTCTCAAAGACAGAACATTTAATTCAGCATCTCCTATTTTTCAAGGCTAATTGGTTAGAAGAGGTTAAGTCTGTCACCTCACAAGAGATATTATAATTCTTTGACCCATGAACTTGTTTTGCAGTTAAGATTTCTGAATTAAAAACAGGGAAATGGTGATTGCCACTATTCGCTAAATATGGCAACAGGGAGGAGAGATTAAGATTCACCACCTCTTCTCTTTACTCCATTATTATTCCTCTAGTTTCCTCATTTAGCCTCGTTATGCATGGTTCCTGTTCACCTGCAGTCTTCACAGAAATCCTGTCACTATTAGTTCCTCCATTAATTGCTTTTCTTTTGCTTCCTAATTCATTTACCTTCCCTTTTAGATAGCTTCTTTTTTTAGTGGTCTCTAGGGGGCCTTCCTTTACACCCTCTTTAGACTCTAATTCTGACTCACTTTTTTATCCCAAAATATGGATATGTTTACAGAATAAAATAAAAACAATCTCTAGACTTGTTTTATTTTGTCTCCTTGTTCTTCATTTTTTAACTGCAGAAGCTTTGCTGTTTCTTACACATTCAATACTTTTCTCCTGGTTTTCTGTACTTCAACAAAGCTGTAAGATATTTGTGCTGCAATGCACAGATGAAGCTGACCCTAGTTTGTTCTTATCTATGACAGTTTTAGGCAGCTAACAGTGCAGCAGTCAAATTTCAAATTATCTTGTGTGTCTTTAGTCTTATATAGCACAGTGAGGAAACATTCATGTAGTCACATGCTGGCATCAGCAGGGAAAAGGCACTTAGTAATATTAAGTTACTGTGCCTGTCTACTACCAAAAATCTGTTTGCTTGTTGATTCTCCCAGTGTTAGCCTGGAGAGATTCCAAACACTGGTCAAAGGAAACCAGAGTCAAGTCTAGATCTTGTTTGGGAGACCTTAGTTGACCTGAATGTGAATCAGTCTTCAAAATAAGTCTTTACTAATGAAAAAGATAAAATTCAGATACTATTCCAGTTTGATGTGCTAAGGACAGCTTGGCTGTTTGTGAAGATTATCATCTGCACCCCAAAACCTAAAATAAGGACAAGAAAACAATTTTTTTATCTTTCTGCTTGCTTTCAATATAATTAAAGAAAACCTGCACAAACATACAAACGGTCTGAAACAAGCCCCTGAGAGACAGTTTCCTGACCATATTTATCAGAAATTATATTCACTCTGATGCCTAGAGGTGACAACTACAATTTAAGAGTCAGCATGATTTAATGGTTCATTTCTTATCATAACATACTGGAAAGGATGAAGGCATGAAAACTAGTTGCTGTCAAAATATATAAAGATACACAAGAAGAAAGATATATGAACTGATTTGGAGAAGTTATGCAATAGTCTTACATAAGTGAATTTGATCTTTCCTCTCAGGTTAATCCTCTCTAGACCCTTGAACATTTCTCTTGCTCTGCCTCATCTCCACCATGTACACATTTTAAGGCAATGATGTGTTAACAGTAGATAGACTGGAATTTGATTTAGGTGGAAATTAGTAGCAATGTATTATTTAAAAAATTAAATATTTAGAATAGAGCATGGTGATTTTGGTATACTGTATCTTTCTGGAATACCCTGTACTTCCTCAGAGAAGATACATAAAACATGAGTATCCCACAGAGTAAGTATATTATGTAACAGAACAGCTAGACCTTAAAACATTGTGAAAGGCATATCCCTATGAAAATATGAAGCAATGAACATTCTCCCTCACCCCTCTATATTTATCATATTTAAGGGAATATTAGAAACCATAATTTAAATGTAATAGTTTTCTGCTTAATAAGGATGGCACTTCAAGGAGCCATAAAATCAATGCAGTAAGTAATTAACAGGGTAGATCTGAAGTTATCTCAAACTCTTCACAAACAAACAACCCTCTCCCCAGTACCCATGTCTATAAGACAGCAGTATAGATGATTCAGTCCTGAATAACATCACACTCACACTGAAGTAAATTCCCAATAGCGATTTGGCTGTCTGTTTTCAAAGCTTCCAAGCTTGCTTCAGAGGTTTCTTAGAGCCTTTCATTATCTCCATGAGAAAACTGAAAGCTCTGAACAAACACAGGCAAGAGTGTCTCTGCACTGATAGAAAGGAGAGTATCATAAGATCACCTTGAAATTCCTAGTGACTAGTTGCCTGTTACAGCTGTGTCCCTATTGAATCTGGAGCCTCTATTGGCTATCCAGGAAAGTCACCTGGGACTCACTGCTCACATTCATGCCCATCTTTCGCTATACTGAGAGCAAGAAGTCCACCTCTTGCAGTTTTACCATTCCATCTCTCTGTCTTCAACTCTTTTGTGCCCTATAGCCTATTAGCAGAGATCCAGAGATCCTTGTCCAATATCAAGAACATTTTCAGTTTAACTATCATGGGTGACTGGTACAGGCTTGTGGCTAGGCTGTAGTACAGATGATTAAGGCATGGTTCAGAGTCATAAAGCCAATGGTCACTTAAAGCTTATCTGAGTGACTGCATTAGAATAGAAGCTGAGGGTTCACAGAAACACTTATGTGAAAGCAGCTGTTTCTCAGTCCATCCAAGCTGCTGGTAACCATCCCTGAGCTGAAATGGGGCATCCAACTATCTACACAAAAAGGGAGAATTAGGAGGCTTTTTGCAATCAAAGGTCTCACGTCAGATGTGAGCCAAACATTGGATGTAGGCATATCCCCTACAACCCGTTCTAAACACTAGTAAAGACATACTCTCAAATCAATGCTACTAAAATTATTTGGGAGCAGATGTTTTTTACGTTTTTTTCTCTCCCTCTCTCTTCCCTTCCCTTCCCACTCCCACACCCCAAATTATTTGGAATTACTTGCCAAATACTGAATGTACAAAATCCCTTATCTAAAACTGTTCTCTGCCAAATCATTCCAAGGTCTTTCCTTTGGGAATTCAAACCATTCTGAACAAGCATATGCTTCACAATAGATGTGTTTCATTAAGGAAACATAATTCCTGCTGCCAGTTTTAGACATAAAGTTACAAACTCAGAATGTGGACATTTTAGATAGAAGTTGTCACTTTTTATAAAGATTGCTGGTAACAAACTCACTCAGACTATTTGTGGTAAAGCAAATGCCAAAGAAAATGAATGTACTTGGAGGAGCTGTTTAAAATTCAAGCAAACTGTCTTTTGGAGGAATAGAGGGCTCACTGTATTTCAATATCATCTTCTAGTAAAGCTGTATTTGTCTGTGTAAAAGTGGAAGTTCCATATGTATACTACGTTGCTGCTTAATAATGGTTTACCCAGCTTGAAAACTGAGGGATGGGCTTTTGAAGCAGGGCAGTATCATCAGACTCAAAACAACAAAGCACAAACTTGACTCTCAGCACAAAACGTGAAGTGACATTTTCAATTATGCTGCATAAAGCAGAAAGACTGCTGAGAAAACTGCAAAGTTGCCAAGTAATTTCTGGATCTGATACCTCTTTAACTTACTGTTTTTTATAAGCTGATCATCAACAAAGAGTGGTATTTCATTATAAATTGCTTGAAGCAGCTTAAGTAAGATTCAGATATTAACAAATTTTGGCAAATATGCTATCTCTTAGGAAAAATATGCAATATATTTTAAGAGGATCAGTATCAGATGCAGTGTTACTAAGTTATTGAAAGCACTAGAAGGTGCACTACAACATTTTAAAAATCCTTTATCTTGTAATCCAAAATAAACCAGTCCTGTACCCTGTTGATTATCTTTGCTTTTTCCCCTTGTCCTATCATTACTGATGTCAGTTCCATGTTCTTCTTTGTTACCAAGTTCTATCAGCATATCAATTCCTATTAGTTTTTCACGACCTTAGCCCTCAGCTTGAACTGCATTTGTCCTCTATGCAAAGTTTTCCCTCTAATGATGAAAATCACCACCAAACATAAGTAAACTTTTCTTCCCCTACAGCAAACTAATACTGCTAACTACTTATACTACTAATTGTACTACTAACAGTCCAATTAAGCTTCTACCTTAATTGTACTGGTGCGTTTTCTGGCCATTCTCTGTCCAGAAGCAACTCTGTCTCCTTTCAATCTAAACAAATTATTTCCACTTTGTTTCAGCTCTCCAACTATTTTTAACTGTTTCTCCACTACCCAAATGGACTTCCAGCCATATCTCCAACACAAACTTGTACCAAGTCCCTTAAGCACTTGCAGAAGCCTACCATTTAGTTACTTTCTAAGTAGAGGGTGGTCACCCTCTAAAAATGCAAACCCTTCCCACCCCAACACACAAGCTATTTGTCACACTAGCAAGCTTAGCTCTGATATTGCACTGTCCTTCATAGAATGCACTGATCCTTACTTCCTCCTAGACAAGAAAGTTCCCATTGCTACAATTTAAAAGAGGGGTCTTAGATCTCTGCTCCACTGGGATATCCTGGGTTCAGCGGGCATAAATGAGGGTGAGGGTTTTCCTTCCTGGCTGCTGGAAGGCAGTAAAATTTTCATCCATCTCTTTGTGGTAGAATCCGTGGGTCACACTCTAATTGACAGCTGGGAAACATGTAGAGCAGCATTATTATATCCCCTTATCACATTGAGAGGGTGGGTAACCAAGATTGACTGGGCTCCCCAAACAAAATATAGAGCCAAGGAAGTTGAGGGCAAATTTTGAAATGTGATGAAATAAAAAGATGGAATTAATAGACACCAAATTGTTTCTTGCAGAGGAAATTCAGCTGCCTCTTACAGAAATGGAGCCTGTGATTAATCTATATAACAGGAAAAAACCAGCAATTTGCTCCATACAATTAACCCTGAGGCCTGCAAAGCAAACACGTTTTCATTTAAATGGCGTGTCTTGCAAACGGTTATATTTCTACCCTTTGTAATAGTGCCTTCAGTAATCAAGTAGACGGGATTATCAGTGACCACAGATTACAGCACAAGGATGTCATTATAGTCAATCTAGTACCACTTTCTAGAGGAGGAGATAAAACTGCCAGAATGATGGTTATTTTATAGTTATTATAATGTATTATAAATGTATTGCTGTTAGTTCAGTCCAAGATCACTTTTTTCTTCCAAGTTTTCAGTTGCACATAAAAATGGGGGGAAAAAAACCCCCAATTATTAGTATGATTTTAAGGAAAACCTAGTTTTCTTTCAGAAAGAAAACCTTAAAGCATTCTGAAACTGATAGTCCAAAGTCCTAATATTACAAAGGACAAGTGGTAATTGGCTAACTTCTTATCGCAAAGAACCCTATTGGTATTATCTGAGAGAATAATGTTGTTATATCTTTCCCCTTTCTAGTTAGTTTAACAGAATCTACAGAGCTTAATCTGAATCCTAAAAGTTGAACTATAACAATAAGAGGAATATTCAAAATTTGGTATTACTCATTTTCACGTTTAACTCCAAAAAGTGACTTCTGAAACATAAAAGAAAACACTGCAGAAGTTTTTTTGTACCCCAGAATGAAGGTGGCCAGTACTAAGGGCACAAGAAGCATGTGCCAGAATAACCTGCAGTGCAAGCCAAAAAATGGCAAGAATATGCAATATTTTTTGCAAAGAAAGAAAATGGCCCTATGGACCTGCCAAATGGGCCAGTCAAGCAGAATTCTGTTTGTAGACAGACAGCTAGATTAACAGCATGATAATGCCCACACAAGGACATCTGCATAACTTGCAAGTACCAAAAACTACATTTTATGTTTCTGCCCATGACTATCCTTTCTAGAACTGAGAAATTAATAAGGCTTCCAATAAATGCTTTAGTATATGTTCAGAAAATTATTTTCTCTCAGAAAATTGTTTTCTATCAGATATTACCACATTTAGACTAATTCAAAATTATTCCCATCATGATAAATGCTGAAACTTCTTTTTTTTTGTCCTATTACCTTGCTAAAATATGACTTTCAATGATTTTGAGACTGCCAGTTTTTTCTAAGATGTTGTTATCCCAAAATGAAAGACTGCATAATTATTGTTTTGGGTTACAATCTTAATAAACAAAATACATTAGGGTAGACATTTGCAGCAGTGTAAGTGGATTAGTAACGGGAATAAGCATGCTTCTTCTGTCCTTAATTAAGTTTACAATTCAGATCTGACTTCTGCACAAAAGCAGTATTGAATTATTGCTAAGACATGTATTCATGCAATTAGGAAACTCCTTTTTGAGTTGGATACATCTTAACACAAATGCCAAATGACAGTTATTGAAAAAGCAAGGGTACATTTTTGATGCTTGACTTAGGGAATGATGAGACTGGAGATCTAGCAAAAGAAAGCACTCAGTTGTGACACAGGCACGGTATTTTTACTTAGATTTTGTGTGTGTGTACACAGTATTTCATAGCATGTCACAAGGAAGGTATTTTCTATTTTCTTACCACTTTGTCATGTTTAATTACCTCAGCATGGCACCATACGGTTACTGAGGCAGGGTTTACCTTGGTTAGAGCTCTTGGGTTGAAAAATTGATTTTTAACTAGTCTTCCAAACAGAAGATTTAATAACTAGCACTGATGTAAAAACTTATGTAAATAGCATCTTAGAAAAAAAAAAAGTTTTATTTCTTTAAAACAGTATAATTGCTTTGCAAAATATTTCAGAATTTTTTTTATTTTTATTCATGATTCAAGAAGCACCTTTAGTGTATTCGGCATACATCTTCCTGCATGAAATAAATATGAAACTTTCCTGTGTGCTGCTTTAAAGTGCATGGAACACTGAGCTATCTCTCTCTCTAGTAGTGCTCTTTGCATCCACTCTTCTTTTTGTTTAAAGCCCTTCTTTTCCTATGAGCCCCTTCTCACAATATACTTCATAAGATTATTTTCAAACGCGATGACCAACGTTTTCAAAACACTTATCTCAACCAGAAACACTGAGAAATTGTAGAAAAAACATTGTCAGTAATAACGAAGTTCCTCAAGGACACGATCAGCAGCTGCAATCACAATCTAGAAGGGTTCACTCCGGCTAGAGAACAGCTAACTACCTTTAATTGCTGTCACAAGCTCAACCCACTCTCCAGAAGAGATGAGGAGAGGATGGGTATGGAGAGGAAGTGGGTGTTTACAGCTGCAGCCAGTTGCTACAACTTATTCCTGAATCCTGACAGGACTGAACTGCAGCTGCAGGGAATCACTCAAAGACAAATGACCCCTCAAAAGAGAATTACCTTTTCAAAAAGTTTGATAAAAATAACATGATGATTTGAGATGATGATACAAAATGTTTCTCTGCCACCTGTTTCTTGCCAAAAGGATGCTAGTCAGCATCTGTTGGAGGGAGCTGGTCCCTAGACATTCAACAATTCCATTCTTAAACAGGCTCTTGTAGTGTCTTTTGAAAGACAGCATCTTATGTATTCACAAGCAGCTTTGATGGGATTTGTTGCTTTCACAGAATGAAGGGCTCTGTATGTGGAAGCTTCAGCTGAACTAATTTTCAACACTACACAAACTTAAGGACAGAAACAGCTTGCACTTGTGAAGACGATTCTTTCATTAGAGACTGGAAGATGAACCCCAGCCATGAAGACGGAGGGAACAACTTGAATCATTAAGCACTGCCCTTTAGAGCTGACAGCTGCTGCGCCCTCCTTTGAGTAAGAATAATTTTTTTTCTGTCTTTTCTACCCTGACTTTATACTCAAACATCTCTAGCTCAACTATTTCCCTACTAGTTATAACACTTCCAATGCGTTCAAAAGTTACAGAAATTGTGCATAAGAAGCATTATAAAACTAGTCCTTTTTTCTTCACAAGTACAGAACTTGATAACACAGAAGTTAATTCAGATACCATATTTAGCATTTAGATGTCAACACCACCCCTTAAGGCATGTGTTATGAATTCTAAAGGATTTTAAAATCTAATAGAGAAGGAGTTTTCTTTTCTGAAAATTTAAAGTCCACTGAGGATGGGAATGAAATGTTCTGAGCTGAAGAGCTCTCTAGAATGGCCAGGAAGAAGACAAACCCGTCAGAAAACGGAAACAAAAATCACTGCAAGGGAAGAGAACTAACTAAAAAGAAATGTTGTTATTATACATTATGTGGCAGGAATTAAGATTCCTATTCTTGGATTAAAGCAAATCTTTTAAATTAAGAAAATAGTCAGATGATATTAAGTATAACTTCATTCAAGTACAACAAAGACCCCTGATTTTCTAATACTTACTTTACCCTTCAGACAAAAAATAACTTATGTACCCAATCTTGGCAAAGTGAAGCTCTGTTGATAAAATAATGTTTTATCAAATTTAGAGGCATTGGTGTAAGTAGAATAATGTAGATAAATTCTGTATAGTTAAAGTAACTGCAGTCTATTGTAATCATCATAATCTTCTTCTCCACTTCTGGAAGTCACTAGGTGAGACTATTTTTATCATTAAAAAAACCCAACCAAACAAACAAACAGGAAAGCAACCCCATCCCTGCCCACAGCTTCATCTCTACATGCAGGCTGATCAGGTCCACAGCAAAAGAACACAGGATTATTCCCTTACCTCAATTTTTTCCCATATGGTTTCGTAATTCTCTTGATGTTGTATATCTTGCATCAGTTGATGAATTAAAGCTGATTTATTTGAAGCAGAAGTCTCATTGCCAGTGGGCTGGGTGACAGCAGTCCGTTCTGACTTTTCTTCAATGTATTTTTTAATGCAAGATACAGGCATACAAAGATCTTCATCAGAGAGAATATCACTGAGAGGCCCAGATTCAATACTGTCACCTAAGGATGATACTATATCACTTGAAGAGCTTGGTGAAATTCTACCCCTTTTTTTGTTCTTCTTTGTCTGGTATGTTGGATACATTTCTGAATCTGAGTTCATTTCTGACAGCTCCCAGTCATCAATGTTTTGAATGGTTTCTCTTCTGGGCTTTTGGGGCAGCAACTTGGTCAAATTTTCTAGTTTTAAAGCTAGTACTTCAGTCTGTTTGAGATGTGAAGGAAGTGCTAAATATTCATCAGATCCATACCACACCTCGCTGTCTTTACTGGTTTTTTGAGTGTAGTGTGGTGTTGAGGATAAGCTTTTATTTTTCTTTCTTGTCAGTAGAAGAGGGGATGACTTGGAAAGCTCAGAACTAGCTGAAGAAGCACTCTTTTGGCTACGTGTTGGTGAAATAGAGGGCTCAGTTTTACCTTGTGATTGCCCATTTAGATCTCTCTGGTTACAAGAATCTGATGATACAGAAGAATCTGTTTCTGTCTCCTCCAGAGACTGAGAGTTATGAGAAGTAATTCTGTTCTCTAGAGAAGAACATCGTCCTTTTTTGTCGTGTGTTGATGTAGCTGTTTTACACATACTTCCAGGTGTTCTGCCAGCTTTCGCTTTCTCTGGAGCATCATGACACTTCTTGTGCTTTGATTTTTCTTTACAGGTGTAGGTAGGAGGCTTTCCTAGAATTGTGGGACTGTCTTTAAAGTGGTTATTTATTGTGTAATCAAGATTTTTATCACTTATTGTATGTAAGCAATCATATGACTGACTTACTGCAGATGGACTGTTAGTATAGGGTGACTGTAAAGCTAGGCAAAGTTTGGACCTGTCTGGGGGGTCTAACAATGAGGGTGTACTTCTACTCATTTCATTTTTGACTATTTGAGAGATTTGCCTTTTTAAGTCATTGGCTTCCATACAATCTTTAAACACATCATCTTTCAGAAATAAACCTCTTTTTGGCAATGTAGGCTGTGTAGGAGAGTCTTCATTATAGTTAAAGCAGTCTCTTATGGACCTCTTAGGAGTTGAGTTTTCACAGTGAGAGTGTTTGATTTTTTCACTGGTGTGCTGTGGGAGATTGCATTCTGGATTCTTTGATGTGGAAATTGGTTTGCTGCCAGTAGGTAAAATAATATTTTCAGAGCAGGGTCCTTTAGAAAGAGAGGAATTCACAGAAGGAGATGCTAGTGAGGGATCATGTGGTGCTTTCTTGTCTTTGCTTTCTTCTCCATCTTCTGCTGAAAGAGGTATATGGGTTTCTTTCTCCTTTAATGCTTCATTACACTGGGAAGCAATGGAATCAGTTGCTACTGCAAGTAAACCCACACTTCTGATAAGTCCTGGAAACTCCTTATCCATCTCACTATAGTTCCAGGATTCAAATGATTTTGCTTTCCCTTGGCTGGAGGTCATATCATCCAGAGCACCAAGCAAATCCTCACTAGGACTGTAGTCAGAGAGTTCAAAAGCAGTAATACCACAATCCAGAGACAAGTAATTTTGAGAACATTTGATGGTTAACTGTCCAGAATCATCAACTTCAGTTAAAGAGTCAAGACGATCCTGAAATAAACAAAGACATGGTGTTTTTTTACTAAATTAATTTTCATATACAGCAAACACGAGTAACAAACCATCAGCTTCTGTGTTTTACTGCCTAACATTTAGAAAAGCATTCATCACTGACCTGCCTGTTTTAGCAGTACCCTGTAGATGGGCCAACCATTCTGAAGAATTTGGGAATTAAAAATGGCAGTAAACTGAAAAATGCTTCATTTCTGTCTGGTGCAGCAAATTACTTAAAAACAGCAACTCACTTTTGTACTGCTGCTTTCCTCATTAAATTCTGCTTTTGGTACTACTTACTGTGCAGGGGATCTCAGACATTCCATCCAGCAGAATCACAGTATTTCCTATGTTAACTACCTCAAACAGGAGGGAGGGTTTCTTGGCAACTTCTGAGTATACCAGTCTCTTTGATAATCTTGCATTCTCAAGAATCCATGCTGCTCTACAATCTTTCAGTTGATTGCTAAAATGTCTTTTCCAAGCATCATGGAGAGACAGACATTTCTTCTCATATTTATGAGACAGAGGTTGCTAACTACATTACACTTTTCTGTAGTATTATCACCTGAAAATTTATTCGCCAGATATTTAGAGCACAAATGAAGAACAGCTCAAGGAAAGGAAACTATATCTGGGCATGATAAACCACCAGCCTCCCACGTCCCCTTGTCAATATCTTCCCAATGGAAGTCCTTCAATCTCAGAAATATAGCCAGAGACCATCTCAGGTGGCAAATGAGATTTTAAGATCAAAGCCAAATTAATGCTTATGGTCTTATTTGAAAGACACTAAAAAGTTCTGATGAGATTAAGATCCAAAAATTGTATGATACGTACCAATCATTGCAAAATTTGGTTTTAGTCTACAGTTTGTAAGCATATTTTTAGTAGATGTTCCAACACATAGACAGGCCTTCTGCTTACATAGACTACTTTAAAAAAACACATCATGGAGGGAAGAAATTCATGTTCTCCTATTCTAAATTTACATGCCTACATCAGTATACTGATATTCTTTCTTTCCAGGTTTGGTTTTCATAACAGTTGTTTTAAGCAAACTCTTGAGTATCCACAATCAGTTTATGTCCAAATTCTTCTCTGTAACACCATACACTTGTCTCACTATACTGTCAAATCCATAGTTTAAGAACCTTAAGCATCATGCTTGGAGAAGGTGAATAACCACATTATCTCTTCATCTCACAATAAAGTGCTTGGATTTGGACTCATCTCAATAAAGAAGGCCATTGTTTGCTAAATTCTATAAACATCTAACATTTGATCCCCATTGTTTATCCACTCTCCTTGCATTTCTCAAAGTAAAAATAGAAAAAATCTTCCAGCTAAAAATATTATTTATAGAAAAGATTGATAGAAAATGATTTATCAACCATAATCTTGGACACTGAAAATATATTTTATTTAGCACATTCTATCCAGATGTAGAACCTATGCCACAAATTGGACATTGTCAACAGTTCAGAATTAAAAGGGGAATTTCCTATAAATCTGTCAAATTTATGTTTTGAAGTTGCATTTATTGAGGCAAATAATGACTAAATAATGATCAGTATTACAGCTGCATTCTCAGGAAAAGATTAGGAACTGTAAAACTCTATATAAATCAAAATCCATTCCAAGACCCTAAAGGCCTTTTTTTTCTCCTGAATAATGAGATCCATTCCTTCATCTCTTAAAAATGTGTTTATTAACATTAAGCAAATTTACAATTATGTCTTACTTGGTCATTTTCCAAGCAGGCTCTGAAATGTGTGTTTCAGAGGATTATTGACAATTTTTTATTCTTTTTATCTCAGAAAAATGTTAAATATAATTATTTGTATGGCTACCAATAGGAATGCCTTAGTTCAATTTTTTTTTTCCCTTTTCACATAGTAATGCTTTCTGTGAAAGTCTGTAGGCTCTTTCCAATATCTTCTTGTGTTTATACTAAAGGCAATAAAATTATGCCTTCTTTTTACTCCTTCAAGTGGATATATTTAAGGTGCAAGACATTTCTTTTGTGATTTTACCAACTGCTGGAGAGCATTGGGATTTACTTTATTTTGACATAGCCTTATACTGATCTTTTCCCTATTTCCCGGCTTTATCAATTCTAAAGTAAAAATCACAGGTTAGGTTTAGCTGGACAGAACTCAGGCTGCACAAAACTCATTTTTCTTTTTTAACATCTCTGGGTAATTGTTGAAGGAGAAGTGGCCTTCAAAATCTTAACTCTCCAAAGTTTTTTATTAAAACAATTATTTTCTTAATTTTGCATTTCATCCTGGCAGACAGCTTACCTTACTGTTTCCTCTATTTCCTCCAAGAGAAAAACTTGGTGTGCCCTTTCCTGTGGGCATTTTATTCAGTGTGGCACTGCTGGGATAGCTCAAAGTGCACTTGCTGTGTGCCCAGTTAAGGAGCTGGGTACCAAACCAAGCCAGTGCAGCCTGTGCTGTCTGTACACTTTGGTGTTTGGTAGCTACTCCACCAGTGTTATCCCTGCTCATTATGTCGAGGACAGCTTGTACATACTTACTGGTGTTACAGCTACACTGTAAATACAGCCCAGGTGGGACTGCTGCACTGTGACTACCATGCAGTCTATGAACAGAGACTGAATATTAGCATGAGACTGCCTCACTGAACACAAAAGAAACCTTGGCAGTTCACTTCTTCTGGGGAACTCCTCAGTTAACCTTGGTAGCCAAAGCTGCTCTTCAGTGTCATACAGAAGTCAATAGACTTAAGGAGAGAGTCAAACATTTTGTGAACTTATAGTTTCATGAACTACAGAAAAGCATAGCATCAAAAATTTGTTCAGATCAAATTTTCATCTGGCCCACTATCTTTGTCTCTGCATCCGTTCAAAATATTTTCTACTAGCTGAGCTATAAGACATGGCCCTTCTACACACATTTCTACCTGCACTCCCAGCTTCTAGTAATGAGCAGCATAGGGACTTCCTAATCTGGTGGTTATAATTCCTCTTATCTTTGCTTAGTTTTCACATTTATTTTTTTATCTTCTCTGCTCTTCTAAGTGTTCTACACTAGTAAATTCCAAAATAGAAGTCTTTGTTGTGTGTGAAAGTTTCCTTCTATTGATTTCAAATCTGATGATTTCTCAATCTTAGGAACAAAAATAAACTGTCATTCCCAGTTCATAATCCCAAAGGGGTGATGAAAATTATTAGAATGATTCTTCAAGGAATCTGTATGGGCAAAGGTCTTTAGGTTTGCTCAAACAGACTTACAATTTATCTATGCAGGAAAATCCCCAATAGAAAATATTTGTTTTCATGAGGCACCTACTAGTTCCACAGTGTAGCCCTGTCTGGGAAAGGAATGGGGGGTGAAACATAAAAAAAAAAAAAAAAAAGGTGAATAAGAGTAGACACAATTGTTTCTACATTTTATTTATTTATTCATTTATTTGTATTCATCAACTAGCTGCTATTGTTATACCTGATAAAAAGCTTGAATACCTGAGGGTTAGAAACTGCAGAGCAATTTCTGTGAACTTATTTAAGCAGTAGGGCAGAAACTTGATATAAACTTTGCATCCCTGCTATTGATAGCCATTAATTTTATCAAATATTATTTATGTTTTAATTGGTGTGGATAAAAAGGATGATGTCAGGATATTTTGTCTTTTAGATCACCATGTAAGCCTATCTGGCAACACATGTTTTAGCCACTGAAAAATAATCTCTCCTTCCCCAGTCAGTCTTCCCCTCCACTGGAGGGATGTTTTTTATAGTATTTGTAATCAGATCCAGATGGAACATTTCCTGTTTCTTAGTATCTGAATCTCTACCTTCTTTATGTCTTGAAATTACCATGCTTATGTCATAAAATAATGACTTCACACTAATTCACCAGTCTGAATATTAAGATAAATGTAGATTTCCTTCAGATCTGCCAGAGGTTTACCAGTAACAGCAAAGCAGAAACTGAATCTGAAACACCAAGTATGTATACATTATGAAGAGGGGGTGTGAAAAATGGGCCTGGATATCTCTGAGCACTGATTTCTGGACCACCCACTCTGTTGTGCCCAAGACAAATATAAAACCCAACAGAGAGCAGAGAAGTAGGCACATTGTCTTTGACCTTGAGTGATAATGAAACTCAGGACCTGTTTAGGGGACTTCTGACTTCCTCTGAAACACAGGTTGCAGAATTGACTGCACTGATCTAGAAGTCTCTTTCTATAAACGCATCTAATCCTGACAAAAGCATTTAGTCTTAGGACTTTCATAGAATGAAAAAGTCTTCTACATGCTATCATCCATTAATGACCCTAACTATTAAAATGTGTATCTTCTTTAAGTTAAAAAAATTAGGCCAGTAGTGTCCTTCTAAGTTAATTTAGTAATGATAAATTCTAAGGAAAAGACATTTCAGTTAAATGAACCCAAATTTACATGTGCATGAATTTGACATACTGTTACAGAAGGTATGATTCATGTATCATTGTTTCTCACACTTTAAACAGTAAGACTGTTTAAGGTATATTGAAGAATTGCCACTCAAATTAAAGCATATCTTGCTATAAAGCAATGCTGATCTAGTCTGGAAAGTTTTGGAAAACATTATATAAGATTCAGTTTTGTGTGTGCAAGAAGGGAAAAGTCTAAACTTTATATTGAAGAAATCATTGCACATACAAACTGACTTTTGAATTGGCTATAAACCTTATAAATACATGAGCAAACAGACCAACAGCTTTGGAGCAGATGCACCCTGTGTTTCAAATCCTTTCTAAAAAATATTTCAATCAGGAGAAAACACTGCTAGCCTCTAGCATGACATTTCTAAAGTTGACCTTAATTTGCACAAATTTGGTTCAATAAGAAAAGACATCAGCCGAAGACATTTTAAAAAAAAAATTAGCAAAGTACCTAGAAGACAAGTAAGTCATCCTTAAAATTGCCATCCTAGCAATTTTAAATGTGCAACAGGGATGAGCTGCTTCAAACACAGATGAAATTCTCAAAATTGGATTTAGTTACTGTACCTCCTTAGTCTCTTCAGAAAATGCTTGCAGAATATCAGTCTGCCTGGTGTAGTTTCCATTGGCGTCTTGTAGTCCCTGGAGAATACGCTCTCTCAGAACCAAAACAGAAACACGTAGCTGGTGCCAGAGCAGTTGTACTGTATGGATATCAACTATCACATTGACAGAATAAGACAGAAGCTTCAGGGAAAACTCAGTCTCTAGTAGAGCATGAATTTGTTCAACGTGATCAGATATATCTTCACAAATATCCTGTAATGAAAAAATAAAGTAGATATTTAGCTACAGGCATAGTCCTTTCATGGATGAGCTCTAATTTTCATGTACTGTTAATTAAATCCTGACTAGATTATTTCATAAAGATACTGTAATTAATACATCCAGGGTTCTGGGTTTTATTTTTTTTTAATTCATGGCAATGCTACAGCAACTGAACCAGCAGCTGTCCTGTTCTCAATACTGCTCAGTAAGTGCAGAGACAGCATACAATAAAGAAGGATGGCCCAACAAGATCACATGAATCAGAAGCAGAAAACTAACACCATAAGGTGACATTCTAGAAGACAGAAATAGGAATAAAATGGTAAGATTGCCATGGGCTGTCTCCCTCTCTGCTGCACACACATGCAGACCGGTTAAAATGCAAAGAACCTGGTCTATGCCATCCTCAATAAAATTCATGTGGACAGAATTTAACATTTAATCTCTCTATAACCAAGTAGCACAAAGTCTGGAATTGACTCAGTGTGAATAAGCTGTTTCTGCAACCCATTGCTGACTGCAGTGGTGAGAGGGCACTAATTTTTGCATAGTCTTGTTCTGGGCTCAAAAGTGAACAGAAGAAGATGGGTGGAAAAGGAGATGAAGGAAAAACAGCGACGCTGTGAACAGTTGTGTTAAGAAAGGAGAAAAGAGAAAAGTTACCAGGTTATAAAACTAAGTTTTTGATGGGATGGTAGCCTCTGAATTCAACAGATTACTAAACTGTGCTGCACACAAGGTAAAATCATTTCAACCTACTCTTAATTTTCTTTGTGAAAGGACAAGTTGCAATACTAAAGAATATTTAATCTTATTCTATGGAGCAAACAACACTGCTTTGTAACAACTCTGCTTGAAAACAATGTGTAAAAAGTCTGTTATAAACAAGTAAGGAAATGTGAATGTTGAAAAAAATTAACACTGGATGCTAGAAGTTTTTTCCCTCATCTGTGACATATATTTAAAGGTGACAATATCATATTTAAATTCCAGATATATTTCTTAAAAATACATAAATCTAAGTCAAAACTTCAGCAATGTCCTTTTTGTATACATCAATAAAAGTGAGAAAAATCATAATTTTAATTAATTTCAAATTCACTATTGAAGCAACTCTATCAGACAATTACAATGAAGCCTTATTACAATGAAGCCATATTACAATGAATAATGAAACTTTATTACAATGAAACAGTCTCTGATGAGACTCTTGTGGTTTTGTACAGCAGTAGCATAACAGGAAAATCAGTAAACCTGATTATTTATACATTCATAAAACAGGACAGTAATTTCTATCAGTTCAGATTTGGCATCTTCAATCTGAAAATAAAGACAAATTTTTGACTATGTAATTGCACGTATGTAACAAATTAAACCAAAGTCACACCTCTACATAATGTTAAATAACTTTGTCCAACAGATAGCACAATATTAGCTATTATTAGCACGATATTAGCTATTATTGTTGAGCGCAATTGGGAGTTACTCATTTTAATAAAGCACTGACAGTTACACCACGTCCCCTGCAGGGGTAGTTCTCAAAAATGCCAGATGAGCACAAAAGTTTGGAGTTTCAATGAGCAGAGCACTGGGGCTGCCATGAGAAGAAAGCAGTGTCTCTTCTCTTCTATCCTCAGTTCCCTTGCTGTGACAACCAGCATCTGTATTTGCAAGTGCAACACATACAGCTTCACCTGCCAACATGTAGCACTGCAAGTGCTCAGGGCTTCAAATATCCACACACTCCCAGGTGAGCAAATGGATACTCTAGTTACCAGATTAGAGTGCTCATCTAATTCTACAGATACGCAGAGAAAGCTAAAACTCCCAGGAAAATATTTTCCAAGCTTTGGAAAAAGTTATTATTGTTCATTTAGTTGTTATTATTATCCATTTATGCAGCTACAACTGATACTTGACTGAAAAATACAGCTGTAATTTCATGTTGTTTCAAATGTTTTAAAGAATATTTCTAGAGAATTAGTTTGGCTGAATTTGCATTCAGTTTTCCAAGATTGTTAATGCCTTTCTCCTCTTGGCCATAATGCAGTTTAATTTTAATTCCATGGATTAAAAAATAGATTGTTGCCCAGTGACTGTAATTTTGTAAATTAGGCACAATTTATAGTAAAATACTTAATATAACTTCATTTTAGACTATTTGTGTGAATGAGCTTAAGGATGTGCCAAAGTGCAAAACAAGTTTTCAGTGTTTTCCAGCTTCACACACACAGGCACATGCTGAATTCAGCTGCCATAAGAATTCTCAGAGTGGTTAAAAACACAAAGTCATAAGAGGAAAGATTTAACAAAGAGCAAATGTATCCTGACAATTGTTAGATAATGTACTGGAAATATTGGCTAGTGAATCTAGATAATACTTTAAACCAAGAGTTCAGATCCACATTTCAAAGAAGTTTTCTTTTCTCCTCCCATTATGCTAGCTACCAAAGCATCTCAAATTTCTGAAACTTTCCACAACAAAACAGACAATTTTGTACTGAAATGCAAATCCCAACACCACTAGAGTTTTGAAAGAAGCAGATATTCAAGGACATATGCTATTAATTTTTACACGTCTTGCTGTAACTTGCTCATTTTCCTCAAAAAGGAAAGTCTACTGACTTACAGACTACTGCGAGCACAGCAGCAGCCAAGTGCTTTATGTACTCACAAGATAATTACCAGCTCCTAACAGATTCAGTAATATGGAGAGAACCTAAGGCCAACTTTGACCACATCCAAGTAAAGGTCACATACTCTGACCTTAACATGTAAAACTACCATCTAAGCAAAAGACAAAGTACCAGCTCTTAAAGTATTTAGGTTATAAGCAGAATGGGTGGCCAAAAGAGAGGAAGATATTTTCTGAGTGGCTGAATGATCCAGGAAGGAAATCAAGTCCTTACATAGCTTTTCATAATATATAAAATCTGAGCTCCATTTTCTGACTTTATCAACAGCTCTCTCTCCCTTCTGGCCTGGAATTAGTATAGCTTTGAACTGTCAGTATAGGAGACTTTTATGAGACAATGGAAAGGATTTTTCCCTTTGCTGGTAAGTATGTTGGCAGGACATGATTTTTAGGGCTGTTGGTTTAGGACTTATTTTAGTTCTTTTCCTATGAGATTAAAATCTGATTGAAGCACTTGGGATATCTGATTTAATTTGCAAAAGGACCAGGCATAGATTTGAAGTGATTTAACTCCCCTATTAATAGCTTCAACTATTCAATGTGCAGAAGCACTAAACAATTGTCTACAATGCGTGCACAAGTTCAGTATGTCCAGTTTAATATCTGATATATGCTATGCAGTCCACTTGCACATGCACTCTAAGTCTGAAGACAGACAAGAACAGGCTGGATTCACTGTGTGTTTAGAACACAGTAGTGTCAGTGCACCTCTTGCTGAGCAGGCAGTAGCTGCTGATGCAGCTGGGCAGCAGCTCCCAACATCTCAGACACCACGTGGACGACACACAGTCATGTATCAGTCTGTTGGGTATTTCTTTAAAAAAATCTGAGGAGTCATAGGTTAACATTCCTACATCACATAGCAATCTTTTTGTGGGTGACTTCTATTTCAGCTGAGCCTATAGCCATTGTCAATAGAACTGGATTTCATTGCACCACAGGTCAGGTTCCTAGATAAAATGAGTTAGATTCATTTGCGGGAAGTCTATGTTACGTAAAGTTTGTAAAAAAGAATTTAGGCCCCTTTTATCTCTCCCTTCTTTGTTTTTTAACTGTCATACGATGATGTGAAGGGATTGGCTGTTCAAAGAACAGAAAAATAGCTGTGCAAAGGCTAACACTAGCCTGCAAGAGAACAAAATTATGAAGAAGTTATAACTTTTGCCATATAAATTAATGCTGATTAGTCTTCAGCAGAAGGGCCTTAATAAAGCTGCATCGTACTAACTTGCATCTTTTCTCTACACTTGCCTAGCAAAGACCAGCATATTGAGAAGAAACAACCTAATATCTAATCTAGGTGTCGTTATCTAGTACAACTTTTTCTTTTTACAGTACCTGATGTCTAGATTTACATATAATTGAGCAAAATCAAATAATTATATCTGTCACAGCTGTGAATTTAATAACTTTCTGTAATAATTAATGTCACGTCCTTTTTACACTTTGAATTTATAAATAAAGAACAGCAGTTATCACAAGATAGTACCTAAATGTTATCATGAGTGTCAATTGCTGTTACAAGAAGTGACACGTAGAAAAAATAAATGAAGTACTTTTAAGTAGTAAGAAAACAGCATTTATCTATTGACATCTATTTGTAAATATGCATAGTTCCAGGTGAATGGCAATAATATAAAGCCTATACATGTAAGTGTGGAAAATCTTCCCCATTTTAACAGTTTGATATCAGAAGATATTATAACTTGATTTTTAGAAAGAACCACTTTCAGAACAACTTTTTATAGTCATTCATCTCACACATCTGCTGGGCATTTTTATTTTTACACAGTTTCATAGTGGTGTTATGGTAAAGATTTTGTCATCCTCTCGTGGGCTTTCCTGTAGCACTGACTGTGGAATTTCTTTGGCTACAGGGGTTGTACCCATTTGGCTGCCAACTGCCCACTTCACTCAGTCTTCCAGACAGCTGATCGTGTGCTTTGCAGCTGCTGAATCCATCAGCCTGCTCATAGCCCTCCACTTCAACTGAAATACCCTGACCTGCAAACACTGCAGTAAATGAAGAAAAAGTGCATAAATAAACTCTCAAGAGTTGATGAAAACAGCTTTGATGTTGACTTTTAAAAATATTTTCTCTCTGGTCTTCAAGAAATTGTGTTAAGATGTACATGAGCATGCTGATAGATAATAAGGTTGCAGTATGTTTCTTTAGAGTTAGCGGCAGAGAAGTTGTACTGGAGATTTCTATTCTTTGATCTTGCAGTAAAACCTCAGCAGGACAAACGGATTGCCATTGAGTCTTATGAGTACTGTACATGCAAACATAATCGGTGAATTAAGGAACTGTCTGTCTGCTTGGTCTTTCCTTTTAAGTGCATTTTAATTCCTCAGAAGACAAATATTGCAATCAGAATGTAAAAGTTCTTCTTTTTAGAAAAAATAAGTAGAAGGCATGACAAAGAATTTTCAGATTCATTATTTTAAATGTACTTGAAAAATATAAATTGAACTCACCCTCCACACTGTCCTTTAATGCTTATGCATTTATAAAAAGTGAAAAGAGAGAGGTTTTTGTTGCTGAACGAATAAAGATTTGTACCTTTCAGAAAGGTATTTTTCCTTTAAAATTCACTCTGACTTATCTAAGAGGAAAAGTTTCTCATTTTTTTGGATCCCTATCTGCTGTACATCTATGCAAGATTATAATAAGGATAAAATTGTTCTCTTCTATTTTGAATTATTGGTAAAACCTTAAGGGCAAATGCTACACATACTTTTTTGTGGCTATTTCTAAGTAAACAATTATGTCAAACAAAATAACCATATATGAAAAAAAAATCCAGAACCTGACTAGGTGAAATCAACTGCCCTGGAAGGGCCTGGACTGACTGGGAATGACAAGTTTGTCAGAAAGTGATTGAAGTACTAAAGTACTGCAGCTGGTGTGGCTGTTGCACTCAGTGACTAGGGGAAATGAATGTATTTTACGGGGTGAAGAATGCAAAGTGCAGCAGGAAAACAGCCACCAGGAGGGTCCTGAGATCACTGAGCCTGCCAGCTGCTGACACTGACAGCTTGGAGTCACATAGTTCCTTGAAGTAAGCTTCTCCACTCTTCCCTCATGATAACACACATACTACTGACAGTAGCTTTTTCCTGGTGGACCATCATTTGCTGCACATTATTCTCTTTCCCAACTTGGCTTTTATTTTGTTTAATTTGCTCTCAGTGTTTTAAGTGAGCGACATTTTAATCATTACAAAATTCCAGTAAGTTCATCTAAGATGATCCACTTTCTGTTGTACAGATATTGCTATTGCAAAATTCTCAAAAAAGTTTTGAAAATAAATATTGAGTCTGGTGAACTCTAAGTAGATATGTTTCTACTGTGTTTTGTTATCTCCAGAATCAGTGAGTCACATTCTTATATCGCTGTATAATGTGAAATAGATATCAAATCATCAGTCCTTTGACAAAGTTGCTGAAAAAGTAAAGTTTGTCTTCGTTTGTAGCAAACACAGAGCTGCTTTGTAATAATTTATTAGTTTTATTAGGTTTTTTGTTGTGTATCAGTTGACGATTTGCAAGGAACATGAGCAAGAAGAAAGGAAGAAGATATGACATCACATGCTAAGCCCTTCAGGCTGAGGAAAAATGACTGAAATGTTAATGGTGAAATTCCTGTCTCAGGAGCCCAGCAACTTGCATTTGTTTTGCCATATGGGCCATTGCTGGGGCCAAAGGATCAAACATACTGGGGACATGCAAAGGGCCCCTTTTGTGCAGAAACTGGGCAGTTGCTGCTAGGAGTTATTCCAGCAGGCTGCCAGGACCAGCTGCAGTGCCTCACAAACCTAGGCCAGCCTGCACCTTTTCTGCAAGAGGGAATGGCTGCAGAGAAGACAGACTGTTTTCAAATGTTTATTTCCCCTATTAAATTTAATCTGTGTTTTAATGTTAAAAGACTTTCTGAACACAACATTTACCATAAGTCAGAGTCTTATATACCAGGAATAATTTAGTTCACCCAGGAATCTTCAGATAGCTGATGCACAAAGACACTCTAAGCCCTGGAATGGAACTAGAAAGCCACAGGAGAAGTTATGGCATTAAAAGGAGGCACCAGAGAACTGTACTGAAAGAGTATTATGCAAACCAATTAGGGCTAGCCAGCTCTGGCATATTCCTGACATCAGTAAAATTGATGCATGGATTGCATTTGTGTAAGAAACTGCATATACAAAGTGAATATGGCAACTAAGTTGCTGTGGGAAGTGAATGTGACATCTGCAACTAAATGCTGTTTTCATATTCCTGAAATATTCCTGAACTTCCACTGGTTCTACTGTGTGATGTGCCTACAGCTACAAGTTAAAACCCCTTTGAAACCTTCAAAATAAGAAATATACTCTCATATGCCCCAAGCCCACAATGCTCAGAGGCCTTGCCTATTCAAGTTATCACTTTACATTTCTCCCATGCAAAACTGCACAAATTTTCATTTATCTTACTTTAAGATAAACAAAACTTTAACTTAAAGCAAAGTAATTTTATCAAGGCCTAACTTTGCAAATTTCAAACAACTTACAACTTGATAGAAAATGTCATAATTATGCTGACTGAAGTCTGATTTTTTATTACACTCTGGAAGACAACATTACACAGGTACTCTAGAACAGTTGTTCATGCAAGTAGATAGATACTACTGAACTGTGCAATAGAATAGCAGGTTTTGGTTCTGGTTACTTCAGACAAGAAAGGAAAAATACCAAACACCAAACTCCCAGGGTATGAAAAGCTGGTCAAGCAACTGTCAGTAGAAGCAAGTTTTGGAAAAAAGTAAGCATTTTGCAAATACCTGTTCATTGTATCATGGTAATTATATATATATATAAATACATATTTGTATCTTGCATGAGAAAAAATTATGAGGTAGTTTTATACTAAGCACACTCATCATGCATGATGTATTCGTATCTATTCCAATGGAAGAGAGAAGACATTAAAACATACTTCAAATACCTTATAGTTCTCTTCACACAACTCTATGCTTTTTTCTGTAATAGTAGAAGAATGTAGGACATATTTTGCAACTCTCTAGATAACTACCTTTGATTCTTACTTTTTTTAGTCTCTTTACTCAGCCTTTTCTTGCCTTCTGTAGGCCATATATACTACGTGGAATTTTAAGGCATTTCTAACTATTTCAAATTACCACACGGAAATGAAAATTGAGGATGCAATGAAAGTACTCACAGTGAATACACAGACTCTGCTGTAGCTAAACCAACAAGGTCTCGGTAGCCTGGCCAGGACTAGACAGTTTTTGACCTCAGGGCAGAGAATAATTAACTGCCCATAAGAAACGCCTACTATCATTTCACAGAAGACTTACAAAAAGTTAATGTGATAAACAATCATGTTAGCTATATGAAGAATCATAAATAGCACTCCAGCTATTTGGTCAGAACTTTCATAGTTTAATCCACATTATGAAATAATTAGCAGAATTCAATGCTATTGCACCAACAGTTGAGTCATTTCCCAGCAAAAATGTTTATCCCTTTGAAAACTGAGCTTTCAAAGGTCTGTGCAGACAAACAGTTATTCTGACATTTCAGCTTTGAATATGTCCCACTCTTGTTCTGTTGTCATTTTTAGTTTGAAGACTTGGAGTTACTTTGACATAGAATAAGAAAATGCCAAGAATTCTTTAAGCCTTCTGCAAAGCCACAGGGTCTTCATTGTCTGAGCCCTATTTTCGAGTAAGCCAGTCCCTTTTTGTTGTTCTACAAGTAAATAGGTGCATCTATTTTAACAGATTTTTCAGTTTATAGAGTTCATCAGAAAGACTCTTGTTTTTATTAAACTCAATAGACTTAATTAGGGTCTTTGATATAAAACAGCTGGTCCTAAAGAGAAGAGTTTAGGTGAAAGAGAAAAACTTCTTGGAGAAAAAGTCTCATTCCTGAAATAATGAAATTTCAAATAACAAACAAAATGTATCCCTACATAAATAGCAGACAGTATTTTGGGCAACAATGAGCCACTGAAATGTAGGATGTCAAAATTAATAAATAGAGTAACTTCAAGTTCAAACAGGAGAAAAATTCAGGCCTTCTGCATAGACATGCAGAACATAACAGAAAAATTTTCATCAAAATGTTTTGACTTGCTCAAGCCAAAGAATGCTAACCTCATTCACTCTCTTTGACTGAAGCCTAGTGACTATAACAGAATTTATTAGAAGATGGTGAGACTCTACTCTCATCTCAAATGAGATATGAACGGTCAGAAGTGAAGAACTACCATCTGTGCCAGGTCTTCTATAACGAAAATTGATAGCATGATAAGCAGTTTTCAAGATAAGTGGCTTTTTATATCAGTGCAGCTAAGCCTCCAAGAGCTTCTGTGACATGTTTTTGAAGTTATTTTCCATCAGTCATTGTTAGGACAGCAAAAAGGACACAAATTCTCTTGTTCTTTATTACCAGACCTCACTTTATTAGCACCGTTCTTCCCTTTTATGTTGTTCAATGAATCATAGAATCACAGAATCATTTAGCTTGGAAAATACTGAAAGCTAACATTTAATATATGAAACCTTAAGGGAATCGCTGAGATTTTTTTTGCTTCATTTAGAAACATGAAACAGAAACCTTATAGTCTACCTTGTATGCTGCTTGCTGTTTGTGACCTTCCTGCCCTCTCTCCCAAATGACAAATGTTCAAGCCAGCTGGAAAGCCCTTGTAGATCCTCCAATGAGTTAGTAACAATTACAAAGCACTTAGAGCATGTAGAGGTATTTCCTGTAATCTAAAAAGCTACCACCTACCCATCGTACCAGGAGGCTTGTTCCATTATGAATATTCCTTACTGTATTGTATGAGTCAAGGTAAGACTATATATTACTGTGCTAGGAAAGGGGGAGGGGGAAAAAAAAACACACAACCAAAAAACCAAACAAAAACCAAGAAAATAAACAAAAAGCCATATTCATACAAGGCATATTCCAGTGTGACCGTTCTGAGAAGACAGCTTTGCTCTGCTAGGATGATTTTAATGGTGCCAATTTTTAGCTTTACAAGAGAACTTTCCAGGGTAAAACACTGACAGATTTAATGGCTGTTAAGATGTTGATGCTGCTTGAGAAAGTACTTGTGTACTACAGTAGAACTGAAGTGCCTTGAAAGACGGAGAAAATGAGCAGTGTTTATCTAAATATTTATTCATTCTTATATACACATATCTGTGTATATAGGCAAATATATTTACCACATTTTGCTAACCAGAATAAGATCCTTGATTTATAAAGCACTTCATAGTTGGTGTCATTTATGTCATTAAGAAAGCAAGACAGCATGACCTGTGAGATAATTTTTTTCTTATGCTGTCAGTTGTATCGCTGAACAGGATGGTATATCTTTATATGCCATTTTATTTTCTAGCTGAACAGAGATAAGCTATAAATTATCTTTCTCTAGACTGTAGCTTTCACTGATGAGTGTAACTCTTACCACTCTGCAGGCTCAGTGAGAAAAAGAAAGGTTGTTGCCATGCCTGGGCTTGTAAAGCAACCCTTTGAAATTCAATAGCCGAATTTGTCTGTACAGAAGTTAATGAAACTAAGTGGCTTCAAGCTTCAAATACATATTTGTGCATTTTATTCACTAGTAAATATTTATATTTCCTTCAAAATTAGCCATCATCAATTTTGCCTCAAATTGAATTCTAAATTTACACTGTTAAATCTTTATTTTCCTCAAATAATAATATTCACAAAAAATGGCATTGGATCCTTGCGTTGTGGCATTCTGAAGTATAGACAGAGAAGAAGGAAAAGTAAGCAGCACATAAATTGCAAGTGCTCATATTTCCATATTCTTCTTGGAATGTCTGAGCTGGGTCTTCAGAGACCTAGCCTGGTCACAAGCTTTCCTCTGTGATAAAGAGGCAGTGCTGTTGCTGGACTGGATATGAGCCTGGAAATACAGTAACTCCACACTCGTGGTATCACACTTGAGCTCACAGCACTGCCAAAGCCTGACTCACCCTGTCTAGCCTAGGCAGCTGGACTGCCTCCACCTCCTGCACAGGTAATAGAGAAATGAGGGACAGTTTAACTCTGGTAGGTTGAAGACAGTGTTACTGTACAACAATCTTGAAAAGCACAACCCTTGCAGCAGTTCTGACTGTGAAATCATGATGTCTAGTCTGAGACTACTAACAGGAAACACCCCTCCTCCCTCATACACCCCAAAAAGTCTACATTCTTAGGGGCTTCTGTACCTTTTGTATTTTTGACACGTTTCAAAACGACAATATATTTCTATGTAGGTCATCTTCTACCAAAACAAGAAATTCATTAAGCTGTAGAAAAAGCAGGACCATCTTCCCCTTCTTGACAAGCCACAGTCAGATATCAGCCAAGTTTGAGTAAAATGGAAGGAGCACTGTTGTTTTTAAATAATCTTTTTATTTCTCTTACAACTATTAGATATTGAGATCTTTTCACAGACTTTTTCAGCACTTCATCAAGAATTTTGTGAGAAACTGTCACACTGAGGCAAAGGGAAGTGTGGTCAGCTGAGCAATTCTTGAAATAGTATTGATAATGGCAAGTCTGTCAAGCCCAATATCCCCTCTACATCCATTCTCTTAAAATTTTACCACTGCCTACAATTCAATATCCTGCCCTCTAAAAATACATTAATCAAGCACTAATATGTTACATAGAACATTACGACTCCTCTCAGCCATTATTATAAATTAACTTCCATCAAGAAGACAGACTAAAACCCATACCAACTGCTTAGCTCTCTTAATAAGGGGTTGGGGGAGCCCATAGTTCATAATAAACAGAGAAGTATCACACTCTGAGATTGAAGCATGAACAAAAAGGATGACAGAATTGCTTGTTGTAATGACTGTTTCCCAAAACATTAGCCATACCTTGTTTTGAATCTCAGTGTGAAGAATTTCTAAAATTTACCGTTACTGTTTATATTTCATTATGTCTTTTGCAATTTCAAGTGGAATCAGGAACATCAAAATAATTGAAAAATTTCCCCTGAAGATGTTTCCAATTTATGAAAACTCTGTTTTGCAAACTTCAAATGAAATTCTGGTAATAATCAGCATTGAACTTGACTCTACACTTTTGGATTTTGTCTCAGGTAAGCATACTGCAAAAACAAAAATATTAACTCCTAAGAAAGTTTCTTTGCTTATCAGCACAGACAATAGGTACGGGAAAGGCAATGCTTTATTAGCTAATTATCTTTAACTCATTCAAGGCAATCATATAAACATTAAATGCAAAACCTATTTGCATAAGAAGCTATCAAGTCAGATGAAAGGCAAACGAAAATATCACTACAGGTGTGACAACAAATTCAACATAAATAGACACAAATGGATTGAGAAAGCAAATTTTAAAAAGAAATCTCTACATGGCAAAGACTACAAGCAATTGCACACAGAGAGACTTCCCTCCAGCATGAACCAGAGAGTGCTGAATGGGGATAAAATCAGATTCTCTTAAAAATCAGACTCCCAAACCAAACTAAAATGGTAATATAGACAAATCCCCAGAAGAGCAAAAACATCTCTCTATTTCATCTTATATGGAACAGAATTAGTTCAGACTCCTACTTTACTCGTACATTTCAGTATGTGAAGCAGCACTCAGAAAAGGCTATGAAATGGAGCAATAATGGGCACCTACTGCACTTAGTCTAGCACTAAGCACATATAGCTGTAGCAGAATTTTCCACTCCTTTTTTCTGAGCTTTAAGTGAAACTTTCGCAAATAGCACTTTTTAAGAAGAATATGGCAACAACTGCCATTATAGAGATGAAGGTTCTAACTTGTTTAGTCAGCAAAGTTTAAACGAGCAATTGGCCACTGATGCATGGGCAGCTGAAGAGCAGAGGAAAAACCTTTTAAGAGTCAATGAAAAATTCCTATTCAAATAGCTGATGTAACTGCTGCCATAATCTATGGTTGATCTCCCATTCTTCTGGCAGTTTGCAGAGGCTATACATCAGTCAACAATTTTCTACCCAGTGCCAACTTTTGCTTCAGGGAAGTCAAAAGGCTTTATCTTCTTTATCATCTTGCATATTATCTAATGCAAATCTTTGAAGAAAACAGTCTTGGCTAACCAAAAAATTCCTGAA
Source organism: Xenops minutus (assembly GCA_035221455.1). Taxonomy (NCBI): domain Eukaryota; kingdom Metazoa; phylum Chordata; class Aves; order Passeriformes; family Furnariidae; genus Xenops; species Xenops minutus. Next base: position 36,262,204 of record JAWWEE010000158.1, on the reverse strand, counting down.
CTTTTCCTGTAGATACAATTTGAAAAGAATGAATAATTTTGCAGAGAACAAATGCTTTTGAGCAGTCTGAGCATATTCCTTAAGATGGCACACAAATAGTTTTGTGAGCTGAGAAGAAAATTAACACAAAGGGCCTTTGGAAAGCATACAACTATCAGAATATTTTTTTTAATGGCCTGCTAAACTAGTGCAACAGTGATAAACATCAGATTGTTCATGACATTCAGTCTCCTTACAAAAAGCTACAGAATTTATTACGTTTCTAATTAAAATATTAAAATCTACGTATATTGATGAAGTTCTCTGTTTTCTATTACTTACATGATTTTCAGTCTGTTAGTTTTCTAAACCTTTAATAAACACATCTCTTCACAATATAGGTCGAAGCTGTAGCCAAAGTAATGCAATTATAAACTTACAGTGTCTATTTCTAATAATACTGTGACCTATAAAAAGTTAGCTGCGTAATGTTTCAGAGAATGGAGACAACTGAGCATTAAGTTTCACCTCGACACACACACAAAAAGCTATAATTTCTGCATTAAAACATGGGACCAAGAGTTTTGCACATGACAAACATCTTTTTTGCCTTCAGAAGTGAAAGCTTTTAGTTGTTTAAGCCTAAGATTGATTGCAGAAACTGTACGGAGAACAGCAAGTGAGACTGAAAATCTTTTCTCAATATAGAGAAATCTACATCAACAGGGAAAAAGTACTGTCAGTTTTGCCAGTTAGATTTACAGTGCACAGGAAATGCAATGTATTATTTCACACCAAACACACTTAGGTCATGCAATACTCGTAAAGAATTTGAAAACCAGATGATTTAAAAAAAAATGCTTCCATTGATAAAAAACCATACAAACTGTTAATTTATTGCTTTAGACTTTTTTAGCATTATGTAAAATATTTCAATTTAATGGTATCTTACCTCACTTATGCCAGGAGGAGAGTTTTCAGGTATCAGCTTTGCAAAAAAATGTAGTGCCCCATTTCGTTTCCTCAGCTAAAGGAGTTACATGCAACCAGCAATTCAAATAATATGTGTCTGTTTAAAAGACAGACAAGTAAGTCATGGATGATCTATAACCAAATCCATCTTCAGTGCAGAGTCAACAGCTTTTGTTTTACATGAAATATAGTGAATAGTCTGCTGCCTCTACCTGTTATTGTGCAGATCAAGTTTAGGCCTGTCTGCTCTTCCCCTGCACGTTCCGAGCTACAGTAGTGATTTCTCAACACTCAATCTGCTGTAAGGCAACTCACTGAAATTTCAGCCGACACTTGTAGACTTGCAATTAGCAAGGTTATTTTAAGCGCTGACCTAAGTTCCAGCAGAATGTTTATGGCATTATGACAGGAAGGAATCTAGTATCGTATCAGTCACTTGGTAACCCTGTAAAGCTGATCTTGGAGACAAGACCCTCTAATTCACAGCATAAAAGTATATATCTTACCCCAAATTCACTTCAGTTTTTGTTTTTAAGCTTTGAACAGAATGGAAATATCTACTTGGTTAATATTAGGAAGCTTAGAACTTATTTTAGGACCTGGTAGATCATATGTTTGGAACAAATGTATTAATAGGAAGTTATGACTTCCCTAATGGAGAGATTCATTGCTTAGAAAACAGAGACTCTTACTTTAGTAATGTTCACATTTGTGATAATTAACTACTGCATTCTGAATGGTAAGAGAAAATCACTTACATAGTTCTTGAACTTATTATAGCTGGATTCTATAACAATGCCTTTTAGTTTTTCCTTGGTTATCTTGAAAAGAGCTCCCTCTTCTGTACAGCCCTTTGGAAACTCTGGTTTGCCCTGGATTCCTTTGGAATTCTCTGGCTGTCTAACTATTTCTAAGTCATGTCAAAAGGCTCAGTCATACCTCCACACCCTCATTTGCTGTTCATTCTCATCCCTCCCCCCGCTTCTCGCCCCCTTCTTGTTTCTTTTTTATTTATGGATCAGCTTTCTTGTTCCCACCCATTCTCATACTTCCAGTAGTGGCAGATCTAACTTCACTTGTGGAACCATGACAAACAGCTCCTCTGACTGCCCCACGTTGGAGTTAGAATGTTCAGCCAGTTCATGTGTGTGCCCACACACCCAAGAGAAGCTTTTCTGAAAAGAGCATTATCAGAAACACTAATAAATGAGACATATTTGTTTAAAGGAGAGTAAAAGAAGGGGGGCAAAACCAGAACATGAAAATAACCAAAAAAAAACAAACCCAAGAAAAGTTCTTACTTTTGCAAATTATTTAGTAACTTCTACACATCACAAATCAAAATGAAACTTCTCCCTTGATAGTGTAGTAAAATTCACCAAAGACAAAATGTACTTCTGAGAATTAAGAATATTGAGAAAACAATGGTGAAAGCAACATAAACTCCTCTTGTCTTTATTTTAAAATATTAAATGCTTCCCGAGTTACATTCAAACTTCAGAGAGTATTCAAAACAATTAGCAACCAGCTGAGTGTTAGAGGTATCTGAAACAGAAAAAATTAAAATACAATAAGGCAGCAGGCAAAATCTTCAATTATAACCCAAGATCAAGAGCAGGAGTTTTTGAGTGAACTGACCATTCATATAGTTTTGAGACGGTCAACACTCAGGATACTGTAGTCAGCACAAATGCATACCTGAATGCATACACACAGATGAACTCTGAACAGAAGGACAGAAACATTGCTCCCATGGATACACAATTGCTTGTTTCAGAAGAATACTTTTATAACTGAAGATTTCTTGTGAAATACCATGACCTAAGTCTTCAAAGACATCATGAAAGCGTTGGCTTGCTAATGCACCATAGACTCAGCCATCAAAAACTCTAAGGAGTTTAAGAAAAAAGATAATTTTCGTGCTCCAACATTCTCTTTTTTAAAATCTGAGAATCACAAAATCTGCATTTAAATAAATCTTTTCCATTTTAGATCCATTCCTGAACACATAAATGGGCTGACCTTTATAAAATCAAGCAGAAGTCTCAAAAAAATTAGATTAACAGTACTTGTTTGGAAAATGGCAGTAAAAACACCAGTAAGGCAAATGTTTTGTTCCAGTGCTTTGTTAAAAAGCAGATTGGGACTACTGACTTCAGAGTAGAGAGGATAAAAAATTGACCATAACAGCATTTCCAGGTTTGGCCACGGTTGCTTGCTCTGTGCTCAAAGATTATATCGTACACTGCATTACTTGATTTCACTGAAGTCATCTTTAAGAGTGTTATAGGGAGCCCTCTGGCTACATTTTTAAAAAATCATTGCTCAAAATTTCAAATTATTTCAGTTGCAGTTTTGTTCAGTACCAGTTTCAAATAATTGTGGTTCTAAAAATATATCTTTCATAGGAAAAGTGAGTTTTCATCAAGTTCTAGTACTCAAACAGGTACCTACGTAGAGTACAGTATACTTATATCCTTTTTGCCATATGAAATAGATTTTCTAAGTTTAATTAAAGCCTTTATTTTATTTAGATGCAACAGTGGCACAATACATTGAGATTCTATGATTCTACAAGGCTTTCCTCTGTTTTGGGGCTTAACATATAATATTGAGAAAGAATTACTGAGGATCAGTGGCTCAATTCTCTCTGAAACTTGATTCATACATGCCTAATAGCAGGAAATTAATTTTCTTTTGATGCTCAGAATGTTGTTTGCATTACTAGTGTTCTACTTGCTAATTTACAAGTGTTTCCTACAGTTTTACCTGCTGATTGCCCTCCCTGTTCCAGATGGGAGCTGTAGATGAATCAAGTTGGGTGAGAAAACCACCTAGTCTACTGATGAGTTAGAAATGGACTATCATCTTAATTTGGAAAACTATATAAAGATCTTAAATAAAAACACAGTGAAAGAAATATAAACAGAATAATATACATGAGTTGACTTTAATAATCAAACACTGCACAGCAGGAGGACAATTCAGCAGAACTGGAAGGTTTCATCAAAAGTGTTTTGAAAGAACTTTATTGCTACCTCTGCACAATGGGGCCCATTTTCAGTAAATTATTCTGGAGATGTGAAAGAGAGAAGGCCATAAGGAAAACAACTCAGGCTAGAATTAATGAATGAGTCATATGCTTTCCTGGAAATATAAGTACTTTTGGAAGGGTTTGGAAAAATGGAAATTTTCAATGAAGTAACTGAACAATCAATTTCATCACTCGCATGCTCACTTATACACTCTCAATAGAATTACTGACTGCGGGGTGGGGGGGGGGGGGGGTGTGGTGGTGTTATTATTTATTCGTTAATAATGAGGGTGATGGCAGATTTTTTTAGTGAAAAAATGACAGAAATAAGATATGACAGGCTTCTAAGTTCAAACTTGTAACATCACTGTAACTTTTTTTCAATAACATACTTTCATTTGAGGTTTCATTCCCGTGCTTTTTCTCTTGAGCTAATCTTTACTAACCAAACAGTCTACTAATTTTTATTATGAACTCAAACTTTTTTTTATAATACTGACTAAAAATTCAGCTCTTATTTGCCACCAACCTGATCTTTTATGAGTATGGAAAACAGACCTGGATGAGTTAAGCCAGTTTCAAGTTTTCCAGTTAGAGAAATCTTCACAGGAAAAAGTGTTTATTACTTTAAATCAAAATTCTGTAAAGAAATTTTGGCTGGAAAAGTTTCTCAAAATCAGAATAGGCCTTCTCTCCATGATACCCAGTTTGTAGATGTGATTCAAATATGCGTGATTAAAAAACAAAAGCAAACAAACAAACAAACAAGTCAAAACCCAAAAACCAAAACAAAAGTGTTTTACAACCTGTTACATTTCTGTGAATCTCAAGTGTGAAGCCAGAGACCAAAATTCAGATCTCTTTTCTACTTGGTATTTCCTAACTCTTTTTTATTTGGTATTTTCGTGATGTCCCATGTGAAGGACATCAAGGACTTACACACAGTAATTCAATGTGGGCATCAAGACAAGTGTTGGATGCTTGATATTTTGTTTTTCTGCAATTTTTTAAGATAAAGTTCAATTTGTGGATTTGAAAATATCAGAATAGATGATTTTACTCTCTTGCAGGTGACATAATCAAGTCTAAATACAGGAGTGGGAATGTTCAAACTTAATGAAGATTTGATTCACTTATAGTTTTATTATTTCATCTAAAATTTTTCCTAAGTACCCCACAAAGTCATTATAAACAAAAAAAGGAAAATATTTCAGTTAGAAACAACAAATAGATTCAAAGCAAAGCAGATGAATTTTAACACATCAGTTTTTGTAGACTTTATAGCTCTACAACTTAATTTAAAAATAAAGTTTAAAAACAAATCTGTTCCAAGCACCGGTCCAACTGCCTGTATTAGCATTTATTTAGTATCTTCAGAAAAACTACATGAAGAAATGCATCTATGTGAGACAAAAAGAGGTAGGAGACATTAACCTCTCCTTCTGATAGAGGAAGCATCAGTAAATACTGCCTTCAGCTTTTTTATTACTGTCATTTACAATGAGTATCAAGAATCATTTTTTTCACTGCCTATTATGTACCCCTTTGTCACACCCCATCTTCCATTTGCACACAGCAGAGAGTGAAGGTTTAGTCTGTTCCTTCCTACATTTTCAAATTCTTTCTTTCAGAAAAAAAGGAATTAAATGGAGCTGCGTGGAGTGCACATAGGTTGGCTCCCTAGTTATTCTATCAAACTGCACTGGAAACAGATGAAGCGTCAGATTTCACTCACGCAGTTCAAGCTTAGCATTCTATTAAAAAAAATCCTCACTGCAAAGTATGAGTTGACATATTTAGAGATATATATTGTAATTCAAAGACTCTAAGTGGAGTCAGACTTCTCTGTTATAACATTTCATCAACCTCCTGAAAAAACAAAAGCTGAGTAAAGTTACTGCAGAGGAAAACTTTCTAAATTGCATTTCTAAAATTGCACAGAGAATAAATAGCTAAGCAAATGACAGTTTTAGCTTTTGCTCTGATGGATTTAATAATGAAAAACTCTAAACATGGTCTTTCCTAGGAAAGGAAAGACTGGTTAAAACCAGTTTTCCTTCTCCCATTCCAAGTGACTGACTGTCACATTCTAGACATTTCTAGGCAATGGGATTACATAATTCAATTTTTCTTTAAATGAAAACAGCTGTTACATCCAATATTCATGACCTATAAGTTTTCCATATATAGCTATTCAGCTGTTCTTTCAGTCCATCTGAGCTGCAGTGAGATGAAACTGTGCAAAAGACCTAATAGTTTTATTCCATAGTTAATTGAATGCACATATTGTTCCAAAGCAACAGAAAGAAAACAGAGCTTACAAAAATCTTGGTCTTATCACTGCTTCGATGGACTGCAAGCCCTTATTCATCCCACACAAAATCAGTACAGTATTTTGTTGCATATTTCACATTGCTTCTTATTAGCATTTGATGTGTGCAGCTGTATGTGCCATGTGTGAATAATTCTTATAGAACTTCATAGACGGGAAGAAGGGAAAGCACACAGAGATTTTTAAGACGGAGCACAGATACTTTTGAAGCTACTTGCCAGCTCTCATAATCAGCCACTTCAAATTCAGCCTATCTTATATCTTTTTCACTGGCTTTCTTTTGTTTTGTTTTGTGGGGGTTTTTCCCAGTGAAGGATAAGACAAGCACATTTGGATGAGTGGAGTTTATCATGTTCCTATTTAGAAACATATTTAGATGGTCATAAACTTATCAAAAGAAGTTAAAATCCATTAGTCTACTTAATGCATAAGGATATTTCTCCTGCTAAAATTTTAGCATGCAGGATATATTACATTTTCAGGATGTTGTTACATCGATGTCTGCACCTCTTCCAGAAAACTTGTTTTGTAATAACTCTCATTGCAAAATACAAGAGTTCACTTTGATTTAAATAAACTTCGAAGCATAAGCAAAACAGTAAAAGAACTATGTTGTTAGAAAAGTAAAAGCTTGCCTTAGGAACTGCCTGAGAGGGCAAGGGGTTGATAACAGTGGTCTCATGGATTGGTTGGACTGAAATAACTTGCCCTTACCACTGCTTTTGCTACCAGTTTATTCTGGACTTCAGTACAAGCCCCATTGTGTCTGTATGGTCTGCATTATGTCAAGTATACAGTGGGTGTGCTCACACTAACCGGCCTTGTGTAAACAACTTTAAAACTGTATGCAAAAACAACTAAAATATATATCTATCCAGTGACCCACGCAAAGCTAAAAGAAGCTTTAATTTTTGTATCCAAGCAGAAATGTCTGGGATTATAGGTATCTCCATGTTCAAGGACACCCTTAAATTGAATACTGTCTCCCATTAGCAGTATTGCCAAACCGGTATTTTTCTCATACAGAGCACTGGAGAAAATGAGTGTTTCAAGGGAGCAAAAGTATAAATATTTATAAATATAAGCATGCACATAAATGCATACACATTTATCTAAGGGCTCTATAGCAGCTTTACCATTACAAGATCAAGCATTTTATTTTGTTAAACTTATGCTAAATTTGACACATTAGTAACGATGGGTTTTTTTCAGATAAATATTTTTAAAACCTTGCAAATTACTATTAATGCTCCATAGTTCTGTGCATGTGATGACAAACTGTATTTCCCACTCCCCATCGGCAGCAAGGGCAGCACCTGGGCAGCTTCTCCAGCTGCTGGAGCACTAGGTGGTGCTGCAGCACAGCCGCAGCAGGACCTGCTGGCTCCGAGGTGCCCTGGACCTCAAATGTCTCATTGCTCTTTTTAATATTGAAGTTACTAAAACTTCCTACTGCAGATTATTGCCCAAGAGGCTCTGAGTTTTCACGTTGTTTTGTAGGGGTTTTTTTTCCCTTCGTTTTAACATAAATTCTGTCTTTTTAGGACACTGTTTTGTGTGGTTTTCTCACAAATGCTGTAAGAATAGAAATAAAGAACAAAAAGAAAATTGATATACATAAGAAATTCAAATTTTTGCCAGATCTTTGAAGCTTATCACTTACCTCCTTTATCTTCTTATACCGTGAGCCAAGAAGGTAAATACTAAGATTTTCCTATCATACAAAACTTGTACTTTTTGAAAGTAATTTCTCTAATAGAAATGCAATGCAATAAATACAAAAATAACTAAACAAAGTAAAGCAATATATGTGTTTTTTACCCATTAAAAAGTAATTCAAACATGTTATTAATCTCCACATTCCAGTAGTTCCATACCATTCAAGGGCTTCCCAGGAGCATAAAGTTGCCATTGTGCACATATGCAAAACTATATCCTAAATGTACATTAGTTCTCTGGCTTTCTTTATATTACTAAATGCAGAGTTTTTGACTTTGGGTTTGGTTTGGTGGTGTTTTTTGTTTGTTTGTGTTTTTGGGGGTTTTTGGGTTTGTCTCATTTTTTAAGGGGGGGGGGGGTTGTTTGGGCTGTTTTTGTATGGGGTTTTGCATTTTTTTATTTTGGTTGGTTGGGGGGGGTTGGGTTTTTTTGTTTGTTTTACCCTGACAAGTAGACTTTCATTTATTGGATAATTCCCCAATTGCAACTGATTCTGTGAGAGAGAAAAATCTGCTTGCCTGGAACAGCCACAGGAAGTAAGGCCTTCAAAGGAGACTAAGAGTATTAAATTATTGTAGTTTAATAGACGATTCTTGGAAATTCTTGTAGATGCCTGATTTATAGTTCCTTCTCAGTTGCAATATTTCGCCTCCAAAATTAAATCACCTCCTTTCTATAAATTATATCAGCTATATTTCTTATTCAAGGACAAATTATTCAAACATCAAGGCAACAAAACTATTATCCATTCAATTACAACAACTGAATCTTCATCTTTAGTACTGGAATAAACAAAACTAAGAATAAAACCTCCAATAAAATCAGCAAGATTAGATTCTATTAATGCAGGACTGTGTGTCAAAACAGAAACAACTCCTGACCAGATAGTTTGCTGCAGAAACATACCACAACCATTCTCAAAACTCTTTGAAGCAGAAGAAAGTTCTACACCTTAATACTTATGCATTCATTGTTTTGAGCATACTAGAAAAGGTATTTTAAAGATTTTAAACTGAATCTTCTCTTTTCTCTTCTATAGTCATAAAAATTACATGAAGCCAGATTACAAAAAAACCACAAGAGAATGAAGTAAGGCCCATGTGCAGAGAGCAGCATAGTTTTCTACTTCACTCCTTCAATTTTAATGCAGTAAATATTCTTAAATATGTGCTCTGGCAGGCTCCTGCTCTCTCCACAGAACATGGTGTTGGTCCAGGTTAAGAAAGAAAGCAGAGCTTTTTGAAGTAGTGATTCAGTATGGCAGCAGATGACTCAGCAATGTGCTTCAGTGAAAAGACAGGAGGAAGGAAATTAAAAAGGACAGGAATCAGGTGGGAATTTTGAAAGACAAAAATTGTGAGAGGGAGAACCTGAAAACAGATAAAAGGAAAACTAAAGACAGGAGAGAGGCTGGAAAATAAAGCTAGCAGTCAAAAGCTAGAAACTGATTTGCAATCTAATAAAACTCCCAAGCCACTCTGTACTAACACACATATTACTATAAATAAAGGAAAATGTCTTTTTCAACACTTTGTAAGATATCTATATAGCATGGGGTTTTCCTCAGTAATTTTTCAAACAACCTCTATAATAACTTACAGGTGTGGCTCTGTCCTTCTTATTTGCTGTTTCCTGTATAAGATAACACAGTAGCAAAGAAAATCCAACTAATAATTAAGAACTCATCACAATTCATAAATCATTCCAAAATACTGTAACTAGAAAACGGAGCATGATAGTTTAAATTGCAGCGGAGACCACCATGAAGTCTTTGCCACTCAGATGCTTAATGTGATGATTTGGCTTTTCATTAGTTTTTGTTTGTTTGTTTGTTTGTTTGTTTGTTTTAAAAAAGAGAGAATACCAGGAGTAGACAGGGAAGTTATTCTTGCAGATCTCAGCTGAAAATCAAAAGCATACAATTTAAATCATAATATGGTAAAAAAGCATGTTTTCAGCATTCGTTATCTACCTGAACTTTGAAAGAAATACAGGATTGTCAGTATTTTGTGGGTTTTATTTGAAAGTAAACAATGTTATTTATAACCAGAGGTGCAATGTTCCTTTGGAGAAAAGAGAGTGACTTCTTTCCCATGCATTTGTCTGTTTACTGCTGCCTTAACCCCTCATATTGAACTGCTTGTCTAGATTCCTAGACAATGTGCATAATTAAAGTATTCTTTGAAGAGAAGGTTATATTTGTGAGAATATATATGAAGTTGCACACATTTACAGGTAATGCACTGTAAAACTTGCTATTTTAACCCAATGTATTAAAAGTATCTATTTCAAGTTAAGATCCTAGCCCCATGGGAAAAATAGGTATAGAAGGGGTCCTGTACCTGATAACAAATGAACAAATGTGTAGCAAACTGTGTTGTCTCCACAGTTAAACCAGGCATCCAAAATTTCAGGAAACCTCTATAAATACTGTATGAAAGAAGTCTAAAAGACCTTAGCAAAAAAAACATAGAATAGCCTAAGTGGTACCATGTCTGTACAAATCCTACTGTATTTGCCTCAAAAATATCTATCTTCTCTTTATTTTACCATGAGTTTCACAATACCTGATAATATTCTTAACTGTCCAAATTGTGACATTTATTTATTGCCTCAAAATCGTGGATTTAATTTAAAGGTTTCTATCCTTGCTTGTTTCTTAGTTATACAGCCCCAAAATAACAGTGGAAGAGCAAGAATATTCAGTTTAGTATCTGAGCTCTATGATTTTAGAACATAGTTGTCCAATGATTTTACAGATTTCCAACTGATGATTTTGTGTACTAGCTGCTGAACAGGGCTGGGATGTAGAAACAGATGTCAGCCATACCTTTCATACAAGCTGATTGTGTGGTGTATAAACCCCTTTGCTCATCTCACAACTTAAAAATCCCATTCTGTTTCTTTATTCTGTGGAGTCATTTGGATACTTTACTGTATCCAAGAGTACAGATACTTTGCATCATTTAAAAGATAACACTGCTCCTTGACTATAATGAACCATAATCTGTCATGTCAGAAATTTTTATTGTCAGTGTACTAAATAGACACATAAACACAGAGTAGCCCTTCAATAACTATGAAACATGAGGTGAACTGCAAACATAGAGATATTACACCCCCCCACACACACTCACATTAATGGTGCACTACTGTGAATTGTAGTATAGTTGCTCTAATATTCTAGGTAATTCAGAAGAACCTTTGAGAATAAATCAGAAATGCCTAAGGAATAAGTATATGTGCACATGCTGAGGTAATAGTGCCACTGTATTTCTTCTACAGTACTACAAACATGATATACACACATACAAATATATTTATGCACATACATGCCTACATACATACGTCAGTTATTAAAAATCAACATATTCCATAATGTCAGACCACAATCACACTGGAAGTGCACATTTAAAACCATCTATTCCCTATACAGGAGCAGATAGTTCTACAGAACCTATTCTGCAGAAACGTTACTTGCTTTCTTGCCTGTGGAACATCTGCATTGTTTGTGATCAGAAGCAAATGTGTTCACCTCAACACAAAGACATGAATGGCCACACCAAAAGATTAGATTGTATATTGAAACTTGCTTCAAGTCCCTTTTGAAGTATGGAACCACAGCTAAGGACAGGTATGGCTTCAGGGCCAACTGAGGAGAATAAAAGCAGAATAGTTCAGACATTTGTGAGATGCATTTCCTCAGATAATACAGATTATGAAAAGCAAGTACACTGCTCAGTGGGAAAGGGAAATGTACTACTACATTCAGTGTCTTTTGTATTTTGTGAAAACTTATAAATGGTCTGTCAGAATTCTGGAGTGCTGCTATTGCTGTAGTAGTAGTGCTGTAATGTAGTGCTGCTTTATGCCTTTTAAATTACATGTGTTTTCCAAAATGAAATGGAAACATTTCCAAAAAAAAAGAAAAAAGAAAAAAAAAAGAAAAAAAAGTGTTCCATCTTTTGAAATGCAAGGCATAGAATCATAACTGACTACACAAAAACTTCTCTCTTTGTCCAGAGAATTGTTTATAGGAAGAAATAAGAGAGAGTATTCATGAAGACTTAACAGATAGAATTGGCAGGTATTAGTTCTTTTCCTCCCTGTTTTTGCACAGTCCACTGTAAATGGTTCGGCTCCTGTTCAAAGAGAAAATTTGTTTGTCTGTCTCTAATGTTGCACAATTTCACTAGAGACATGAAACACATTAAATTCGTCAAGTCAAATTTTTTTATATATATGTGTAATTGCTAATGCCTCTAACTCCTCCTTACACATGACACAAAAAAACATAAGACAATCCATGAAAAAAAGAATCTCATGTGTATTTATAACCTTTTCTGAAGAAGATGATATCACTACACCTACAACGTCAGTCAGACACTAAGCTGAATTCAGGCTCCTGCCCAGGCTTGCCACCCAGCTGTATTTGTTAGATTCAAACAATGAGTCCAAGCTCCAGAGCAATTCTTAAGAAAAGGTCAGGGTCAAGCATGATTCCCAGATTGCCCTGAGAAGACAGATCAAGCTCAGGCAAGGCCACATGAACTTCATTTGAATCCTCCAAAAGGCATCTCACATACCTCAGTCACAGGGTGGGTAGTATGCACAGAGCAACAACCTAGTTAAAAGTATAAACTCAGATACCCAGCTGAGTTCTCCACACCCAGTTTTCTTCTCCACGGTAAAATACACAGCCTTTTGCTTTGCTGGTGTGTGAAGGAATCGCATCAATTCATAGCAGACATTTTAATGGTTAACTATAGAGAAAAGGATTTCGTGGATTTCATTCTGAGGAATAATTCACATAATTCAAGAGGTAAATATCCAAGGACATGTAAAATCACAACATGTGGAACCTATTCTTACTAACATGAAAGTTTGTTATGTTACTTAAATATTCTTGTTGCATTTTTGGCATTCAGACAGCAACCATCCTATAAAAGTTCTGTCAACTCTCCCATAATAAAAGCCCATCAAGGAATTTTAAACATTATGTAACAAACTGAAAAATTCCATACTTTTTTTGCAATTTTCTGTGCCTGCTCTGTAACTGTTCCCTTATGCATATTTCAGTTTTTGGATATCTGTTATAAGTGACAAGTAAATATAAATTGGAGGAAAAAAAAAAAAAAAAGGAAAAACCAAAAAAAAGAAAAACAAAAACAACAAACCCAGCCAATATAATGACTAATAGGAAGTATGTATACAAAGACTACTGAAATATGCAAAGCAAGAATAATTTATAAACATAATAGTTCACAATGCAGATCAGAACTAGATGACTGTTATAAAGTATAATAATATCCTACCTTCTAAACATATAGACTCAAACAAATCCTCAAGAAAAAACATCACCAGATAGATTTATGTGGTGCTGCTTTTGTGTATATTTGTCTGTTTACAGACACATACATATATTTACACATATATATGCAGAAAATTCTTTCAATGACAGTTGTCATAATAAAAATTTCCATTGCCATCCTTACTTTTGAATGAAAATAATGAGATAATGTCAACACCTGTTAATTTTAAAAGTTGAAAATACTAAGTCTTACTTCTACCGTTGAAACAGTATTAATTTAGGGTTTTTCAGAAAATCTGAACATCAGTATGGATTATCATCACATATACATATACTAAACAACAAAATATATTCTCTCAGAAAATATTTTGGTTAATTAATTTGCGGGATGACTTAGCATGCAACAATTTTTTCATCATAATGAAAAGTATTTATATCATTACATCATTATATCCAGTAAACATTTGTGTTTGAGTCAGATTAGGATATAAGCTAGAGGAGACTGTAATAGGTAACATCTGTGCTGGAATCTGATAGTTACTTTAATATTTCTCCTGAGACCACTAGTAGAGTACATTAGCTCATTTTCTAAAGCCTGTATTAACATATTTTGATGTAGGAGCAATATGGAGTGAGAAGAGAAAGAAATAATAATTTGCTCAAAGTGCACTTACATGTGTTTGTGTATTGCTGAGGTCTAAACCAGAAATCCTGGAATAAATATATATTTCAAAAGTATAGATATCCAAATGAGAATGAGAATTTGCAGAGTTTTTATTTTTAGAACTAGAATAAACTGTGAAGTATAAAAGACCCACTTTTTTTTTTCTCATCTTGAATCTTCAATTCTCTTTTCACAGGCGAATGTTCACCTTTCATCTCCTGAGTCTCCTGACCGCTTAACAATCCAAATGTCTATTTTAGGACAAACTTAAGACCTCCATAGTATTGCAGAAATTCAAGATGATTTAAAGAGCTGTTCAGATTATACCCTTGAATTAAGAGGGCTTAGATGCTACATACGTTGTTCAAAAGTCCTTTCCAAAGGCCCCAAATGAGTTTATCAGGTAACATGTGCCTTTTCTTTTTTTCTTTTTTCTTTTTTCTTTTTTCTTTTTAATTTTTCTTTATTCTTTTTCATTTGTTTAACCTGTTTCTCCAAAGTCCAGAAAGTATATCCAGTGCTAGTGTCTTCTACCACTCCAAGGAATATTAAATTCCTTTGTCACAAGAACAGTAATTCCAATAATTTGTATTGGTATCCTTTCCTGGCTCTTCTAGAAAGGAAGCACGACCTTAAAAGGGTCCAGCATGCTGTCTGCAACATTTATTATTTATTCATTTATCCTGATAAATTATGCAAGCTAGATCTTCCATTATCCCTGGGGTTACCAGTTCAGTTTTCTCCAGCTTTTAGCTACTTTTATTCCCTTGATGCAGACTAACCAAGTAGTTCTCACTTCTCTACTCAGAAACAGATGGGAATTTCTAATTGTTTCTCAATTTTTCTACATTTTATTAGTTCCCAATTCTTTCAGCCTCTTATTCTATTATAACCAGCAGCCTTCTATGTGAAGTTGATCCCTCAAATAATGAACAGCATTCTTTTTTTTTTTTCCTGAATCTCCAGTAAAATATGTATGTGCTGTCTCTTCATACTACGAACAACTATGGCAGCCAAGCAGACAATTAGAGGACAGTTTGCATAATTATGGGCTATATAAATAGACTTGTTTACCTAATTCTAACAGAAGAAAGAAAATCAATTTAATTTCATTGCATCTGCACAGACTGAACAATACCCAGCATAAGAGGCAGAAATTTTTTCTATTAGTCTGAATGCCACAGCTTAAACCCAACTAATATTTAAGAATCATTGTGTCAACCTGCCATAATTTTCTTTTTTAAAAATTTTTAATTATCATCACAGATTAGCTAAACATTAAAGGTATAAAATTTAACTTTGAAGTTGCAGTATCATCTACCATTACACTAGATTATAATTTAAAATTAGATTAAAAATGTTAGAGTTTAATGTTTTTTTCTAAGGTTTTTGTTGAAAAAAACCGATTATCTGAATTTTAGTAAACCAATATAGTCACTGGCAATACTCAGGCATTTGAAGTTAAAAATGTGTAAGAGTCTACAAAGGCTCAACAAATACATTTTTAGTATAAAGTATTTGTAACACTAAAAATAGTTTCAGGACTAGCCATAGTATATAACTAGCAGTAAACCAATGAATTCATGTGTTTATTGAGAAATGCTATAAGCAATCTGGACAGTATTTTTTTTCTGTTGGGAACTTAAAATTGGGCCTTCAGGAATGCATTCTTAACACACTTCAATGGCCAGAGCAGAATAAATGTTAGGACAGAAGATAGGCAACAACACAGTCCTCAAGTTCTCAAAATCTGAAAATCATACTTCAAAGTTGAAATATCATATTGTACAGATAGCCCTTAAATATTCTCTTTTTTTGGTATCTGAATTGCATTTTAATTAAACTAATTTTATTTCTGTGCAGCTCAATTTGTTAGTACAGGATTGTTAATAGTGCCAAAAATAAATAATTACCATATTACTGGCTCTCAAACTATTTGCTCACCCTGAGACTCACTGCACATGACAGAAGTTCCACTAATTTATGTCCAGCAACTTGATGATTCTCAGATGTAAATACGATAGTATGTCTTTGTCTCCTCTGAGCTACAGGTCAGAGTTTATAGTCAAATTTCTGTTTCTTAGACACTAATTCTATTTGTCAGAGAAATCTGTGAGAAGAAAGAATAGACCTGCTTCTAACGATAGAAAAAGACATGTGGCAGATGAAGTATTTATTCAATAAAAGCCTACTGAATTCAAGAGGAAGGGATGAGAAAGATAGCTACTGTACCCTGGGTTTACATTTTTTTCAAAATGCTCATAATGGAATGAAAAAAGGAATAACCTTTACCTAACTGCAGATATATTAGAAACTGATACCATTTAACGTCTTTTGATAATTTCTCATGCTCTTCTCTTACCCAGGACTTAAGTTCGAGGAAAAAAGCAACTAAAACTTATTTGACCCCCCAAAAAAGTGGAAATGGAGATAGTGAAAGGAAAATAGTTACATGATACATGATCTATATTCAGAGTTCATGAAAATCTTATGGTAGGAGTCAGGAGGAAAGATGAAAGATCCAGTCAAGAGATGTTTGAGGCTGACCAGATATACTGGAAAGAGATGACTGAAGTCTCTCTCCTTGGAAAGATAAAAAACACCAGTGGTCTGCAAAGACCTAAAACACTATCATAGCGTAAAATGTTTGTCAAAATGTAACATATGGTTCAGATATTTAAGTCACAAAGTAGTGGTGGAGTACTTTATCCAAAATAAGTTAGAAGTTAACAGACATCTCAGATACAAAACATTATACTAGATCATTCAAAATGACATTTTTTTAAAAAAAAAAAAATAGAAAGCAGTAAACAATGATTTGAAACACTAGACCCTCCTTTGAGAGAGTTATGGGATATAAAGCAAAGCAGAAGAATGGGAGCTGACTCCAAGTTATACCTCAGAAGGATTCCAAAAAAGATTTTTCTATAAAAGCAAGTGTATTTTATTACAAATAAAAAACTTAATGGATCATGAAAGCATCTCAGCAAGTTAAGATCATACAAGGACAAACAGAGCACTTCCACATTTGCTGGTAGCAAAAACATCTTTTCTTTAATCTCTTTTACAATATTTGCAATTGGTAACAGTTACACTGAATGTGTTGGAGAGATGCAAAAGTATCTTAGCACAGCTTGAGTTAAGAGTGATGCCAGATAAATGACTAATACAGGGCATTCTGGAATCCAGAAAGTTCTGGTTCGTGCAACTATCCTCCTGAAGCACTTATGTGAAGCTGAGCTTTCCAGGAATTTCCCCAGGGACAGTATAAGACACTCATGCTGTGAGGCCAGTCTGAGCAAGGGCATTGCAAAAGTGAGAGAAACAAGTATTTTCAAAGGATCAGTGGTCCTTACTAAAGACCTAAGTCATGTAGCATAAAAAGAGAGTGACAGAAAACACCAAAATCCCTGGGGAACAAGCCACAAAAAAGAAACAATGTGCTTGATTACAGAAAGAGCAGAAGTACAGAGAGATCTGCAACACGGATACAGAGCAAATTTTCACAAGAGAAAGAGATGATCTGTGTGCTAAGCAATTTTTTCCAAAGAATAACATAAAAAGTTTGCTATGGCCTGGATCCTCAAGCCAACTGACAGCCAGAGGAAGGAAATCAAGTTTAAGCATCCAAGACAAACAGAAAGCTGCATGAAAACGGAATCAGACCTCTCTTGGCTGAGGAAAGAAACTATGAAAAAATGAAAAGTTGTTTGCCTTAATGACATGTTTGCATTTTGAAAATTATATACAGAAACTGCTGTTATAGACTTTCATCCTGAGCCTGTATCATTATTTTTTCTCATTTTGATTGACAGAGGAGTAGAGAGAAGGCTTCTTAAATTTGCACATGAAACCTATGTGTATACCTGGAGGAGATACTTGAGAAATAGAATAAAAGAAAGAAAAAGTTTAATAGGGGACAAAAGTAAAATTCTACATGTAAAATTTCACAGATAAAATGTGAAAAAGAGAGAGATGAAAAAAAAAAAAACATACTGTTTGAAAGGAGTTTGAGAGTTACAATGACTTACAAGCTGAACATGAATCAACCATCTCCTGCTCTTGTGGAAAAAAGAAAATACTAAATTGGTATGTATTGTTTGAAAGACACGTGAAACACTTTTCCCAGTCTACTCAGCAATGGTGACTCTTCACACTGAGCCCAGTGTCAAGCCTGGGCACGACAGTTCCAGAAGGACACAGATCATTTGGAAGTAGCCCCTCCAAGAAAATTATCAGAGCACAGAAGAAATAGTAAAATTATTATATGATGTTATGGTTGGGGTTTGGTTTGTTTGGAGGTTTTGTTGCTTAGTGGATTTTCATTAAGTTATATAATGCATAAAGAGTTCAAAATATATCTAAAGTCTGCATCAAATAATTCCATAACACTTGTTTTTACAGTCATATTTCTTTTTGTCTGTATACAGATTTAAAGGTAAGATTACTGAAGTTCTCTATTACTAATGTGTTTGATACACATTAGTAGAAGCTATTAAAAAACCTTGCTGGTTTTTAGTCCTACTTCAGATCTTTTAGAAAGCTTTTTCTTTTTATGGTATTTATTTTGTGAAAAAAAAAAAATTAAAATCTATAAAATATTATAAAAATATCTTCAAATACAAATCATTATCATGCATGTGTGAACACAGGAAAAGAGCACTTTCCCGGGTGTCTAGCCTCAATGACAGAACCCCCAAAGATGGCAGGCCAGGGAGTTGAAGATAATTTAGATTCCTTCATCCTTTTTTACAGTTGCATTAACCAGATTTCTTCCTAGTCCTCAACACTCTCAATTGCTACAGCATTTGCTTACATAGATAAAATCATTAGGAAAGTATTTTATGAGCTACCATTCACTCTTGTAACTTCACAAATAAACTCTAAAAGGAAGCAAAAAACATGAGGAATACTATTCATTTGTTGACATCCATTTGGAAATAAGATGTTTTAGTAGACATATGAGGGTGAGTTATATGTACAGAATATTCTCATTTCGTAAGCAGGCACAAATCAGTTCTGCCTGTGCTTTAAGCCAGCCCAAGACTGTGCAAGCACCACCCACAAGCTCCACAGACCTTTAGCGTCAGCTCAACACTGCGCTAATACGGCCAAACGCAATTACAGATCAGAACAGGCATCAAGTCCAGCAAGATTTCTCATGTCTGCCTGCAGAAATACCTTTCAGAATATCTGCTAAAAACCTGCTGCACATTGTGGCTTTAATCCTTTTCTCATCAAAAGCTGACAATATCTACCCCAATTTTTTTAGAAAAATTGTGGGGCGATAAAAAAATAAAGATCACCTCTCTGGTTAGGACTGATTATGGTGCAATGGCTCTGGTTAGTGCTAGTATGCAGAGCTGTATTTTAAGACAGCTCACAGCTCCAGTCCTAAAATAAACACAAATAAAATACCATTGCACTGAGTAGGAAGGAAGACTATGTTCACATAAAGAGGCCTCAGAACGCAGCTCTGATGACAGCTCAGCCTGAAGAGATAACATTCGTGCTATTTTTGGAGATAGTATGCTGCCTTCAAAAGCATGCTTCATCTGCTGCAGCAAACCAAGCCATGCAAATGAACATACACTTACAGTCCCAGACATTATTTATTTCAATTTTGCCTTGAATTTCCTTAACTGCTTTAAAGATTTAGCCATAAAAATTAAATCTGGGGCCATGACAGAGATACTGTGTAAAGATACTTGTGTTTGGTTGTCACACATATTTTGTGGGGGACAAATTCCAGTCTTGGTAATGCATTGTCTTGGTGGAAAATGAAAGGAAAAAATGTTGATTTACTGCTTCTGACTGTTCAAAACTTACCACTTCATAATTCTTACCAAGCCTCAGGTCTGGAAAAAAATTCCTAAGAATTTACAATTTTGTATGCAGTTCCACCTGAATTCAACCTTCAATATAATCTTTACATGACTGAAAGGGCAGACAACAGACCACCTGTGTACCCTACTACATCTGAAACTTGTGTAGTTTTCCAATGAGCAGCCCCGTTTATTGGAATTTTATTTGAGAGTTTTAGGTACAGAAGCCCATTAAAATCAATGAGAATATTTCTGGACACTTGTGAGATGTCCAGTCAGGTTACTGCTAATGTATTGCCAGCTCTTGGAGTGGGAACCTCTTCATGAGTATGGTTCTGACTGTTGAAGTAAGTGTTGGGCAAAAAATGTCAAAAAAAATCTGATAGTTATACAGTTTCTATTATTTCTCTGAAAAGGATTTATTAACTTTTTAACACAGGCTGTCAGACATGCTTCAGCAGTTATAAAAAGCTCCTTTGTTTACTTTACTAATAGCAGAGTTGAATGAAATACCTTCACTGCGAAGTCTACAATATGAAATTCATCCTACCTTCAACTGTACTAGATGTACATCCACATGCTTGCTATCTGAGTCCTGCTGAACAGAATAGGTCAGATCCCTGACTCTTTCAGATGTCATTCGAAGCCAAGTCTCAATTTCTGGCAAGTGGAGAACAATCTTCCAATCAGCCCCAGTGTGTAGAGGAGGAGGCTTTTCATACTGCTGGCCAGAATCAAGCTCCTTCATGACATCTTCCTCCCCATCTTGTCCCACTGTAGGAGTCATGTTTATAAGCATGGGAGATGCATCAGATGGCATCGGATCCAGTTCTTGTGTTCTCATGGGAGAAAGCGCTACATCCATGGCTAACATGAGAAAGTCTAGACCATACTTCTTTCACAAATAGCTGCAAAGATAAAAAGAAAAGAGACTGCTGTTACGAGACCAAATTTAGCAACATAAATATTCCACAAGACAAGGAGCAAATGATAATGTCTCAAAGGTATTGTACTTCTAAATAAATTCTTCACCCTACAAATCTATATTAGAAGTTCAAAACTAAATACGTTTTTCAAATTAACTTTGTTGATTTTAAGAAACAAGATCTTTCTATGAGAAAAACAGCAAATAGTATATTTCTGTCATTGTAGATAATCACCTTGAAAATTCCAGTTTCCATTAATGAAAAAAATGTTCTGGTTTTCCTCAACTGCAACATCAATAAATGAGCATTGACAAAGTAGACATAATTTTACTAAACTTCATGAGCGAATACAGGACTGGTATTTGTAAACTAGCATGTCCTAGAACATATTCCTTGGCCTGAAATTTATGACTAAACACAGAATATCTCATTTTATTCAAATTTCCTAAGTGTCCACTTGAAGCAACTCTTGAGGACATTTGGTTGATTCATTGATTTTCATTTTGAAGTTAAAATTCTTGTATTTTTGTTAGATTAAGAACTGTTACGATAAGCAATCACTCTCACAAAACACAGAGATAAATGCTACAAACGTCAAAATATGTACCTAAATTTAAAAGATCATTTTACAAAGTGTTTTTATAAAAATCCGAAAGATGTGTCATCAATATACCCTTACAAGGTACATGGAAAAGAGCAAATAAGTAAAACATTTTCCTTTGTACCTCTTCCTACTTCTAGCTAAATGTAATACAGAAGGCTGCCATAAACCCTATGCAGGAGAAGGGAAAAAACAACAACAACAAAAACACCCACAACCAAACCAAAACCAAAACAAACCACAAACAAACAAAAAACCACTTAACATGAAAGTCATGATTGCAGAAAAAAACAGTGCCTTTCACTATTAAATCGACTACACTGTGACTACTGAGTTATATTCCTAAATATTTGAAGTGAAGTCACAGCATCCAGGAACTACTCTTGCAGGCAGCAAGAGTACCAAAGAAGCATCCAAACACAATTCCACTTACCATAGCCAGAAAAGATAAAAAAATTATCTTTAAAGTAAACTTCATTTTATTTCCTACCCTGCCCCTGCTTAGTGAATTATCTTTTGCACATATATCACCCTCACAAAACAATATTTAGAACCGATATTAAACTGATACTAAATATTACTTTGGCACTTCAGAGCAAAATTTTCTATCAGTGCAATCAAAAAAAGGGAATGAAAGAAGGTTCCAAACATTCTCAGGGCCTGCTGTACAATTTCTAACTCTTTTAATTCAAATTTTAAAAAATTCAGATTTAAATGGTATTAAATAAAAAGTTCTTCAGCAAGACTGGATGAAATTAACATTTCAGGATGCCGAGTATTTTCCAAGTTGATCTCTTTTCATTGCCTGTTTTTCAACTTAAACTCTGTTACTGTAAATACTCAAAACACATTGTTAGACAAATCACTCAAATCAAACACATTTTTGTCTTAGACACTGCTGATCATGACCCCATTTTTAAAGCACAGAAATCAACTGTTCTAAAAGCCAGAACTTTCTCAGTATTTTAAGCATATTCTTTACATTATTTCCTCCGAAAAATGAAATTTTGATGAAGCACATGTGGTCCTTCATTCTGTATGTTTATTGTCAAACATGCCTACGAGCAAAACAGTTGATCCTGATTCACTAAATGATACAGAAACACAGGAAGGGCAGCAATTGCTTCATAGTTTTTGCACAAAAAAACCTGGCACTCTTACAGAGTTTTTCAACGTGACTCAGCTCTAGTAAGGACATTAAAGCAATTAGCAGACAGAAATTAAAACATGCTCCTACAGAAGCGAACAAAAGCTAGTCCATGCTGCATGCAGAGTGCAGTTCTAGCTTTGATACACTGAGTTTGCAATTAGCAGCCATTAGGAACCTGCTGACCTGGTTTTTGTTACGATGTGCTTGACTCTTTTAATAGTGACTCTCCAGCATTACAGCTAATGCCTCTTTAATCCTAGTTGCTCTTAAAGTCAAGTCCTTTAAATCCTTTCCTTTCTGCCAGATCACAAGAAGTTGCAACACTCCGATTAAGAATATGTGGAGAAACTTTAAAATAGATCATTCTTTTCATATTATTCAAAAAAAAAAAAAAAAAAGAAAAAAGAAAAATCCTATAAGGTAATAAAACACACTGTGGATACTAATTAACAAGGTCTGGGAAAGCTTTAAAAAGCTCACAAATGCTTGAAAGGAGAAACTTGCAGCTAGAAATGACTGAATCCAAACACGAGGACACAGATTCTTTAAATAGCTTCTTGGTCAAATAAAAAGACATCACCGTGCAACTACGAGAAAGAAGGACTGCAAGGTTCTCCTGCGCACTCCAGTCAAACCGGCCCTGAGCCAGTGCGGTCACACAGAGCTCCTAAAACCACCGGAGAAAGCGAAAGCTCCTCCTCACCATCCCTCCCCCAGCTCCTCCGCAGCTGGAGCAAAGCGACGCCGTGTCCCTGTCACGGCTGCGCCGGCGAGGCGCTGGGAGCGCAACCTTCAGTCACCCTCACGAGTTGGGTGGGGAAGGCAAACAGGAAAATCCCCAGTGCAGAGGAGTTCTTACAAAATTCTAATGCTGAAGGACTAAATAGCAAAAGACCAAGGCGCAAGAGCAACAGCAACCCTCAGAGATATATCTATTTCATGCAATTTAGGAGTTCGAAAACTTGCCAACATGCTTTTGATCAGAAGTCCGTTCTGCTTTTCAGATTTCTGGCCATGTGCAAGCCTTGAAGAGGTTTGCGTTCATAGTTTTGTTAAGCTCCCAGTTACTGTAGATAACCCAATTGCCTGTTCTCCACCCCATTCTCATATGGACACGTGCATCTATTGTCCTCTCCCTACATTCTTTCTCTGCCAGTATTTAGGACAGTAATTTCATACTGAAACATGGAAGGTGAAAACAGCAAGATAGAGCATGAATATCCTCATCAGTTACGGTATTTGCATAATGTACCATAAGTGACATATGATAAATTTTAGCAAAACCAATTTTAATTTCAAATTAGAAAAGTGTTATCTAGTGGATTAAAACATTTGTTAAAAAAATATAGGAAAGGATGATCACTTAAACAATACTTTGGGGTCATATATTGATATTTTAAGTGACTGATTTAAATGCTGGCCTTTTGTTATATTTCTGGAGTATTTTGTTTTTCCAGATTTTTTGAGATGTAAGGACAGTGAATTGTAAACCAGTAAGTATTAGACTACATATTAAAACTGAATAACTTTTTTAGAGGTGTTTTTTATACTTTGCAAAAGTAATTTTTGAAAAGAGATAAAAAAGTGATTTGTTTCCTTCTAAGCAGGACCTCTACCACTGCTGAAGTTCTTTATAAAAACTTAAAAGCTATGCTCTTGTTTTCTACATCACATAATCCTGGTATCATGAATGACAGTATTAGGTGGGCAAGCCATCAGACTCCAGCTTTCTTCTAAACCAGATCTTTTTTGTACCCAGAATAGCTGTACAAACTAGATAATTTTAAACTTGCAGGAGAACAGATGAAAATACAACATCAAATGTTCTGATCAATAAAAATTCATCTCTCAATATTTTCAGGTCGTAACCTCATTTTCATCATCTCAATCAGAGTAATAATACCATTATTTTTAAAAAATACACCTGGAATTGTTCCTGTCACTTCCAAAGCCACTGTTTCAGTCTGCTGAAAGGACACATTTATAAACTATACAACATGGCTACCAGCTTGTACTACTTCTGGTGTGAGAAAAAAAATAGATGAATTGAGCATATTTTTTTTTGCCTTGTGTTAAATCTTTATATACCGTCCTATATTGTCATGGATACTTATATGAAAAGTGAAAGATCTTGTGTAAGCACATGCATGCATATGCTTTCTATCTTCATCCTTAGTAAGTGCACTGTGCCTAACAGATGGCTGATGACCTTCCACTAATCACATAGACAATCTCACTTTCCCCTGCTTTTCCGCTCAATGAGGTGCTAACACTTTTATGCAAAACATAGAATGTGTGTCAACCATAATATAGTTTATCAATCACCACAAGCCTAGAAAGACTCCTCTCACTCATTCTGCTCCCCAGTTGTTCGCATTTTCCTTATTTATAAAGTGCAGGCCACATTCATAGCTCTGCCAGCTATCAGATCATCCACATTTTCCTCCAACAGCAGCTAGTTCCTGTCAAACAAAGAATCATTAAGCATTTTAAACCACAGAGTAGTCCAATCATTGATCACTGGTGCAGACACTGGGTTGAATGTTAATGAGCTCTAATTTCCCTTATTGTCACATATTGTTAAAATCAGCCCTAAGCACTATAAAGTCACCTGTCTGTCAAGTAAACAATACATTTCATTCTCAAAAATACCACCAAAAAACCCCCAGGGGAACTCCATCACCAAGTAATTATGTTTGCTTGCTGACTTTGAAATCTAATGATGTAAATTTTAACATCAGATTTAATAAGCTCATTGATGTTGAATTTTCTTGAATAGATACAGTGTGAATTAATGTCTCACACAGCCAAGTTATATTACAACGTCTTTTCCATTTCAGTTGTCTCAGGAATTCTCTGCCAAGTTATTAAGCTCATTACATCTTTCCTTGGAAATGTAATTTACTGTATCAACTACAAAGATAAACTGTGTCAGCACAGCACAAAACAGAAATCTGTCAGTAACTACATATAGAGCAACTTGAATTTAATAGCACAGTAATATTATCCATGTTACAGTGATCCTGTTGCTGATTTCCTACATGATTTAAGAAACAAAATAATTTCAAAAAGCTTTCAAAGACCTGAATTCTAATAGAGCCCATTTACGTTTTTCACTTGGTATTCCCTGTGAACACATTTCAAAAATACTTCCTTTACAATTATCTTATTATTACATCTAAAATTCTTAACAAATTGGACAAATTTTCTTTTGGGACTGCTGGTCCTCCTATTTCATATGTGAGACTTTCAGAAAGTATATCTGATAGGAAATATAATCATGCCTCAACTCCTGCAGGATATGGACCAAAGAGCCTTGCATAGTAATATCAATATTAAGCCTGAACACTAATGTGAATCATGATTAAAATTTTTAATGTGACTGATTTAAAGTCCATTAAAAAGTCTACCCCCAAGGCACTAATGGCGGCAAAGTCAGACTGACTACCAGTGATTAACTGTGGAAATCCCACCATAGACATTTGCCTTCCTGATTATGCCTATGAATCAGAATTTAAAACACTGCAATGCCCCAACATACTCTTTGCTATCTGTTGTTTCTCTTTCTAATGCAAGGTGAAGGAAAACATGAAACTTAAAAGGTGAGTGTTTAGCTAGAAACTGGAAATTATTGTGGCAAATCAGGGCAAGTGGATATTGTACTGGAGGAGTTAGCAAAGGATCTGTCTCAAAACTAATGGCCTAGCAGAGAGACTATCACACAAACCAATAGACCACAAGGTCTAGGCATTATATACCTGGGCAATCTGTGAGAAACCAGGAGTGAAATAAGCAAATTGCTGATTGGGGTATGTGAGATCCTTCATTTGAAACGTTTTGGTTCTTAGGATACCAGTTTGTAAAGAAAAGTTCTGGGGATCCTTTCCACCTGATGCTTATGTCAGGAAAATTTGTAGACACTTTAGCAGAATGAGACAACAATATTTTTTTGAGGAAGAACCTCTGCTGCTTCTAAAAAGCCACAGTATTGGTGTTTTCGAAACAGATCACAGAATGCTTTTGACAAGACTCGATGCCAAAAGCTAAAGCAATCTAAATATCCATGGTACAAGAAGAAAGGTCCTTGAATGGACAAAGAATTGAGTAGAAGACTGGAAACAGTAAACAATGGAGATCACAAGCAGAGTTTGACAGAAACCTCCGCTAAGCACTGTGCTTCTCAGTAAATTGATCGATGACCTGAAAATGGGTGAAAAGTCAAGTGGAAAACATCTGCAGAAGTTATTGAAATGCTTGGGACAAATTTAAACCCTGAGTAAATGCAGGACCTTACAAGACAAAATAAAATTGAGTAATAAAATTTCAGATTAAACTTAATATAGACTAATATTAAGTTATGTTATTCCTCAAGAGCAATGTCTGGTAAGGAAAACAATCAAAGTTCCATAAAAACCATTGACTTAATTCTCAATAGCAGACAAAAAGAAAATTAAATTTTATAAACATTTAGCAAAGGAATAGGAAATGATGCAGAAAAGAAACCTCATTACATCATTATATGAATCCAGGGAACAGATCCAGCATGTTATGTGCAATTGTGGCCCCCTCATCACAAAGGGAATACAGTGGAACTGGATAAATATTCAAAAAAGGGAATTTGAATGAAACAGGAATATCTAAGCACTTCTGTTCCAATGAAAACTGAGAAGACAAAACTCGGTCTTGGGGGAAAAAAATAAAAAAGGTAACTTTAAGACCATGCTATCCAGAAATTTTAAATATTGCTGTTTTTCACAACCTGAACCTCTTCATTCTTGAAAAGAATGCCAACCTCTTATCAATGAAAGAAGCCATTATATTTCCTATATGGTCTTTGAAGTGGTAAACCACAATTCCTTGCAAGATCTCAGTCATTTGCCCAACCACCTTATGTACTGAAAAAGGTGCTTCAGCCATCCTACTTGCCATGATTTTGGCAGGCAATTCTCCAGAGGAGGTCCTGGAAGATCCAAGCAGCACCCCTTCCAAGTAGTCCTTTCAGCAACTACTCAGAAAAAACAGTGATAAACAGCTTTCTTTCAAAGGAAACATAAATGAACATTGCAAACTGTGCAGAACTCACCTCTCTCAAGCCCTCAATTTATTTAGTATCTTTAGTTGCCTCATAAACTCCTAGTCCCTGATCTAAATTAATTTCAGTATATATATAAATCCAGAAGTATTATAAGCTAAATGAATAAAAGCTTTGGACATAAATCCGGTATACTCATAGTATCAACAATTTGTACCTGAGCTATTAAGCCCAGGAATTTAATAAACCGTGGAAACTGTACAGTATTACAGCCTTGCAATTAGTCAGTGGATTAATACTGGAAGCAAAGGAGAGTTCTGTTTCAGAGAGTTCACAGCTCAAGAGGTTCCAACCACGCATCTTTACACAAGCACCAAGTTTATCTAAAAATATACCAAATATTTCTAGTCCAGCATTAACTGCAGTTATCCTCAAAGAAAGAACAGCTGAGAAAAAAAATCAACAACAAAAAAATGAAGTCTTGCCTGAAACAGTGCATAAAGTTTATACACTCCCAGTTCATATAATTTTATGTTCTTGCTTATAAAATAGCAGGGAGACTAGCTGGAAATGATTCCATTAGACAACTGCTACATCAAAATAAAATTCTACACTACAACATGTACAGCCCTTGAAAACCATTGTGTTGTGCCAGACTTATACAGACAGAGCAGTGTATTCAGAGTCAAACATATTGTGATGAGTAGTTGTGTTTCCTGGTCTTCTCTGACTCAGTGCAGGTTTTCCCTGAAGTGAGAAACAGTGTCTGGGAGATGATGTGATGCAAAGAGATTAGCATTAAAATGGACAAAGACAAATTAGCTGTTTCATAATAATTCGGCATCCTTTATTAGCTAACTGCCCTACACCACCTTCGGCTTTTGTTGTCCTAATTTTCACTCCAGAATGTCAGCAGTACATAGAAGACACATAGTGGCAACTTTCACATGCTGATTCTTCAGCATACATGTGACTGTTTGTTGGGTTTTTTTATTTGTCTTTTTGTGTAGGTTGTTTTAACCTCCCTGGATAAAGCCATTTTTGTAATTCTAGTGGCCAACAGTGAGCAAAACCTTTGCAATCATAAAATATTTTTTCCCTTCACAAGCTACAAAAGTCAGATGGTGAAGGATGCAAAATTATTACCCTAGAAAGAAGGTGGTGCCTTGTTCAAAAATTTTTCTCCCAAGAGATAGTGTGAAACAGCTTTTATATTGGAAGATACTAAGATTAGGCTTGCCAGAACACTAATCTGGATTTAATACAGTCTTTCATTATAGACAGAGGCAGTGAGATGCAAGGGAGAACATTCTGAGCTGATTCTAAGAGGATCTGATTATTTGCTTATGTATACAGAGCACAGGTCCTTGACTGCCTGCCGAATCTGACCCATGCCCAGGCTGGTAGGAGAGCAAAAGGACCCAGGATGGTTTGTATGCATTTGTATGGACAAAATCTTAAATACTTCAGTCACTAAAAAAATCTTTTGGAAGGTCATTCACTATCAAAATATCAAACAGATTATTTCCACTCCCTAAAACAAAACAATTAGCCAACACAACATGTTATTTCATATCTGTGTGTGTCACTTTTTGAAGTGCTCATCCACTAACGGGCACCAGGGCTCCACCAGCCGAGTGGCACAAGACATTAGTAATAAACTTTTCCTACTTCAAGCAAATTTACTCTTAATTCTCTCTAAACTTAGCTAGCTTGGGAGCCCTTTAGGAGCTTCTGCTGCTTCAAAACATGAAAATTCACTTGTTTTGCAACACTAAATTTTATTCCACTTGCACATTAAAGGGAATTTCTTCATTTAAACTTAATGAAAAACTCAATATCTATTAATATAAAAGAACCCCGTAATTTAATTTCAGCTACGTGAAAATATCATATCAAATCCCTCATAGAATAAAACCCTAGTTCAAGTTTCCTTCTTTAATTGTGTATTTGCCTAGTGGCCCTGGAATAGTATGTTTTTAACTGAAGGTTAATTGATTCTGCAAGACTGATCTGCAATTGTAAATTTGAGATACAAAAATTCTCATATCAAAAAATTTCCCATAAATAACCTTTTCAAATGAGATTTTCCTTGGTTGTCACTTGTTGCCAGTTGTAATTTTGTAACTTTAGCTTGCTTTTTTCTGACATTTTTTTTAAAAATTTTTGTACTCAGAGGGATCTTTTTCATCATAACCCACCTTTTAAATACAATCCAAAAAAATACTTTCTCGTCTCATACCTCACAAATTTTGGAAAAAACTGTAGGAAAGCAATATCAAAGGCTTCTCTAAACAGGATTCAAGCACATTTCTAACTTCATTTTGCATCTGAACTCTAGCCAAACTTAAAAATATTGGCACTGCAGAACTTTTTTATTAAATTCAAAATCAGTTTCAAGAACACTGATAAGAGGACCAGAAAATTTTCAGTACCAAATGCCCTCAAATTGTCAGTGCCTACACTTCTATAAGTACACAAGTACATAATATTTACTAGCCATTGTTACAGACTGCATGTCTTGAGATAAGCAACTCTGACTCTTATCTCTCTTTGGTTATTGTTTAATTAAGATCAATTTCATAGAAGTAAATTAAATTAAAATAATAAGAAAGTAGACTTTCAAGGGCTCTTCAGCTGAACAAGTAAAATTACGGCACAAATGTTATTACCCTTTTGAGTCATTCTCTGTTTCCTAAAACTGCTTTCTTTTGCCATGAACTTGATCAGACACACCAAGGTTAAGTTAAGCTAGAAGAGGAATCTAAATTTTGATGGTTCTGAAACTTCAAGGTACAAAATTATTTCTTCAAAACTTTAACTAGCTATAAGATGTTAACATAGTATATGTAATATTAGTAGTTCAGAATTAACAGTGATGCTTTGGGTAGCTCTGTACAGATTTTAGATATTATATATGCTCCAGGAGAGAAACTATAGTTCTGAAATGCATTGTTCCTTGGTTTACAGTGGAAGTTTAACAAAAGTGACAACAACAACAAAAATAAAATGAGAGGATAGAAGGAAGGAAGGAGGGAAAGAGGGAAGAAGGGAAGGAATTTATGCAATCCCTTAAACTGCAAATGGATATGGGTACAAATTTTGCTTTAAAGAAGGACTATACCTGTAGTAACAAATTTTTAAGAACTTTTTAGTTCCTAAAGGCAAGAAGAGGCAGGGCAAGTCAGTACTGTTCAGCATCATCTATAAAATTATAAGGTATGTTTTCATTGTTTGTATATATCGTCTTGGTGTCATAGGAGGCACCAGCCCCTATTCTAAGGCTGCATAAGGTGGACTAGGTGATGTTATGACTTAACTTAAGAATGGCACTTAAGAAATGGCACGAGAATTCTGGAAAATATAGCTTGAAGCATCAATTCTATCTGCATGGAAGCTGGACTCTGGTGCACTAACGAAAGGAAAATACAGAGATTAAAGCTTGGAGTTTCACTAAAGGGAACAAGGACTCTAAACAGAATTCCTACTTGTTCTGGATAACTTTTTTTCTTTCTTCCTGTCTTCCCTAATGATTTTGACTCTTAGTCTATGACAATGGGCCAAAGGGTCACCCCAACACAAAAATTTTGACGTGATACCAAGCACATAAGGTGGTACAGAGATCACCTTACAATACTCAAAAAGACCATCTCACATCTGACCTTGCACGATGGGTCCTGACCAACCTGCACTATAAGAACAGATGCCACAGAATTTGACCACCTGCACAGTAAGCTGCAACTTTATTTTTATAACCATCTGTGGGCTGGAAAAGAAGAGAAAAATATCAGTCTCTAGCTACAGAAGCTACTTGTATGTGAGAATAAACAGGTATGAATATTTCTAATTCAGATCCTTGAATCCCTACCACTCAGAAAGCATTTGATTTGTGGTCTGCCCCAGTATGACTGTGCTCCTTGCGTACAACGAGAATGTTTGGACAGTTATGGTTGCTCCTTTTGGTTTATTACTGTCCTGAAACTTCTCTGAATGCTTTCAAGCACAGAGGATTCTCCTAGAAGTCTGACTAGTAGTTTATATTTTACTTCTGCAGGGCCAGAAATAATGACACTAGCCCAAACAGGATTTTAAGAAGTAACTTATGTAAGAGTAGCTTGAGAATGGCAGTCGTGGCCTGTCTGCTGCCCCCAGCAGGCGAGAAGACGTTTGCACCAGCACATTTTTGTGAATCAAACAAGATGCAGACTCCTTGTTCTCCACACATATAGTGTACACGTTTTGTAAGTCTGTCCAACTCATATAATTTTCTTATTCTTTTCAGAATTGTACAGAAAAGTTTAATAATATGAACCAATAAACAGAGATGCCATAAAACAGTCCACACAGGGCCCATTATTTGCTATGCAAATTGTGTATTAGATCAAACACCTACAAAAACAGTAGGCTCTAAATATTTTCTGAAAACTGAAATAATGATATGAACTAGCATTTTTCTTTGGTTAAATTTCAAATCAATATATGTATAATTACAGTTGTTTCAGGTTCAGAGACTTTTTCATCCTACTACCAATTATGTGCGCAGTACATGAAAAAGGAAGTGTAAAAATGGGCAGAATTGAGAAATAGTCACTTATCCAGTCTTTCCAGTGTTATTCTTCAGTTTTACTCTATATTGTCTTATTCTGTTTGATCTCCAAATTTTATTAAAAAAATAGTTTATTATGATGGAAAAGCATCTAGTTCAAAAATACACTTTTATCACTTTTTTGAACATATTGCTACAAGTCAATCATATGTCATCAGTTTATGTCTTTTTTTAGTAATTATTTTGACTCAGCAAAAGCAAATGACAGGCAGAATTTGTTCAGACAGCTGTTCACACTTGTGAACTGTATTCATGCAGGAATGTGTCTGATATTTTATTCTTTCAGAAAAATGTTATTATGGAAAAAGACTAAAAAGTAGAATAATACATAGTCATTTCAAAACTGTGTGCACTGTACATGCAAATAAATTATAAAGATGAAATGATTGAATTTATAAAAAGTCATGAGGCTCTATATGTGCTTTCCTAACCTTAAACAGCAAATTCTTTGCAGAAAAGATAACACATCCCTTTTTGCTTTCTGTAGCTTTTAGTCTGGAAATTGAGTTTGAAATTCCATAAAACTTCCTCTCACAAGATATCACCGCTTTCTGGGTTTGGAATGTTCACAAAATAGAATTTCTTCCATGACACTTACTTGTTCCAGAAATAAGCCAAGAATTTTAGAGGAACATAAAAGTCTTAAAAACCCACTAAAAGGTTCAAAATACATTGAACTGTTTCCTTAAGACCATATAAACAATTTAATAAACATAGGTCTCTAATTCCTCCACTCCTAATACATAACTAAAAAAAGAACACTAGTGATTTTAAACATTCAATTTTATATTATTGTTTAGGGCTTCTTTCCAAGAAGTTCTGAGAGTTTATCACTTCCTTTAAGGCCTAACAGATTGGTTCAGGATTGGCCCCTTAATTTTGTCATTAGTTAACATTTTGATTACATGTATTGATTATTTTATAGTCTCATTTTGAAATATTTCTTAGAGAGTTGCAATATAGTTACTTGCTGTTGCCAACCTTCTATGGTACACTAAATCATGGAGCAATGATGATTATAATAAAGTAGGATTTCAGAATAACACAGGTTTTCAGCATGAATTAGAACACTGACTTTTTGCCCCAGAACTCAAGCTCTGTTTCAGAGAGATTGAAAAACGAAAATGATTTTATGGAAACTATAGTTACCTGAACTTTTAAGATAATTACTAGGGAAGGCTCAGACCTCAATTCCAGCACCTGTATTAAATGAAGTTTACAAAAAGTAGAATTAAACTGGACCATCTGAGCAAACTCTGCTCAAAACACCTCATAAAATTCTGTTTAAGGTGCTTTCTTTCACGGTGGATGCCAGTTCCTAAAAGTAGCAGGAATTAGAGCTCTTGGTTTGTTTTAGATTTCTGCAACCATTTGTGATTGGAGGAAAAACTACCACCACAACTTTTCTTTACCAAATGCAAGGAAGAGGTTTTCCTCCAGGCACAAGGCTTCAGATTTAGCATATGATTTATTTGTGCATGGCAAGTAGTCAAGTATTCAATAAGTTGTTCAGTTACACAGAAAATACAGGGGAAAACAACATTCTGCATACTTTTTCTTCATACAGAACGTTGGACTGGAGGAAAATTAGCACAGAATTCTGAATTGCACAACATGTATTACAAGATATAAGACACTTTCCTGTCCTTTGTATCTTTCCTTGGCTTATGCTGGTCCGCGCTGAAGTCTTGGTGAATTACCATTAAGGTATCTCTTTCCTCACACACTGCAGGGAACGTTTTGCTCTTAACCTTGATGGTAAATCTCTTCCACCAAGTGGAAGGTGACTACAGCCAGGGATAGGTTCTCAGGAGCCTAATTTAGCTGATAAAGTATTGCAATGTACGTCCAAATTTAAAACAATTTTGAAAGAATGTGTTAAAAATATTTAATGATACTCTGTCAGCTCTGTTTAATCAGCTGTTGAATTCCAATTTTCATGTGTTATTCTACCTTCACAATATACACACATGATTACTGACTTGAAATTAGTTCTGACCAGCACCAGTACCTATTTCTATGTGTCTTTCATGCCAAGGGGTCACTTCAGTGCATTGCAGTTAATAAAAGTCTGTAGAAACAAACTTAAGTGAAATCAAAGCAGTACAAAAACTGATGCTATTAAATACTATTGGATTTGCACATTTCAGTAATCCCATCATTTAACCAATCTGTGGAGAGTGGAATTTCTTTGGATCTATGTTTTGCTTTCTTTCCTTATGGACATTTACAATTCTAAGAAGTAGAGACAAGATTTCAAAGAAATAGTAATATGATTCAAAAACACAGTATAACTACAGTTCAATAACTTAGGGCAAGATCTCACCTAAATACAAAGGACATTTTTATATATATATATGTATGTATGTATGTATTGGCACTATAATATGACAATGTAATGGTCTACATCGGTGACTAAATTGCAACTAACATTTGACACTGATTGGAACATACGTTTTTTCATTAAAACATCACTCCTAGGTTGTACAAAACTAATATGGCAGCTTTAATAAGGAAATATACAATTCATGAAAAACATTTGTGCCTATTCTGCCCCTCTACTCTGCTCTCATGAGACCCCCACCTGAAGCACTGCATCCAGCTCTGGGGTCCCCAGCACAGGAAGGACATCAATCTGTTGGAGTGAGTCCAGAGCAGGGCCACCAAGATGATTAGAGGGATGGAGCACCCCTCCTATGAAGACAGGCTAAGAGAATTGGGATTATTCAATCTGGAGAGGAGAAGGCTTTGGGATGACCTAATTGAGGCTTTCCAGTACCTGAGGGGAACTGCAAGATGGAGAGTGACTTTGTACAAGGTCTCGTAGCAATACAACAAGAGGGAATGGCTTTAAACTGAGAGAGAACAGTTTAAATTAGATACTAGGAAGAAATTCTTTACTGTGGGTGTGGTGAGGCACTGGAACAGGTTGTCCAGGGAAGCTGGGGATGCCCCGTCCCTAGAAAGGCCAGGGTGGATGGGGCTCTAAGCAACCTGGTATAGTGAATGGCTATTCTGTAATTCTGTGATTCTTTTAAAGTCTGTTTTGATACAAATGGCTTAAAGACAGTAATTTCAGTTTTATGACCATGTCTTCTTCAAGCAGAAACAACCAAGACATCAAACATTAGTTAGCTGCTTGAGCAAAGAAGTAAGGAAAAATCTGCAATAAAAAAATTATTTCTGAAGAAATACCATGTGTGTTTTATTCAACAGTTGTGGGCTACTTAAGATAGATTATGGTTATATTGTTTTTCTCTCTCCACTGCCCATGAAAATTCATTTTGCTTTTTGGAAAATCAGTGAACAGCATCTGAGGCAAATAATTTACTTACTCAACAGTAAGGAGGAGTGAAAGCTCAAACAAGCAGCAGAAACAAATTTGAGGGCAGCCGCTTCACAAGTCCCTGAGAGTTACCTGATCTGGGTCAGATACCATAGCTCAAGAGAGAAGGAAAAAAATAATAATAATAAAAAAAATATAAGTGATCTAGCTTGTAAACTCAGAAAACACTGTGATGAGCTCTTCAGTTATTCTAGAGCCTAATGACTGAAAATGACAGATAGCAATATCCCAGCTGTCAGAAAGCTACCCGGAGAAACAGCGGAAAATGCTGGAAATGTCTGTGTTCCCAGCAGCTGTGGAATTAAGTGCTATTTACAGAGTCTGCCACGAATGATAACAGTTTTTTCCAGAAAAATCTTGAAATCTCTGAAAAGCTGAGAGGGAGGAAGGGAGAGATGAACAGTCTGCTGGGAAGGTTTCCTCTGCAGTTGCCAAAATCTGACACAGTTAAGATGACATGGATGTTTTCTGCAACACTATTCTAATTGGTAACTACATCCCTTGAATGTTTTAAACAGAAACAGATGCTGCTGTCTTAAACAAATTCATTTTGCAAAGCAAAAGAAAAACAGCATCATGGATGAAAGTATCTTTGTCTTTTATTTGAGAAAAATTGATTTGACAAGGATTACAGATACTTCTTTATGGAATGAAAACTATGACAGCTTAAAAACTCCTCTGAGCTTAGAATAGTAATTTATAAAGGACAGTGTAATAAGATAATTGTCTTTCCCAAGTTTGTTCTTTCATTCACTGAAAAACATTCTCAGCAGGAACAAAATTATATTATGATATGAAATATATCACAGGAAGGAGAGGTTTTCAGTGACATGAAAAATATTTTCCTGCTTTGGTGCTGTCAATTCACATTCTCTGTTGTGTAGATGAAGAACAAACCATGTCAGCCACCTTCACTCCACTGCTGGTTCTGCATTTGTTGAATACACAAATCACCTTCCCGTGCCTCTGTTTCCATTCTTTGGTGAACAAGTTCCTTGGGCCAATAACTGTTTTCAGTACACACTAGAGGTAACAAAATGGAGCCAAATTATATCTGGGAATTTTAAGCATTAAAGGTTGTAAACAGTACCTTGTCCCTCCAGGCAGCATCAGTTCATTCTCTAGTAACAATGAGACATAGTGATACACTTTAAGTAGAAAATCAGGGACACCTTATTTATGAAGACCAACCCGCTTTCACTCATACTGAGTAATTAAAATAGAAGACAAAGATACAATTGGTGCACAACAACCTTTTCTAGAATTCTTTCCTGGGACAAAATCCCTTGTCACTTGCTTAAGTAGCAACATAAAGCTATGAACAAAACAGCGTGAGTACAAAAAGCCTGCACAGCTCCTCCAAATTTAACTCCACTCTTCTTGCCCATAATAGGATTTAATTTTCTTTTTACTGTACTGCATTTAACAGTCTGTTTGAACTAAACTAGGAGTATGAATGGTCTTGTGTACATGCTTTAAATTACATCTAGTTTGTTAGCCAGAATTATGCTTTCCTGGAAGTCATCCTGGAAGCCAAATTTTAAAAGAGTTTTCTTCCATTTTGGTAGCTCTTCAGAGACAATATGTGGGAAATACCTTAAATGGAAGAAAGAATTTCTATTAAGTACTTTTAATATTTTTATACAGTAATGCTAATTACAATAAAGATTGGTGATACATCTCCATTAAGAGGAAAGTCTCCATTATGAGGAAATAGCTAGGGTTTCAAATTCAAAAACATTACCTAAATTTATCATAAAATAATATATTTTTTTTACCTATACATCTGTATTTATATGTGTATTTGTGCTTGTAAATTTCAAATTCAACATTAATGATGGATTTTTATGAAAAATCCACATGCACGGTATTTTTAAATTATCTATACTATCACAGTCTTGCAAGAAGCATAACACCTGAAATCCACAGGAAAAGCAGCTACAGATTGACCATAAATTGGAGAATGAAATTGGAAAAAGCAAGGATTCTTGTCTCTTCCATTCCCTTACCATCACTTAGGCTCACACTTACATCCAGTCATGAAATGCAGCTGTTCAAAAACAGCATACCTTCATCTAACATAAATACACAGTGTTTTCTCATAGGTTTGATCATACCTGTATTCAGATTAGTATTTTCAAGTCCTTATAATTTTAACATCTCTAGACTTCACGTTCTTTTCCCTTCAATATTTTAATAATTTTCTTCATCTGGCATACTGAGAACTCTGGACTGCATCAAAGCATTTTAGAGAAATACCAAATCTGCATAACTGATTTATGTAAATTGTTGAGCTAAAGTCGTATGTGATATCTGATCATGTGCCTAAGATCTTGGCTGTGTCAAAGTATTTTTATGGCTAAAGGCAGCATTTTATAGGTATAGGCAGCACTAGCCTCATTGCTGCCTACTAAGTGTTTTATTGTCAGGCAAGCAACATTAAACCTATATTGGGTGTTTTTGAGAATGTCATCTCACATTTTCTGTCATCACAGGTACATCCACAATGATCCAGTACCCACAGATTAAAAAGAACAATCTGTAGGATTTATTGCACAAATCTTTCCGTGTTTGTGCTTGACATTCTAGCCAATTTCTGAAGACAATCCTGCTCACTTATAGTGGAACTGATTGTGGAAGGGACTGGACTAAATAAGCATAGTATATATTGATATATCCAAAGACTAATAAAAATCCAAAGCAGTAAAACTCACAGAACACTTTTTCAGTTTTGTTACAAGCAAATTTAGGTGTTTCCTTTTTTGTAGTCCCAAGAAAGTACCAGAACTGCAAAATCATTTTTAGGTTTGCTGATACTGTAGTTCACTCATGTTCACTGCTGTGTCATTTTCAGCAATTCCATGGTCCTGCATTTTTTATCTTTCTTTGTTCCTTTGAAGACCATATAATATTAAGAGACTTATGGTCCTTGAGAGAGGTAAATAATGATATCACATGCTAGTTTGTTCAACATTCCTTGATACAGGCCATGAACGTGTAGAAATTAAAAAGCAATTATAGTCTGCTACTCAGTAACTCTGCAATGGGAAATTATTCTAAACAGTTGCTTGTTAGGTAAAGGAAAGGTCTGTGTGGTGGGTTAATCCTGACTAGTTGCCAGGTACCTACCAAAGCTTCTCTATCTCTTCCCTCTGCAACTGGACAGAGGAGAGAAAATATAACAGAGGGTTCATGAATTGAAATGAGGAATGGGAGAGGTCACTTACTGATCACCATCATGGGCAAAACAGATTCAAAGTAGGGATATTAATTAAATTTATTACTAACAGAAGCAGATCAGAATAATCAGAAGTAAAATAAATCTTAAAAAACCCCTTCCCCTATCCTTCCTCCCCATGTTCTACCTCCTCTCTGCCAGCAGCACAGGGAGATGGTGAATGGGGGATTACTGTCAGTTCATTGCTGGTTGTTTCTGCAGCTGTCAGGGAGAGGAGCCCATCCTGGAGCCAGCTGGCATTGGCTCTACTGATCATGGGGGAAGCTTCTGGCAGCTTCTCTCACAGAATCCACCCCTGTAGCCCCCTAGCTACCAAAACCTGGCCATGCAAACCCAATATGATCAGTAAGAGTAAGACAGCATGTAACTGAAAAAATGTTCAGTATTGGAGCATAATTAAAAAAAAAAAAAAAAAAAAAAAAAAGTAAAACCATGACTGAGTGTCAGAAGCAGGCCTAATAGTCACGTTACAAAGAGTTTTTGCTTTGATAGGAAATCAGCTAATTTTCATAGTGACAAAATATTTACGATATTTAGGAACCATACCAGATGTGTAAAGTTTTGATCCACATACATAGTTTAAAATTTTCTTGTTTGCAATTCTTTTGAAAATTCTTGTGATTTCATGCATGTTTGGGCAACACTGACATCAACAATTTGTTTAGACTGTAGTTTCACTGAACATCTATAACTCAACAAGTTTCTACCCCTTCTCTTGTGATATTGCTTTTTAACTGAATTGATATCTCACTCTAAAAATTAATTTATCACAGGTTCTTCTTAAACTCACCTGCAAAATAACCTCATACCCAGTAATGCTTCATTTTCAACTATTTTCTCTACTAGTATCAACCCATTAGATATGGGAGAACTCAATTCATTTGTTCAAACACTGTCATCTAGGACCATACATTTTCAATATCTAAGATACTTGCATGGAACTGGTAGCTATGACATAGGAGCTTTGGGAAAACTGTGCTCTTCAAACCATAGCCCAGGCAGAATTTTCTAGAATGGTGTAGCTCTAACGTGAGGCACAGTCCCACTCCAGTAGACCTTCGCAATCTGTGTTACAAATATATTTCCCTTCTCACACTAAGTATGAATGGCTCATATAGCAGCATCAAGCCTTGCACAACTCACCAGAAGGAGCAGTACATGCTGGCTGTTCATTAATGATATAACAACATTTGCTGAATGCAGTCGAATAGTTACCCTAGGAAATTGCCTCGAGTTTCAACTTACTACTTCATAAGTAAGAAAACTGACATACAATGCTATGGAGTCTCATCCCATATATCAAAAAGTAATTCTGAACTCCAGTACATGCAATGCTTTTTGAGGGAATACTCTCACTGAGTATTCTGAAATCTGGAAAAATTCACTCAGATAATTTATGCCCCACTATGTAACAGAAACACATAGAAAAAAATAGATATAATGAACAAGTAAAGTATCTTTACTATGTAAGAGTATCTACATGAAGAGTGTCATATGAACTTCACCTGAATTTTATTCTTTAAGTATGAATAGATATTAACAATTGGGACAATGTAGCCTTGCCAAAGGAAGAGGTGAACTTTGGCATTTGCAGTTGCTCTTTGTAGGAGTTTTAATGCATATCTTGTTTCAAACATCTTTTCTACAACACTAATGACCTCATTTTATCTTGTTACCAAACAGTTTTAGTCAGACTAGAAACCAGCTTCTTGCCTACCAGAAAACAGACAGTAACTCTTTAGAGTAATATGCAGTGACAGTTTTTGCCATCCCTCTGCTGCCCTGAATTTCCTTCTGGTTGAACAAATCTACTCATCTTTAAAAGACACAACTGAAACAGGCTTGGAGATACGAGATGCATTTCTCCAGCGAGGAAAGAAGAAACAAGCTGAAATAATGCAAGTTTTCCCATAACAACCTATCCACTTTCTGAGCTGATTACTTTGATTCAGATACATAGGCAGGGTTTCCTATGGCAAGAGTGAGAGCCTGTTAGCCCCAAAGTCATGCTTACAGTGAGGAGAGGTAAGCACTGATAAATCATGGAGTATTTTCTCAATAGAAACCAAGCATGTACGAAAAGGAACTAAGAAGTGGGTGGATAGCTGAGGGATCGTGGGAAGAAGCACTTGGTAGGGAATCAAACAAGGCTGTTTCAAGTGAGATTCCACAGGGATTAGCAAAACCCAATGCTATTTGACATTTACACCAGTAATCTGGAGGCAAATATAAAACATGTTCATAATGCTTGAAGATAGACTGGTGGAAAGCTAAAGAATGATCAGTCCAGGTCTGTTACAGCAAGAAGCCCCCACTACTTTCCAGAGGAGCCCCACCAGTGGCTAAGGTCGCGCTTTTTGAAAAGTAAAACAATAAATAAAATGCATTTTAATCTAAGCAAATGTAAAGTCACACAGCAACGATCAAGGAATGCAATCAATAAGTAACATGTGGGAGTTCCTGGGAACAGTAGGGAAAAAATAGCACTGCCTCTGAATATAAGTAATAGTGAGAATGGAATGCTGTGTGGAGGTGTGGGAGACATATTTTTTAAAAAAAATGTTGAAAAACTGGAATGAGTGTGGCAAAAGTAATTGAAAGAATAAGAGAGATGCTTAAAATTGGAAGGCATAAAAAGCTTGTTCTGTTTAATGTGTCAACAGGAAAACTGAGGGACATTTTCCACAGAGAACACATGAACTTGCAAAGAGGAATGTTTTTTATTAAAGAGCAGAGAAAAAGTAATGTGTAAAAGTTGAAGCCAAACAAGTTCAAATTATGAAAAAAGTCTACAGCAATAAGGGCAATTAATCACGATAATCAAGTAACTGAGAGGGAAAAAAGGTGGATTCTCTGCTTGTTACTCATCAAGAAAGGAAGATAACTGTTAGCCAAATGAAAGTTATTTGGCCCAAACATATGCAAGAATCTAACAATTTTAAAGCCTAGAGATTATTCAGGATATTAAAATGTCAGAAGGATTTCTGGAACATAAATGAGGATTTCTGCAGTCGGAATTCAGACCCTTAGGCCGTACCACATTTCACAATGCTAGAGTAAAGAATGCTGAACTACCAG
Source organism: Xenops minutus (assembly GCA_035221455.1). NCBI lineage: Eukaryota > Metazoa > Chordata > Aves > Passeriformes > Furnariidae > Xenops > Xenops minutus. Next base: position 36,220,391 of record JAWWEE010000158.1, on the reverse strand, counting down.
GAAAACAAGGATCTGACTCCTTCTGATCATGCTCTAAAGAATTCCTATTTATTGTCATCATTGTTCTGAATATTTAACATTATTTCACTGCTACAACCCCTTGCTGCCCATCAAATGAAGAGATTCTGCAGTAAACCCATGCTGTTTTGTAAATAATGGATTTCACAATCTGCTAGCATTTCTGATAAATTTTCTATTGTGACAAAAATAAAATTTCATTTCAAAGCATTTTTTGAAGAAAAAAAGATATTGAAATTGAAGAAGCTTTATGTTAAAAACACTCTTTAGTATTTATGGGAGTTATTTTTTTCTTTCTCTGTATCTTTCTATACTTCTACAGCTAGAAAATTCAGTGTGGACAATTTAAAAAAAAAAAAAAAAAAAAGATGAAGAATTTTCCTTGAATCCATTATATAAACTAGTCCAATAAACTTCCAACCACTCATTTTTTCTAGAACTTCAGAAAATAGACAATGAAAGCATCATCTTCAGGACAGTCTTTAAATAAGTGTTTCCTGAAGTAGAGCGAAGTAACATGACTGATAAAGCAGAAAGTCTATTCTGCATGCTTTTCATTAGGTTATTTTACTCAATGCATCATGGTGGTTTGATTCAGTCTGCTGGTAAAAAAAGTTTCTGACACTGAAGATAAGTTTCAAAATGAGGTGTTTATTATCACTGGCAGAGAATAGCTCTGCTTCCAAAAGTGCATAGTCAGGGAGTCAGGAATAGTTAGTCTGTGTATTACAACCCGGGAAAACACAGCCTGACAGAAGGAGGAAAGTAGACCTCTTCTTTCATTTCTTTTCACTTATTTTGTGAAATGATTCAGCTTAATTCATTACAGACCCAAACACATCCTGTACATTTTGTACTTACATTAATAACCATTTCAAAGATATTGCAATATATTCTGTAATGACAGCAGCCTTGTATATAGCTAGTCTGTATTACTCAAGGTTACATTCTGCTCAATGTTTTTTTTCATTTGACAGGTAAGCAATTGAAAATTCACTGACTCACAGAACTGCTCCACCTTTGAAGAGCTGCAGAATTGTTTATGTAAATATGGTTCTGGGAACAGCAAGTCTGCCTGAAGTTCCTGTAAAACTGCTATGACACACCATGTGACTGTTGTCAAACCACAACCATCCCATACATTATAGACTCGGAGATATAGAGCTGTAAATGGCTAACTGTTCACAGTAGGTATAAACAGTCCTATTGTATTTTGCATTCCAAGCTCGTAAGTTTTGCATCCTATGTTGTCAGTCGTTGTTCACAGCAGAGCTGCTCAGCCCCAGAGGGCAGTGAGCGCAGCCTCCCCCAGGCATTCCTGCCATACACTGGGTGTGCACACTTGTGTCCTACCAGGTAACTGAACTTTTGCCGGTGACACAAATGGCTGCACACCCACACACACCTCACAATCTTGAGCCTTAGGGGCTCGTGACAACCATGCTGACAGCTTGTGTAAATAACAAAATCTGTGTCCCCATGTCCAAGGTCCTTTTAAAAGGGAAGGTGAGGGAAGCTGGTGGAGCCAGTAGATAGCTGATCACAGGCTGCTCAGCTGCTGGAAATCCTGCTCCAGCACTTCCTCTAGGACACAGAATCAACAAAGGGGGGAAATTTCTCCTCTACCTCCAGACAGAATAATCAAATATTGTTACACTGCATTTCACAAAACTCTTCTCCAGTCCAAATCAGGAAAAATCAATTATTTGTGTACGTGATGTGCCATACAAATATGGGCTGGGCAGCAGGTGGGCTGACAAGGGCATTCTGGATGGTTTGCAGTCTGGCGTTATTGTGCATAAAGTTGAAAACCCAAGCTTCAATGTTATGGACTATGTACCCTACTACTGCCCTATATCTGCACTCCAGAGGTGCACTCTTCATGCTTCCAGCTGTGTAAGCCCTGGTAGTTGAGATTGTATGCCTATTGCAGACTGCTATCAAAACCTTAAATTTGCCATCAACCCACACTACCTTGAAAAGTCATAACAGATTTGTTAGGTTTTTCTACAGTGTTAATATCACTTTCTTTGAAGGCTCTTTGTAACTACGGGTGTAAGCTGTTCAGTTATCACTTTTATTACATCATTCTGTTATGGGCCATTAGTAAAAGTTCTCTTTATCACCTCATTTGACAATTTTAAAGTTCGTGATATATCTCTTTAGTACAACATAGCCATTTTTACTATGTTTAACTAAAAATTGCCCTTAAGGCCGCAAACTTATTAATCATTGCTTTCCTTCCCCCTCATTGTTTTGCTTCAAAAAAATTGATGTAGACACACTACAGTCTCAGGAAAACAAGCAAGGACAGTAAAAAAGAAATAACTTTAATTTCATTCTTAAATTCACTGTCATTCTGCACCATAAACAAGAATAGGAATAAAAAATCAATACATTTCTTTAGCAGATACTTTACACTTAATATTACATGTTATATAATAAAATAAGAGGCCAGATTAAACTCATTCACAGGTGAATTGTGTCAGCTACCAACTCCATCACTCATATATTGTTCCTGTGGCTTATCTCAACACCCATATAGACTTGAAGAGTTAAAATTTATGTTGCAATATAAAGTCAATTCATGAGCAAAGGGATAGGAGGACAGTTATTTTTTTTATTTATATTTTTAAAAACAGTCTGGGGGTTATGTTCTTACCTGCAAAACACTGATTATGCAATTATTTCAGGAACTTCTACTGTGGCAAAATCAGATCTAAATGTCAATATAGTACCAGGTTTTTTCCTGTTTATATTTTAAATTTTTGTTGGTTTTACAGTTTCCTTTCAACTTTTATCATGCCATCTATACTCTACACTAAAATATTCAGGATCAACCTGCCAATGTATATTTAAATGTTTACTTCTGAATGCATTGAGTGGAAAGTGCAGAAGCAAAAACAAAATATAGAGGCATAAATCAGAGAAGTTAATACATTCTAAGCTGTTATACTGAAATACTAGATGGAATATTAACACAATCACGTTTTAATACTGATAGCATGTTATAAATACTATGTCCTTAAAAGAATTTGCAGAAATAAGCAGCAGTTAGCCATCACCTACATAGACAAACACATCAGTGAACCAATAAATGAGATTATCATACCTGCTACTGGCTGTAATAGCATTTTGTTGAGTAGCTTGTAGAATGCCTGAGACTGCAAGATTGTAGAAAGGCCACACAACCATTACCATCATCCAAAAGTTTTTCCAATTCCTTGGAAGTTCAGGAGATTCAGAGCAAAGTACTTTGCATACAGGAGTTCAGCAGCAGATGTTTATTCAGATGTCAAATTCTAACACCTAGCTGCTAATTTGCATCATCAAAACTAAGCCAGCCCTAGAGAAGTCTGCAGTCTTTAGCAACCAGTAACATCTCTGGGGCAGCTACAATCCCATTATGGAGCATGGATATAGGCACCTAAATCTGTACAATACTCACTGGTCATCTCATGCAAAGACCTCAACAGAATGCACAAATCGCCAATGTCCTCCATGAGCACCTGCTCCTGGGGATGTGGTTAAAAGACACTCAGCTGAGGGCTATTTTAAACAAAGCTTGAGTTTGGAAAACTTGACTGAAGTTACTTTCTAGGGAAGTGAGACAGATGTAAATGCCCATAGTGGAGAAGGGATTTGAAGACAGATCTCTAGGTTCGCAAGAGATAGCTTATCCTGTAAGTTACTATGCTTGCAGTCTGAACTCCTCTTTTAAGCTGGTTGCAATAATTAAATGTACATTGAGTGACACAACACACAATAACCTCTCCCCAGCTAAAGGTTTGAACAACTCATATTGGAGATGAAGATTTGTATCTCATTCCCAAGATAAAATTGATACCTTAAAGAAAAAGTACTAGATTACAACATGAAATTTTTTAGTCTGCTTCATGCTTAGGAAGTCTTCCTGCAAGATGACTCCAACTGTTTCTCCACTCCAACTCTCTGTGCTTGTTGTGAAGTCATCATCTCTCATCCTGAGGCAGAAAAAATAATTGCCTAAATGCAAAGCCACAAGTCTCTGAGGAGAGAGGTATCTGAGCTGGGGGAAGGAATACAAGGTCATGTTTAGATTATAGCTTTATGCTATGCTGGTTTTGTTTTGGAGAGTTGGGAGTTTTTTGAGTTTAAAAAGGTCCTTATTCTATATGTTGGACTACATCAAATACATTTTATTCCCCCATGTACCTGGAATTTAATTGACATTATTTATTCTGCAGCATAGGAAGTCCTTCATAGTTATATATTGAACTGGAACAATAATGTCCTTCTCCCTTCCTTGCTCCTGATAATGCTGTAAAATGCTGCATGGTTTTGCTATTAACCTTTTCAAAAAGTAGACACACTTTGTCTTTTCCAAAACCCACCTGATGTTGTGCTCAACTGTGCTAATGTCTGCCACAACTCTGTATGCCTTGCTCAAATTGGGAATCTTTGAGGGTGATAAACACATATTTAGACACCTTTTTTAAGGCTAGAATCAGCTATTACAATTTAATCAAATGTTCCAAGGCTAGAATCTGACACTAAGAAACTTTATAGTTTATACTTTTAGGTTCTAAGTGTGGACTAAAGCAATATTTTCTTTGTCTACACTACTTACCATGCTTTGTATGGGGACAAAAAACCCAGGTCAGGATTTCTTGTGAAATTAGTAAAATGAATGAATATGTTTTAAACACAGGCAGACAAGGACACAAGTGAGAAACATCTTTTAGTAACTCATGACAGGTGTGAATATGACTGAGAAACTTCCTATCATCCGATGACAACCCTAATTATGAACATGCTGCTAAGGCAACAACTGTGCATTTCACAAAATCTTAAGAACATTTATTGGTCCACAGCAAGGAAAAATAAAAATCCTGACATAACACCTTTTCCAAAGCTGCAGCTGTAGCTTATTTCTCCAGATATGTGCCTCTTGGTCCTTTAAAAGATTTTGCTGACACTTGTCAGCTTGTTTTCAAGCAGCTAGGCCTAATTTTTTCCCAGGTTGTTCACAGAAAAAAGCCCATAGAATGACAGAGATATGGTACGGCGAGAAACTGTAGTTTATGATCTTTTACTTCTGCTCTTCATATTTAACACACACCTACATCTACAGAAGTTACTTATGCAGGATTTATGCAAGTGTGGGGTGAAGGATGATTGCTTTTTAAAAGACCGAAAAGTGTTTTAAAAGATAGAAGCACCATGTGAGGTAAGCTAGCACTCCAAGGATACCCCGTTAGGTACATCCGAACAAATACAATGATACCATCCAGAACTGTTTTGTCTCTGCCTTCATGTTGCTGTATGGTGAAGGGAAGTGATCCGCTATCTGCCTTCAAGACAAACACAAAAACTCATAGCTCAGGAGGACAAAAAGTAAAAAGAGCCTTTAATGTATTTTTGCATTTTTCCAACTCCTTACACTGGAAGGCTTCTTCATTGCCCAGAAGAGGTAACCCAGACAGTACCTGGCAACCCACACACTGCACAACAGCCTGCCAGAACTGAAGCACTGCCCCCTTTGGGCTGTTCTCTGATGCCACAAAAGGTTCTGTTTTGTAATCTTTACTCAGCTAAGGTTTTTTTGCTTAACTGCTTATTAATTCCGCAGAAGTACCATAAATGTACGTGTCTGACTGAGGAATGGTTTGTTTAAAATCACTGGCTTTTTGTGTACAAGAGGAATATCCACAAATACAGACTGCCTGCTGGCATTTTCTCTGGTTTGTTTTTTTTTTGTTTGTTTTTAATGTATGCTCCTTTTTTTTTATCCTTTCATAGATGCCAGTAAAAATGCGATAGCTAAAAGGCTAACCAGAAGCAAGTAGTGTACCATATAAGATGTTTTTCAGTAGAAGAAAAATATCTTTCTGAATAGAATCATAATGGCCCCATAAATAGAAACATGGTGGGGGGAACCCACCTGATTTTTAAAAATTTGACTGTTTACTCATAGACACTGAAGTTTCTAGGAGGCTCAAGACAAAATAATATAGCTCCTTTACATCTAAAAAAAAGAAAATGCAACAACTGCCTGGCTTGCTACACCTTTGGATTGCCCTGTCTCTTCATCTGTCACCTACAGCAGGTAACACTCTGATGTAAAGCAAAATGCTGTCCTTTGATAGTAAGTATATTCGAGGTACTCTCATGGGCTAGAGCACAATGGAAGCAAAGGTGAGGCTGGCTTGTGGCAGAATATCTGTAAAGGAAACAGCAATAGCAGGCAACCTGGAAACAGGGCCAGGAATGGTGCAGAAAACTCCTTTATAGTAAGGCTAAAACCCAGCTGTCAGTGATCTCAAGCTGCAGATAGAGAACCATAGGAACTATTGGGAGAGATCAGGATTTCAGGAGGAAAAGAGATTCCAATCACACAGAAGAGTACTTTAACTGCTGTATCATGACCCTCCCTAACTCAGGGAAAGCCTGCCTGCAGGCAGGGGTCTGGAGGGATCAGGGAGGAAACAGCTGGAAGTTGTTTCCTTCAAGTACAGGCCTCAGAAGTAATAATACATGGTGTTGGTCCTCAGTCTTGTGATCCAGCTGCAAAGACCAGTTATGAATTTTTGTGTTCCTTGTATTTCTGCATTTAGGCATTTTCTCTTAAAAATATACACATACACACACACACATATACACATATATATCTTTTTTTTTTTTTTTTTTTCAAAATTAATAGAAGAAACTGAAATACAGGCTGAGCATGAGACCACAGTGTGTCAGAATGGAGCACTCACTGCACTGCTTCTTGCTGCTGTATAACAGAATTGTGCAAGTGGTAAGAGCAATGGAGTATATTGCAAAGAAAGGAAAAGAGAGGCATCTATGCAAATATTTTGCCTGCTTTAACTTAATGTTTGTTCATACGAAACACAGTAAAACATGCAAATTTCTCCTTTCCAAATAAATACATAAATCTGTTTGTTTAGATTAACAGCAGAGTAACATAGTTTTGACAAAACTTTAAAAAAGTGCATTCAAATGCACAGAAAACCAGCACCACACTGGTCTATGTTTGCAATAAATCTTTAGGAGAAAACATATGAGACTTTGCATAGCTGGTAATTTTTGGGCACACCATGTGCTCAAAAACACGTGACCTTTTAAAAGACCCAGCTGTCTTCCTTTGAAGTGGACTCCTCTCAAATGAGAGAGGATGGTATGCCACAAATAACACATGGTAAACACACCGAGGAAAGAAAAAACAACCTTCCAAATGGGCAATGTTTGACTTCACTCAGGCATAAATAAGGGATGCTTTGATGCAATTGCGTCTTATCTTTATATGTTAAAGTAGCTTGCAGCAATCAGAGTCAAACGAAGCCAAAGACTAAAAGGGATAATAAGGATGGCTTTTTCTATGAGCATCATTAAAAGCAGTAATCAAACAATCATGATTGCCTAATGAACTGATCTGGGGTCTTTGGTGGAAGATTTCTTTAATGCATACTGGAACTACAACACTACATTGTAATGTTAATTAGGTACATAGCAGTTGGTAGACAAAGGAGTTCTCTGATACACTTCAATAGTACAAAGAAGGGAACAGGTCCCCATGGCTGCTCTTAGGTACAGCATAATTGGAAAAAATCAGACCAATTCTGTAAGTATGATTGACCAAATTAACTGCCATTTGTTTTGGACAAGATCATGGGCAAGGAAAGTAAAGTGCTCATGCTACATGGGAGTGTACAAAATATCTGCAAGATGTCATGCTCAACTAATATTTAACAGGTCTGAATTTTGCAAATCTGTTGAAGGTGAAGAATGAAATACAGCATGTAAAACTAATTTGGTCTGTGTTTTTCAGTTGAGGTGTTTTTGGGGAAATGAAGCAATCTAGTCATAGAAGGGATTTTACTCTATAATTAGCAAATAGTTTTGAACCTGTTAAATAGTTGGAAAGTTAAAAGACATTTTTGAAAATTGAATGTTCTGTCACAATGTGTGCAGTCTGAAGCTAGAACATTATTTTGTGATATGGGAAATCTTGCACTTTTGTGAACCTCTAAATCCCTTTTACCTCTTTAGTACGTATAAAACTGCAAAGAAATCTTCAATAAACCAGAGGAAGACTATGTTCCTTCTCTCATTTTCATGCTGAGTACAAGAATTACCCTTGGAATTTTCAACAAGCAGTGTGTGGCAAACAGCAAGGAACTTTAAATCTCACTCACATGAAGTATATTTTTTCAAGACAATATCACCTAACTGAATGTTGAAGCAAAAAAACATGGAAGACATGAGGATAAGCCTCCTGCCAATAGTAAGTTCTTATTTTACAGTATGCTTTCAAAGTCCTTTTTTAAAAATACTAAGACACCTTAAAGAAATTCTCATGTTTGTTCATTTTCTTTTATTATTACTAGCAAATCTATATTTTCTCTCATATTTTTCAAAAGTGCTGTCTCACTCTCCCAAAAAAGATCCAAAGAAAATTCATCCTGAGTCATTTACCCATCTGGAAAACTTCATGTCAAATGTTAAACATTCATCAAGGTCTTACTCACCACTCTACACTGATATATATATATGTATTTTTTAAAAATCACCTGCATGGAAATATAAATGCATTTACATATTTATGTGACCATCCAGGCACAACAAAATAGGTCTTGTACAGGACATTATCTTAACTTGCCTAGTAGAGAGATTTTATTTTTGCAGACAGCTACTATCCTAAGTATTTAGGTGTGACCTGCTTATTCCTACTTGTCACAGCCCCAAAACAGCCACTGGATGAAGGAAAGTTAAATAGCCATTGTATCAAATTTTGCAAGCCTTCCAGATAAAGGGGGTAGGGAGGGGGAGGGAGGGGAGGAGAGAAGAGGAGGAAGACTTGGGAGAAAAGGAAGAATCCCAAAACAAAGTGCATAAGCCCCCTGAGGTTGATCCTCAGAACTAATTAGGTTAATAGAGTTATACTGATTTGCTCCAATTGCAGAACTACTTCAAGTCTGTGTGTTCAGAGATGCAAGAGAAACATGTTGTACCTTGTTCCTAGCTGAGCCTTGGTTCTAATTATACCTTGTTCCTAGACAAATATATAGTGAAGTCCATGCATCACACTCATGTCACTAGGATGCTTCTGGATATTTCTCCCAGTACAGTGGTGAATGATGCTGATGTAATGTCTTAGCCTTAGCGGTGATGACCTTTTAAACTTTCCAATCCTATCAGAATATTCACATACACTTGCTCCTCAACTCTTTCACAGGTCAAGCTGCAAAGTGAAGCCTGCACACAATTCACCTTCAGTAGTTTCTGAGCTCTTTTGATGAGTCACGGATTGTTGCTCTGGGTGGCATCCAGCCTGCAGTTTGAACATTATGGAATTACAGCATGTTTTAAGCACAGAAAAAGCATCCTGGATGTCCATCATGTAGATATCAAACAGCATTAGAAATATACCTATGCTGTGAGCATTTTCACCACTTTGGTTTTTAAACTAATGTAAGTTGTACGTATCTCAGTGATTAAAGCTCTAATGGCTGGTCTACACCACTGTTCCTATAAAAGCAGGGAAACAGAAAGGGTGAAATAAATCACTATTGATATAAAGAATATGTCTAGCACCCCTAAAATAAATTTTCACTCCAAATTAATTACAATTTTTACAAATCTGCTCTCTAACTTACCTGACAGCCAACAAAAACTTGCACACCTGAGCCCTAGGAAATTTTAACCAACTGGTAAGTCTGAGACAGAGATTTGACCTCTGCTTCAGTACAGGTTAATAATTCAGCTCTGTGGATGTAAGTGCAGGAGTTGACAGCCCCCCAGTGCATTCACTGAGTCATCCCTCCAGCTCAGCTACCTTCTCCTGTTTTCTCTTTCTGCCCTTCTTTATTAGAAACACCTTACACTGGCTTGATTTTCACATCCTGAGCCATTTGGACATATTTCTACATGCAGAATGCACATGGAAAAGCCATGGCTTATAAATTCAAGGGAATACAACTACGATTTACTAAGAGGAGTTTGACCCTTGCTTTTTTCCACTGGCTACATTTAGAAGAGAAAGCTGAGGTAGTGAAGAAATAGCAGCTCTAAGAACAAGTGAAGGCAAAGATGTGGGGTTGGTGCCCACACCCACTCTGCTGAGAGATTTATGGCTCTGAATTTTTTAAGAATACAGTGACAGAGAGGAAAACCAGAAAGCATTAATTACTGTAGCAAAGAAAGAACCAGGTAGGAGTTAAATTATAATGTGGAGCCAATCTTGTTTCTGTTATAATCTCATTTTGCTGTTGAAATAAAACCCTGAACAATTATGGTTTTCTGCTCTTGCCTCCCAGATATTCAAGAGAGATTGGGAGAAAAAGTGAGCATGGAAAAAGCAGACAATTCTGTTTGGCAGCACCAGGTGAAATAACTAGCACAAGCAGAGAAGAACGTACAAATACATGTCTAGATATGCTTTTACTGTGTGCAGTTGCTGACATCAACAAGAATACTGAGGAATTTTCAGAAAAAAACCCAACATATTAAGGCCACTATCATCTGTGCCACTATTCAAATCAAGAAACTTTCGAAACTTCTCTATTGCAGGTCTAAAAAACTACCAAATGTTTATAGGACGTGACAAAAAGATTTCTCTGCAGTTTTTTTTATATTTTTGGTACTCACAAGACTTCTTAGAACTTTGACTCTGTGTAAGTCATCAGAAAATGCAGAACACTTCAAAAGAAATGCCTGAAAAGCCTCCTCCCTCTTTCAGTCTGGACCTTGCAGAATAGGACACTTTAGCCACATTATAATGTAATTGATGCCTCAGTTACTGCTAAGGTCCTTTATAGCTACTGCCATACCCTTGCCGTGTTGCTGGATTAATTGTTCCTAATTTCTGTTTATTGCTTCTTATTCTATTTGGTGGTTAAACTAGTTTGAGCAGCTTCAGAGCAGAGAATCTAACCTTATATCTCAAGTTAATAAACAGCTAGCATTTCCTTTTTGCTGGGACTCAGTAACACCAAGGGGAAAAATTCTTTTCCACCTTCAGACAGAATAATAAAATACTGTTACATTGCTTTTCACAAAACTCTGCTCCAGTCCAAACAAGGCCTGTCCACGGGAGTTAGTGCGTGTTAGCAAAAGGAACAAGAATCCTTTAAGAAATGAGAAGTGGTTAGAGGCAAGCTGCTGCAGGACCTACAAAGGGAAGAGACAACGAGTCAAACCAGCTTCTAGACTAGCACAACAGCCAGGGTTGGTCTGCAGCTGAGCAGGTGCTGCAGGAGGTTGCAGCAGACTACACTGCTCATTATCTCAGTAAGGAGAGGGGGAGGAAAGGCAGTGCTGATAACAGCTGTGGAGACAGCAAGCCAGGGAAATGCAGAAGCAGCTGCTGGACAGAAAATAGGCAGCAGCAGAAAGTACCCATCAGGATGAAATAGAAATACATGTAAGGAGTTCTCTATTGTATTCTACTTTCAATTCACTTTCTACCTTAATTAGAATTAATTTTTAAGGTCCTAAGAGAAATCCGCCTTCCACATGGCTGCTCTTGCAGTAATAAGGATTAAATCAATCCTTTCTTCCTTCAGCTCCCCACTGCGAGCAAACATATGGCTTCTGAGAGGGTTTGACCCATTTCCCATCTGCCAGTGACCAAGCTAGAGGTAGTGAAGCATCATCACTCTTCTATGAGAAGATGGAAAGACCTGAAATTAGGATGAACTGGTTCCTCAAGCAAAGATTTTGAAATAAAGGAGAGCTTTTTAGTATGCCGGAACTCATTAACATGTGCAATGTACACCTCCATCGGAGTGCATTAGGGTTTCATATAAATCGTCTATCAGTGACACTATGATAATGCAAATTCTTGCATAGTGACTATTCACCTGAAATTACTAGGCACTTTTCAAGATTCCTTTCATCATTATTTTAGTTGCTTGTAGGCAACTGAGGCTGACTGTGAAGTGGACATTGCTGATCATCCTTACTACACAGCAGGATGCAGTGAGGGGCTTTTCAAGCTTGCGAATTAGATTTCTCCAAAAGTAGCTATATTCCATTTGTAATAAGTCCAGTGGATAAATATATTTATTGCCTCAGGTATTGTAATCCACTAATGTGGCCTTTCTGTATTAGTGGCCTGAGTTCTCTGCATCAATGCACTACATGGTGCAAAGCTATCAAGTTCATTTATTGTTGTCTCAGGGTTTTTATAGTGCACTTCAATACAGGACTGTAAGCACTGGACTTGTTCTGGGACTCTTGTCCCAGGATAAAAGAGATCTAATATATGTATTACAGTTTTTTGGAACTGTGGAACATTATTGTAACTTGTTTATACACTGTCACTCGTGTATCTTTTAAAAACATGCTAAAATACACAGCATATTTTTAGTCCAATATAGATCTTTCAAGCTACAACAAGCCAAAGCTTGAATATGGACCTGTTTAGAGTTGCAGTCATATTGGTTTTGAAGAAATCAAGCTCACCATTTATATAATTTAGAAACAAACTTTGGTTAGAAACAAACTCTCCCCTCCTGCTGATCCTGTTCTCCAATTTCCCTAATGTATTTCACCATTTATAAAACCTCCATAAAAAGCAATGCACCTAAATTTGTATTAGTCCAACTGACAGTAGTGAAAGTTATCAAGCACTAGATGACTCGCAGATTTAGACTGCTAACTCAGTTATTCAATGCCCTTCATTCTAGTCACTTTTTCTAGACATTTTGTCCTATTTTGTTCCTTGTTTTCTTCATTAATTCATCCAGCAGTACCCATAACTTCCTACTTCATGGAATTTAACCCAACAGCACTTTGAATGAAAGGTAAGAGTCATGAAAATAAAAATAAAGCATTTAGCTTTAAGTTAACTTCAGTCATTCAGAAGTTATGTCTGCTACTTGGATTCTAGCAGACTTGAAGTTCAGTAAACACTGGTGTCACATCTAAGCCTCAAGAGTGCATAAATTTAGAAACACTCTTATGCTTGGTAACCAGCACAATGTTTCCTAAGGTAATTCCTAAGGTAAGCTTCATTGATTTCAGAAAGTTATGATGATAGTGAATCTTACAGAGGCAATAGATAGCAGACACCAGAAGCACAATGGTGTTTTCTAGTATTTAATTTTTCATTTGGGTCAGGTCAGAAATGCCACAAGAATGTATTGCCAGAGTACTTCAGAATTTCAAAATGCAGAGCAAAGTAGGAGAAAACTTCCCAAAAATTTGCATCACAAATTGTTTTGAGGTCCAAATAAGCACTTAAGATAATCCACATAGCCACAGGAATGCTTCTCTTCCCTTCTGAGAAGCCTGAATAGCTTGAGAAGACCAAACAGCTCAAAAAGACCACTATCTTTTCCTATATGTTAAAGCTGCAGTCTTCAAGCCTATTTATTTTTAGCATTTCAATTTCTCACTTAGCTTTTAAATCTGCTATTACATGTAATACATTTTTCTTTATGAAACCATCAATGAAAGAGACTGGAATGGGTACCAACTTTAATAATACCTTTCTTTTCTCTATTACAATTTCATTTATTTTTATATCCAAAAATGTTTTCTTCTAAAAACTTTTTAATTCTAGAATCACAGACAAATCTGAATTAACGTGATCAGGGAGTTTAGGTGTTTTTTCCTGAAAGATTAGAAAACATGTGAAAGGGGTTGTAAATACAAGGCCAGTGTTATAGTTTTCGATGGGTTTAGGTTGTTAATATCTCTTAATCCATTAATTTATGACTTGCCACAATTTTTTAGTCATTTCAGCACTGATAAGAAATTTCTCTCATCAACATCAGAATACATCCCTTGAATTGCAAATTTTTCTGCCTTATTCTTTAAAATTTATTTGTAAATTTTTAACTGCAGGTCAGCATACTGGGGAACAAGGCTTTTGAAAAAACAGCACCAGCGTGTCATATTAGCTTTGTACTAACATTTCTCAAAATAAAGTACATTAAGTTTCAGAAGAATTCAATATATCTTTTAGAATGCATCTAAAAGGTTTTCAAATTTTGAAACAAGGAATAACTCTTCAATAAGACAACTTATTCCTTTTTTTTTCATTTTCCTATTACTTTAATCAACAATTTTATGATGCTTTACAATACAGTCATTTGTAGTGATTTGCCAGATATATATATATATATAAATGTGTGTGTGTGAGAGAGAGAATGTAAGTATCTTTAAAAAATATAGAAATTAAACTCATCAAAGCAAGAAAATTTAATGGAAATATCTGTTTTCACCAATTTCATGAAAAACAAAGAAAAAATCATGAATCATTCCCATCTTTTACTTCTAAAAGAGAAAAAAATGAAATTATAACGCACTAATTTAGTTACGGTACATATCTCTTAATGAACAAGCTGAAATAACCTCATCATAGAAAAATCTAAATTATGGCAACCAAAGTGGCTTTTTCAGTCTTGTATCAAGAACTTTTTTTTTTTTTTTTACCTTGGGAGGCATAAGGAACTTTAAATTCTGGCCCATGTAACTGTATTGAAAAATATTCCTGGGTCTCACTCCAGTCTATAAATAGTTCTGCTTGTGACCTATGGTGCCAGCTCAGTACATGTCCTCTTACATACTTTTAAAACCATGAGCAGTCTTCAAAGTCTTGAAGAAAATGCATTATTTTCCAGAGAAGAGAAAACCACTTGCCTATTAAGCTTGTCTACAAAATTTTCAGAAAAAATGTATGCCTAACCTATATGCTCCAGTTGTAAAATAAATTCAGATTGTAGCTCTCATTTAGTTTCACACAGAGAAAATATAATTTACACCAGAATTTTAAGTCCTCCAGTGCTACTTTAAAGCTATAGTTTGAGTGTGCTTGGATTTATTAAGCAGATTGTAATTCAGTATTGTGATCTAATAGTGCAGGGAAAAAAATAAATAAAGGATGCAAAGTCAGCACTGGTTAAATTGAGCTCCATGCCAGAAGGATATAGCTATTATTATCAGAAAGTAACACAACTATTTGTATTGTTCATTGTTTTCCAGAGGCAAGAAGCCTATTCTTTGCAATATCTGAAATATTAAATGTAAAGTCAGTAAAAATACTTTCTTTACACAGACAGAGTTCTTAATTTTAAAATCAGAGCACATATCTTTTAAAAGATTTTTCTGTGTGGACTGATGCTGAAGTAAATACAGGACAGATCTATTGTTTCATTATATAGATACACTGACAATTACTTTAATTAAAAGAAATAAATGTTCTACAGGAACATGGATTTTAATTATATATTGTTTACTTAAATTATGTTTTATTCATCTATAAAAAAGCGTTGACATAGGCAGAAAATTACTGGTGGAGAAAACAAATGCACTAAAGCTTCATTAGCTAATTGACTGAGCACCCCCATAATGTTTAGTGGATGATCCATCATTGTCAAAGGGTTAATGCAACATTTCTGACCATAAAACACTGGCTAAAATGAAAAAGAGGACAACAACAAGTGAATTACAATTATAGGACTAGCACCAAACACAATCAAGCTTTCAACACTCTTTGAGCTTGTGTGCCCAACCATTTTAACCAATTCACAGCTACATGTGCATTATATTAAAATAAAATATAAATCTGGGTAATGCTGGTCACAAGTATAAATGAGGAATGGCTGGAGAGCAGCCCTGAGAAAGGGCCCTGGGGGTGCTGGTCAGCTGCAGGCTCAGTGTGAGCCAGCAGTGTGTGCCAGGGCAGCCTGGAGGGCAAAGCCTATCCCGGGGTGCATCAAACAGCATCACCAGCCAGCCAAAAGAGGAGATTATCTGGCTGTGTTCAGTGCTGTTCAGGCCTCACTCGAGTGCTGTGTGCAGTTCTGTGTCCCACAGTTTCGGAAGGATGCGAAGTCCTTGAATGCATCCAGAGGAGAGCACCAAAGGTGGGAAAGGACTGAAAGGCATGTCCTATGAGGAGCAGCTGAGGACTTTGGCTTTGTCCAGTTTGGAGAAAATGATTCTGAGTGTTGAGACCTCATTGCTCTCCGCAGCTTCCTGGGGGGAAATGGAGAGGAAGGGGCTGAGCTCTTCTCCCTGGTATGCAGTGACAGGATGCAGGAGAATGGTTCAAAGTTGTGCCAGGGGAGGGTCTGACTGGGCATTAAGAAGTGTTTATTTACCAAGAGGGTGGTCCACATTGGAACAGCCTTCTTAGCTGCTGGTGCCTGATGCCCTGAGCCTGTCAGTGTTTAAGAGGCATTTGGACAATGCCCTTAACAACATACTTTAACTTCTGTTCAGCCCTGAAGCAGTCAGGCAATTGGATGAGATGATCATTGTAGGTCCCTTCCAACTGAACTGTTCTGTATTTTTAAATATCAACAAGAAGAAAGGTTGATAAATTATAGTTTGTTATGTTTGATATTTCAGACAAGATAAAGAAAACTTCTTTGAATCTCTCCAAATCAATAATGTCCACTTTTTAAACAAAAGTTGTTTATACTTAAAAGACTACAGCTGTTATTTCAGAAAGTTCATTCCTTATTTAGCAGCTCATTAAACCACACCACATCCTTCTTTTCACCCAGAAAACAGGTTTAATTTATGGTTTCAATGTGGTTTTCTGCTAACCCCTAAAACACAGAGGGAGACAATATCTTTCTGGCTGGTAATGATACACAAAATAAGTTATTCCTAATTACAGATTACTCCATCAATTTATTTCATCAATAACTGGCTTCAGAGGTTCCCCAATATCATCAAAATCTGTGGTGGAACTATTATTGCCTCTTTTGACATATAACTATGTATTAAGGACTTACTCATTAACAGCACGCTTATTGCCAAGAGGGTAATGACATAGTCTAAAAAGCTTTGTAATGGGATATGCAGCATTTGACTGTTAAGCCATTCATCCACATCTGGTCTAGTTTAGCAGTGACCTAAAATCGTTACCGTATGAAGGCTCCTTCCTAAGTTATGCAAAAGGAACTTATTTAGTGCAGTTTTTAAACTAAGGAAATATCCACATCACAAAAGACCCATTAAAACATCCTGCAGAGTCTTCAAGGATTTAAAAATTGAGCTTGCTTAATGGAAGTTAAATTTATGATTATGTTACTAAATTGCTGCTGATTCATTTTCTGCATGCTGTAACCATACAGGATAAAGCAGTAGATACATATTTTTTTTGTATATTGTACTTTAAACGTTTTAACCTTAATCCAAATACAACTATAAATAGGGCATCATATCTATTAGGTGGCCACAAAGGAGTTTGCAATGTTACTTTGACAGGAGCTGAATAGGAGCAGGGGCCTGCAGAGTCTTTAAGCAGCAGTTCTGGCCTGCTTGTATCAGTTATTACCTTATTCTCCATCAGCCTCTTATAACCCACAGCAAACCATTCAGCCTGTGGCAACCCAATTTTTCCCTTCTTCTGCTTGGGGTAGCTCTGACCAAATTCTTTCTTCCTTCTCTGTGCCCCTTCTCTAAGACTCTATCCAAATCTGACCCTCACCAGTCAGGCTGTTCCCAGCTCCTTCTCAGTACCTTCTTGCACAGCAGGAAGCCCTGATACCGCAAAGACACCTTGGGCACATTCTTTGCTTCCTCACAAGTCCCTTTGCTGTCTGCCTGAGCATCTTAAAGGGACACTGTTGACTCCCTTGTTTAGCACTCCCCACATATTTCTAGCAGAAAGAACCACTTCTTTAAAAACAGGTGAAATAAAATTTGACCTGCCAATAAACAATGGACGGAGTACCTAATAGGGCTGTTGCAGTTTTTTTATGGGTCATGTACGAGATTATGTCACAAATCTTTAACTCCCTTTCTTTAACATGCCTGGCCCATTTCTGGTATGTACCTTTGCAGACCTGCTCTCAGACCCATAATAGCACAGTAGGCATTTCAGGGAGGGAAAGCAATACTTGCAACCTTTTTTTGCATCTGCGCATGATTTCACAAGTAAGTCTCTCTTTCTGGCAACATTAATAATAATAACCATAGAAATATAACACTAATACTAAAATAGATCACAGTACTGTGTTTGGCTTGTTTGTTTCTAGGATCTACAAAAGCAACTGACATCTACTGTAACTACTGTTGGTTTCTCCTAAATTAGGTTGAATTATATCACCAGATGAAGTTGTGGATCTTGACCCTGATGTTCTTACTGCTTGTCTGCTTTGTCACTACTATACTTACTTTGTCATTAAAACATTAATTCTCTAGGGCTATCATAAATAATACCCGTAAATTCATGTTTTAAGTTTGCCACCCTGCTTTAGTTCAAAGAAATCACTACCTGAAGCTTGGTTTCCTGTACAAGGACCTTTTATTCTCAGATACAGTACTGGGAATTTTTTTATATTTTGAATAAGAGCAAAAGAAAAACAACTAAATGCTAAAACAGTATCAACTAGTCTAGCCCACTCCATATAAAAATCAATCATTTTTTTAATCTTATTTTTCAAGCCATTGATACCTTACTTGGCCTTCTAGAAAATAAAGCCACACATCTTTAAAGCTCTTAATCCATTCTTGAAAATTTTGGCTTCTTTACCCTTTAAAGCTATATTTCAAAAATTGAAGCCAGGATATAATTTGGCAAGATTTTTTTAATCATCTCTCAAGAAGGCAAAATATTCATGTTAGCTTCTTTGAAAAATCAGTTTAAAGCCCACCTGCATAATAATACTGCTACTCAGATCTTAGTCAGCTTTCCAACACACAAAAAATACTTTAGTACTTCACAATGCTATAATAGAAACCTGAACTTCACAAACAAAACCAGTAATATCTTCATTTTTTGCAAGGAAGCTAAGGAGCAAGATTGTTCCCAAATTTTATAGTCACACAGCCCTTTTTCAAACCTTTCAATCTCAAATGAAGTGCATACATTTCAAATGGTTTTTCTTCTTCCAAGAATTCTGTTTGGCTTCATTTAATTTCTTGACACTTTCCTTGGGGAAACCACAGAATTAAAAAATAAACAAACCAATATAAACAAAAACAAAACCCACACAACATGGAAGATACTGGGCCTGAAGCTCATTAATTACGCAAATAAGCCTTGAATAAGACCTTCAGATTTCTATTTCCATTAGAAGTGAAACATGTGAAGTCAGCAGGAGTAGAATTAGATCTATACCAAGACCTAAGTAGCTCCTGAGGCAGGATTTAGTGGCATGCCTGTAATAGGTGCAGCAGAGAAATGATTGTGAGAGGGAATAAGTGCTAAATTAGCTTCAAGAATAACCTCATGCTGACATTTTGGAGCAGCTCCAAAATATAATTTGTCAGCATGCAATATCATCCCTGGTATTAAGCAGACCATGTACTCACTGCTGTTGTGCTGCAGACCCTGCTCCTCCCAGCCTCTGCACTGCTCTCAGGGGAACTCTGGCAGTCTTTCTGCTCCTCACTGCTGCAGGAATTGTGTTACTGGGAGTCATTAAAGTACCATTATGCCTTTTTAGCTCCCTAATTCTTATTTAAAAATAAAAAACCTCACTCTCAGAAGCTTAGGCTTTATTTGTGTAGGGGTTTTAACTTTTTATCAGGTTTTCCCTGCAGTGTTTCAGTACGTTCTAGATTTGTTACTTGGAGTCAATGTGCCTTGTGAACACACTTGAGTCAACTGAATGCTTAGATATCAGTCTCCATTTCCACCCTGTGCGTCAACTCCTATAATCTCTCTAATCTTAAATAACAATGTTTTTCCTCACATTAAAACAGGATACTTGTATTACATTACCTCCCAAAAAGTGTAATACTGTGAGATTGATAGCATTATTGGACTTTGTCACTCTCAGCACAACAGAGTTGCCAATTGATTCATGATGTTTTTATCAAATGGCTGGCAAGCTGTCCTATATTTACATATTTATTAGCCTTCTAAAGGGTCACCACACAGAATTTTGGGGTTTGATGTACTGTGTGTTTCATTCCATTTGAATCTAACTTTGATTCTGTGATCTCTTAGAAGAATAAAAAAAAGCTAACTTCTGCTTATGGCCCAGCTAGAAGTTATGAAAAATCGGTAAGATGAGGACAACTTAAACAGAGTCTTATGGCACAGATTGCATTTTCCTCACTTTCAGTAAAGTGCTTTGAAAGGCTGGAATAAAGCGCTGTGCATCCTGACCAAGGAGGCAACCACCTCTAAGTATTCAATACAAACATCATTTTTTCTCATAATGGGATTTAATCTATCAAAACAATTCTTTTTCTCAGTTGCCTGCAGGGAGTAGTGAAATGTTGGGCTTTCTTCCACTGGGCTGTCAGGATGTGTAATTTTGCTGATCAAGGATCTTCAAGTACCCAACACTAATCAGCCCAAGACAGGCTAATTATAATCCCTGAGGCCACCACCAGTCTAGGAAAATATTGCTTAAAAAAAAAAATTATGAGCCCTGCCAAACTGGCATTTTTCCTAGCTCCAAATTGTATCAAATTTCACTTTAAGAACATATAATTTTCAGGTCGGATGTAGCTGGGGGAAATACCATTTCACAGGCTGAAGGTTTGTTGAGGCTGTCTATAACCTCCGCCTTCCCTGTGGTTCTCTCATAGCACTGGAAACACCTGACAAGTAAAAGAATGTTCCTCAGAACCTTGTTTTATCTTCATATATTTGCTTAAGTAATGGTTGTCCATAATCTGAATTTATTACAAATTAGTTAAAACCATGAGGTACTATTCAGGTTTAAAAAATTCATCAACAATTAACCAAGAGTAAGAACACAGAGAAACACACAATTCAATTTATAAGCCATTCAATACAGTTCAAGAAAATATGCTGTTGGAATTCAAATGTGTCTAACACTAATTTTAGGCTCTGAGTTTAGCAGACTAGCTTGGTTTATTAAGATATTAAATACACACCCAGATTTAATTTTTAACAATTCAAAGGTTAAATATAGGAATCAAAGCTACATATCAGTATATAGGTCTAAGGAAGACTAAATTGAAGTGTATTCTAAATTATATTGGGAGTCAGAAAACAATAGAGGGTAATTTGAGGACTACTTTTACTCTTTATCACCCATAATGTGCCCTTCTTGCCATGCTCCTCTTCCCTGAGCTATTGGCACACTGATTGGAAATAAACATCCTTAGCTCACTTTGACACAGCTATTCTGGTACCTAAAAAAAAATATTTATTAGACTGGAAAGAGCAATATCTGCACGACCCAGGGGACTGCCTAATTCAGAACAGATGTTAGTCCTGTGTATCTTGCATCTAATTTTAATGCATATCCATCAGTCATTAGCGGTTTTGTGTTGTTTGCTCTCTGGACAAAACCTAGGCAAAAAAGATCAACAATCGGTGTTTTCATGAGTCAGCAATAATGGAGAAGACAGCACCTTGTAGCATAACTCAACAGTCTCTAATTTTGGAAAGGAGCAAAAACGTGGCAGGTCCCCCTTCTTTCACAAAAGTTAGTAACATCTTTTTGAGCAGAATGGCATGCACATACTGCTTCAGGCTTTACAGACCAGGTGTTGCTGCCTCTCTGTCTATATGGAAATCACTTAGACTCAGCCAGCAGCGATATTTGTCCACTCTTTTCAAACTTAGTTGCAGAATTAAGACAATATTTTCAATTAAGCAGGCTCAACAGTTCTGCATACACTACTTACAGATATCATTTTGTGCTGCCAAAACCACTGAGCTTTTCATACATTTGGTAAGTGCTCTACTGTGCAATCCTTCAGCTAAGGACAAAAATCCCCAAAGCTAGTTTCCTTCCATTAGATTTTAACATTGTATTTTCCAGCACCCACATCTCTTTTATTCAGCAGTGTTCTCTTGCACCATTTTCTCTAGCATCTGCTACGGTCATGCCTGTATACCTATGTGTGTGTGTGTGTGTGTGTGTAGTTAAATTGGTAGCAGTGTCACCTCGCACATACACAGAGTGCTTTACCAAGGAGATCAATATCATTATGTCCATTCCACAGGTGATGAACAAGGGGCACAGGTACACAGACAATGTGCAAGGGGCATATTTAGTATCAGAGAGAGAACGAGGTCTCCCTGATTCAAGTATCACAGGCTGCTGCTCAAGGCTACCTTTCTTGTAGCTTATAACTTCTCTGACCAGCTCTTATTCTCTATTGTCTTATGCTAAAATTTAAACCCAGGAAATCCTTATACTATTTTCAATATATTTTCATGACAAGCACAGAAGGGAGAATGCCTAGGATCTTTACTCAAACAGATATTAATTTAGTACTAGTGTTCTACATAACTCATCATTCAGAGTCTCAAGATAAAGACAAAAGTTTGTCTATATTGCCTAACTAAAAGAAGGAACAACAAAGATGTGAGGGGGATTTATCTCTTTTGACATAAAGTACCTTTACAAGTTACCACAAATAAATGGGATCACATAGGTGGGACCTGCAAATGAAATTGAACTTTCAATCCAATTCAAAATGACATAACAAAGCTGAACAAAAGGAATAATTAATTTAAATGTAATTAACAGAAATACAAAATCAAGTCACTCTATTTATTTAAAGGTTTACTTTAAAAAGCTACTGCATTGCAAACAGGCGCTAAGCCCTCGGAGGGTTAACACGTTTTTGTTTTGAAAGAGCAATCACCATTACTGCTGATACACTGTCTGTTCCTACATCATGCCCAGAGTGTGTTTGGGCTCCACCTTCTTCAGAGACAAGAAAACCCAAAATACCCTAATTATTTTTAAAGGTTATTTGTGCATAATGGCAACAGAAAACTAAGCAGGAGTGCTACTGTTAGTGATCTAGTAAAATGCTAGGGTGAAATTTTGAGAAGCAACATTTGTCACATCAAGGATCTAAAAAATATACCCTGCGTATTTTAATAGCTGACCCTTAAAATGGCAACTTACATATCTGCTGTGTCATTGCCTTAGCAACAGACTAGGCATGCTGAAATCTGACAGATAGCAGCCTTTTCTAGCTGAAGCTATGGGGTTTGAGTGGAGGCTTTTTTTAGCAATCAAAATCTGATTTATTATTCTAAGAAAATATGGTATGTTTTAGGAGACTAGCAGTGCAGCTTCAAGTACAGGATGGATACCTACTAGCTAGTATAGAATTGCCCTGGCCAGGGAATTAGCCTCTTCAGCAGGAAAAGCTGTCTCTGAACATGGTCTAACACACTTGAAAATTGTAAGCAGCCTGGAGCAGCTACATGCAACAGCTTTGAAAGATGTCCTTATTTGAAAACATTCTCAATAGACCATAGTTATTCCGTCAACAGTACTTGGATCTGAAGTGCAGTTTTTCATGGCAGAAACTAAGTGTCAAAAAAAGTCTTTCATTACTTTTGTCATGGCTAATTAGTATTTTATTTGACTTTCATTAAGGCTTGTTTTGCTGTATCAGCTTAAAAACAATCTTACACAGCCCTCAGACTTGACAATATCAGGCTCCTTTCTTTTTTGTTTGTGTTCATTGTGTAAGTTCTATCAGTCTCTCTCAAATAAATACCCATCAAAATCTTATTTTTGATTTTTTTTATATATTTTATTGAAAAGGAAAAAATGCAATACAAGTCAACTGTTCCACAGTATTTCTCAGTGGGCTCAGTTACCAAAATCTAAGGTTATATTTTGTAGTGCAAACCAGGCATCTGTCCTTACTTTCCAATTTCCTACCTCATGGGCATAATATTTCAATAGGCAGGTATATTATTCTCTTTATTTTTTTTTTTTTGGCCTATTTTGCAGATATGTTTTACCATATTGACTGTCTTGGTAGAAAATACTCTTTCACAGCAATCTGTCAAACAAGCAGCACTTATCTAACCAATAAAGGAAATGCTGCTGTAAAACTTTTGAAATAAATGTGGGGGTTTTGTTGTGTTGTTGAGGTTTTTTAAACTAAGAAGTGCACAGAACCTTTATCTTTCTGGTGCCAGCTAAGCATGTAAAGGTGGAACTTCTTGTTTCATTTAATCAATACAATCAAGGTTTGTCTAAAACGCTTTGACATGCAGATACTCCTATTTTGAGAAACTAGAATGTTCCCAAGCTTCTTGAGTTAATTTGCAGCCCAATTTATAGCAGATAACAATCATTTTTTTACCTTAAATCCCTTGAAAGTTCATAGATCTCCACTAAGAGCTCAGCTTTATCCAATACAACCACCACCAACAAAAAACAACCAACCTCCACAGAGGCACAGACAGGAAAGTACAAAGACAGGCAGATAATAGATTTTTTTTTTTTAGTAGCTTTTTCTCCCAGGTCTGCCAGGGGTTTTCCAAGAAATTTGGTATGTTCCTTATCCCTTATGAGGAAATATTTAGGAAAATTGAGGACAAAAATTTCTCACCTCAACTTAAGCTGAAAATAAATGTAATCTAGTCAGGAAAGACTTCACTGTTTCTCAGGTATCCATGCAGCCCCTAGCACTGTAAGAATAGAGGTACCTGAACCGTTTTGTTATTTTAAAACATAATAATAACCCTGAAGTTCCACAAGTTTTGTTTATCTAACTTTTCATAAACCACATTTTAGAGACTGTCCAGAAGATATGCAACCTTTTTCTAAGGGATTTAAATGAGAAAATAATGACAACTTTGTAGAAGAGAGCAATTACAGGCCTAACATTCAGGAACAGCAAGGTAGAAGGGACAAGACACAGAGGAAGTCAACACATGATAGAACTGAGAGCTGAAAACAACAAATGCAACTCTAACACAGCCTGCAAGGAAGAGTTATGGAGGTTGGGTGGGATGCATTTTAAGACTGAAGTAGACACTTGCCTGTAAGCTTTTTGACCAGAGAGAAAATGCTGTGGAAATTACACTGAAGAAAAAAAAATAAAAGCCCAAACTTTTATATTCAGATACATGCCTCCTTTATTTTAGCCACACACTAAGCTGGTAAAAAATTTACATTAATATTTGATAGCTCATGAAGCAACTTCATCTCTGCATCCAAATCCTGAAACTGTGACAACATTGAGCTTACAAGAATATAAGTACAGGGCAACTCTAGAAAAACCAAAAACATACAAAGTAATGGATATACAGTTAGTCTGAAAGCAGAACTAATTACTGCAGTTGGGTGCTTCCTCAGTTAAATGCTAGGAGTTTCTTTCAGCTAACAAAGGCTGTCTAAGTGTGTCAGCTCCCACAAGACACTGTACCATGGAGGCTGAGAAAACTATTTTATAGAGCTATTTCCTCATTGAAATCACTATCATTGAAAGACCTTTTTGCCAAAGAGAGAACGTACACTTCAGGTAAATGTTTAATATGTTTGGAGTCTCTGAGAAAGTGAGTGTATGTGGTGCACCAGCAGTCCTGGTGGACAGGCATTTCTGTGTCTGCCCTGAGGATGGCAGGAGCCTCACTGCTGCACCAAGGGTCAGCTGGTTCCTCTTGCATAGGCCCTTTCTACCGCCTCACCCTGCAAAACAGTGGGTCCTCCACAAAGCCAACTACTTGCCCTGGATGCTCTTAACAGTTCCAGAAACCACTGGGCTGGCAAAGGTAAGGAAGTGTCTTTACAATTCAGTGTTAATGCTCCACCCTTAACTTTGAGGCTGATACTCTCCTCAGGACACATCTTCCAAGTGCCTTTGAAGACATTCTTTCCACAGCTGAGGGAAAGTTCCTCCTTGCCTGGCACCGGGACTGAATACTGGACAAGAAGCAGAAGGCGACAGCATTTTGGCCAAGTGTGCCAGGGCATGGCTGTATCTGACACATGCCATGAGAATTGAGAGTTCCTGCAGAGCAGAGAGCATTCCTGGCTTGAAACATCTTGTCTGAAAGCGCCAGACATTGTAAACGACACAGAGCTGAATTTTTTGACCTTGAAGGGATGAAAAGCTGAGTCAGCTTTGCTGGGATTCAAAGTAGTCAGGAGTCCAGATATTTGAAACCTGTCTTTCATCCACCAAACAGGAAGCGAACAGCTATCTGGCTTGTTTTTTAATTTATTCCCTGACCCTTCTCCTCACTAACCAAAGCTTTTCTGAAGGCTTTTTAAAAATAAGAAACCTTTTGCCTTCTGCAGAGACCAGAAAAACAAAAGTCAAGACCAGAATTTTGTCAATATTTCTTTCATGATGCAGCAGTGACTTTTACAGAAGGGTGCAAGTAAACCAGGTCATGGCATAGGATTTTTTTATTATTATTTTTAATTCCTCAATTATTTTGAAGAAAATATTTCCCCAGCATTTTGGAAATGCCACTGATTCTAACCAATGTCTGAGCATTTCCAATAAAGAGGACTCCTTTTACTTGACTTTCAAGGAATGAGTTCCTGAAGACAAATTAACTCCAGATCTGCTGTAGATAGGAGGGACAGGACACCCATCCAACCCTGCTCTACTGCAACGTGACCTACAAAAGATAAAGTTCAGAGCATAGGGTTCCCTCAATCCTCTTTAGAGAAGAAAGAAAACTTGCTTCCTTTGAGGATACATTCTGATCTCCTGTAGGTGGGCTTTAAACTGTCATGTGGTGAAAAAAAAATTCACGGTATGTTAAAATTGTACCAACTTCCATTGCTGGAGTCAGGTTTTGCCATCAGCTCCTATAGCTGCTTTGGAAATGACCAAACTCCTGTTTCTCTCTGCTTTCAGTGCTAAGCTATGTAAGAACTACTTAATTGATGATATAATAAAACCCTTTAGAGTAAAGTAAAGATTAAACAGTAACTTCCTTTCAGTTCACTAGTACACGCCCATCTCTAGCTACACGTCAGTATGATTCTGCATATACAGAAGAACTCTAGTCTTTAGATTAAATGTCCAAATTCAGCTCCTTCAGGGAAGAATACATGTATTTACAAAATGTATTGCATTCAATAATGGTGAAAAAGACCAGCTGTGGAACAAAGCTGAAAGCAACCCAGTTTTCACACTGTCAAATGCTGTCTCACTTGTACCAGTTATGAATCTGCCTCAACAACAAGAAAAACTGTATTATATCTGTATTGTTTCTACATTTGGTCATGCTCTGACTCAGGCAATCAGGATTGCTCTTCATAGTAAGACCCTCTTCATCACTCCATACTCTTCCACATCCTCATATAATACATCTCAGTGCAACACTTGGGCCCATACAAAAATGAACATGAAGCATTCTACAATCAAGGCATTCAGCTGGAGTCAGAATTAGCCAAGATTACCAAGAAACAAGTAGTGTCATCACAACTCCATTATTAGCAGGTGTTTGCCAGGGCAAACAATGCTGTGACAAGTGTGTGGAATAGAGAGTAACAGGAACTTTTTAAAAAGTGTTTAAAAAATAACAGGGTTTGCATCCCTGTTATTAGGAAAAAAATAAAAATCTGCAATGGGCACTTCATAGCAGGTCATCTCTCCATTAATACTGTCAAAAGTTGTTCTTTTTCCCCTACTATGTTTCCCTTACTTTTAACATTATTCTGAGAGATTCCAGTTTTAATCAAGACCCTTTCAAAATCTAATAAAATACATTCTTATTATAATTAATAAAGGCATAATATTTCAACCAAACATGTCTTACATCCATGTTCTTTTTAACTGTTCTTTGATGGTCCCTAAAGTTGCAAATTGAAGGCATTGATCACCAGCTCTCTTCACACCTCTAATTCTGACACCAGGCAGGCATCAGCTGTCCCACCCTCCCCCCATCCTCCTGCTAACTCATGCCTTCTGAGTTTGCCTGATGAGAGCACAGCAAGCACAGGAGAACACTACTTCTCATACAGTAAAATGCATCACAAATAAATAAAACATCATTCTAATATTAATTTACACTAATCTGTTTTGTGTTTTGCAGTAGGAAAAAAACCCCAACAGATGTACCCAGATCATGCTGAAAAAAACCACATACAGTACATATTGTCTAATTAAGATATAAGAGCTCTATTCCAGCTTGTGCCAGACAAGACCATCAGACCCACCCCTATGAAGAGCAGTCAGATCTCCTTATATTTATTACTCGATACTTTATCAAATATAAGGGACTGAACCCCACAATAAATATAGACATCACTACAAAATTAGTGGTTGCTTTTTTTCTTGCTGCACTTTTGAAATATCAAGTACAGAGGGAGAACAGAGCCAGAGACCACTCCCTAATTCCTAGTGGACATATTGATCAATTAAAATGACATGTGTCTCATTTTTTCTTTCTTTCTAATAGCTAGCAGCTGAAAGACTAAATCTTTTAAATATGCCAAATCAAACAGTTAATGTTGTTATATACCATCCAGCAAGATTAACTTGAAGTTAATCAAAATTAACCTGGCCTGCAGAAGAAAGACCTTATTACAAAATAAACAAATGTTGGACATTGTAAAGAATTTCTAAATCTTATAGCAATTTTAACTAGCTTTCTAAATATAAAAGATAGTTGTTTTCTTCCCAAGATAGAGGTGGAAGCCTGTTTAATTATTCCTATTATTTTATTCATAGCAAACCCTCTCAGAATGCCTGAATCTTTGGCTACACCTTTTACTGCAGTTGCAGCAGAAAAAAAATGCTTGTTTCTTTCCAGTAAAAGATAGATCTAAAATTCACTAAATTCATATTACTATTTAAAAAACAGATTCAAAGAAAGTAAAACAGTAGAAGAGCTAAAAACTACTGTGCTTTCAAAACATCTCATAATTGTTTGACAATTATATCAATGTTTTGCTTTTTTAAGAATACCAGTAGAAATAGGACAGTACTGAACCATGTTTAAAATCAATATTGTTCCAGTTGCTTGATCAGCCCTGGTTCACAGAGTATTTTCTGTACTATCATGCCATGGAAGGCCAGTGAAAGCAAATAGGTGATATTACTGCTATCGAAATTAAATAGGCTAAAAGAGGAGGTAAACAAATTAGGAATGCTTAAATGAAGAGACAGGGAAAGGAACAAGCTATGTTTAAGGCACTGGAATTGAAAACAGCTATTCTTTTCATTTAAGCAAATCAGACAGTAGCAACTTTTATTGGATTGTGAAATTCAAATATATTCCCTTTAAATGTTCAGGCTATTATCACAAATGCAAAGACAAGTCTAAACATTCTGACCAAATGCATTTTCTGTAGGCCTTTGTCTTTGCCAGTCTGCCTGAAAAATAATATTCAGACATGCAGCATCTTTCTTCAAAATGATTTCCACAAGGCAAAACCCACACACTTACATTAGGAAAACCTTATAAAACAGGAAAAAAATAACAGTGCAATTAAGAACAATACAATATTTTGCACTTACCATGTCCTGTTCAAATCATCCTCTTTTGATGTTTACAGCACATCTGTAAGATGCAATACTAGGAGGTGCCTTGTGTGACCTGCTGCATGATGCTGTGACATCAGTTCAGATGATGCAGCTCATTATGGGAAAGACTGCTGTTGCTATGGCAACCGAGATGTGATACGAATCCTTACTGCATTTCCAGGGGAGTCTCAGACAATACGGAAGCCCTTTAAAGAAACAGACAAAATGCAAACAGCCTTTTAAAGTACAGTGCATGGATTTTAGAGCCCATGTTAGCGCATGCTTTTTATTACAGAATATTTTAGACAAATTATTCCTACATGATGATACAGAATTGACATGTACGAGATACAGATTATTCTATATTTAAAACTTAATATTGTGTGTGTCAATTTAAGAACCAATTTTATAACTCAAATTTGGTTATCATGTAAGGGAACCTTACTTAAAATAAACAGTCAGCAGCATGATTTAATACTGGAGCTGTAAAGACAGTAGTTATTGAACAGTATTTTAAGAAATACGTATTTTCACACTGCCCCACCCTGCTCCTCCATCCAATCTGTCATTTACAAGAAAAATCTTGTTGCTAAGGAAAAACACTTGATACTTCAAAATGAACAGATTTCACACTGTTGACTGAATGACAATGAGTTAAAAAAAAAAAAAAGGCAGAGGGGTGACTTTTTATTCATGGGAGGGTAAAGAAGTTTCCAGCCAACCAAGTAAAAATCTCCTTATCATTTTTCAGCTGTAGGGCAAACTGCACTACCATCTGCATGCTGAGCAGCCTGGCTTTTATCTGCCCACCAGACAGACAGATGAGTGAAGATTTTGAAAGCTGCGGGCAAGCTGCTGCTAATTGCCAGTGGGCCACACTGCTGCTCGCTTCCAGGTAGAGCAGGAAGGCTGGCAAAGCAGAGAGCCCCTCCCCATAACCTAACTGAAGGACTAGGATTGGAGGCTGAGACTGCAGATGTTACCTACTGCACCAGGACCCTGCTCACACCCTGTGTTCACAGTAGTGATGAGAGAAGCAAAGACTATGTGAATGAGCACTAAAAGGAGCTGCCTAGAAATTAAAATTCACAAGTAAAGAACGACCAGCACATTTTTGGCCACTTGCCAGTTCTATTTGGTGAGAAAAGTTTCTGGCAAAAACTGCTTTCCCTAGCCATGGAAATCCCTTTCTACATGGTAGGAAAGAAAGTATACAGAAGGCTGGACCCTATACTCTTGATAGCCCAGAGTAAAACAAAAGCCCAACATGAACCAAGAAGCCCCAAGGCCCTGAAGATGTCCAATAACGTCCCATATGGTCTGAAGTCCTTCATTCCATTAAACTTCAGTCTGTGAGTAAAAATTTTGATATTTGATTTCAGAAGAAACCATAGAAAATATTTACACCCTCTTACCCACTACCCATCTTTGAAAGAAGAGCCTTTGATATCTTTTGATTAAGGGATTAAATACAAAGCCTCTCCATAAATCTAGGAAATGACATAGCCTTTCTAATTAGTACTGTCTTGACATGGTATGATCTCATTCTCAATAGTTTCTCTCTTCTAATTTTAATCTATGTCATTACAAACAACACAATAAAGCTCTCAAACTGACTCAGTATCACATCCAGCCTAGAGATCCATAATAAAGTGTTACACACAAAAGAGCTGTAGCCCTAGAACGCTGAACATTTAAAACTTTCTTAGGTCTCTGGGGGTGTAATTCTCAATATTGAAGAGGACAACATTATTGAAGCATGATTTGCATTGGAGTGACCTGAAAAATGAGGTATGTCATTGCAAGTTAGCAAAGTTCATAGTGTGCTGGATGTTCAAATGACATGAATTGCCGAAGATTTCCTTAAAGGACCTGTTTTTTATTTGCTAATTATTATTTGATATAATTTCTACTACCTTTACTGCTAGGTGGATGGAGTCGAACACAGGAGGTGCGCTTCTCTTTTTCTTAGGAAAATGAGGAGATTCAGAATTGTCATTACAGCAAGCCAGGAGTCATAACGTCATAACCTAGCTAATACGAGTGCTCTGCCTCATGCCCATCAGCTTGGCCTTTGCTCCCGAATGCTGGGAATTGCAACTGGTGGGGTGGGCACATCAGGGAAGCATGCCTTGGGCTTGCCCCACCACAGTGGGGTAGCAGTGTTCACCAGACATGCTGCTCCAGGCTTATGCTCCAGACTCTCCAGAGTGCATTTGGCTGCATGTGACCTCCATGTAAACTTCTCTTGCAGGGGTGAAGTAGCAGTGTAGCTAACATGGACACAGAGGAGCATGGAGAGGGAGGGAGGTCAGGCAAGAGCAGGAAAAATACCAGGCATTTTCAAAGACGTCTGCCTATTTACTGTTAACTACAGATTGTACAAGTCTGTTTATTCATATATGCAAATGATAAGTCAATGAAGATAAAATAATAGTGATTTTCCTGATTAGATTTAGTCAGTTGTTTATTTTTCCCCAAAATCAATTCCGGTGCACCCGTATCAGATTGCACACAAGACAGCTACATTAGGAACAGCCCAGGCAGAGCGTAAACTAAAGAGTTGTTGCACAGGTTTTATGAAAGTACTATGCTGGCTTTACATGGAGGACTGTAACCACTACATGCTAAAAGGAATTTTTACTTTACGATTACGAAAAGTAACACTCAAACTTTGTAAGCTCCTAACTGAAGATGCAGGTCTAGAGAAAGAGAGCTGGACCTATCTACTACGGATCTATTTCTTTTAAGGAAAAAAATGAAAATTAAGTTTTTGTTTCAAGACAGGTCCAGTTATTCATCCAACCCAGGACTGACATACCTTCTAAATTTAAGCTTTAAAATTACTTTCTGTTCGCATTCCTTCCAGTTCAGCGGAATGAGAGATGGGAAGAGAGAGCTCAGACTACCCCAGCACCACATGAATACCTTGATCAGGCTGAAGTATAACCAGCATGTTTCCAAGCCAGAAGCAGAGGGCTTTGACTATAACTTTTTCCTATCAAAATATAAATAATTTATCCTACTTTCGGGCATAACAGCGGAAGTCAGTGACAGGCATAAATTACTAGTTTGAAAATTTTATTTTAGTCAGATGCTAATTCTCCAAAACAAGCTGTTGTGTTTTTCCCTTTCCCCACATTGGCACCCCTGCAGTTGTTTCAAAGGGAACAAATTTTATTGCTACTCATGTGAAAAGAAAGAAGTGTTTAATCTACTTACTGCCATTGTTTTCCCTTTTGATCAGTTCATGTGAATAACGAACATTTGCATAATCCACAGAGATTTTCAATAAACAAGTCTTTGCCATGTAAGTAGGCACAGCCTTAACTTTTTAAAGTTTTATTTCACCTCAGTAAGACGAGTAATAAGCCAGAGACTAACCTTGGCACAGCTTACTTTCCATGTAACTGTGTTTAAGAAAATGAGCTAGAAGTAAACTCAGAAACACAGTTAAACAAAATAAAATGCTATTGCAGACCTTTTCTCTATATAATCAAAATGTTTTCGTCTGTGTTGTTTCCTCCTCCAAATAAAGGAAAGCAATTGCTTACTGGTTGACACCTTACCAAAACAGTCAAGAGAGGAAGAGGAAAGTGCACTGAAGCACCAGGGAAATGAAAATTGCATATTCTAAATTACCTGCCAAATAAGCCAGAAGCAGGCTTTAAATTAAAAATAAAATGCATAAAAAGCAAAATCAAAATTTACTGAATGTTGCTGCACAACAGAATGACAATATGTAACAATACAACAAAGGAAAACTTGATTCTCATTCAAGATGTTGTAATCCACTCCAAGAACCCATCTCCCGGATTTTGCATGGAGTGCCTTAACTGAACAGCGATATATACCGGGGTTTCTATTCTGATGGTAACTCTGTTGGGAGGAAAAGCTAGGTCATACACACTGATAGCAATCCTATCCCTCTTCCCTAAATGGAAAGGTATACTGATCAAAGTCTTATTGAATCTATTGTATTGAATCTGTCAACTGAACATTGCATTGCAAAAGAGACTTATATACAGTCTGCCTTGACTGAACTCATAAAACATCTATGTCTACCTACATCATTTTCCATTCATCAAGGTCATCTGAGCCTCTGTTCCTACAGTAAGGGAGAGCAAGCATGGGAACTGCTGTTCTGGTGCAATTTTGCACCCTTGTATGAAGTAGAAAAAGCAGTAGTGCTCCCGCAACTGCACAACTCAAAGACACTAGTCAGAACCGTACACAGTTTCTTTTACATTTGGAGCCGCTCATTTGTACTAAATCATTACGTAGAGAAGTCCCTGCTTACATGGTGAACACATTCACACTTGTTACTGTAGCCTGAAGGCGATCTGCACACTGATTTCCTATCTGCATATGGGTCACTAATTTCCTATTTGCATCTGGGTTTCAAGAGAGGTCATAACATTAAAAGGCTGAAAACTCAGCTTCCTAAGTGGGACTGCCTTGCTTCATTTTTAGAAGATTAATAAATTAATAACTGGTCATGCAGTTTTTTCTTCTTCCTCTCTAACCTGAATGTGTCTGGTGCTTATATGCAATAATCAATCTATTCAGAAATAGCTTCACAAATTATTTTTAAAAAACGTCAAGAATACAAAGAGAACATAGTAACTCTGCAACCTGAAAAATTTGATTCACCCATTTTTTACATCCATGTGGTAGAATAAAATCTTTCCCTTCCAGCATAACCCTTATTTAATCATGACTCAGTGTATTGTGTCATAAAGCAAGGCAATATCCTCATCTCCAGTGCACTGAAAGACTACAGCAGGAACTTGAATAATGAGACACTTCTGCCAGCCACTAATGAGCTGAGGTCCTCAGATGGAGGACACAAAACTCCAGGTGTTTTGGTCTAGTCCTGGACCAAATATTACGTTGTTAGAACACTCCAGGGCATATAATATTCTGATAATAGTGTATTTGTTTTCCTTTGGTCTCCTGCTTTCAACCACCCAAGAAGGATATTATTAACACAATAAGAAAATGCCCTAGAAGGTCTTCAGCTTATTAAAAAAAAAGAACATGAACATTTATTAAAAAAAATTACATTAAAAAATAGTAATAAATAAATAAAATTAGCTTAAGGTTTTTCTCCTTATGTTATTAAATGCAACCTATGTGCAATATAAAGACCAGTCATGTCTACTAGTAAAACTTAAGCTTTTCCAAATCAAGTTGTAAATCTTGCTTCCAAACCTTTTTGCCTACTCCATCATTTACTATAATAGCACCAGGGGTCAGTCTTGGTTTTGCCTCTGTTACAGCCATATCTCTTGACTAATGCACATCATTGTGTGCACCTTTCCATATTTTCTGAAGTTATTTCTCATGTTTCATCTCCACTTATATCAGTCTTCATCAAAGTTGAGACCTAATTACTTCATGTCTTGAAAACTGCAAAATCACTCTCCAAATACCAAAGATCAGCTTTACCCCTTTTCATTCAGGATATTACCAATAAGTTTGTCTGTCTGGCTCACCTTACGCTGAGCTTTAAAACCTTAAGCATTAAATTAAACATAATTAATTCTATTTTTACATTTTTGAGAACTCTTCATAGTTTCATCTTCTTGCTCCTACAAAATTGACTACACTTCACTCTGTCAGTAGCTTTCAAGCCTTTTCATCCTACAAGCACTTCATTTTCCACTCCCTCCTGTCTACAAGAAAAACACCCACTAAAAAATATAAAAATCAGAATAATCTTCATATTTATTAAAATTCTACTAATATTGTTTTGCATAGTTCTAATCTAATTTGCAAGCAAATAGGAAAACAACAAGCTACCTGCCATCACTGACAGATTTCCATACCATACTTGGCCAATATGTTGTAAACATCCTCTTTTCTTTCCTCCACCTCTGCTTCCTCCAATCAACCTGTGATACTCCTCCCAACTTGTTTCACATGTTCACTATGTATTACATTTTAAGAATGGGCTAATGGCATAAACTTAGTACACACAAGACACAAAAAAATCCATGGGAAAAGATGAATAATAATTTCTGTTTCAGGCCGCTGGATTTACAGATATTTACTCTGGAACTGGCTGGTTGAAGTTAGCCAAGCACTCTCTTATTAGTTTAGCTTAAAGCTAAGTCACCTACTGTATGGATAACCACAGAGGCTAAAAAACAACATGGTTCCCCATACTAGTTAAAGTGGGGATCTATTTTTACAATGTGAAGACAACAGTCATTTAACAAAACCAAACAAAAAAATTGTTCTTGTCTGAACAGGAACAGTGATTTTAAGAGCTTCTGTTTCAATGAGGCTGCCTTAATTTCTCATATTTTCTTATTACAAACAAAGTTCACCATTCAGTGGAGTTTAAGTTAGTATTTAAATGCAGTGGGATTGTAAAAAAGTCTGGCTACTACTGTAACAGAATACAGAGCTATGGTTTAAAGAAAAAAAAAAAAAACACAGCGGGAAGAACACAGCAAGAAATATCAGAAAACTTCTGGTCTTCATAGGTTGCTGCAAGGCACTAAACCCCACTACACAGAAGAAGCAATTAGCAGTGGCAGAAAACAACTCATATTTTTAAGAAGTAAATGTTGTATCCCTATTTGATAGTCCTGAAGAAAGACAACTTAAAAGAATGGAATGTGGAGCACACCAGCATATTACAAGCCCAACTTGGCACACTACCGCTTCAAGTTAACTTGTTTGTGTGGTAGACACTTTTATAAGGAGTATAAAAAATTTAACATTCCAGACATTAACCTATTTGCTGAAATTACCCAGACTGTGGGACACAATAAATTATGTGATGAGGCAAAACATTTTCTTTTTTTTAAAAAAAATTGTTTCAAAAGCTGTGGCTACTCATTTATTTAAAAAAAAAAAAAAAAAAAAACAACAAAAACTAGACAGAAACAGCTTTTCGTACCTGTGTCCTACCTTTCCACAATTTTAACCCCGCCCCCTCCTTCCCCACACCCTTTGTGATGTGACCAGAAGCAGTAGGTGCTAAATCTAGTCAACCAACAAGGCAGTACTGGAGGGTGGGAGCTTCTTGCAGCTCTAGCAATTTCATCAAGGCCTTAAAATGTAAAGTTTGACGCTGGAGCATAGTAGACTTTCTGCTAGAGAACAGCTGCAGGTGCTCGCACAGGATGGCTTTGGTGACCTACAGGCAGTGCTCTTGCTGGGCTTTACTAGAATTTCCTTCAAAGTGGTGAAGTGGTGAAGTTGCTGAGAGTTTGAGAAGGAAAGGCCACAGCCATGCCCTGGCACAGGCGCTGAAAGAGCCCTCTGGTTTTTAAATGCATTTTCTTTAAACAGGGAGCTGGGCATGTTCGCAGGACAACATAAATCAACTGATGGCAAAACACAGCCACAGAGCGGATTTATCCACCCTCTCAGATAGCCCGTCAGCCAATGAATATGCATGCAAGACAAACTGAGTGATTGAAATCTGAGTCAAACAAAGATGAAATCTGAAAACCTGGGTGCAACATGCCTACTGTCACTTGGGCAGGCCCCTCTCCCCAGGGCCAGGTGTGCTGGCAGTGCTCAGCAACAACACATGATCCTACCACAGCAGTGTGGTCCCCAGCAGAACCAAAACACCAAGAGACAGAGTTGTCCCCACGACACACTGAATGCAATGGTCCCCCCAGACACAGGAGAAATGCCACGGAAATGTCAAGCCATTCAGGTGCTTTTCAAAAGGCAAGCTAAATCCAGAGTGTGACATCAGGCTGACCCTGTGGGGTCTCTGCCAGGCACCTTTACTTTTAGCAGCTCCAGGAACAGATGGCTCTGGACCAGCATTATTAGCTCTTTGCTGCATTAAAACAACTGCATAGCTTCAAAATCTGACTTCTCCATGAAGACAGTACAGCTGCATTCACACAACACAACATCTGATTTAATAAGCCTTAGTAGACCTGAGCTGGCTCTGCATCATTGCCTCTTCCCTTTGCAGTCTTACAACAAAATCACATCTCTTCCCGACCCTCCTCACTGTGCTACAGCACAGCTCACCACACCTCTTCTTCGCTTGCATCCTCCCTAGCATCACTCAGCCTCTGTATGCTCTTGCTCTTCAAAATCTCTCAAAAACACGATTCACATGTGTTAGTAGAACTCTTCAGATGTTACTGGCCACAACCTCCAAAGACTACATTCTCACTTGGAGTGCTTGTGCCTCCACAGTCCCTGGCATGTTGGGGCTGACATTGCCTCATGCCACCGCAGTACCTGTAACTCTCCAGTCAGGCCTTTGCCTGCCACTGGGAAGGAACAGGCATTTGTGTTTTGAATGGTAGATAGTAAAGGGATCTTACTATTGTAAGACTTGATTCCACAGTTTTCCACCTAAATGTCATAAAATGCAGCTACAATGATCCAGTTGTTCACTTTCCACCAAAAAAAGTTAAAAGAGATAAATCTTAATTCTTTCTTCCTAGTCCCTTAACTTTGCAGCAGTGCAGTTCTACACCTTCCCTCAAACTAATCAAACTTGTCAGATAATTTCATCAGCCCATTTAACACACTAGTTCAGCAGAAAATGATCCCATTTTTGCTGGGTTTGTATCCTGCTAAATTAGTAAAGTAAATTGACTGACTGAGGCTAAATAGCTGAGTCTGTGCCACTCCCACTTTTAGGAAAAGAATGCTGATAGATGGTTTCACCTCTCCCTCCAAACTGCATATTTCTCTGACATAGTTTTGCTGGGCTTGGTGGGGAAGGGTTCATACCTCAGAGAGTGCTTGATGCTGGATCAGGGCTGGCGATGACAGGAGATGGCCTGACATTTTCTTCAGTGCAGTTACATAGTGTTTGTATGTTTTGGTCCTCTTACGTGCCTATCCTCTCCCATTACCTGAGCAGCTCATACCTCCCATTGAACAAACATCATCAGAGTATGTATTTCCCTGTCCTCTCTGTTCTTCTTTTCATATGGTGCTTATATTGGATTTGCCTTTTTGTGGGCTTTGTGAAACACCTGTCCCTCCCCCACTATGGTATATGAACAGAGATATATTTGTTCAAAAGACACCATTCTTTTTGGTAATCTCAAGGTTGCCCTCCATTTACTATATAAGGTAGGTCAACTTTATTTAGCATGTTGTTCCTCCATCCTGCTTTATTCTCATTCAGTGGACAGCTATAGGTTATCATTCACTGTATGAATTCAAAAGGCAGAACAATCACATTTACTTCTGAAGCTTTCTATGATTCTCCATACTGGGGTACCTGAAAGCTTCCTAAAACCTAGCTCCTTCATGCTCACAAATCCCTTAACGGGAGAGGTTTTAATCCTGCTTTAAAAAAGATAAGCAAAGGCACAGAAAAATTAAAAATAAAAGTATGACAAATATTGTGTGTCTGACGTAAGATTTGACTTTTCAAGAGCACGTGGCTTCCTATAGCACATTTTCTCTTCAAAACCCAGCTGCTGTTGATTTCAGTCTCGGCTATGAGCACTTGGCAAACCACTTCCTAGGGTTTCTAGTCAGGACCAACAAAAACAAGAGGACAAGTCTCAATGTGATAAAAGTTTAACCTAAATAAACTGGCCAACCTTGTACAGAAGCTTTGTGTTTTATCCTTCATGGAGTAGATCCATATATCTGATTTACCTTAAAATAAAAGCTCCATGTTATGTACAAAGTAGGTAGCAAGATGTCAGTTTATTGTAGGTGCAAACCAAGGCCAAAGAGCAGACCCGAATATTGTCTGGCTACCAAGTGAAGATCAACTCTGATGCTGAGATATAGGCAGATGACTGATTTATAGTATAAGTGACTTTTCTTGAGTAATCTTTAGATTGTCAACACATAATAAATCAGAATACATTTTCCTAAGATAAATATTAGGTCATAAATGTATAGGACTACTGGCATTTTTCTAATACATAGCGGGCTATCTCAATACCTTGAAAATCATAAATTTAAGAAGAGTTTTGGTGCTACTTAAAGCTTTCAGTTCTGAATGTACATTTAGCAGACATAATAATTATCAACTTTTGATTAAAAACAAAATCTGTATCTTACATGGTTCTTGGAAATTTCCATCAAATAAATTGGTTTACTGTGTGGTTTAAGTAAATTGCTTAATATTCTCTGTATGAATTAGCCTTCTAGTTACTAAGAATGTGTACTTTATTATATCAAAGTATAAAAGAATATAAATCAGTTATAGATGAGGACTTTTGCAACATAGGAGTACTTGAAATGTTAAAAAAAAAAAAAAAAAGTGATAGCCCAGCCAGAATTTCTGTGCATCTTTCTTCATGATAATGATCTAAAAACTAAAAGTGGCATTAATCATCTGAAAACCCAACAGTGATATTTTACTTGTACACTCTTCCTCTAAAGGCCAGGATTCACTTTGACAAAGGAAAACAAATGCCTATATCCCTCTTCAACACTCAGCAAAATGACCACAGGCTTTAAATTCTACTGAGCGTTTTTTCCTTGTGACTAGGACACAGCCCTGCTCGCCTGTCCATAGACACAGCCACAGATTTAATCCACTCAGTCAGCGTTAAATGACTCAGTTACTGACACATTTGGAATCTGATCTTGACAGCTTTAGACTGAAATTAAAACCATCTTTTTGTTGTCTGTCACTTTGCCTGCATGGCTCTCTGCTTTTCTCTGCTTTCTGACATGTGCAAATTGTTTGCTTCAATTTCAGTTTCTTTCCTAACCCATTACTACCACACCACTCTCATTTCCATTTCCAAACCAGTTTAAGGTGCAATACTTCCTCACCCTTGAAGAACCTCCAGAACAGATGGCTGACTAGCATTCATTCGTTTGGCAAAGCTCTTTGTAAGCTCTGAGGAACGTTCTCCACAGTTTCAAAGAAATCTCTTCTTAAGACTCCCATATTTTTTTCTAGGCATTATGTGGGTCATAAGGCAGAAGTATCAAGGCATCAGCAGTTACTCAAGTTGATCAGGACTAGAAGTGAAGTTGGAAAAGAACAACTTCAGAAAGGTGCTATATAGGCAGCTTCTTAAAAAGAAGCTATATAAAGAATCTAAGAGTTAAATCTTTGCAAGCAGGCTAGAGACTGACTATTTAAAAATACCACTTTGTAGGCACAGAAAAAAAAATGTCGCCATCTTTCAAAGAAGGCTGGGGAAGGGTAAGAAGCCAATAAATAGACTATAAGAAAGATTTTGTGACAAACAACACTGTGAGACAGAGTTTCCACACATTTTAATAAAGGAGCACACATCTCACAGATCTATTGCGGTCTTTGATTGCCAGCAAGTAAATGACCAAAACCAGCCCAAGTGATACTATCCATGTAGATTTCCAAAAGGTACTCAGCAAGGTGACTCACCATAGGCTCTCAAGAATCTTAAGCAGCCTGGAAACAAAAAGGAATTCTTAGATGAAATATACGAAAGAGAGGGTTGGATAAAATGGTTCATACACTAGAGAGAGGTCACCAGGAGATTTCTGACAGTAGGTGAGGTGATGTGGTGTGCTGGTGTCTTAGTTCAAGGGGAGAACTAAGATCTCTATGTTGGCCAAAAAATAATCCCTCTCCTTTAAATTTAGAGAACAGAACTTTAATTAGGAAAAGAAATATATATGAAAGGATAACAGTTCTTAACCACAATACACATATATATATATATATCAAGAAAAGAACCAAACAGCAACAATTTGCAATAAACCCCTCCACCCCCAAATGACAAGGCAAACAGTTAAAAGGCCTTTTTGGCTATCCCCACCTCAAAAAAGGGAAATGCAATTATATTTACGGACAGCCGGTGGCGATGTCGCGCCTCAGCCCCTGGCTTTCTTGCTCAGGGGTTGCAGTTATATTTACGGACAGCAGGTAGCAATGTCGCGTCTGGCCGGCTGGGCTCTCTCCCCTCAGGGCTGACGGCAGGCAAAGTTCCCAGGTCAGCTCCCATGAGGAAAAAAATTGGAAAGAAAACAGCAGCAACAATCCTGTCACTGCAGAGGCAGGAAACAAGGGCTCTCTATCTCCTCTTTTCCTCACAGTAATTTCTGTGGTGTTCACAATCGCTCATGGATGAAAATGGTCGAGTTGGAGAAGGGAAAAAAGAACACAATCCAGTATCCAGTGATGCCGGGATCGGAGTGTGTGTCTCCCATCCTCCTTCCTCCGCCGAGCCTGAGCTCTTGACCTGCGCAGAAAAGCAAAGAAACGCTGACCCCTTCCCCCCTCCCCGAGCCCGTCTTCCCTCCCCTCTGGCCTGGGGAGAGATCAGAACAAAGACTCTGGCTAGAGCTGTTAACATCAGGACATGCATATCCATTGTGTCCTTTGTTAAACCTCTTTATCAGCCCTAAGGCGTTGCCTCCAAGCTTTGGAAGGACTTCCAACTGAGTTTTGAAACTATAACAGCTGGTAATTCTAAGTTATTCAGTCTGGTAAGGATGAGGACTGTCTCTGAAAAAGCCACAGTGAGAAGTTATATGAATAAGTGGCTATGTATTAAAATGATAGATAAATTTGAGTAAGCAAAATATTACTCTGAAGTAACATAAGTAAGAAACTTTATCCTAATTTTGCAAATACAGTGGTAGGTGGCGAGTTGTTCATTATGAGTCATGAATGAGATCTTGTGGACTGCTTAAATAATTCAATGCAAACCTGAACTCAGTGCTGTAGAAATAAGACAAACAGAAATACAAAACTAAAAGAAACAAAAACCCACCAGCACAACCAAATTAAACACTTTAACTCATTTCCTGAGGAACTAGCACAAGGCAGTGCTCATCCTATGGTAATAAAGGTATTTAAGGCCAAGTCACTGTCTCCCCTACTGGAAAGGAGTCCACAGCCCATCTGTCTCTCCTCCTTGACATGGAAATTGTGATTGCTTTTTCCCTTTGCTCCAGAAGCAACAAGAACACATGTGATTCATAATTTCCTCATACAAACCTAATCTTTGCCAACAGTTCTGCCTGAAAGTGCTCAAATACTCTACCAACCACCATTTTTGTAACCTGCTGAGGGAATAACTTGGTTGTCAGTGCACTGAAGATCCTACGCTGGCTCCCAGCAGCTAGAAATGAGTCATGTTCTTCAGTAAAATTAAACCTTGAGTGTATTTTATAATGTCTGTTTAGAAACTCTTCCTATTAATGAGGTTATTTAAGAATATATCAATCTTATTAGTGCAATTGGGGATAAAAGAATAGTTTGCTTAAATGTCTATTACCTACCTTTTCCTAAATACTACTTGCTTACTGGTATTATTAAAATTGCAAGAATGTCTGACTTGGAGAAACTTTTGTTCAAAGTCTGCATGTTACAGGGCACTATTTCAAATATGTAATAGAATGAGCAGCTTAACACAGAACTACCCAAATGTTTACTTCTTCAATTCTTGTAACTTCTCTATCCTAAAGATGTATACAGCCACAGGGAATGTGCTAAAAAGAGCAAGGACTATGTATTTCCCTACCTGAAGGCAGTTATTGATTGGTACAGTAAGATTTAAATATGCTCAGTAATACTGCAAAGAGCTAACTTCAGCATCCATAAAGCAATATAATTGAATGACCAATCCTCAAATAAGTTAGACTTTCACATAAAACTTAGTTGCTCTAGAAAGGTTATATTTTTATTGAATAGTCCATGAGAGTAAAATCAGAAGAGACAGAAATCCATAGGTTTCATACCCTGGGGCAATACATGAAAATACTAAGCTTTCTACCTCTCAAAAATTTATATTCCAGATACATTTTTGTAAGGGATAAAAGTAACTGAACATTATCCATAAGGCATTTTGGAAACCCTGAGATAGAAGAGAGAGTTATTCCAGGAATCCTCTAATAAATTTTATGTCAGAATTTTGAGAGAGATATCCCAGGAATGCCTTTGGGCATCTCACTAATGTTATTTCCAGGCTAATTAAGCACGTATGCTCTCTCCCAATGGGATGAGTGACAGTATGTTTAAGCAGGTCTTACCAGGAAAATGAAAATACATGCGCATTTCAATACATTAACCATCTCTTCTTGGAAATATGCTTAGTCACCATCCAAATTTGCCCAAAAGCAAGAGGAGCATGAACATTTTGAATGTGCAGAATATTCCAGTGTAGTGTTGGTTTTCACTCCATCCATCTTTTCCGTAGCTAGTAATTTCTGAAAGTTGTAACACCAATGTTCTTCTGTCTTTTTTACTCTTCTCTTTTACAAAGAGACCAAAATGTAAAAAAACCAAAAAACAACAACAACAACAACAAAAAACAACACACACACATAAATGCAGGTGTGTTTGAGTAATATTAACTGCATGGCAAGAACAGACATGCATATTACTCCAGCAGCAGACACACAACCCCATTGTGAAAGAGGAGAACTGAATACTTCCTTTACACTGGGCCATACGCCTCCAAGATTTAACAGCTCATGAGCTCATGACTGCAGAGGAGCGGTGAATCATAAAAATGTTAACTTGAAAGAACCTCTGGACGTATTTGGTCCAACCTATAGCTTGAATAATATTGGACTATTGCCAGCACTAGATCAGG
This sequence comes from Xenops minutus, assembly GCA_035221455.1. Lineage (NCBI taxonomy): Eukaryota > Metazoa > Chordata > Aves > Passeriformes > Furnariidae > Xenops > Xenops minutus. Next base: position 36,176,724 of record JAWWEE010000158.1, on the reverse strand, counting down.
TCAGCCACAGCTTTGCCTGGCCAGGTCTTGAAACCATGCAAGGATGGAGCGTCTCCAGTCTCTCTGTGTACCCTACTCCAGTGCTTATCCACCCTGTTAGTGGGAAGAAGCTGGTTTGGTTTGGGTTTGTTTTGTCTAGATGGGAATGGAAAGTAGGAAAAAAATGACAGGACACCATAAAAAAGCCTACACTTCATATGGTGCATATCTTGATGGCAGCGTCATAGTCTGCCTCTCAGTTCATGCGAACAGGAAACAGAAAGGGCAACTTACAACAGTGAAGAGCATATGAAGTACCAGTGCAATGATGGAAGAGTGGAAGTAACATGGGAACTAAGAGTGGGAGGAAGGAGTGGAATTTCCCTTCTACCATTCTTGCAAAGCTGCGCCCTGTAAAAATAAAAGAGAACCTTCCCCTTTGTTATACAGCTGTTCTTGAAAACAGTCTGCCTCAACCAGGTAGGGTTACAAAGAGCAGACAACATAGAAAACATCCCAGGTCTGGATCTCCTGAGCTACACTAGGTCATGCAGGTCTTTGACCGAAATGCCTCAAGAAAGTGAAGTCAGATTTAAGCTACAGTGGTTTAGCAGCAATGGTCTAAGGTGGAATTCAAAGTTGTCCTAGATTGAGGACTTGGAGGAAAGATTTAGCAGCTTAAATCTTTGGCAGAATTCAAATGCAACGAGGAAATGTGTATGCCCAAATTCACTATTATTTCAATCACTTATTCACTGCTCTTCTCTTTTCTTCTCTAAATTAGAAACGAGTCTGACAATCAAATCTCCCTAGATACTGCTCCCTGAGCCTAGGACACAGGCATCTCAGCCTGAATCACGCAGCCTCCAGCCCTCTGAGCTTTTCCTGGTTCAGCGAGAGCAAACAGCTATGTTCTGACAGTTTCAATGGGAGGTGTCATCCTGTTTCCAGAGCTTTCAAAAGACATTCCATTATTTCATGAATCATCATTTTGTGGAACCTCTGAGATAATGAGACTATGAACATCATTTCACAACACCGTTTGGCTCAAACACAGGGAAACATATGTGCATTATCTTCTACACAGATTTTGCAGGGGAAGTAGGGAAAATCCTGGTGTCTGTAAGATTTTTCTTAGCTTCATTTGTAAAAAACTTGGATGCTACTAGCAGAGCACAATATGGGACTGGTCAGCCACAGATTGCACATCTCAACACAGCTTAGCTCTGCTTTGAGCTTCTGTATACAAGTTTGAAAGTCAAACACCATGAGATGTGAAACTTGCTAAAGCTTCCTGAGGGCTTTAGACAGAATCAGTTGCAATAAATCCATCATACTTCAATTGAAAGACTATTTTTGCCTTTTGTTGCCAAATTGAATGAGTTTGTGTGACTGAGTATAGATATTAGCCTGCACTGATAGGATGACTCACAGCTTACCAGTATGCAATAGAACATGATAGTCATTGAGATGAGCTTGATCTGCAACAAAAAACATAAGTTCCCAAGGCCTACACTGTAGATTGACTTGGCCTTTTAGAGTCCTAAATGGCACTGAAAATTCTTTATATTTAAGATTTTCTTTTGGAAAAGAAGCTAGAACCTAGCAGAGATTCTGCCAGAATTGTCACCCAGAGTTTCAACTACCACTTTATATGACTCTTCAGAATAGTATTTCTGAGTTGTACTATGAAACAGCTTTTATATTTTATATATACACACATAGCTATATATGCACTTATCAAAAGGTTTTATTCAGTAGCTACTACTTTATTTAGTTTATCACTGCCCTCCAGCCTCAACCACACTCTGGTGTTTGAGCTCCTTACATAAAAACTACATGGGGAAAACAATAAAAACCAAATCTGCAGTACATTCCCTCAAGGAATGCTGTCTAGCCTTCAGCAAATAAAAATTTAAAAAAACCAACCAACCAACCAAACAAAAACAAACACCAAGTGAAGGCAATAGAAAAGACTAAAACATTTTTTACACTGCCTAGATTGTTCTTCATAAGGTGTATATTAAAATTCTCAGGATTTACACATCATATGTCATATGAGAGCAATAAATTAGCTCAAATGTGAATTTTGAATAAATGGAAATCGTTATTTGTAGGTGTTTAAGTGTAACATAATTTATGTTTCACATTAAAGGGCCACATTTTCTAATTAATTCCTTAAATTAAAAAATAATAATGTAAAAATTTTTTAGCATCCAGCATTTCTTGTCTGAGCAGGGATTTTAGATAAAGTACTTCAGGTTCTATAAGTGAAAATATCTGGAGAAAACATACCCCCACCACTTGAATTGTTCATTTACCAGGCAACCATTTGCAGTGTATACAAAACACAGGCTGTAGCCCACCTAGCTGCCTACCCTAGCACAAAGCAAAGCCAGCTGATGTAACCTCCGTGGTACTGCATTGCAGCACTTTCCAAAAATTTAACTTTAATCAAAATACTCTGCTCAGAGCTCTAGATGAGCTTGGCTCTCTCAGTGATCTGGACACATTCCAGTATAAATTTGGTGGGGTTTTTATATAACAGCATAACATGAAAAAGGAGTAAACAGAAAATAGATAATAGATCATACCCTTACCTCTTGTGAATTTGGTAAGTACTGCTTAAGTATTAGGCCCAGTGCTGCACAGTACTGAATTAAGGCTCAACTTTGTTGACTCAGATGTCTAAAGCCCATTTTCTTCAGTGATAGCCTGCATTTATTTACACAAACAAGACAGAGTTTCTCTCCCAGTGAGATAGGATGATACCTCTGTTGAGGAAGTTTTCCTTCATTGTAAAATTATCTCAGCCTGAGGCACCTGGGCAGGGACTCCACAGAATTTTGACTATAGATTCAAGGAGTGAAAAACAGGTTATTTTTTTCATTCTTAAGCACAGATATCATTGTCTACGCAGAACTAATCTGAGTCTCAGCATTTGTATTTATACCTTCAGGGAAGGAAATATTTCAGAGATGATTAAAGCTGTTGCAGACTAGAGAGCTATAACATAAAGCCAGCGTTTCTGGGACAGTGGGAATTCCCTTCTCCTCCAGCTTTTATGCCTACTTTCCTCATACAGCCCTCTCTAAATCTCGTTGCAATTAATCTTGCCAGGGCTCAGCTAACATGGAAAGAGCATCCAGGTACTTACCTCAGAATTAATCCTCCCCAGCACAATGGAGCTCATAAGTATGATAATTAACAGTCACAGCAATTAAGGCAATTTCGTGTTGTGATACTCATTCTCAGCAGAAAGGAAAATCTAGTTGATTTCTGCTGACTGAGGGCCAAGATTGCCAACACTACACTGAAAGATTCAACACAGCAACTTGCAACACAACAGATTTGTCTCCTCTCTTCTATAAAAAGGAGAATAAGGTGGCACACAGAGGTCTTACTCCACTCCATATTGTTCTTTTCTATGCTATATTGCTTTGACCTACATTGAGTCAAAAATACTGTAAGATATAGCATGCTAACCAACTTTATTTCTATTCTCTCATATGCTTATGTTCACAACTTGTATTTAAATACATGTTAAAATACTATCAAAATCTAGGGACTGTGTTCTTTGCTTCATCTGGCAGTGAAATGCAAGAAGAAAGCCAAGGGAACTGAAAGAAGAACTGTCAAACTGAAAATGTGTTCCCCAAAGGCATTCCATAAAATGTTGGTCACTTGTTACAGATCCTGGAGGAAATGCCCGTAGATTTCTGTCGCCCAGAGCAATGAGGAGTCAGGGCATTGCATAGTGGAACTCAGAAAGACATCTTTATAGGGACTGGAATTATAGAGTTAAAGAAAACCAAGATACAGATATTCCTACCACCAGCATCTGTGTTCTATGATTTTTTTCTAATCAGGTAAAAAACCAGAAACAAATAAAAGAAAGATAAACTGACTCATGGACTCTCTCTCTGCAAAGCTAAAGAATTAAAAAAAAATACAAACCAGCAAAAGATAAATTTCTGTTGTCCCCTATGAAAAATGAAATGCTGTTGTTGAAGAATATAAATAAAAATAATAAAAATATAAATATTAATAAAATAATTTTAAAACTCTAATAATGGAAAATACTGGTATTTAAACATACAAATTCTATTAAATTGGTATGTTTTGTGTTTTAATTCATAGAAGCATTCTTACAGAAGACTATGAATATTTACATAAGTTGACTGGAAAAATATGGGTTTATTTGGGAGTTTTGATGCACACTATCTGCATGATCTTGGGAAGCTTTAGAAGCAGTCATATGTATTCTTGTGCAGATGATAACTCTTACTCATGCCAATAGCCCCTTCTTTCCACATAAATTGAAGTATTTGCAAACATATCTATCTGCAGCATGCAGGCCGTGTCTGGGTGACACATTCATAGAGTTCATAGAATCATCATAGAATGGCTTAGGTTGGAAAGGACCTTAAAATCACCTAGTTCCAACCCCCCAGTGTGGGTAAGGATGTCACTCACCCTGAGGTTGCTCAGGGCCCCTTCCAGCCTGGCCTCAAACACTTCCAAGGATGGGACATCCACAGCTTCTCTGGGCAACCTGCGCCAGTATCCTACTACCTTCTAAGTAACATAGATGTGTACAGAACCCAGCACAAAAGAAACCCAAATTTGCTTGGCATATGTCATTCTAACAGTAGCTGAATAACAATAGGCTGATAAAAAACTCCTGTTTGAATAGTCCATCTTTGTAAAATACTCAAAAATCAAAGGGGCTTTTTATCTGGTTTAAAGCATCCACATAATCAATGATCATAAGAAAGGAAGTGGGAGGGAACAAACTGAATCTTATCCATTTCTTTGAAGTCCCAAAACACAGAAGAAGAGAAGCTGGATTCTCTATCCTCTACACATCAGAGAAAGAAGGGAAGAAGGAATTTGACAGTCAGACAAGAAGTCACATTTCTGACTGTCAAATGCCAAGAATCTTTAAAGAAGATTTTACCTCCCCATTCACTGAAGATCTGTAATGCATAGAGCTATAATATTCTGAACTTCCTACGTACAGTATATAGCAAAAAGGTTTTGCACATGGAATAGAGAGATAAACATAGTCAATTAACAACTTGTGACATGTCTGGGTAAAACAAATCATGCTTCCAGGTGAAATTCATCTTTGAATAACCTGACTACCTTTGGGAAAACATTCCACATTTGGCAACAGCATAATTTCAGTGTATACATATAGGCTGTGTGCTGGGGGCTCATCCAGGAATTAGAAGATGGAAGTAATTAACATCTGGTACTCACTAACGCTCACAATAGCCAATGAAGAGAGGTTGGTGCATCTCTTCGGCTAATTACATGTGCTATGACTGAATTAGAAAATGGGCATGGGTATCTCTTGTAAAGTAGGCTATGAAGTTGCAGGTCCAAGTGAGGACTAACCTGTCAAGCCATGCTTAAAATCAGTGAGCCAGGGAGGTCAGAAGGACTGGTGTTGCAAAGGTATGGATAGGCAACACAGAAAACAAAAACTAAGGAATTAATGTGCTAATATTTTTGTACAATTGCAAGTGGTCTAGGTTTGAGCAATCTAAGGTGATCTCTGCAATTTTTTAAAACTAATTTAAAACACTTTTGGAGAAAGCAATGATTTTTGCTCTTCTGCAGCATCTCCTAGACCCATTTATGAAAAACATGGATTTTAATATTCATGTGTTCTTTTCCGTTTCATCTCAACAGTTTAGTGATTCTTCCCCACAAGGTGGCAGAAAGACCACACAATTGACCAATGATGGTTATAACCAACCTCTGCCTTGTAACTGAATTACCTCTTTAAAAGTCCAGCCACCAAAGCAAAATAAATCCTTAAATGATTAATTCTATATTAATTGGAACAGTGCAACATATTCATATATTATAACAAAAGTTTAAGGAAGAAGATCCTAAACAGAAGAGATTAAACTGCTTAGTCATCATGACCTATTCAAATATTATTATGCAAATGGAGGCCTTGCACAAGTGCCAACCAGTAATACCTTGCTTATCTGAACAGAAATGAATATGAAAGCAATTTGGATAAGAAAGAGGATCATATTTTAATACAAATTAACCCAGCCTGGAGGGCAATAACCTCATGTTGGATGAGCTTTCAAATAATAAAGATTCATTAAAAGAAACTCGAGATGAGGCTTTTAAAACACAAGTTTCAAGGTGGCTAATGAGGGCACATGCCGCATAGGGAAGGGCCCCCAGCCTCAGGTCACACAAGGCTGTGCACCTGGCCATGAAATGGGGTAGCTCTCCTCCTTTGTCAGACAAAGGGGCAGTGAGCAGTGTGCCCTGAGGCAGCAGGGCTGGCCCGAGCAGGGCGCTCTGGGGGCGGTGGGAGCCGGGCAGGCAGAGCAGAGGCTGCCTGGCCAGCTGGCACTGAGAGCCTTCTAGCTCTAGGACTCTGGACTCAGGGCAGGGGCAGGACCAAGACGTGAACCCAGCAGGAAGCAGGAGGCTTGGGATCATGGAAACAGACTGCAGCCTGGAGCAGCATGAGAGCTCAGCTCCATGCCTGCCAGGCTGTGCTGCTCTCCTGCCCCACACGGGGGATGGATGAGACTGGGGCTGAGCCAGAAGTCCTGCTGCTGGGCCAGGGCCCTCCCATGTGCCACAGGCTCCCTCCTTTCAAAAAAAGGTGTAAGGCACTTCTCTAAATTAGTGATTACATCTCTGTTCCTCTTCTGGATTCACCTAAGCTAGCTGATCACTGTGATGAAGAAAGGAAACAACTCTTGCTCAACACTACTTTTTTGTCTTCAGAGTCTCTCTCTTAGTGTCCACCTGACACTGTTTTTGTACAGCAGACAAAAAGACATGCTGCAGGTGCATAAGTATTCCTGTCTACCTCTGTACCAGACTCTCCCAGTTTCTCCTACACCTCCAATCAATAAATTGCAATTTCCCCCTTGAGGTTCAGCAGTAGAAATAATCCTCACAAGCTCCAGAAAGGCCTCCAGCCCTGACATGCCATATGTGTAACTGGCCTTTTAAGAGGCTTAAAAAATAAGAATTTATGAAATATCTTTCAGTGGAACTGACTGCTGTTGTTATTTCAGAATAAAATTAGAAGCAAAAAACAACTTGAAGTCAGGCAATAGCCAGTTGAAGTGAACAGAAGCAATAAAGCCATATACACAGCAGTGATGGCAGTAAATAGTGTCATGTGCTGAAAAGGCCTGACACAACCTTTGTCTCAATAACAAACATCCTCTTCAACTTGTGAAAATGCCCATGGTTTTGTTGGAAAAATATTGCAAAGTCTGTTCAAGCCAGAAAATCAAATTAAGAAAGCATTTAAAGATCAGCTTAAAGTGATTAAAATTTTTGTGAAGTGTAAAAAAAAGGATTTTTAAATCACTTTTGCTTGTCAGGAAGAAAGTACATCATCTGACTGAATATGTTGCCCACACACAAACAGAACAGCTACAAGAAGGCAGCTGTGCTATGCAACAGCTTCAGTGTCCACCACAGTGACTGCAGACTTAGCAGTGTCATCCTTCCCTTCTGCTCCAGTCCTAAAGGTCAAGAAAATAAGTTTGTAAACATATTTAGTTGCCCATTTTTGTGCCTTTCCCTTTCTTTTACGATCAAGTGAGCCAGACCTAAGTTAAAAAAAAATTAATTCACTGAAATACATTAACATATTTGGGGTGCTACAAGCAAACCTTGCAGTATCCTTTATTGGATTTTGGATTTTCAGTTTAAAGCAGTCAGAATCTCCAAGGTAATTTAGTGGAGTTTAAGAATAGCTTCTGTTTATGCCACTGGGACTGTGCATCTACAGAGACATTGTCCTACATCTAAAAGAAGCCAGGGCATTTAACAAGATTCTCCTCATGAAGAGAAAAAACACATCTCAAGTGTTTCTATTTCATGTAGGAAAAAGATTAATCTTATTCATGGCCTGACTGGAAAAAAGGTGATGTTACAGCTGAAATTCAGGAGACAGGGATTTGGCACCATGGTGGTTCACAGATCGCCACATAGCCTCAGCTGAGTTACATCCCTACTCTCACCTGAGAACTGATGGAGGCACTGTGTCACATTTGCTTCATCTGTGCCTTTCAGATCTATTTAAATTGTCTTCTTTTTAGAATAGGAACAGGTGCTGAGGGTTTGCTTTTTCTTAATGGAAAAAGACTAATAAGGTAAATGTCAATAAAATGCCCTGTACTAAATTAAAATTCTTGCATAAAACTACTTATTGTACCACAGAGGAGAAAGGAAATGAAAGCATGGCATGCACTGTGTAGGCTGTTTGAGTGAGGGAGCTTCTGCTCTGCTGCTTTTGCCCTCAGCCCTGGGAAAGTTTGGATCAGAGCCAAGGAGGAAGTGTATCAAAGTAGGCCAAATGTACTTTATCCATGAAGATGTCATCTCCAGATTATGCTGGATCTGTATTTTCAGGTCTAGCCAAGCAGGGTCAGGTATGATTTCCCTAGTCTATACTGTGAATTTTCCCCTTGATAAGCATCCCCATGCTATACCCCGTGTATGCTTATTCTGGCTGGCAGCCTTTAGGCTTTCACACTGCCAGAACATGGGACATGCAGAAATGAAGGAAATGAAGCAGTGTAGTTTTCTTTTGCTGAGATCCTGCAGTCTTTTAAAGCTGCCTCATTTTGGTGCTATGTACTTGAATTACTCACTAAGAACAGACTGCACCTCCCCTAGAAGAATGCACCAGAGAAAACCCTGCAAATGGTTTCCAGTTTTCAGCAAGGGGGGTTTCACTATATAAGGGATAATCTACTTTGCAAAGCTCCTTGTTATAGGTCATGGTTATCAGGGTGGTACATAAAAAATTATGACCAAATGGGCTTAGGTAAAATGAAGATATGTTACTGGAGTACTACACAGAAAGAAGGCACTTTGTTGCCAAGGCAAAACACCACTGGTCTAATACAGCCATTACTGATCATGTTCACACAACCATAACTGCCTTGCCCACTCTCTCCAAAACTAAGAATAGCTTCATGCACCTTGAATCTCTCACCTAGCAGCTATGATTTAGCATCATACCTAGGTAAATAGTAAGAAGTCCTAAAAGGAGTGCAGTCAGGAACTTCCCTTGCAGATATTTGTTTTCATAACATGTTCACAGATGATTTATCCCAGATTAACCTGGTTAATTAACTAAATGTGGCAGAGACAGCATGGCTACATCTTTCTTATTACCAGAAACATTACCTGAAGTGCAACCAGGTTTTTAATTGACAAAAAGAAAGTCAGAACCCTATCATAAAATGTAACAAATCTGATCGATCGTCTAAAAACATCAAAGCGTTTTTAACACTGTATATTCCATGTATATTCAGCTGTTGGGAATACTAAAAGAAAAAGGAAGAATTTAACACAATCAGGAACTTAGCAGATTCTATAAAAATCACACAGGAAGCAAATTTGCTCAGTGTCAAATACTTAGTCAGTTAAGCTTTAATTGCACTGTAGTTTAAGATGGAAATGACTTACAGAGCTCATCAAATTTATGTCACTGCAAAGGCTGTCAGAGAAGATGTATCAGATAGTAAGCTGAGGATATATTTGTTCTTAGTAAAAAGGCCAAGAAAAAAATATATCTTCTTGCTATATCCATCAGCTGAGGCGAGAACACATAACTGGTTTAGAAGATAAGCCAGTAACTAATTCAGTCATGTGGAAAGAGCTGCCATGAAATCCCTCCCACCACCCACAACGTTTTTCCACCCACATTGTTTGTACTGCTGCTCAATCCCCACCTAAACTTTTAAAAACTGAAATTCATCTCTTGGCAATCCTAATTCTTTTTTATTGCAACCCACGATCCTTTGCTTTGTTGGCAACATAATATGTTGATGACAATGAAATCTCCACAAGCCTAATTTCAAGACCTTCGGATGTCCACAGGAGCAGTCACTTGAAAGGGAATCTATCCTTATTAAAGGGGAGAGGATTTTCAATCAATAACTGTCAGCTGTACATTTTTCTTAAACATGCTGTCAATGGGATTTCTCTCCTTTCTTATGTCAGTCAAATGCTTTTCATACTTACAAATGTGATAGGCATTTAGTCACTTCATGCATCTGTTTGGATTTTAGTTTCTCCAGTGAGAATGTCAACAAGGAGGCCAATGCTGACTGTGATTTCTGTGTTATCTGTATACACTTGTAGTAGAAACTGTATTGAGACCACAAACTCATTTCACATTCTGTAGGTCACTGAACAGCTGCTAGTAATGATTTTTGCTCACTAATGACCTAGGTTATATTTGAATCAGTGCCCTAGAGGTGAAAAACTCTGTATTCCATTACTGATCCCCTGAGTCATAAAATCTCTTAATAATTTTCTTTCTAGCTGGCTTTTGCAGTATTGTTATTTATTATCTTATAAAAATTTCATGTTCATTAAGCTTCAGAAAAATGCATAATAAAAATCTGGATATATAGAAGATGGAAGCATTTGCATTAAATGACCCTCAAAATGTAGCAATACAATGGAATCAACACTATATAACCTCAAATGGATCGGAAGTAAGAGGCTTGCAACCCATTGAAAGGAAATACTCTGTCAGGAGAATAGAATTGTATAACCAACTATATGAGCAATATGTTATTTCTGGCATAGTAAAAACATATATAGTTAATTAATTATAATCTTGGCTTTTAGCCCCATCCTTAGGTAATACTCCAACATATATCACTCACATATTTAAGTTAGTATGACCACTTCTAGCAAGGAAGTATACTTCTTCTAATAAAATATTATAATTTGCCACATTATGACGTCCCATGCGTTACATACACAACTCTCCTGATCCCAATGTGGGACTAATGAAGAGAAACACCCGAGCTCCTAGGAGAAAAAAGAATTTATTGTGAATTTTAAAAATCACAGATTTGTGTAGGAAATGTAGGAAGCCATTAAAAAGACAGAGATAAGTGCTTTGGTGTCTCAGTGTACCAGTGCTTTTCAAATATTAGACTCTTTCTACCTGCTGTGCTTAGCTTCGAAATTCAGTACTGCCACAGGAAAAAGAGATCTGTTTGCTTTTTCATCCCTGTACCACATGGCTTTCACTTTCATCAAAACACAGCAAAAGTGTCACAGGGGAATCATTCCCTTGGCTGCCTTAGCACTGCTGATCTTTGACCTCTGACGGAAATGGATTCCAGGCACACTTCTGCTTGACAAGTGAACCGTGTAAAATCTTGATGAGGTGTGTGTTTTGTTTGGTTTGGTTTGATTAACAAGCCCTAAAATTCGAAGGAAAGCTTTGTCTAACAAAAAAAGCCCAGTTTCTTTATCCATGCTTTCCCTTTGTACATTTACTGACCTAGAACGTCAAACGCTGCCTTCCACATAAGTAAAAAGCACATTAGTACATCAAAGTGGCATTTTAGAAAAACACAAAGGGCAACAGCTACACACTCAGACCTTGTGGCAAAAGAGGAAAGCTTAGAGCCATGACGTCATAAATCTCAGCAACTCCTGCAATGCACTGAGCACGCACATGCAGCATAATGATTCTGCTCCCTGGAGGAAAAAGCTTAGGAGCAGGAGGAAAGAAAAGATTATTTTTAGCTAAGGGAACCCTTTGTCTTACAGCACTAAAAATCCTTGAGTTGGCTTTTCACAATAGCAGCCTTGTGCTGCGCTCTAGTTTTAACTCCTGGAGTGCTGTAAAATGTAACAGCTACAGAGGAAAGTGCCACCTCCTCAACTTGCATATTTGCTTTTATTTTATGTCCGTGTGGCTCCGATTACAATTTTGCATATATCAAAGCTTCAGATTTTAGCCATAAAATTCAAAGCTCTTGCTCTTACCCATTACCAAGTTTCATGCTTTTATAAGTAATACAGACCTAGGCAATAGGAGCAATAAGTAACATTTATTAGACTGGCAAGTTTAAAATGCAATACCAAAAATTAAACTGAAGGTCCATTCCGATTCGAACATTTTATCTAGTGAGACACAGATCTCCTTTTTCCTCTAATGCCAAAGAAATTTGATTCTACATCCATTAATAATCCCAGATGTCAGCCAGAGACAACATTTTCATCAATCATTGCATTAAAGCACTGACCAAAAGATATACTTAAAAAAGAAGAAAACACACTTCCCACTACCTTAACGTCTTTAATGTGTTTTCAAGATTTTAAGCCATTTTGCTGAAGGCTACTTTTAGTAATGTGAAGAGACCACTGCATACACATCTCAGCTGCAAAAAAATTGATTTTGTTTAGCAAAGAAAAGAAAAATCTTACAACCTATTTTAGCTGCATCTTAGGTACTCCCAAGTATCACATTACATTCTGTAGTACACCTGGCTGTTTGCTAGGGCTGGTTTGGACCAGCTTTGGCCTGGCCTCTAGTACACGTGGAAGATCTGTGACTGCCATACCCTTTCTCCTTGGGCAGGGGTGGCCTGGCATAGCTCTCCTAAATTGTAGAACACGGGTATGCCTACGTCACATAAATCAAGGTGAGCTGCACAAGCTGCCTCTGAAAACATTAATTCGAGTACCAGAATCAAGACAGACAGTGAAGTATTAGTCTGACTAATAAGCAGGGATAAGTAGTCTATATAGCAGCTTGTACTAAAGAATTTCAATGAAAATGGCCTAAATCTAATTACCTAACATTTTTCTTCTGGTTAAGAGTACATACTCAAAGTGTTACTATGAATTTCCTGGTCCACAGTAAGTGTCCACACATTTAATCTTTCAGTACAATTCATACCAGTTTCATTCCACACCATACCCTTAGAACAGGCCTCCTGAGCATCTCTTTGAGAAGTTATGCCAAAGAAGGAAGATGTGAAACTAACACAGGTAATCTTTTGCATTAGAACACAGCTGGTGAACAGAAAAAAACCACATGCTACTACCATCACATTATAGCTGTTCTCCACCATTGAGTTCTGCTTAGGGCAACCTTTTAAAAATAGAAGTACGAGGCAACAGAGCTGGCAATCAGAGTAACACTGATGGGGAAGGAAGAGAGTAACGTTAACCACCCTTCCTCTATCAAAAATCCCCCACTCTGCCCTCCCACATCATCGAGCCGCTCTTGGAAATCAAATGTCTTCAGTGAATCAGCCAGAGGCACAAATCATGATAGATTCATCATGTACCTGCCACGCAAAAATGACGGCACTCTTTGACAGCAGCAAGTCTGCCACATGAAAACTCAGCCTCTGTCCCCTTTTCTATAGGTATTGTTGTTCCAGATAAATCAAACAGTTCACAACTGAAATCTTGGTGATGTTTTTTAAAACTATTACAACCTTGTTTGCTCATTGCTTCAAATGCAGAGGAAATTGAAATAATGTACAGTCATTCAAAGACTTTCAGATGCATAGCCTTTCAGAAAAGTGCTTCAGAGCACACAAAGCTGTAATTTTCGTAAGTAAATTTCCTCATTGTTATTTCAGGAAACAAGCAGATCCTTATACATAGCATGCCTATGCTCCCCATCAGTAAGCAACACTGTATATAAAGATTTCTAACCTTATTAATAATTGTTAGTTATCACAATAATTAGGAGTTTGAAATGCTAATAAATAGTTGCCAAGGGTGTCCTAATTTCCTAGCACGTGCAGTAGATTGCTTATTGACATCTGATGCCATAGACATGCTAATTTACTGGCATCTACAGAAATCATAAAACAAATACATTACACAAAAAATGTCCTAACTCAAATGTTACAGTCTCACTTTCTGCAGGAAAAGCGTCTGAAATCTGTTAGTAACTTGAACTTTAACTGTATCTTAATGAGGTACAGACCTGATTCTTTTAGTAAGCAAGGCAGCAAATTCAAATGTTTCTAAAAATAGAGATTACAATCCATTGTGACCAAAAACTTTCTTGGCATTCAGTTCAATCAACAGTACTAATGAAGCATGATAATCCTTGATGGCACAGGATGTTTAAGCATCTAATTAATATTAGCAGGCGAAGACTAATCAAGGGTTATAAAGAAAGTACTATAAGCTGGTCTAAGAATGATAACTCATGCAACACTAGCTTGAAAACAAACCCTGATTGCCAATAATTGGGCGTTAATAGGTATTAATAATACCAGTGCATGTACACATGTTTTAGAGTGGGAGTAGTTACTGTGAGGGGAGAACTATCAAGCAACCTTTTACAGAAACTGGAATTTCCTCACAGAAATTTAGTTATGTTAAAATTTTAGAGTTTCTGACAAGGAAACTGCATTGACAAATAACATAGGTCACTAAAAGGCTCAAGTATTACTGCATCCAGAACTTTTAAAAATATATACATAAATATAATTTCTAAGAGGAAATTTGCATTAAAACACTCATTCTGAAGAGTGAATGTGAAAGAGAATCTGAAGAAACAGTCTTTGGCTGTGAGATTGGCACAGCTGATGGCTGTGAGATTGGCACAGCTGATGGGAAGACCCTTACCTTGGAAAACGACCTCTAATTATAAAGAGTAATCAACTCAGATAGATGGCATGTTCAGTGAAAGGACCACGCTTAACTGAACTAAAGAAAAAAGCGTGATCAGTGTAGAACAAAGCATCTTTGTATTAATGAAAAGATCCCGAGATGTTAAAAGAAATGGACATATTACTGAGGATCACAAAACAGGATGCTCTTTACAAAGGAGAAACACAGTGCAGTGATCCTGAATATAGCACAGTCATTGTAATATTCTCTAGGAGAGCAGGAAAAGATAAAGGTGTTTGACAGCATTCTTTATTAATGGCATGTTAAAGTAAGAAAGAGAGAAGAAAAAGAGGCTGCAGTATAGGTCAAGAGGTGAATAGACAACACCGAAATTTGTTCACAGAAATAATTACCAGTGGTTGCCTCAGAGCTGACAAATATTATTAAACAATCCCTTTAAATAACACTACTAAATACCTGTTTATTTCAGAATGAGACTGTGGGGTTTATAGATTTTATAAGCAAATACACACTTTCTTTCACTAAGAGCAAAGAAAACATGAACTGATCTTGAATTGAGCAAATTTAATTTTATTCAATACACTGAATCTAAATATAGAAATACATACCTATATTTTTATATATAAGAACATAATTCAATAAATACTAAAGTTTGACATTTTCTCTTTCCCTAGGGCACACATGGGACATGCTTGGTTAAACCTATTGGACAAGCAATTTTATGAACTTGAAAATAAAGGTGATACTTGGAATTTCTTTACATCAGATGGGCATGTTTCCCATAAACTGTATATGAGTCAAGGAAAGAAAAATCTCATATGGGATTAACATACCAGACTCAGCTACACAAACAGCAACAGTCATTAGGTTGAAAAGGAAAGAGAGGCCTGGGAAAAATGAAAGCCAAGTTGTCAGTCCCCAATATCTTGTCTGTATAGCTCAGAGAGAAAAATTGAGGGGATCCTTGCCAGTAAGTAATCTGGAGGCAAACATTTGTTTTCAGAGAGTTTCAAAATGAGGGTTTTTTTGGAAAGTGCCTCTCAGTGAAATTTTTTGTGGGCTGGATTTTCCTTCTTTGTCCTCCTCTACTTCTGCTTTAGGTCCTGAATTCAGTTTGTTATTTAGCCCCTCTGGCACATTCTCCCTCTCTATATATGTGTGTTCATAATAAGGCTTACCTTTCTATCATACAAGGGGTTTTTTGTGAAGATGAGCCAGTTAATTAAACAATACTTGTAACTCATTGACCATTATTACCAGGTAACTGCAGCGACAGGCGAGGGACGAAACGGCAGGTGATAAGGTGCACTGGAAGCCGCAGCCCCAACCCTGCATGCAGGCAGTTCAGGACATTGGTTGCTTGAGACTGACCCGGAGATGATTCAACCTAAGGCAACTGAAGGCCCACACTAAGACCCTAAATGACCTTGTCCATGAGCTGCTTTTTGCTGATGATGCCGCCCTGGTTGCTCACACAGAAGCAGCTCTGCAGTGCTTAACATCCTGCTTTG
>JAWWEE010000158.1:36124994-36160701 GCA_035221455.1 Xenops minutus | reverse complement strand
TAGGATAGGATAGGATAGGATAGGATAGGATAGGATAGGATAGGATAGGATAGGATAGGATAGGATAGGATAGGATAAAGAAGGATATTAGAGAGCATCCAAATGAGAGCTACAAAGATGGTGAAGGGCCTAGAGGGGAAGCCATACAAGGAGCAGCTGAGGTCTCTTGGCTTGTTCATCCTGGAGAAGAGGAGACTAAAGGGAGACCCAACTCTACAGCTTCCTCATGATGGGAAGTAGTGGAGCAGGCACTGGTGACAAGGGAAAGGACCCAAGGTAGTGGCATGGAGCTGTGTCAGGGGAGGTTTAGGTTGGATATTAGGAGTGTGGTTGGGCATTGGAACAGACTCCCAAGGGAAGTGATCACAGCATCAAAGCTGCCAGAGTTTAACAAGCATTTGGACAACACTTTCAGGCACATGTTCTGATTCTCAGGGCTGTCCTGTGCAGGGCCAGGCATTGGATTCAATGATCCCTGTGGGACCCTTCCAACTCAGGATATTCTGTAATTCTGTGATTCTATGACTGGAGTCAGTCACAGCAGTAACATGGCCATGACAACTTGCTACCAGGTGGAACTGCCAGACAACCTACCACATCTACCACCAGTTCTCCCCAGCAAATAGAATGGCTTCATCCTGCATTGCAGCTCAGAATTCCCCTTTGTTCAGGAAAAAGCATGCAGAAGGGGTGAGTTGTTTCTGGAAAGCTCTCTCTATCCTTAGGAGTCCTATGTCCTACCTTTGCTTTTGCCTGGCTAGAATATGTTCGTCATTATCAGATGGTCCAAATCTAAGGGGAGCAGTCTACCATAACTACACAACATTTATTACCCAGTCTTAAAACATTAAACATGTTTACCACAACTTAGTTTCTCTCCAAATGTTTAGCTAGTCCACATGTTCTGGTTTCAGTTCCTTATGAAGGGAAAAGGAGGAGAAAGTGACTACAGGTGGTCTCCTGGATTCAGGAGACTCATATGTCTGCAAAGGTTATTGTCACAGATTTGGATATTTCTTTGAACTTAGAGTGTAGCTCTTCCTTCCTTTGTGAACAGCCAGCTCTGCCATGTTCAGAATACAGTCCTGTCAGGCAGCTTCCTTGCCAGAGGAGAGAGGAATCCTCATTTCTGTTTGTACTGATGAGTGTCTCAATCTTTCTGAGCTCAGATTGCTCCCTGTGTTTTGTTGCTTCTGTGGTGCCAAGTACGTGGATCAAATGGGTTTTTACAATGTGTACCTGAGGAATGTATGCAAGGTGTGAGGGCATGGTGGGAATTAAGGAGCTATCAAGACTTGGCAGACTTAGTGCTAGTATGCAATTGTGCATGATGTGCAGCACCTCTACCTGTACAGGTTGCCTCAGAAAGGGACTCCATGGTGTGCTCCAGCACACCTTGGCACCTTGGTGATGAAGATTATTGGTGTTCTAGGACTCCCAAGTAAAATCATCAGTCTGTGGTTTGGCAGAACAGATAACTCTGGAAAAATGTTGGTACCATCCTTGTTTAAAAAAAAAAAAAAAGTCTGACCACAAACTTCAGGGTTGCCTCTTGCTGTGTGCCTACTGTACCTGTTCAAACTGTGCTTTAGATTCTGGATCCCAGCTGGACAGTCAGAAGTGAGAAGGCCTGATGCTGAGAAAGGACAGCTTATTTTGCTTTTTGCTCTCATTCCTCACCATCGGAATATTTTTATTTGCCAGAAAAAAAAACTGACAAAGGGAATAAAATGTTAGCTTGAAGTGAAATAACACAGGAACCTATAGCAGAATGCTGTTCAATCACAATCAGAGCTAGAAAGACCTTCAAAATGAGTGGATTTTGTTTTAAGAAAGCTGTGCTAATTTCTTGCTTATATGATAGGCAGACCTGTAGCAGAGCTCCAGATAAAAACAAATTTCCAGCCTCTGCTGATGTTATATACATAAGCTATCAAAAACCACAACACCAAGAAAATCATAGTATTATGTGAAACCAATCCATATAAATCTTTTATATTGAATATATCCTCCCTGGGACAAGTACATAGGATATGTGGTATGTCTAATGTATTGCTGAATTGAATATTCCATTATATTTATTCACTAGCAGACAGGTACAGAATAGTGAATTTATGAACTGAATTCTGCTTTTCAGGCTTATGACCTCATAATATTTGTGTGAGGTATTTTCACTGCAAAGATAGATACTGGAAACAAACTTGTAACTTGTCTTAAAATATGCCTTTGAAGTTAAGAAAAATATGGGACAAAATTGTATATTTTTCAAGTTTATCATTATTAATGTTCACCAAAACTGCAGTTTAAAAAAAAAAAAAAAGGATATGAATAAGTTTCTGAGCATTCAGATAAATGGGTATGGCTCAGCTGTATCACATTCCAGTTAGTAACAATTATAGGGGTTTTTTTCTGCCAGTATTGCTAAAATCATGTAAAATTTTTATAACAGTGTAAGTAGTACTTTTTGTAGGCTAGCTCTAATTAGCTGACAATTGACACAGTAAACTCTTGAAGATGATCTTGAAATTTCCTTGAAGTTGGCTCCATTGGAGAGAAAGCAATTTGACAGAGAGGGGGGACAGAAGAGGCTAGAGATCAAAAACTCAGTGAAAGATGGGCAATGGTTGGTGCAGGTATCCTCTAAAAAAGTTAAATGCTGGATTCACTGATCTGCTCCTCTGCTTATTTCCTATCTCTTCCCTGAAAGGCTCATGAGTTTTCCCATGTTTTCTATTGCAAAGACAGAAACGTCCTCAGCTTCTGCATGCAGACTCTTCCTTACTGACATCACTCTGATCGCGTTTGCAGTACTTTTGTTGTAATAGAAGGTAGCATGAAAATGAAATGCAGACAAGAGACCGGCCCTTTGGACAGGGCCTTGTAGATTGGAAAAATTAATTTTCTTCCTTCTAAGGCAATTTTTTTTTTTTTCAAATGCAGCATTCAATTCTTTTCTATTGAAATAAACTCTCACAAATTTAAGTATTAAAGCATCTTTGGATTTAAAGCCGTACTATCTGTACAGGATTTTGTTTTTTCTACCACATGCTTAATTTTATCATTTTCTTCACTGTTAATTGTTTGTTTTTTAATCTGTGGTTAGATTAGAAAGTTTGATACAAAGTATTTTCAATTTAAATGGATTTCTCTGACATTATAAAAAATTTGCTCTAAGTTTTGATTGTAAATGTCTTAAAGCTCTAGATCATTTCCCTTGGGAAATTTTTAGCATAATCCCAATTAATCCATCAATAGGATGTTCTTAATAAACATGACAGTTTATCCCTTTCTAAGGATTTCTTTCTACACTCTTGATTTATGATGTTTCCAGAAGAGGAAAGCTTTTAAAGCACCTACTCTCCCAGCACAGCTTTTATGATGACTAATATCCATCCCATGCTGTGAGTGATAAAGAAGTGACTGCTCAGTGATTTGTTCTTTTCTTTTAAAAATACTTGCTGTATTTTATTTCTCATCAATTCTCTCTTTTGGTAATACTCATACTAATGGCAACGGTAACCAACTACCTCCACTGACTTCCACCAATATTTTTCTAGTGATGGTAAAAATGATGCATATTTCCAGTTACCTAATTTAATATAAATTCTTATTCCCTCTACTGTATAGCCACAACACTTCTTTTATTCATATGAACAGTGTTTGTTATTGCAGTTTTTATTAGATTCTAATGTCCCCCACATATAAAGTAGGCTGTCACTGTATTTACATTCCAAAAGATATGTACATTTACATATAGAAGATACATAGGATACATACTTCAGAGGATTCTATTCAAATACCTTTTTCTTCATTCTAGGAAAAAAAATATAACAATAAAATCATTAAAAGGTCTTTCAGGCAGATAAGTATCTTCTAATTACATGAATATAAATATTTGCATTGTTTTACTCAAATACAATCTTTACATAGGATTAAACTCCTCAGTTAAAATAAAGGTCTGTGGAAGGTTGTATGTATTTCTTCAGTCCTATATTGCACATTTTCTTTCACAGAAATAAAATACAAACTAGTAAAGTTTGTTTCTGTTACCACTTCCACTGTAGACAGGACAGATACCAGGAGCTTGGATCTCAGGTGACAAGGACTCTCGCTCCCTTGCTGCCGAGGGTGACCGAGCACAGGCTGTGCTGACGGCGCCATGCTCCTCCCCCTGTGCTGGCCAGCCCCTTGTAGTGCGACACTACAGCTTTATAATCTGGCCTCACAAAAATAGCTGCGAATTCTGGCATTCCCATTAGTATGGCAATATTGTCAGGCAGGCTTGACAAAGCTCCCTTATCGCTCCCATGCTGGCTCGCCAAGAGGGACAACTCATGCACAGGTGGGGAAGGATTCAGTGTTCAAAAGCAGTGTGACACGCACCTGCTGCTCCAGGCAATGTAGACCCAACTGGCTCAATCACCACGGAGCAGTGGACTTTGGCCCAGACATGGCTAATATCAAAAGTAAAGAACAGTCCCTGAGACTGCTTATTTTGTGTCACACATTATCTGTATAGTCTGGCCCTCATTTTGCATACATTCAGCGTACTACCTCAGTGGCTGTAGGGTGAGTTGGACCAGCTTACCACTGTAGCAGAAATCTGAATCATCCAAAGCAAGACCTAAACACAAGAAAACTAATGCTGTCAAACCAATGAATTGCATGTTTTCAGCCTAGATTTCATATAAGGGATGGAGTGGAAACATGTGGGACAGAGAGACAAAACAGACTGTCATTTCTAGGGTCTGACTGTAGGTAAACCAAATGGTGTGTAACATGAAGCAGCACCCTGTACTGAAGGGGGCAGTTGGGTGAATTGCACAACAGATTTACAGCATGTTTGCAAAGCATAGTTCTACAAAACCTTATCCCTCCAAAATGAAATCCTGTACATTGAAAATGACCAGGAGTGAAATAGCAGAAATTTAGAAAACCTACTGTTAGAAAATCAGAATCAGGTTTATTCATCAGAGGGTTTTAATTAAATAAATGAAGGGTATTTAAAGCCAAATTCTCACCCTTGGACAAAGTTCCAGAAAAATTGCGTACAGCAAAAACTTTGCTGACATAAAGAATCAATTCGTAGGCATAGCTAAAGTTTTAGTTAGGCCCCAGAGCATACAACAAGGGTTTATGACTCTAGGAAAGATCTAGTCCCAGGAGAAGTCCATGAGTGCATTATTGGTGCTTTGGGTAATTATTAGCCCAAACTCTTCAGCTTTATTCTGGAAAGCCAAGTGATTGAGTGGAAATGATACTCTGATTGAGAACTGCAAAATGAGAGTTGAAGACTGTAAGAAAGAAATGCAGAGTCTTTGTGATGGCCTTCTCTTGTCCTGGTTTGGGGTTAGGCTGCCAAAGAGTTCACTGCAGGTGTCCATACAGCTCTGTGCTACCACTGGTACAGTGATGAATGTCAGTTCGCTGGTATTTTCAGCCCCTCATCTCACTGCCTCCCTTTTGTCCCCTACTCTGTTTGAGGCATGAGCTTTGCATTTTTGTATTCATGAATATACTAAGCATATAAATGATTGCAAATATTCTGAGAGCTATTTAAAGCTCAAATATAGTTAAGAGTTGGGGTAAGGAATACCAAAAGTTTATACATAGCAAGTTGCTGTCCAGGGGCATGAGCCAAAATAGCACAATGTTCTAAGCTTCTTTCAATTATTGTTAAATGAGTTACGTTTCTAAGAGTGACTGTGCATGCCCATATTTGCTATATTAACCATAAGTAGAAAATCTCTAACATTTTTGATTAAGTCCTTGATGATTAGAACAATTGAAAAACAGAATTTGGGGGGGAACTATTCTAAGTCCATATGGCACTTCCATTGTGAATGTGAGTATAGGCTCTAAGAACAAAGTTTGGAGCCTCCTGAGAGGTGTGACACCTCCTGTCTTGTGAAGCCCCCACTTTGTAGTGTTAGGCATGTGGTAGCACAAGAAACAAAAATCACTGATTTTTCCAAATGCCTATATGACTACTGCCCAGTAATATAATACTGCCAGACATGCAACTGCTTTTAAAAACTGTAATAGTAGACACCACACTAAACTATTTAAGGCTTAAATACCTGTAAAATCTGTCTCTTACTGCCCAATAATTTTTACAAAATCTTTTAGCTACAGAGATAGGTTGGATCTTAGCATGTCAGGCTGGGGCTCACAGTCTAACCAGACTGCAGTAAATTTGCCCTGTTAGTCTTCACTAACTAACAGTAGTGTGAAGTAGTGTGATGGTAATCTCTGGCAAACATTCACAAATAAAAAACAATTAAAAAAATTAAAACCATTCACAAATAAAAAAATGTGGTGCAACACAGTGCTTCCCAGCATTAGAGTGAGCCCCTACTATAGGCAGCTGGTCAGTACATCACACTTTTGTCTTCTCTCTCCTTTGTACTCTCTCTCTCCCCTACTCTGCTTCTCAAAACCACTTTTAATTTTGGGAATCAAAAATGTAATGATATCCAACCCATAATTTAAGGTTAATTTAGCATTGTGTCTAACAGGAGGTCTGAAATCATTGATGTACCTTGTTCTTTGGCATAAATCAGGAGTAAAGAGCTGGAAAATCAGACCTTATAATCATAATGAACCAGAAACACTGAGCATGATCTCATCAAACTATAGTTTAAATATGTTTAAATTAATCTTACCAGTGATTCATTTGATTTATTTTATTTAATTTATCTCTCATAATGGCTCTCCTTTTCAAATCACCTTGACTACTTACATTGTTAAGATAGGATTTTTATTGAACATGCAGAACCCAGGACTGTATCTGAAGTTATTTCTTTGGCTGACCATTGGTAGGGGTTTTTTTTATTTAAAATTACTCAAAAATTCTTCAGCTGTCCTTTCCTCAATGTAGGATGCAATCAAGCTTCTCAGGTTGCTTACAGCTCTTAGCATGCTATTAAATTAAGGCAGGTGACAATAGTGACAGACACACCCCCAAGCATCTTCCTCTCTAGTGAAGCACACAGTTGAGGTACTGTGTCACTGGCTGCTTCAAGGATCAAAAAGAAAGGAAAAAAAAAAAAAAGGCTAAAAATTCAAGCAGAAGATAGCATGCACTTGCCTTTTGGATGGACCCTAATGGTTTGTTATTATTGTTAGAACAATCAGTAGATTCTGGTCACAATTAGAGATTGTCTAAACAGCTGTACCTTTTTTGTGCTTGTTTCTTCTAGTGCTGCACCTTAAAAATAAAAACCATGTCCATATGAAATAAGAACCAGTGTTTGTGGGACACAGGGCTTATATTTTGAGTTTAGAATAATTTATGTGTCAATACCTTCATTAAATTCATTTGTAACTGATAGAAGCAACACATCAAAACCATGAAAAATGGCTACTGAGTAAAACTTAAGAACACATTATGAAAATTGACTCAGAGCTGAATTTCCAGCTCTCAGATGTTTAAAAAACGTTTATATAACTGAAGATGCATGAAGGCACCTACTACTGAACTTTTCACTGTTTACATCTGTTGAGCAAATATCCCACTAGGGTCCAGATTTCCAAAAGGACGTCAGTTGCACAGTTTCTAACACAGGCAAAGCCCTCCAAAGAAGATAAGTTAGTGTGTACACATAGGCATTCTTAGATGAAGGAATTCTGGAACTGATGTAAGTCTTTTAAAGCGTATCATGAAAATGCAGGCTTGTTACAGCAAATCTTGAGCTACAACTGAAAGATTCACCATAGCTAACTTCACTTAGCATGATATTTCATCTAAGTAAGTTTTCATTGTTCATCATTAGAACAATAAATTACATGGAAAAAACACAAATTGTAAGAAACATTTCATATTTTCTATCTCTGTCAAGAAAAAATAATATTAGCATAAATCTCTTGTATAATTTTTAAACCTTGCTCCATATCTTCCTTGACAGGAAAAAAATGGGGGCCTTTATTAGCACAATTCAGAAGAAATAAGACATCAAAAGCTAAACTGCTCATGTCTCAAATTTGTTGCAAAGTAGTTGTTTTCCTCTGTTGAACCCTCAGTTTGGAGTAAATGCAGGATTCCCACCTCCTGTGTCCAGCTTTCAGGAGGAACTGAGAAGAAGCCAAAGGAGAAAAATAGGAAGAAAAGAGAATGTGTTTCGTCCATGCCTACTTTTGTTCAGCTGTTCCATCTCTTGTCAGAGATGTAGAGCTGGATTCTGATTTTGTTGACAATTCAATTAGATCAAATTAAGTTCAAAATAACTTCACTGATGGGCATGGAAAGCTTCTCTGGACTGAGAATGAGACACACAATGTGTCTCCTTGCTGGCTGAAGGGAAACAAATGTTTGCGTGGAGCTCAGAGGGAGAAATGGCAATGCACCTGTTGGAAGTGTCTTTTTCTTAGAACAGAAACTCCTTGACTTCCTGCCTCCTTCTGAAACTGAGAGGGAGAGATATAGAATAGAAATAGAATGGAAAGGAAAACCTTTAAAGTGTCTTCTGTTTTATCTTTAATTGAATGGTGAAGCCCATTTTCTACTTTTCATTATCTATATATTTCACTAATACAGGCTAGTGAAGAATTTGAAAAATAAATGCACAAAATTATTAAATTTAATTACTCAAAAGTTTTCATTAACATTTTAAGTGAATAATTTTTATTATTTCTGAATAAATGCAGACAGGACTACCTTTTTTCTTATTTTAATGTTCTTTATGTAGAAAGCTAACTGGAATACTTTTATTATTTATAAGATATTTTTATTTTAAAAAATTATCCTTTTTAAAAGTACCAAAATAACAAATTATATTAATTAAAACCAAGTAGGGCAAATATGTTATATTAGTTATCATTTGCCTAAATACTGCTATATCATCCAGTCTTCACATTATGAAATATGGCTGAAGGTGATGCAGACTCTGAAAAGAGCTCTGTTGATTACTATTGTCACCTAACATTTGTGGTACAAAGCTTCAATTCTTTTAGTTTATTGTACAGCAAATATGATCTTCTTATTATTCTCCAAATCTGAAAATATCTTTTATCTCATCTTTCAATTTTTTGATAGCACTAAGTGCTCTGAAGATCATTTTCTATGAGGGGACAAGGTGAACATTGTAAACAATTTATGTCCATGTCTGCGCTATGAGAGCATCTTTAATTGTTACAGTAGAAACAAAATCTTCCCTGCCCCACTCAGAAGCACAAGTAAATTGGCCTTTGGTTTCTAGCACTGAGATATAGGTTATTAAAAAATCATTAGCTTTGGGCTTACAAGTATAAACCATAACAAAAAACATTTATTTTCTTTTTGTGGTTAGGAAAGTCCTCTTAGCAGTCTACCCATTTACATAAGTTTAATAACTTCCAATTTAAACTTAAACTACTTCTTCATTTGTCTTTACATTCCACTGTATAGATCTGAGGACAGTTAAATAAATTTTTCATATTCTGAGTCCGCTACAAGGAACAACTCCACCTCACACTGCACCAGCTCCGGGAAAGCTGCATGCTTGAGCAGCATCTTGCTGCAGTGCATTGCAGCTGATCGCAAGTCCACATCTCCCAGTCCTGCTACTATGTTAGTCTGGGAAAATTACAAGGAATACAGCAACTTTTCAGATGTCCTAAGCATTTTCTGAGTAATTTACCACCTCTGAAAAGACCACGCATTTTAACTCCCTGAGCCAAACCAATGCACAGAGCGGTCCTGTGTTGTTTAAAGGTTGTCACAGATGGTTACCACTTTTTTTTTCAAGCTCTTCCTTGACCTGCAGTGTTATAAATGCACAAGGGTGGGAGGGGGGAATGTGCTGGATTTTCTCCCTAGTAAGTACGCAGGATCCATCAGAAGGTCTTGCTGTATCAGTCAAATTAAATAGGTGTGCAGTTTTCACTTTGGTATAGCACCAGTGTCTTATTAACAGCCATTGTATTTGAGAAATGTAAAAGAATCAGACTGGTGAAACACACTTTCAATTCCTTTTGAAATTTTACTTAATCCTGCTTAAATTAAATTAATCTTTTTTAAATGCTGATGGAAAAGCCAAGAAATGAGCCCCTCAAAAGCGTCTTTATAACATAGCAATTATTTGGAGCAAACTTATCATAATCCTTATTCCTTTTATCATCATGCTAGTGATTCATTATTGCTCTGCTTAAAAGGTTTTTAATACAACATATAGAAAAGGGACTTCACTTCTACTGGAATCATATTTACTAAATCCACTAGTTATTTTCTCAATTTTATTTAACAGGTTGCATTTTTTTCTCCCAGTTTCAGAGTCTTATTTGTACATGTACTGTACATTGACATAAAATAGGAAAATAACAACTGACAGGCACTGTAGGATTGCAGTAATTATTTTAAAATAAGGCTGATTTGTTCTACTGCTTCTTTCCCTGAGGCCAATAACTGGAGGCTAGTTATACTGCAATTCAACCAGCCAGAGGAAAAACACCTGTTGCATATGATTATTCTATATTAAAATACAATGAATAATTCAACATGAATATTTTAAAAAGCAGCATTGTTATCATGCCTCTCAGTTCTTAAGAAAGCATCTGTAGCAGAACAGAGAGAGAGAGAGAGGGTCAGGTTAACCCAAAATATTGGCTGTGTCCTATCAGGTATGTTGGTCCCCCCACTTTCTTACACATACCAAACACATAATTGTGCTTTTCCCTGTCATTGAGATAGCAATTTTATGGTTTCATTAGAATAACAGAATCATAGAATAGTTTGGGTTGGAAGGGACGTTTAAAGATCACCTAGTTCAACCCCTCTGCAATGAGCAGAGACATCTTCAGATGGGTCAGGTTGCTTAGAACCTCACCCAACCTGACCTCAAATACTCCTCAGGATAACATTCTGCTGATTTTTTACATCATATTATTAAATACATAGATGTAGGTAAGCAAAAAAAAAAAAAAAAAAACAGCTGACCATGGTGACGGATTTGTACATACCAAATAAGCAATTCCAAAGTTAAGGCAGAGTAATGAAGGTTAATTTTATAGTGATAATTCATGTTTCAGATGAAATAATTCCCCATTTCACTGAAGTTAAAAGGTAAGTTCCTATTGGATACAATGGAACCTAGATAACTATTTTCCAGGTTGGTGTTTCAGCATGTTTTCCAAGAATTCCCATATTGCTAAATTTTAATGAAAGACCAGGTAAGTTTTGTGCATTTGCACCACCTTGGGATTACCAAAAGCTCAAAAGTTCATAAAGAACTCAAATATGCCGATTGACTAATAGAAAATGAGGAACATCTTCCTTAAACATACCTCAAAAATGCTTCACAGATTGCAGCACTGGGCTTTCATGAAATAAGAGAAAATTTCATAGCAGTACAAATAGATACAAAGTAAATATATGTATTGATTTCTTCTCACAGAGCTTTAATAATCTAAACTCTCATGTGTTTCAAGGCAGGGAAGTAGGTATTTTCCACCTCAAGGTTCTACAGAAAGAGAGGTAGAGGAGCTCTATTCATTATTAGTAACAACCATAATAATAATAGTTTTACATCCCATGACTCCTTGAGCTAAACCATCCTGACTGTCCTCATTCAATTTTAACACGCATCCTCCTGAAATTCAGACTGGGCTGCTGTAAATATAAATCACCAGAACTTCCACTTCTAAAAGCTCATTCACTCAGAATATGATTTACAGGGACAAGTTATAATACTCTTTCTATAGCTTTCCGCATTTACCAGAAAGACAATCGATAGCACTCGTGATTCACAAAGGGAAGTAACGCTTTTGTTCAGATGCTGCCTACTGGCAGATCAGGCAATGAATTCAGTAATATTTTCAGTGATTTTTAAAATCCTTTGACAAACCATTAAAGTCATAGCCTCAGAGGATGGTCTAATCCTGATTAGAACTAAAAATGCTTTTATTCAAGGGAAACAGACACATTCTAGCATTAGGAGCAATATTTCTAAAGGTTCCTATGTTTTGCTGTATTTAAAAAGTTACTGTAAGGCACTAATATATTTCTGTAAATCAACAGTTCTTCTCAATCCTGTACTAAAAAAAAAAAAAAAAAAAAAAAAAAAAAAAAAAAAAAAAGCACCACCTTTCTGGCTTTACAATTAGGTAGAAAATATGTCATTAAAATTCTTGCTGTGGACCAGTAAGGAAGCTCCTCTCCTTACAACTGCCTTACTCTTTTCCTACAAAACGCTCACAGCTACTTAATTGTCAGGCTGTCTCACAGCCCTCCTAAAGCATTGTAGCAGGCTTTGCAATCATAAGTAACTTTAAACCAGCTATAGATAGCAGCTCTGGAAATTGATAGTTCGGCTTTTTCTCAGGTTTAGGACTTAAAAAGTTTTCACACATTTTGATTGGGCTGGTGAGAAAAATTGTAGATTATCTCTATTTTAATCTTCACAGTTTTCTCTAAGCCATTTTGAGTAATATTTTATGTTTGTGAACTTTGTTAGCATGGTTCTTTCAGCAACTACAGTTTTCATGTTTCCAGCCTTCTCTCCACCTGAGAAATCTGTATCATGTCAGAGTAAAAATAATCTGAATGAACTTTCTCCAGGTCAGAAACAGAAGAATTTCCTAAACTAGATGTTGGAGCTACATGATCATGTTAAGAAGATTCCTTACTTTTCATGGATTATTTTGATTAGAGAGCACCTTCCATTCCACAACTGAAGTTGCAAAATTGCACAACTTCCTCAGATTTGTTTTAAAACCATATTTCATCTATCCTCTCCCTGAAGTTGTCCTACTTTAGCCTCACTCAGAAGTTATTCAAAACATATGGTTTTATTGTCCTGTTTAGTTCTTCTTTTCTAATTCTTCTATATTCATTTAAAGATTAAATGATAAGATGTGAGAATACCACAGGTCCATAAAGTGCTATAATAATCTTTTTGTTTTGCTCTCAACCCCTTTTCTACATATAATTAAATTCTCTATGCATTGTTATGTTATTTTCACAGAGAACTCTACAAACATTTCAAAATATTTTCCTGTGGCACCGTAATTCCCTGCGTTAGATGTCTCTCAGCAGTTCATTTTGGCATCCAGCATCCAAGTCCTCATCATCACCACAGTGCCTGCATTTCTGATGAAGAAAAGCTACATAATATCATCTTGCTTCCCAGATGTAATGCCATCCCCTGTAGTGACCTCCTCTATGTTTAATGAGTTGGTTTCACTGTAAGAGTTGATAGGAATACCTCCATAATTACATATGGAACTATTAGTAACCCATGTTTTTCCATAATGTCATGCTATGGCTGTCTCTGAGTGTCCACCCCAAATTTCTAACCATGTACACTGCCAGGCTGCCAAAGACATACCCAAGGATGATTGCTGTCATATACAGAAAATTATTACAGAGAAATTTTAATTTTGATATTTTAAATTTAAAAAATCATACTCTAAGCTTATTCATTACAATTATATCCCCAAAATTTTAATGTGTTTGAACTGCTTCTGTGTAGAAAGGATAGTGTGTTTCACTTGTCACCTGCATCACAAATTATTTCCATGACATACAGGTGAAATCATCATATTTCTAGTACTATTACTTTTCCTAAAGAGTTTAACTGGCAAACTACTGCCACAAGCTGCAACATAAAACATGTGAAAATTACACCACATCATTCCATGCCTCTTTACCCTTCCTGTATTGGTTTGTATTTTTATTGCACCCTTTGCTATTATTTAAAAAAAAAAAAAGGTACCACCTCCATTCTATCAGAAGACCATATCTTAATACAGTAATATCATAATATTAAAAGTCATTTTGCCTTGAATCAATTTATTTGGAAAAAAAATAATTACCAGATAATATAAAATAGTGCTATACATTCAACATTGCAAAAGATACGTGGTAGCAGAATTTACCTGCAAACCATCTGTGAGGTTTACTTTAACTCCCTAGTCACAGAGTTCTACCACCTCGAATGTTCTTCCTCCTCAGCTCAGTGAAATCTTTCATCCCTTTTCTGCTGCTCTTCAATTCTTCCTGTTTAGAATATGCCAAACAATGAAAACACTATTTTATTTCCTTATCTGGTGGAAAGGAAAGGACCGAACATGAATCTCTTCGGGCACCTCAGTGCCCCAGACTACTGTAGAAGAAATGACATGTGCATCTTCTTATGCCTTAAAAGAAGGCAGTGGCTATCACAAATTTATTTTTAGAGGGGTCTGTAATATTAAATGCATTCCAGAAATACCTACAGCCTCAAGCCCCTGAGAAAGAGTCTACTCTCTAGTTTGTGATTTTGATTACATCTGAGCACAGAACTGAGACAGTGCAAAAAAAATGCCTGGAAAGCTTTAGATCAAAAGATAAGAATTCTGGTATCTTCAAGATCAGCTGACAATTGAAGCAAAGGTTTTCAGCACTAAAATGTTGGATATAGGCATCTAAATTCCACCTAAAGTGCCTAAAAGTCCTGTCTTAGGTTTGGCTCAAAATTTTCTTAGTTATAGGAACAGGAAGGAAGAAAATCAATACTTCAGGTGTGAGTGTCTGGAAATAGAGTTAATGCATTACATACGTACTGTGTCATACTGAGAAAATATAAGAATTCTTCTCTTACTTTGAAGAACTCACAGTTGCCATATTTTAGCTCTACTTTGCAGGCTTTTATCATGATTTTAATGAAGCGTAGTTGGTTTTGAAGTAAAAGTCTCTGCTTTCATGAAAAGAATTAGATTTTTTTCTTGCACCACTTGATCAGCTTTAAAACAGGACTTATTTCTCGTTATCCTCTTAACAATATATTTTAAAGAAATTAATCGTAGTGTACATTTTAACCTGATGTGATGACAGGCTCATTATCAAGAGTACTGTGCTAGCTGGCAAAGACAGGTTATCTAAGAAACAGGCTCATGGGAAGGAAATTTAAAAGATTAGGCTGTCTCCTGGGCAAAGGGTCTTTTTGCTAAAGTCAAGAGCCTTTGAAAATGCTCTACATCCATTTTTAATGGAAAAGATGCCTTTCAGTTCTACAGAAGAGGCCGTAAATACCACAAATGTAACTTCTTAGACCATTATTTATTCATAGGAGGTAAGAAAAGATCTAAATAGGAGATAACCCTATAGGTCACTGCCTATCTCCTGCGGCCTGAGCATTGGAGCAAGCACCATGCTCTCAAAGTAGGAAGAAGTCAGTATTTCCCTTGAAAATTTCAAATTTTGATGACCTACATGGAAGACATTAGGAAAAGAGAAAGTAATTAGACTTTTGCTGCCCCTGGTTAGAGCTCTACTACCTCTAGATTTTCATTGTTCACTATGAGCTCTCCTCCTCCAGATGTCATCCTACTGAACTCCTAACCATTTAATTTGCAGCAAACCCTGCCCTGCTATATTTGGCAATTGTGTTGGCTATGGCATTAGCATCCTGCTTCCTGCCTTAGACACTTCGTGACACAGCTCTCACGTGGAACTTCTGCAATGGAGATGATCCCCTGGGTACTCTGCCCCCATTCCTCAAGGAGGAGAACACCTGCCCACCCTGTGCCCATCAGTCCTGGGCATCTGCCAAAGCAGCAGAGTGCCAAGAAAAGACCTGAGATGGTGATTCCTTAGAGAGAAAGACTATGCTTCTCACTGTCATTGGTGTCTGTGAACCGGTGACAGGCATGCTTTATACAGTTCCACCACCCTCAGCCAACCTTCATCTGAAAACTCATAATCAGATTGAAGGCTGTAAATAGGGTTATTCATGGCTGGTGAGGGAAAAATTGATACCTCATAATGCTGTGCAGCCAGCCCTGCAATCTCTAGTAGCAGTGCTTCTCTAGAGGGAAATAGCAAGATATGTTAATAGGAAAAGATAGTATTTGCTTTAAACAATCTTAACTGAGGAGGAGTTATTGATGCAGCCTAGTGGATTGACTAAATTGGAAATGGAACAGGCTTGAAAAACTCTGTCTCAGGCAGTTTTTCAGAGGGAGAAAAGAGCATGTCAATGTTTTTGCAATCTCTCCAGCATGGTGAAACACTAGTAACCAGAATACTACTCTTATAAAAGTGAAAATGCAGGGAAAGCTAAGAACTAAATCTTAGTACCAGAGAGATTGTTAAATTCCAAGAAAATTAAAGCCCTGAAGGAGCTGAAAAAAAACAAGAGAGAATAATTAAAACTTTTAAAAATAGTTTTGACTATGTATAGTTTTCACAAGAAAAGAAACAAGGAAGAGAAGCAAGTCACAGGAGAAGAAAAAAAGACTTTTCAGAAAGAATCTGGAGAATCCAAAATGTCTTACGAGAGACATGAAATGTCTTCTCTACAGAAGATATATATATAACAGGGGAAACTCCCAGCAGGAGACCACCTCCGTGATTAAAAACAGAAACACCAGTATCAACAAATTCCACTAGTTACCAAATGTTTTTCATTACTTCCGCAGTGGAGGCTTCTGCCTTGAACTATGAAAAATGCTTTGACAAATAGGTTCCAAAAACTCAGCTTGAGGAAGCTACAAAGTTGTTTCATTCATAAGCAGAGACTACAAATTACTGGCAAAAAGTCTAGCTTCCCAGCTGCAAGACAAAACACCCCAAAATAGTGCACTCAATTAGGTGGGGTTTTTGAAGGAGTGGTTGCTGCCTAGCAAAAATAAGGGAGCTGATTAACATAATATAGCAAGCAAAGCATGCTGAAGAACCAGCTGCAGATTTTGTAATAGAAAGTGGCAACAGATTTGAAAGGGGCTCTCTCTTTGAGATTATAAACCATTGAAATATTGTATTGATGGCGGTGGTTAAACCTCTCTACAGCCTCCTTGAACACTAGTGACTTCTGCAGAAAATGTTTTATCAGCAGTCAAAGCAGAGATTTCTCAACTCTCTGTCTTTCATTTCTCCTTCTCTTTTCTTTTGCCTTTTCCTATATACACGTGGAGAGGAAAAGGGAATCAAAAACATGGATATGTAGGTAATGCCCAAATGTGCATATAAATAGCTTGTATTAACTTTGAAGTACGCTGCCCAAAAATAAACAGTTTTATAAAGATTTAGATTTTCTGAATGGATTAATTTGTCCATTGGTATCTGTAATCAAAATTTTGATTTAAAATGAAAATGCATTACAGTGAATGTTGAACTGTAATTTTTAACTACTTGTTTCAGAAAGAGTGATAGAAGCACTATCATTCTCACAGATATTTAAATAAAATTAATATGAACAGAAAACCTTGTGTTGTACAGTTGATGAAGTTTTCTTTTAATACTATGACATTGATTTGAGCAGAGTGACTCGTAATCCACTACCTTTTCAGAAACTTACCCACACACTGTCTGTGAATTTAGGCAGAAAATATCCTGAACAGAGTGACAAAATGTGGAATATTTATTCTACATGAATATGCAAGGAGAATTTCTAAATTTGTGCTTTGAATTTTCTCCAATTTTGCTTACAGGCACCAATTTTCCACCCTTTCAGCAAAAATTTTTAATATACTAAATAAATAAATAGGAAACCAAATTCCATAAAGAAAGCATGACTTGCTCAAGAAACCTGGTTTTCACCAGATTTTCACTGAAAGGATGTTAGTGGGCAAACAGTGCATAGGAACAGGCATGAGGTTTATTCTGTGACCTTGAGAGAACCCTCCATGACTTTATTTGTTCTGCTTCAACTTGGCAATATCTAAGAGTGCATCCCTGAAGTGCTTCTCAACTACAACTCAGTAACAATTGTTCCTCACCTGCTCGCAGACACTGCACAGCCAGTATCTCTGCCAGATATACAGAGAAGTGTTGTGAAGACTCGTTGCCATGTAAGAGGATACAAAAGAAAATTAGCTGGTTAGGGTCAGGGTTGATGCTATACAAAGAGAAAATGGTAGGGTACCAAACTGGAGCTGAAAGTCCACTAAAGAACTAGTAATTCATTGTTTTCTTTTGGATCTGGAATAAATGATGCAACTTTTCCACTACAGAAGAAATTAAGATATTTAAAAGCAAACATAACCAGCTATTCAGGTGGTAGAAAAAGCAGCAGCCAAAACAGAGACTATTGCCTAGAAACAAGTGACAAAATGAGGTCTAGTCAAAACCACTTTCCCTCTAACCAAGAATTATTTAGAGGAAATTCTGTGAATGTAAAGAGAATTTGGAAGGACGACAAATTGTAAGTGACATTAGCTTTCCAAGCAAAAGGGTTGAGAGAAATGCCACTAAAAATTCAGAGGTCTGCTATTCCCCGTTGCAATAACTAATGCATATTCTAATCAAATAATTGTTAAAACAACTGGACAGAATTTTATTTTAAGCTTGGGTTTTTTTAGTAGTGAGGACATTCATAAAAGAACTTGGCCATAGGAACCCTTGAATGGAATGATCAGAAGATGCCATTTAAATGGAATGGAAGAACAAACAAGAAACATGGGCTGTAACTGAGTAATCTGTGAACCAGCCTGAGCAAACCTAACTGCTACAGTTAGAGCAGTGCGAAAGGAACCTGAATCAAAGCTGCCACAGATGTAATGTCACAGTAGCATTACTGCAAGAGTTGCAGTACTCATACTAGTGAAAGCTCCAGACTTAGAAGGGCAAACTTTAAGGAGGTGAGGAGATGCTGAAGTCAGTCAGGCAAAAAAGCTCAAAACTCTCTTTCTTCAGGAAGGTGAGAATGTCATTAAGTGAAAGGTGCCAATCTTATCTGGAATTTATAGACTAAGGCAGAACTTTGTAGGGAAAGTCACAAAAACATTACTGAAGATAAAGAAGTGATAAAAAATCCCCAACAGTCAGCCAAGAAACAAACATTTTGCTGGTCAGGAGGTGTAAGAATAAAGTCAATATATTCAATACCCAAAGAAAATTAAAAAAATGTCCTTTAGTCATAAAATCAAAAAGCAGAGAAAGATAAAATTAGGCTCATTATACAAAGAGAGAATTATTAAAGAATATATCGGTACATTCCTAAAATTAAGCAGGGACGGGTTGGGAAAAGGGTATGGAATTAATCTTGGAAGCAAATCTCCACATGTGAAAGGCTAGGCCGTCTCCTTAACTGAATTTCAAAAGGAAAGACACAGAAAAATCCATATTTGATACCAAATATTAGGAATAAATTTATTCTGTTGAATGCTACTAAGTAACTAGAAAATCATATACGTGATAACTGCATGTGAAGGAGCAGGGGAGGAGAAAGAGGGGTGGTCAGGACCATACAGGCCCATTAGAGTGATCCAAACAAAATGGCAAAGTTTTAGAAAGAGATTTGAAAGGGAAAACAATCAGATCTGGAGATGCAATGAAAATTAAATTGAATATAACATGACCTTATTTAATACAGTCAAATATTAACAAAATTTTATCTTTCTTCCCAAGATAACCAACTCTCCAGCTGAAAGTAATGCAGTACACCTGTGTTGATTAGAGGTTAGTAAAGCATTTGAATCAAAAAATCGAACAGGAAATGGTTAATGACGCCAAGAATATATATCTTTTAATGAAACTAGTACTGTTGATAATGATGTACAGAAATGCCATGTATGTCATAGTCATGGCCCGGACCCTGAGAAGAACTAAGGAAAGGCTAAGAGGTTTTTTTCTCTGCCCAGTTATATCCATTGATACTGTTTAATATTTTCAATATGCTTACCAATCCTGGAGCAATATTTTCTCCATCACATGAGAAAGGCACTGGGAAAATGGAAGACCAGCTGATATTTCATGGCAAAGTAGAAAATGAAAACATTGTTTTGAAAACAATGCTCAGCCTGAATTTTCACCATCTCGCTACTTGAATACCCAGATGGAGAGCAGTTGCCTTTAGTAATGGTAGTATTTATCTCCATTTGCATACTTGTGTATGACCACGTAAGTCACAAGAGGAGAAATTAGACTATTGTGTCCATTGTAACACACATGCTGTTTGTTTGGGTTTTCCTTTCTCTTCCCATTGTGACCAGAATGCTATTGAGGAAAGTCAAATTTACTAATAGTTGCTCCAGTTGTTTGTTTTCTGCCAAGTGTTTCAGGGGAAATACTTACTCTTTTATCGACACTTTCTTGATGCTCTACCCAGATGCACACGATGGCGCAGCCTGGCAAAGGTGGTTTAATGCTGACCAAGATTTCTCCTGCACTGACGAACCTGGCTCTTTGCCATGCCTTTTAGCACACCTGGTGCTATCACTCAATGAGAGGAAGTGAAGGTAACTCAGCTGCCATCCATATTTGCCAGAACACAGACTTATCTCTCACCAAGTTCAACACCATTTATTTATGTAGGCTTTTGGAGGAGTAAGGAAGTGAACTGTGAGAAAACCCTTTTAGGGACTGGCAAAACGTCCCTCTCGCCCTTGTAAATTTCTCTGTTTGACATAACTACTATGTGAGAGCCACAAAAAATGGCCAATCCACCAGTCCGGACACCTTAACAGATTACCAGCCAGAGGATTTGATGTGCATCCACCTCTTCTGGAGCAGCATATCACTTTCATAGAGCTCTGTCACATCGCATGATTCACTTAAAATTTTGATATGGAAAATCAGTTAGGATTTTTTTCTTGAGAGAGAAGGAAATAGCCATTCTACAAAGAAAATAATTTATAAATGCTTTGCTAGGTCTTACTTAGAGTGCTTAGCCTTTACTGTGCTAGGGGTCTTACAAGTACATGTTTTTACAGTTACATGTAAGTTACAATAGCATTCACAAGGGGGTTATGCATACTGACATTGAGGTAATACAGCCATTGCTGGCATGAATGAACCAAATAAGCAAAAGAAATTGCAGATACTAACAAAAAAGTCTTCTTTTTTTCCACATAGAAAGCCAGAACATCAAATAATAGTGTGAAAAGCTGAAAGCAGAACATCTCTAAGCTAAGAAAATTCTCCTGAAAGCCAGCTTCCCATGTGAGCTAACCCTAAATTCAGAAATAACCCCCCAAAAGCAGGGAAATTTAAATTAAAGTCAATGTAAGATAGAAAGCCTCTGGGATACATTGTCAAAGTGACTCATGAGGTTTAAAGTCAATAGAAGCTGACGAGTGAGACCGAAACTCTGTGTAGTACTTAAAAAATATACCCTAAGGTACCAAGCAAAGAAACCAAGAGCTAATCCCTGCATACAAATACCATACTGCAAACTTTACTTATGCTTTTTTTTTACAAAAAGGTCACAAGGATTAGATTTTTCTGCTTGTCCTAGAGGGTGCAAAATATTTGGAAAGAAGCCCGCCCTGCAGAGAGAGGCAGCCCAAATCTGATGGTTTAAGTGACGTTTTGGTGGTGCCCAGCTCTCCTTTTATACCTCTTCACTTCAGAATGTGACAACCATTACCACTGATATGGTTGTCTGTAAAGCACATGCACACCTGCTGTGTATGTACTTTCAACCTCTAGATCCATGCTCAAATCTACAATACCTTTTCCTCTAACTTCTCCCTTCCCTTTCTTGACTTCAATTTCCACATTTCTATCAAAGCAGGGATATTCAATAAAATGATCTGTGGCTGAAATCTTTCTGAAATCATGACACTTGATTGTCAAACACTTGCAAAAAAATATTATTTTTACAATTGCATTTTTTAAGTACTATTTTGTGAATTGTAAAATCAGAGAACTGAATGAAATTTCAAGTAATAAAAGCCCCAGACAAATCTGCGTGCAAGCATCTAACAAAACCCATTCAATTGTTTGCTCTTCTGAGTCATGCTGCAGTTGGGAATGAGGGAGAGACAGAGATGACCTTTCTATTTACTGAACTCAGTGCTGTTGGTGCTTAATGGAATTTGTATCCTTTTAGTAACCATTTTACTTTAGTATTGTTTTCTATGCTTAATTTCTCACACTTTTTATTTAACATGGACATTAACACAAAAATGGGACACTTCTTTGTTGACAATTTCATCTACTCCAGTTCAAGTTTCTCATCTGAACTCAGAGAAATGATGACATTTGACACAGTAACATGGCTTTCTGGGCTGTGTTTAGCCCAGGCTGAGATCCCCTGTGTGATAACTGAGAGCACAGTCCCGAACAATGGCTGGCTGCCTCTGCTGGGTGGGACACGCAAGTGGGCTCCCTCTTCCCTGCTGAGAGATACTGGCTTGTTTCTCTCCAAGAATGTACTGCATGTTTATAGAGCAATTGTTGCAGTGGATAAATAAATAACCACATGCTGTAGACTTTTGGGCAGCAACAGCATAAATGGTCACTTCCTCAGTTACTTCCTATGAGCATGGTCATGTTAACCCCATCATAAAGACTACAGGCAAAAATAAACTATACTGCTGTTCCAAAAAGCAGGAAAACTTCATTCATCTTCATAGAATTCAGGAGCATGACTTTAAACTTTGCTTGGTTATTTTAGCTGCAAATTATTGCTTAAGAAATTTTTCCAGCACAAGTAATCTCCAGTAGGTTGCTGCAGTGATAGTTTGGTTTCGAAAGGTAACATTTGAAGAACAAAGCCAACCAAATTACAGCAGGAAAACACTCCTCATTTGGCAACATTTCCATCTGTCTGCCTACAAAGGCACTTCTTGAGACTGGACAGGCACTGAGAGGTTTTCCAAAGGAGTGTTTCTATACAGTATTTTAGCAGTGCTTTAAGACAATGTTGTCTCATAAAGGAAAGAGTTTCAATTCTTGTCCAAATTCCACTCAGCTCAGCAGCAGATGAAAATATTAAGATAATGTCCATAATTTAGGCTGATAAGACTGTGGCATTAAAGTAGCAAAGGAGCTTCTCTAACATATAACACTGGCCTGAAGGCCATTGGGAGTGGCAAATCAGTGAAGTGCAACAGAGCATGCATTTCTGCCCCAGCTCCTGTTGAAGGTACCAGTGTACAGACACCCAGCCTCTCTGCTCTGTCATATCCCAGGGGTTCCTGGCACAGGTGCTACCTTCACAAAGGGAATGGTTCCTGCCAACCACTTTGAACACAGTCCATCCACTTGGTCCCTCTGGAGGGCCACTAAGAGCTGGACTGGGCAGCCCTTGAAATATGGAGCACTTTCAGGGGACTCTTGAGGACCAACCATGGGAATAAGCACACCCCAGCTGGGGCAGAGCCTTGCAGCCCAGTTCTCAGGGGATGGTCTAATTGAGGACTAGCAGATGGCAAGCGACATGAAGCAGCAGTTGCTTTAGTTAATGGAGTCCAAGCAGGCATCAACAAACAAATACTCTTAAGACCATTTTTACCATGGCTCTCTTTCAGGCATGAGTTTGTTTTCCTCATGACCAATGCTAAGTGTTGCACAAGGAAATTCTACATAATACCTTCAAAAATCTACTAGGTAAGTTAGAATATTTTTCTTCTAGTAATCCAATTCACAAAATATTATTTCTCCAAAAAAAAAAAAAAGGTGTCTGTAAATTGATTTCACCATTTACATTGCTTCTACTTCAGCCTCAGTGAAGCTAATCTGCTCTCCCTATCAACTCCTGTGTTTAGTCTCACTGGAAAATGTGTAGCAAACATAATGAAGAGAATCAGAGGTTGTCTCTTGGACAGTAAAAGCTCTGCATGGGCTGACAGACCAATGCTATGGAGTTTAGGCCTGGATGTGAACTCTGCAAGGCTCTGGAGAAGCAGGTTCACAGAGCCAGGGACCCAATGTAAAACTAGAGTGCAGAGGCTGTTCCCTCCCTGTTAAAGCAAAGCCTAGCATAATTTTAACATCTAGAAAGTACTTTTCTTGCATCACTGGTTATATGGTGGTTGCCACAGACATGGACTAAGAGGGAACCAGAACTGACATGGTGAGTATTTGTGCCTGGAACTAATGGTGAGATTCCTGATAAGAAAAGAAATCATTTTAATCACTGGAAATCTGATTCATTATTTGATTTCAAGTACATTGTCTTTCTACTTCATTACCTGTTATTAGTGACTCTTTTTCTTTCTTCTCCATTCAAAATGAAAAAATGTTTACACTGATTAAATTCTGCCAGCAAAAAGTTTGCATGCAGGAAATACTTGAGGCCAGCTTTCACTTGTCACTTCAGTGGAGTTTTCTCTCCAACATTCAGACAGATGTTCAGCCTTACCACACTACCATTATGAATACTGTAATCATAAATATGTATGTCTACATATGCATACATAACTTTTGTTTTATGTATACGATGACTGAATGGAATTTTATTTTTAAACAACAACTTTAGCTTTCATTTGCAGTGAGGCCTTCTACCACACCTAGTACATAAAGAGAAAGAAAAGGAATCTTAAAGAACAATCTGTATTACATTCAAAGCTACAGTAGATGATTCTATCTTAATGGACATGCTTTGTGTATAGAGCTATATATATATTTATATGCACACATACTGTATATGTATTGTGTTAGAATATATAAATATATTAGCATAAAGAAGTTTATGAATGCTAAATAGTCTCCAGGTATTTACTTAGATATGCATGATTATGATTAGAATCTTTAAATAACATTTATGACAATTAACTACCAAATTGTACTAATTAATGTCTCTCTCATCTCTAAGTGAATGACAGCTTCATTTTAAGCTCTCTTGCACTTAAATTGCACATTTCAAATGTAGTTTTGTATAGCTTTGTATTTATTTACTTAATGCATTTAAGAAGAAGCTATAGTTCTTTCCCTGCATTTGAAATGCAAAGATTTTAGTGGGAGTCAAATATTATTGTGATGTTATGATTAAAAATTGACATTAATTTCCCCACAGACTGCTCACCTCTAGGAAAGAGTTCATACAGTTGATTTGTTCTTCCCTGCACAGTGATGCTCTTATTTTATCTGACATTCACTAAAAATAAATGTGTGTGAATGAAGGATTTAGGTCACCTAGTGACATTACCAGTGGAAGAAGAATACTCAAGAAAAAAGTTTATACTGGTGCACACCGAGTAATGTGGTTTCATGCAATAAAATGACAGGATGGCCACAGTAATTGGCTCCAGTCCTGGAGCAGAGCGAGGGATGCCATGGTTACTGGCAGCAGCGATCCCTGCTAGCAGGCAGTGCACTGCACCTGGGGGTGCAGCAGTGTGGTATATTTGCTGCCCTGAGGCTGTGACGGCCCCCGGCATTGCCAGGGAAGGACGCCTGGCTTACAGCCAGCTTTCTGCCACCAGCTGCCTGGGGTCGCTGCTGCTGGACACACAGCACCCCTGTTGGTGGCAGGGCAGGGGGATGTGAGCCCTCACCCCACTGCCCGTGCAGGAGATTTGTAGCCTATCAGAGCTGAAAACCCCTTTCTACTGCCCCAGGTACTTTACCTGGTGAGAGAAACGAGCCAAACTATGAGCAGACATTGAGACAGTAGTAACAGTACACTTGCTTCTGTAATGTCACTTCACTCCCCAGCTTTTCAGCCAGCTCCATGCTCAGCTTTAGAGCTTCCTGTGGAACCAGGAGCTGCACAAATCTGCACATCTGCTTTTCAGTAGACAAACCTAATACAGGCAGTTTTCTTTATTTGGGGAAGCAAAGAATTCATCATATAAAACAAGCTGTTAGCTATGACACTGACTCCAGACAGGGGAATACTAAAGGGCCTTAATTTTCATATCTACGATGACTGAGAAATATCTAAAGAGGAAGAGGGGGCCTGCTCCTCAAGTGCAATGTATTCTTTTTAATAATCTTTATCTCGTAACTCAACTGGTCTTTTATCATACCAACCTTCCCTGTGTTTGAGAAGCATCATTATATTTGGTTTTCAATGTACTACACTTACAGGACTTCAATGCCCTTCCTAAAAGACCAACACATCCCCTGTGTAAAACTCACACAAGTTCTTCTGAGTTAGGAAACAAGTTCAGAATCTAAATCTAGTTTCCTGTACATATTTCATGGCAAATGTTTTGGGGAAAACCCTTCCCAATTGCATTGCTTGC
This sequence comes from Xenops minutus, assembly GCA_035221455.1. Classification (NCBI taxonomy): domain Eukaryota; kingdom Metazoa; phylum Chordata; class Aves; order Passeriformes; family Furnariidae; genus Xenops; species Xenops minutus. The sequence continues at coordinate 36,134,889 of JAWWEE010000158.1, read as the reverse complement.
AGTGCTTTTATAGACATGTCAGGATTTATGCCATCATATTCATTGAAGATGATCTACACTGAGTTTGTAGGTATGGTGGTAAATCAGCATACGCTAATATCTCGTGTTGCTAGAGCTGTTGTGTAAGCCACAGTTGGCCCAGCTCATATGAAGCATTATACTGCCAGAAAACAATCAGAGTGGCCCAGAAAGACCACACATACAGTAGCATTTATATAGCCATTTACACCAGATCTGAATTCAGTCCCATGCCTCTTTGATAAATCATGAGCTTTATAGTACAGTGTTTGATTCACTGTTACGAGAGTCATGTACTGAAAAACTCCATGAGTCAAGAATCTTTCAGTGCAGTGAGGAAACACATTGATAATGAAAGAGCAAGGACAGGTCACTTGTAACAGCAATATGGGATTTCACAAATTGTAATCAGTATGCAATGCTTTTCTCATAGTACAGAAGGGGCAGGGATTGTGTGTGTACTGTTTTGTACTCATTTTGTAGTGTAAGACCACCCTTTTTCTTTAGGTATGGAACAAAAATTACTAATGAAGAACTGGTAAGGTCAGACATTCAGCTAGGAAATTTCTATTTTCTAGCTTTCACACTGTAGAAAACCAGAAGGAATTAAATCCGTTCATCATGGGAATTGTACCAGCCAAATTACTCTGAGCAAGGCAAGAGAAAGCGACACATGCAGATCTATTTACCTAGATCTACCAAGTGGGCAAAGGTGAAGAAGCCTCCTTATGTCAGGGCTTTCTGGTCCCTTCCTCTTGAAAGAAACAAAATTCAGTGAATATAGACCAGCAGGTTTGGTCTTTCAATGCCCTTGTCAAGAATTTTACCAGTGGGATGCAAAAGCAGCCTCAGAGGGTGCTTAAATCCACCTAAGCCTTTCCCCCTTGTTCCTGTCTGTGTGTTCTTATCCTTGCTGGAAAAGCGGATATAACCATGAACTAATGGCTTTTCTTGCAGGATGAGTTTTCATCACTTCTCTGAAACAACTTATTCTGCAACCACATAAGCTCCCAGGCAAACAAAGGGTGGGAGGTGAGGACAGGGTCTCAGCAGGTTTAGTCTACAGCCTGTGATGTTCTGGATGGGCATATCCAGTATCTTCAGTTTCCTAATACTTTGCGAGGCAAAATCATAATCCATCTCAAAGAAAATTCTGACAGTTGTTGCAATATACAATTCATCAGATAACTGATCAGTGCTCACACACATTAATTATTCTGAGGCTGTTCTCAAAAAGTGAGTGTATTTATGGGGCTGACTCTCTAATGAAGCTTGCACAAAATTAATAAAAATGCAAAATACATACCACAAAGTTGACTCTTGCAGAAGAATCTAATTTCTTTGGCCATAGCAAACTTAACATGGTTCCAGGCCAGCTTTATTTGTGCCTCAGCTCTATGCACAGTGATCTTTTCATAGCACAGCAGCTGCCATGCTGACACGTGCAATACCCTGACCACCAAAATGACTGTCTGTCCTACTCAAATGCTCTGATTGGCTCTGATTTGCTGTGAACGGTTCATTGAATTTTGATGACACAAGATTTTATTGTGATCCTGATGGACTGTTGATTGTTGTGTTTTGTTTTTCACAGAGGTGAAATCTCAAACTGAAATTCTATTCTGAACCTCAGATAGATAATAACAAAAAAATCTGTAGTGAGATGCTATATTTGACAAAACTGAAGACTGTAAAAATATGGTTTTAGACTCCTTCTCTCAGGCATATAAATTCCTGACTGCAGTTTTGTTTTAATTTTAGTGATCCAGTTTCCAAAATAAAGAGAAAGCTGAAAACAGAGTGCTTCTGTTCAATACTGTAGGACTTTTTTATATGCAGCTGCTAAAATAATGGCAAATATCATCCCTGTCCATTAAGATAAAGTTTCTGGACCTAACACTTTAACTTTCAATACTTCAACTGTGAATGTATTTGGTATGAGTGAAGAAAGAAGAACGCCAGAGCAACAGGAGCAGAGACAGAGGGCATGAGGCCTTTCAGAGAAGAGGCATTGTGCATTTTAATGTATCCTGGCTAAAAAAAGGGAAAGCTTCACTGAGTGACAAAAATTTTTATAAAGTTTAACTTTTTTGAAATAAATTACTACCATGCTTCACTTTAAATGGCTGTATAAAGTTTACAAGGATGTTTTAAGGTACCTTGTTCTTTATTTCCTGTGGCTGTAAATGCCACTTCAAGAACCAGCCAGTAAAAAAAAGTCTTGGTAATTTTGCCTAAGGAAACACTGCTTTTTATCCAGCACACCACTAGAGATTACTTTAGTCATCTCTAGCCTACTTTGATAGTACAGAGGTACAGCTGTGAGAGGCTTTTTTAACCAGTTTATATATTTAAAAATAGATTTGCTAAGTCTTTAAATGCAGATGTCTAAATGAAAGCATCTAATGTCACATGGAGTCACTTCTACAAAGCTGGAGATTCCTGGCAAGTCCAACTAAAAGGATATAGCCACAGTTCAGCAGTGCTCTGCAAAAATAAAAACCAAAAATAACAGAGCCTAATGAAGCATCTACCTTGTGGTGAAGGACCCATAGCACCACAGCTTGCAGCCCCTCAGCCGGAGTGCCACTGTTGAGCACAAGCCTGCGCCTTTTTTCTGGCCAAATCCTGAAGTCCTTATTCAGTACGTTTTCCAAAACTTCTCCACTGAAATAAGTCATGCATTTCTCTGTCCAGGGTAAGAACTTGTGTTGCATGTAACCCATTTTATTCTCTTCTTCTGTCGGCCTGTCTGAAGCAAGGGAGGCAAGTGGAAAGCTAAAGAATGCTCGTCCTTACTGATTCCATTTACAGCACTGGAAGAAGCAGATGAGCAGTTTAGCATCTAAGCTATTTTCCAAACCCTGAAGAAGTATTTCTGTGTTGGAGGCCCTGTTGGTTGTGTCTATGTTCTTAGAGAGCCATAACTACAACATCAGTATTACTTCAGCATAGCAGATGTATCATGTACAACATAAACATAGCACATTCATATAGAACAACAAACTGCATTGAAAGGAGGCAGTTAGGTATTCATTAGGTCCAAATATGCCTAATGGGTACCTTCCAATAATATTAATTTTATTCAATATATTCAATTATACTCAATAATAATATTCATACACCTTTTCAAGGCCTACGTGTAGGAAAGTATTTATAGAAACTCAGTAGCCACCATCTTAAACCTGAACACCCAAAATCATATATTTACTTACATGTTTGTTAGATCTCTTGCAAATTTGTAGGGCCTGCAAGGACAAAGCTACAGCTTTGCACAAGTGGCTAGTCAGCCTGAAAAGCCTCAGCCCAGAGCAGAGGAGGGAAGATACCTCCTCATGCAGATCAGGAAACCAGAAAGCAGTTCCTACACTCTGCCCTGACCTGTCTCTCTTCCTTCTTCAACAGGAGAGAAGCTCTGCCCCTGTGCACAGGGAAGGAACTGCTTCCCAGCAGCAGAGGGTCTTGGTAGCAGGGTCAACCCCTGCCAAAAGGGACCAGAGGGCACATGGATAGTTTGTGTCACTGCTCAGATGCAGTGTTGTGTCTGAGTTGCAGTCTCCATCTCTCAGATACACGTGCATAGGTTTCACGTCTTTCATCTGATTTGTCTGTTATGAGATGGGTTGAACCTAGCTGAAAAATGTGTGGTTTGGGGTTTGGATTGAGGCTAATATATGTTTCAGCTTGTGAGAAGTCAAGATGAGGACAGGGAAATTTAATCTGCATCCACACAATTCATATATGACTGCATACAGATCTGATATAGCATGCTGACACCAAATGTCAGCATTCAGCTAGCCCATTTATAAGGAAAAGTAAACCTCTTTCAAACACACAAAAAATTGCCTTTACAAGCCTTTATTTTTTTCTTTTTTATGATTCAATTAAAGAAGAGATCAAATATATTTTCTTTCCTTACTCTCTTCCTTTTCAAAAACTGTCCTTATTACCAGCATTTCTCATTATCAGAGCAGACATGAAGGAAGCACTGTGAATAAACTGAAGGGAATTTGGACTTCAGGACATACTTTACCACCAGCTTCTAGCATGCAATATAGTTTGCTAGAAGGCATCTTTGATGCCACTGTTCTTTCCCCAAAGACATTCCTCATTACTGAATGCTACATGTTGCCCTGTTGGTCTGGAAGAAACATTTCATTAACTACAATATCACTATAGATTGCATCTAGTTGCCATAGAAACTTTAGAGAAGAAGCTTGGGTTTAACCCTTGGAATAGACTGAATTTTTCATCCTTACAGCATTATAACTTAAAATGATACCACATCTTTTATTGGCCTTTATCTTTTAGTATAAAAACTGACAGCTACTGATAATTCATACAGGGTTGATGACTGTGAAATATTTTTATTACCATATCTACTACTTAACTGGGACACTGCACTGAGGGACAAAATTGCTGTTGACTTCACTGCAACTGTGATTTCAACCTCAGCCATTCAAAGACAAAGGCTGCTGTAAAATCAACATAGAAAACTTTTACTGGTATGTTCTGGGGGCAAAGAGAGTGAGCCAGCAAATATGGGTGCTGGGCACTGCTTTGCCACAGCTTCTGTTGGTCACAATTTGTTTGTCAAATGGGTGTAAGGACACTGCCTATGTTTAGGATGCTTAGAGATCCTCAGGTAGAAAGTGAGTACTTAGGGACACTGGTTTGTTTCCTTCATGCAGTAGAAGATGCCTAAAGAGATTTTTTCCTTTTGCAAGTAAAAATGGGGTTTCAGACCAAGACTATAGAGAATCCATACATTAGGCTTTGCAGCTCCCTAAGCAGCAGCACTGCTACTAAAATGGTGCTTTCTTTTAACTGGGACTCCTTCCTGGTGTGCATGGAGAGACTAAACTTCATAGCGTTTCCATACTGGAGTAATGCACTGTTCTGCTCCAGATCACACCACTTGCTCTGACAGCTAAATAGTTTGCTCAGTGAAGAAACATCAGCTCTCTCTGAAACTGGAGCCACAATCCCATATCTGTCTGCACTTCAGACTTGAGTAACAAAGCATTTTTTCTTTCCTGATTTCACTCCTGTAAAATGAAAAGCCTGCAGATTATGGCACTATCCCATTCACGTAAGGGTAAATTGTGCAGTGTATGCTATTATCACTCAATAAAGAGTTCCCTCTGCCTTGCCAGGCTACATAAAAATGTGAAAAGCCTAGTCTCCAAAAGGTCTCAAGTTCTCCATCTCCCTTTTTCTTGTGTTCTCGTTTCCTCTTTTATAAGAAATACATCAACATCAACAAATGATAGTTTAAGGTTACAGTAGTGGAAGGGCCTGGCTTCCTCTCCTGCCAACATTCTTTGCAGGGTGGCTTCTGCACACTAGTACTTTTGTTCTTTTTGCTACAAGCTCCTTTCAGTTTGTAAAACTCAGGCTCTAGTTACAGCTGGTTTTGTTCTGAAAGAAAAACTGGAGGGGGATGTGTGTGTATGTGTGGGGATGGGAGAGCTTGCGCCCATGCAGTTTTGTGACTATTCTAAGGCAGGGTTGTGGTGGGGGGTTTATTTAGCTTCAGAACAGAGGTTTTGTTATTAAGATCCTTTTAACTACATTGCACAGCCCTTACTCATGTTGGTGGACCAAGTAGTATCACTGAAGTCAATGGGGCTGTGGTGCTTTATTATTTCAAATCACACAATGATCACTGAAATAGGAATGATCATAATGAAACACTTTCATTGTGAAGTCAGTGGGGCTATTTGTGAAAATGTTCACAAGCATGAATGAGAATTGCACAATTTAGGCCAACACATACTATTTCCTGACAAATTCAGTATCTTTTCTTGATAAAAACTCCATGAATAGTACTGTCTCACATGTGCAAACTACACAATGAACCTGGTTCTGCTTTGAATATCTAATTTGTCTCAGTGGCATTGCTCCAGAGGAATGTATTTAACTCTTTGGAGCCACTATATTAGGACAAATCTGTTGCTTTTACCGATTGACTAGGGATGATTCAAAATAAAGGATTGTCTGTCCTTGGGAAGCACAGGCTTAAAATAGTACTATTTCATTTGAAAAGTCTTGCAGCTGAAGTCATGCCTTAAAATGGTGCACCTGTGGAAATTCACATGACGGAAATAAGATTCAGTATGAGAATTCCTATTTGAAATAATGCGGTACCACAGTGAAAACCAGACAGTGAATACAGAACTCATTCACAAGTAGTTTCATATTTAACTAGCATTTGGTGTTTTGAGATAGTAAGTCAGCCTTCTATCCAATTGTACATTCAAATTCAGTATTACAAACACCAGTAAACCTAGTAAGCACAGGAGTTCTGTGGGGAACTATCCCATTGAAGGTAGTCTTATCAGCGCACATAGGTAAAAATTTAATTTGGCTGCAAAACTCTAAACAGAGAGCTGCTTATCAAACATCCTGCTCCAGATGAGGTGGATTCTCAAGTTGTGACAAACATTCACCTGATTCTTCTGACACCATTTGCCATTACACAAATTCAAAGCTGTATTTCCTTTCTCCTTTTCTACCAGCAGCTAAATTTCATTTCCATCTCTTTTACCTGCTCCTATAATGACACAACTTGAACAGAAACTCATAGTTGCAAAAGGGAAGGATGAATCATTGCAACAATCTTCATGCTTTAGGCAAATAAGCCTCTGAAGGGGACTGAGGCAGCTTCACACCTGGTCTGGCTGGAGTGGGAGTGCATGACCCAGGGGGTTGAGACCACAGAGGAGAAAGACCTTCTACACCAGTTAGGGAGATTCCTTCTCTTACTGGAATGTGGGGTACAGTGGCCCTGCTTGCGGTGGAAAGATAACAGCATTGGTCCATACGTAAAACCATGGCATTCTTTCTAAAGGCAGTGCATGCAAAGAGGTTCAAAAAGCATGAGGAAACCACATAGCTTCTTTCACAAGATAAGCTACAATCTAACTCTTTGTCTGGTTGTTGTATGTCTGAGTTACTCTGGACATGTCTGGATGTAAGACCAGGACTCAGTCTATTTTTCTGGATATCTGGTACCCTGGTTGGAGAATATAAGAACTAAACAGGATCAGGTTGGCTCTAAATATATGCCCAGTAAGCCTAACATATCCAAAAGTTGTATTTATGGCACATAAATGACATACTGCATGCACACAAATGTTTTCTTTCTGGAAATCCTGGACAGAAGTATGAGAGCCCTGCATTTTTGAAAGAGGCATGTTCTGTAGGGTAAAAATTCTAATATCTGAAGAACTGAAAACACTCCAGTGGTCAGTAGATACCGAAAATAAAAAGTTCAGTATTTATTAAAACTGTCTAATTCAGATACACAAGTATTCTCTAAACTAATGGAAGTCCATCCCATTATCTCACTGTGTCATCCTAGTAGGACAGGGCAATGAGGATAAGCACAATTGTGACTTTTCCCATGCTCGTCCATCCCTACAAACTCATCACAAAGCCTGGAGTGAGTAGTCTCATAAACAGGCAACTCTAAGTATCTCTAATACTGCTCCCTCTGGCTCAGCGGTTCTCCAATTTGTCTGTGACTTGAGTCTCATAGGAAATGGTTCAGATTCTCCCGAACTGTGTTATATTAATGTTCAGATTAGTCTGTCATTTTACTTTCAAGATGCAGCAGAAAGATCTAAGAGAAAAATCTGATGTGAAAAGTCCCTAAATTCTCACACTCAGCAGGATGTACATTTAATACCAGTCAGGATTTGTGAGTATATAAATCTGTGTTCTGCCACAACTCTAAAATTTCTTATACTTAAATTATCTAACAGATGTATTTCTACAGCAATTCTACCTGCAGACATCTTGCCTCAGAGAGCCCAGATGTCAGTTCAACATCAGAAGGAATATCTCTGAGCCTCAGAAGAGCAAATAGTTCTTACACACAAAAAAAGGAAGAACATCTGTCTAAACAATCTTATCAAAACACTACAGCATTCTAGAAAAAATAATCCAAAAGCATGTAGCAACACTTACTGCATTTACAGAATTCTACTACAGAATATCAGAGGCTTTTACTTTCAAGTTACTACTGTTTGAGTTTTCTAAAACCTGCACCTTTTGAAACATACTGAGGCATCTTTCCACAGAGTCAATGCTCATATCAGTGAAAGCCTGGTACCCCAAACTGGTATCAACAAAAATCAAGACATTAGTGAAAATCAATATTGTTTTCCTCCAGGATAAGATTATATTTATGTACATGTGTATTTAAACTGATTTTGATAATAAGTCAACAGTTACCTCTAAGATATAACAGAACAGCTCATACATGGATGATGTTTTAATTGAATTTAATAACAATATATACACTATTGACACTGAACAGTGTAGTTCAATACCTGTTAGATGGTGGAGTCCTGACTCTGTATAGATTTGCAAATGTGTGCCTGCTTTACAACAGAAGGCACTCAAATCTGTACTCCCATTCCTGTGCAAATGGGGTTAGGTTTAACTAGGTGTGCTTACTGATGTGCATGAATGAGATGGTATAAATGAAAACCTTCCATAAAAATGGAGTGCTTTAGAATTAAATTGTACTAGTGATATTAAATTGAAACAGTGAGGTTTTTTCACTCTAGATGTCCCCAAGTTTAAAACAGGTATTTTTGTCTCACTCCACCTTTAGACTTGGACTCTGACAGCTACACAGGGCAAGGGCCTCACAAAGGTATACTAAAGACTTGGTAATAAATACTAAGGGATGTAAATTCCTCAGAAATGGGAATATATGTGTATTTTCTTAACAACTGAAAAGAGAATGGTTAAAATTGAATCCCCTTTCATTTGTCTTTTGTTAAATTCTCCTCTTATTGACTAATTTGCACAGCATAGACACCCAACTGCTGTTTGTAAATAAACGGTTAAAGGATTAGAAACATACAGCAGTAACTCTGCCAGACTTATTGATGAGTTCTGAAACACACAAGCCCTTGTAGAAGGATTTAAGCAAACAAAACACATTATGTTCTATAGAGACTTGAGACATGAGCTAATTGCACTTGCTGAATTGCAAACAGCACTGTACAGAGGAAATAAATAGGAGTTTAATTCCTAAAGGTGAATCAGGTTCAACATCTTAACTATACTTCGGCCTAGTGAGACCTGCTCCTAAGCCCACAGTTTCATGTTTCATAGAGGAAAATAGATGCGAAAGAATGGGCTTCACAGATATCAGCTGGCAGACCAGGCAACAACCTCAGCTTTCCAGCACAAAACACTAGGGCAAAGACTGGAGCTTGAGAGCTTGAGCACTCAAACTGTCGTTAAGACTCACAGCTAGTGAGTCTTCTGGACATCACTGTCCATGTCACATCACTCCTGCCTTGCAAAACAGAGCTCAGGCTCTCTGAAACTTCACAGCCTGGCTGAGGTCAGGTGAGCAGTCAGTGATCCAGGAGGAGCAACCAGGGCAAGGGCAAGGGCTATCCCTTGCTTTTCCCTCTTCCCTCCACCACACGCTCTTCGTTTCAAGCTCTGCCCAAACAGCAGACTGAGGAAGGAATAGGTGAGAAAAAAAAATATTCTGAGAAATAGGAGTAGCTTCCACCTACTTTTTGCTACTACCAACACTAACTACCTTCTTCCTTCTCAAAGCCTTCCCTGGCTGTTTAGAAGACCCACTTCCTGCTGCTATAGGAGATTGAATGAAATAGTCTGGATAAAGCACTTAAATATTCAGTGGGGCAAGGAGCTTAAAAGAACTAATAGCCTTAGTAAGGACACATCCTGGTGTCCTAGTTCAGCAGGAGGGACCAGTTATCACTGGGTGGGAGTGATAAAAGCTATGTATTTGTCTTAGTTCAAGGGGAGAACTAAGATATTTATGTTGGTCAATAAATAATTCCTCTCCTTTAAATTTAGAAACAGAACTTTAATT
>JAWWEE010000158.1:36067114-36124933 GCA_035221455.1 Xenops minutus | reverse complement strand
TGAGTCAGCAGTGCCCTGGCAGCCAGGAGAGCCAACCCTGTCCTGGGGGACATCAGGCAAAGCATCACCAGCCAGTCAAGGGAGGAGATTGTTCTGCTCTGCTCTGCACTGGGCAGCCTCACCTTGAATATTGTGTGCAGTTTTGGGCACAGCAAAATAAAAAATATATTAAGCTCTTAGAGAGCATCTAAAGGAAGGCAATGAAGATGGTGAAGGGCCTTGAGGGGAAGCTGTATGAGGAGAAGCTGAGGGCACTTGGTCTGCTCAACCTGGAGGAGACTGAGGGGAGATCTCAATGCAGTTACAACTTCCTCGTGAGGGAAAGAGGAGGGACGCAGGGAAGTGGTCACAGCACCAAGCCTGCCAGAGTTCAAGAAGTGTTTGGATGACACTCTCAGGCACATGATGTGACTCCTGGGAATGGTGCTATGCAGGGCTAAGGGTTGAGCTCTATGATCCTGGTGGGACCCTTCCAACTCAGCATATTCTGTGATTCTGTGATCCTATAGTTAAGGTTTTCAATTAACTGTTCAATCAACTGAATGTTTTCCTGGTTTAATTGCTATGCTTTGGAAAGAGGCCTAGCACCCAGGCCCTGACAGCTAGGCAATATCCAGCTGGTTGCTGTCTCAAAGCAGTCAGAGCAGCCCCTGGAGAGAGATTTACACCCCTGTGAGATGAAATACTTGTAGCTTCTCTTGAGAGCTATGCTATCCCCTGCTACTGTAACCTGGACTTGCCAAGTGACAGGCTTTTTTTGCATAGTATTGACCCTGGAAGCCTTGCCAAGCCTTGGGAGAGCTCGATGGGCAGCTGGCTGCTGTGCCAGTCTGCAAATGCTGCTGGAGAGCTGGATGATGCTGGGTACTGCCCTACATGCAGCGTTGCTTCAGGCTGGCTGAAAAATCTTTGCAGCTGAGTTTTTTCATGAGGAAGGGTGCTAAAGAATAACAGTTTCTGATTTTCTTTTGTTTAAACAAAGTATTTCCACTATTACTAATGCATAGGGTTCACTTATTAATCTACAGGCAGAAAAAAAATCACTTCTTATTAACATCAATGTGATGACTAATGTAAACTCATTCAACTTGATTATGATGGTGGTATAAAGCCCCTGTTATTCTTTTCATATTGTCCCTTTATAGGCACAAGGTTCAATTCTATCCCTGGCTTGTTTGATTACTGCTAAGATCAGATTGAGGTTATTAGCCACTATCTTCTATTTTTGAAAAATGCTCAGAAATGGTAGTCTCCTGGATTGTTTTGCCTCTCCTGGTATAGCAAGGGTGACAGAAAGAATCAATAACTCAGGTGAAAAGGCTGTAGCAGACTCAGATATTCCTCTGTAGTGTACCCAGGGCTGTTGTGCCAATGTTATCCATGTCCCTCTGGCTGTCATTGCACTGCCCCATTTCCTGTGTGCTTCCCGGTGAACTTCTCAGGGAGCTGCTGGCATCCTGGTGTAGCAAAATTCTTCTGTGCAAACTTTGCTGAATACAGATTCCAGATTGGTTTATGCAAACTTCTGCATGGTTACGATAGCAACCCATGAGGTACAGTGATGGTCCCAGTTGTTCTGGGGGCCAGCTCCATAATTTTCCTGGCACTTGCACAGCCTGTGACTATTTCCCAGAGATGTTTTTACCAAAGAATCTGCTTGATTTTTATCACAGGGATAGGGCAAGAAGAGTTAACATCAAGTGAGTTAAAGCAGAAGAAACTCTGGACTGCACATTGGTATTTTGGACCTGGGACTGAGACCAGATCCTCACACTACACCTGTTGTTCAGCTATGCAGCAAACCCATTTGCTTAAGCCAGGATGCCTTTTCCCCAGTGGGCAAGGAAGTCTTTCAGCCCTCAAAGAGCTAGAGGCCCTTATTAAGAGTCTGACCTTCTCTTCAAAGGCGGTATGAATGGAAAAGTACAGGGTCGTGGGTGCCAAGCTCCTCAGTTTGCTTGGGAAACAGCTGTAGCAGTTCAAGAAAATATGTCACAGCTGCTCCAGACAGTAAATTCCTGGTTCTTCAAAGTGATGAGAAGCTGAAGATAAATGCAGGAAAACTCTTAAATATACTTCACTACGAAGTTTAACCATTACCAAAGTGACTTAATCTCTCTGACTTGGCACTGGAAGGGGCCAGGAGGACTAACCCAGTCAACCTGAACTGCTCCTCAGCTAAGGCCAGGAACATGTCACTGAGTGTTCAAGGACACAGCTACAAGATGTGTCCTTACAATATACCCTGGAGATTCTGAAACACAAGCTCTCAGCTTGGATTGTTCCTTTAACTGTGTGTTGCTCAGGCAGTGTGTTTTAAAAGACGGTGGGAATGGATGTGGGGTGTTAAAAGGCTCACTGTTAAAATGCCAACAGCCCTAATCCCAGACTGACAGACACAATAATTCTTATATTCAATAATTCCCAATAATTCTTCAGGTTTTTCAGTTTAATGTCTTTTGAAGGCCCTTGTCCAGGTGATTAATTAGCCTGCAAGGTTAATATATATCACAACTGAAGGGTAGGCTTTTGAAAGAAATCATATTGAACTTAATATCTCAGTCTTTATTTAGCTAATTATCTGACATCCAGGCAAAACATGGACATGACCCAAGTAGGCTTATGGCTATCTGCTGTTTGCTGCATATGTTTTTTTCTTATGAAAAGAGACATCCAGAGATTTCTTCAAAGAACACAGAGTGGGAATGAACTAGAGATCTTGTTCACCTCAAGTTGCCTTAATGGCTGAAGACACTTCTGGTGAATGTTGCCAAAGAAAAAGGCAGGGAAGATTACACTGAGACACAAGATGTCCTAGGGAAAACACTGAGAGATGGGCACTCAAAGTTTTAGAGCAGAAGTCAGGCAGAGGAGCATGGCTTGCTATTTGTGCATTACTGATTTAGAAAAGCAACTTCATGACTTTTTTTTGCAGGCCATATTGTTGCAGACTGTTACCCTGACCCTTGGAAAGCCGGGTAACTCAATGAAATGCCACTGCAAATTATGTTTTTGTCAGCTCACAGGAACATTGCATTCTTAAAACAGGAACTGGCAGAGTTCAACACCAGTTGTGGGGGAGGGTAGAAGCACTGTCCAGAAGGGAAAGGTCTTGAGGCAGTAGTTGCAGGGAAGAGCCTGATAGATTGTAAGAATAGAAAGCAAAACAAAGTGCACCAGAAGAGTAAAGCTCTAGGCAATGCCTGCTGGGAGACAGACTTCTACTGCTCCAATACAGGCTTTTTGCACCACTGAAGGAAGATGCTCTTCATTTTATCCTGTAGCTGCTCTCTCAGAGAAATAGCAATAGATAAAATAACATACATGCACAGCAAGAAGAAACTTGCTGTGCATGTATGTTATTTGCATGTATGTATTCCACCTTGGAATATTTCTCCTTCAGCTTTGCTGCAAAGTCTTATATTTGATGGCAACATAACTGCAGTGCAATATTTAAATTCACTGGGAAAGGAAAACCTCTGGACAAAGTCTCAGTAACATTTCCAGAGAAATTTTACCCCTGTTGGCCCAGCTCATTGTTTCTCATCAACAGTGTTTTACATTTTGCTTAGCTGGATTTAAAATATGCACAGAGTGAATATATCCTATATGTTACTATTTCAGCAGCTGTGCATCAAATAACTGTAAGCTGAATTACCTGGGGTGTATCAGGAAAACACAAGAGGGTTGGAAGGGGAAGCTTAGAGAGAGATAGTCAGTGCCTGAGGAGGCAGAGTGACCAAAACCCGACTGCATCCAAAAAGTACATTCAGGAATAAAGATATACAGCTTTTGGAAGGGATGGGACAGGAGAAATGGGATAGTATCACTTAAGAAGGGAAGTGGGATCCTTTTCTTACAGTGTTTGGCTTTCGTGGAGAAGAGTGATCAAAAATGTATGGTCAGGGGATCCTGTGTTTCTTCCAGCTAAACAAGGTGATTAAGTATAATTAATACACCCTCTAAGAACAAATACAGCTGACTATACTTAGAAGTTACAAAAAGTAGGAGTGAATCGTGCAGCAACTAGAAGGCCATTAATCTCATCCTTGCACAAGCAGAAATACATGATAAATGAGCTTCCATGAAAGGGAAGCAGCTGAGCAATATGTAGTGCAATATAGACTGCAATGTTCAGTGATAAGAAAGCACAAGCATGCAGGATATACATAACTCATGGGGAATGTCTGTGATATGATAATAAGTTTGGCAGCTCTGAACATCACTGAAAAAGAAGTTTCTCTTGTTCCTACTATAGTTTGTGCAGTTAACACATTCCAGGATTGATAGTGGGACAATTCATTAGGGAAATGGCACTATTTGCAGGTAGCATTTGCGCCTCATCACTTTTGTTATTTATGTAACTCTGATCACTTCTGAAGTAGATGGCCAAAATTCTCCAGAAAGGCAGTTCCCGGTGACCCTCTGAGTTATGTGTTGACATACTCATTCCCTTGGTGAGAAAAATGTTTCTTATTGTGACCTTTTGCTCTCCCCATTACATCTAATGCAGACAGGGTCCAGCAGCTTGGACTATTAATGCAGCTCAACAAATGAGATCAAACAAGTTAATATAACCTCGATATGATGTATACATTCAATGCTCTGGCTCTAAGACTGCTGCGTCCTGATTATAACTGAAACATGACCAGACACAGATCATGTGTACATATTTACTAGTCACAGGCTGTAATATTTCACACTGTTCTTTCCCTTGCTTGCAGTAAACAATAAGAGACTGCAAAAAGGGGCATGTAAAGCATTGTTGCATAGGCAATCTGGATTAGAGCTTTGGCTCTACCCTCCTTACCTTTGTCCTTAACTGAAAGACAAGGTTTTATCTAGGAGATGGTTCTGAAGAAAATTAAGAAAAACGTCTGTTTGGTCTGTGACTACTACATTATAATATACCATTCTTTCATTGAATATATGTTCATTATTATTTTTAAAGTTTAAAACAGAATGTGAATATTTATATAAATGGAATTATGTCTAAAAATAAAAGTTATTTGAGTCTTTCTTATTCAGTGGTATCTACAATCATTGCCTGTAGGAAAACAGTCTTGTGTTCATTTCACAAATCATCTCACATTTATACAACCAGTATACACCTGCTTCAAGTTAGTAAAACAATGATGAAGATATATATTAGGCAAATCTTTAAAAAATGTTTATACTACATATTTCTAATCTTCAGTCAAAGTATATTTGTGCGTTTCTCCTAAATTAAAAGTTTTTAATATATTTTTTGTTTTATTTAAAGTCTAAGAAAAATAATTTTATTGCTTTAGATTATTTATAAAAGTGGACAACATGGTGTTTCTCTGCTCAGGTTTCTCAGATGTTAAATTGTTGACAATTATGTTCTTGCAATGAATATCATCTGCCAGTTTTGACTTCACTGTAGGCAGGATAACATGTTTGAGCCTGTTTCCATGAAAGACAGTAGAGAAAACTCCCCTGAATTTTCATGGCACAGTATGAAAACTTTTAAGGATTATCCATATCAAGTGGGAGTTAAACAGATTTTTATTCATTAGTCTCCCAAAGTTTGAAATGAAGTGATTTGCTTGGATGAATCAATTCATTAACATCTTTTCCAGCCAGAAGCGTATACCCCCCTAGGATAACGTGATCTCTTGAAGGATGCCAGTGTTTTCCAGTGACCAACTAATGGTTAACAATACAAATAGTTAACACTTTAAATATCACATTATGCAGCCAACTTATAAAGAATATAGAGTGTGTAGCACCTTTCTCATTCAACTCTTCTAATGGCAGCACATTACAGGGTTGTTTGCTTCAGGTTTTGTGTTTGTTTTCTAATTTCTTCTGTAGGTACTAAGTCCTGCTACTGGGCTTGCATTTGAAGAACTGCTGTGTCCAAAGGGAGAGAAATTTCATTTGAGAAAGTAACCGTTGCAGGGCACTTGGATTCATGTGCATTGTTTTAGTGAATTCCAGCCTTACAACACTGGCAACATCAGCTGACAATTGAAGGTGGAAAGCAGATAGGCAGTTTAAGTGGAATTATTACAGGCAACATCTGTAAAAGTACAAACGTTAACATCACTTGTGGAACTTAACTCATGCTCTGTTTATCTGTTACCAGCACTTATTCCTGTTGATATGACAAAGGAAATGTCTTATTAATATAATGAAAGCAAAAGTGAAAGCTTGCCATTGCCCGCACCCAGTAACATCACCTGTGGCTCAGAAGGGGATTTTTTTGCTAATTTGGCAAAGGAGTAATTCAAAGAAATTTTATGGATAAAATTGAAGATGGTAGTTAAGTGGAAGTAGAGCAACTGTGCTAGAGAAACAGCCCCAGTCACATATTGGTTTCCGGATTATGCAAAAACCAAGAAAAAGTGAAATCTACTCATAGGCACCCTAAGACATTGCTCACAGACAGCTTATTAAGAGCAGATATCATACATAATCACAGCAATCAGCCTAAATAAATAAGAGATAGGAAGGGAGCAATAGAACACGCAACAGCTGTGAGCCTAGGCAAACTCGGCAAAAATCACCTATTGACAGTAATTCACTATAAGGTAAAGAAAGCATCAATTTCACTGAGGAAGAAAATCCCCGTATTCCCTACTGGCTCTCGGCATGCTGGTTACTGATTGGCAGATCCTTCCGGACAGACCAGGAAAAGCAAGTACAGATGACAACTTGGAAGTCGAGTGGTTGTTCAGGTTACTGTATGTCCCTCTAAATGCAATCCAGTCTTTATTTTCATCAAGTGAACTCATCGGTATCATCTCTAGCAGTTTGTAACTTGTCTAGTATATAAAGAGTGCTGCTGTAAATAATCACAGAAAAGCAATTTTAATCTACATTCTTATTCACTCCTAAAAATCTCAGCTTATGCAAATTTTTTCTGATTTTAATAGGACTTTCCCCTAGGTAAAGGCTGAAGGCACAAAGAGATTATAAATCTGCTTAATATCAAGCCATTATTCTATTCTGGTTTTATTTGAATGCCCATAAACCTGCAGAAGCTGGTTAAAAAATTGTGCTTGACAGGCCACAGACACAAAAGTCCTGTACTATTAACAGGAGCTGAGGTATCTGAAGTTGAAAGCCTGCCAACACACACCTCACACCCCCTCGGATCACAGCTGGGCCCAGGGGCAAAAGTTGCAGCACTACCATGAAACCGGGCAATTGTCTTCTGCTGTATTGTGGTACCTTCTTGGGTGCTTTGGCTGCAGCTGCATAAAGAGATTCTCAGAAGAGACCTGAAAAACCATCCACCGACACTAGTGAAAAGCCTTCCTCTCTTTGCAATTGTTCTTCTCTGTCCTTTCTGCAGAGAGAAAATCAAGGAGACTTCCTCCACAGAACTGCTACCTTCTTCAGGTGAAAAGATAGTGTCAGTGGGAATGTGGTATTTCAGTGTAACCTCTAGCCAGGGTGTTAGCAGTCCTATTCTACCAGGAGGAAAAAAGAAAGCTTTTTTTTCTGGCTCCCATCAGAAGTTGTGCCTGAAATAGAAATTATCAGCATTGTACTTTTCTGTTTTGCTTCTTGTTGATTTCAAAGGTGGCCCTGTTTTTTTCTCCCTAGTTTTTTGGCATTATTAAATTTTGTAGTATTTGAATAAGGATTTTTCTTTTCTCTGTGCATGCAATAATTTTCTATTTGGAAACCTTCTTTATCTTTTCAGAAGTCCTAGAGATTCTCCTGAGTTGCCTCATCTGTGATGTCCACTCTTAGCCCTGTACCCTAGCCTTTTCTGGAAGAACAAAGTTGAGGGTCCCTTAGGAGACTTGGAACTGAGCATCAGTCACTGAAAACAGCCAATCCTGAGCAAAGAAGGGCTCCACAAAAGGGAAACACAATGTTTCCAAGGTTCTTGCAAACCTTCCAGGTTGATGGCATGCCATAATATCATGCATTGCATTTCCATTTGCTGAGGCCAGGTGCAGGTTTGGGTGAATCAATGGGTGTGCCATTCCTTCTGCACTGGGAATGGCTCTTGCTCTCATGCTGAATCTTTTAGTTTTCACTGGTGTATTTAAAAGAATGCGAGAATGAAGTCTCCAGGCATGACGGTGGGAACAGTAACTAAGGAAAATAATGGTAATGAAGAGAAACTTATCCAAACCAGGAGGTTTGCACATATTAGCTTTAATGCAGAAGCCTAGAGCCATGAGAACACACTGCATTGCCTCCTTCCTCTCTCGGTTTGTTCTTGGTTTGTTATTTTTCCCAACTGCTGCTGCATCAAAGTGCTCACAGTGAAAAAGGCCTGGCATGACATGTCAGGAACAAGATTGTGCTCAGGCATGAGGCTTTGATCTTAAAGATTCTTCAGCTGTGTACTGTGCACAAAGGTGCAGCCTTCGTACAAATCAGCAGAGGGAAAAAATTCCAGTGAGGAGTTTTGCCTGGTGAGTGAAGTTAGTGTAGGTCTAATAAATGCTGCGTGCGCAGTTTTTCCTTGCTGATGCAGTTTTGTAACACTGAGCATATGCAGAGGAAGTCCCTGCATGGTGGTAAGTTGCTGCATGCAGACTTTTTTTAATCTTTCTATGTATTTTTAGGTATGTACAAGAATTTAAATCTTTAACCAGCAGGAAGTGTGAAAAGAACTTTCAGTGCAATGTGTTTGTAAACCAAATATATAGACATGCATAAATAGGTAAGAGGTAAAGAAAAATGTTCATATTTTTTCAGACTCTTTCACATGTATTAATAGCCAAATCATCCCAAGAAAATATTCTTTACTCACTGTTTCAGTATTTAGTGCTTTTCATACTACTTTGATCTCTTGAATTACAGCCAGAGGGATAAAACCAAATAAATACTTTTCCTTTGTTTTCTAGAATTCCATGCTTTGTTCCATTATAAAAACTGACCTGACAGACTTTTATAACAGAGCAAAAAAAGAGAAACAGAATGTACTGTGACCTTCTTTAAGGATGGGTGATACCTCTGTGAAATAAATAAGCACACATACCCCAGGGAGGTGCAGTATATTTAGGAAAGGAAGACACCTCACAGAGAATTTTTCAGTAGCAGGAGTATAATGCTATCTATGAGTGAGATCTGGCATATTTTTTTTCTTCTTTTTATCTTCTGATCAAGGATGGAGAGAACCTCAACAGGTGTTTTTAGGCCATCATCAAGAAACTAAACTGATAATTACAAATGTCAGCATGCATATCAGATGAGTGTTTTTGTCAAAAGCAGGTACTTATAGAGAACCATACAGGCTAATCATACAGTGTGCAAAATTTGGCCCAGACCACTCAGCTCCATAAAGGCCAAAACATGTATCTTAACACTCAGAATAGGGTTTTAAATGGTAAGGCATCATTCTACCTTTGCACTGGGTAATTTTCACCTTTACAGTAACAGATATATAGTGACACTTTCTCGACATTAAAAAACATTTTTCAAGTTTGAAAAAAAGTGAGTATAGCTGGTAGAAGTGACAGTGTGTTAATGTCGACATCTGATGAATACAAAATGCTTGTTGCTGAAATACATTAGATCATACCAGCAGCAAAATGTAGCAGTGAGACGCCACCATCATCATTGCAACGTCTGTTCCATATAATTGCAGAGTGACTGCGAGCTAGCAGGGAAAGCTATCTGTCTTTGGGAGTCTTGTAAATGACATGCTATTTAAAATCAAACATCAAGACTGTGAAAAAACATTCAGGGGCTTTTCGACATCTATTGAATTGTGTACAGTCTTCATGGAACATCATAAATGCATTTCTCAGAGGAAGTAAATCGTTGTCTGAAGACACATTGCTACCAATGCCATTAACACAACTCATCAGCTAACAAGAGCATATTCATCTGTCTAGACACAGATGATATTAGAAAAGCAATCTCTATAGATCATATTCATGTCCCAGCCCTGAAGGAGCTTTGTGTGGTTTCATTCTGTACCTGCCCTGGCCCACAGTAGCAAATGCAGCCGTCCCCACTTACGGCATTCCCTACCTGAGCTCTGCATGAGCAGCAGAGCTCCTGCTGTCCCCACCTGATGGAGTATCTGTCTGGTGCAGATAAACAGAGAGCTCATTGCTGAAACAAAGGTTTAAAATGCTAAGGAAATAGCTCCTTGTCTCTCCTTCCCCCCTGACATGACACACAGTATTTAGATTAGCTTAGATTAAACACACAGCTTTTTGAGAGGTAAAGAAAAAGGACATGATTTTCATTCAAGTTGTTAAAACTCTGGTCAAATACATAAACACAAATATTTGTTTTCATATATAATGCTCTGTTAATCATAATGCTCTGGTTTTGATATAATTCTTTTTACCATTATGCTTCATCATTTATCATTGTATTCAAGGAATATATTCTGTTTGAAATTAGTTTGTATGTTTAATCCCTTTCTTAAGTTTTTGCTAAATTCTGCACTTGGAAATCATTTTGTTTAAGAGTCCAAAAATCACATTACAGCTTCGTGAAAAAGTATTTGTTTTGATCTGTTATTTGCCACCTTTTTCCCCTTCACCAGAGCTGTCTAGTAAATGTGATTTCTATTTAGTGATCTTTAGGACAGCATGAATACAATTTTGGGAGTTTTCTTGATTTTGTTACGTAAAGGAGATCATCCATACAGAACACATTTTTCCTGCTTTGCTATATAATGCAACTGAGTCACAAGTGGAAATAGCCCAAGTGTCCTCTTGAAATTGAATCCCTAATATGGTCAGTGGGGCACTATCTTTGTTTCTATCAAATGAGCATTATAGAAAGAGCAAAGACTCAGAAATCACTTCAAATTTATTGAGGACTTAAGGTTGGCCTTTATGACTGTGAGCTTAGCCTAAAGACAGGATCCTTAGAAGATTTCTAAGCAAAAACCTAGAGACAGAAATTATGGTACTTGAGGAGCTTCATGTAACCAGCAAGTTGAATGAAAACTTCAATTCATTTTCCTCAAATAAAAGAAATAATTGTCTCAGGATCTGTCTGAGACACTGTAATGTTTTTGGGATACCCAGTCTGTGAAATGTCTGTCACAAATGTCTGATAAGACATATGTTCATCCTATTACACATTAGAAGAATACATTATATTATGTCTGTATGCCTTCAAACATTGTGCCAGATATGTGATTACTTGTTTCGACATAGCTTTTTATGATAGCAGACTGAGGTAATTTCTAGCGCCATATGAATGTCAAACATTAGTACACATGGAGTGCCTTTTCTGTTACCTAGTCTTATACTGTCCATGAACATCTATGCAATGGTCAGAGTACATTTCATAACAGTCTCCTGCCAGATTTAGTTTGAAAGTACAAGTACCATCTTATATATTTGGAATTTACGTAGCCTTTCCTTTTTCTTACGACTCACCTTTTTCCACCAGAAGTTATTTCTGTAGTATTTTGAAAGGCAAAATATTTCCAGTTGAAAATTTTGTTTTTACTTAAATCATGTAGCTCTGTAAATAAGCACGGTACAATTTAGTAACACTTCCATAACAGGGCTGGAGCACAAGCAGAGGATGATTTTGACACATACATTTTTAACATCTCCAGGGCGAATATATCAAGTGAGCTACTGTAGAGGATTATTTTAAAATGTGGGTAATAGAAGTTTCTAAACAGATTATGCTTGTTTACTCCAAGTGTGGAAAAATAACCATAGATTTTAAACAGACCATAGTGCTTGGGGTGATTTTGTGTCTACTGAGTCACTGCAACAGAAAGAAAACAAGAAAATGTTTGGAAAACAGCAGACTGGCTCCTCAGCAAGTTCCAGCTGCTGACAGATAGCTGTATTTTGCTCTCAATTGAGATTCAGAGAGATGGATGCAAAAAAATGTACTCTTAAATTCTACATTTTATAAGAGAGAACAGAAAAGATTAGTATAGATGACTAGACAAATCCAAATTAAATTAAAACATGCGTTAAATAATGTTTTCTTTGGGATAATTCAAAAACAGTATTCAAAACCTACCACTGCTGTGTTATCCAGATCACAGCACCTCATCCAGAAGAAGGTAAGCCAAGTTTTCCAGTCCAATATGGAAGTCTGAGAGCCGGGAGCAGAACTAATCAAAGACAAAAGTATAGATTCTACGCTCAGTGTATCTGTTATCACATGAACCGGTCCATGAGTCACCATGCCAGATTACTCTGCCTTTATGTAAGGAAGGAGAACTGAGACACAGGATAGTCCTTCAGCTTCATCAGATGGTCAATACGTCATTTCACAACTCTAGCTAAAGTCTCAGTAAAATAAGAGTGCTATGACTATCTACTCAAAACAGGTAAAAGTACCAGAGCTCTTGTGAGAACAGGAAGTTAGAGAAATCAATAATCAATTAATATCCAAATTACTACTCTAGAAGGAGCCTGCGCCTGTTCCCAGATATGAACTTAACATATCCCACAGATTTGTCCCTCTCCTGCATTTAATAGTCTAGACAACTATATCTATCCTCATTATCCAGAACAGTATCATCTTAAATCACAAGGATTTTAACAAAACAGTAGAAAAATTAACACAAAAAAAAATAAAAAAAAGGTTCCAGGCAGCCAGACTTTGAGTACTACAGAAACACTTTACTGGCAGACAGCACAAAACATCATGAACTAAACCTGAGAGTGAGCACCAAGTCTGCCTCCAACAGCATTGATCTCATTAGCAAACACACAAAGATGCTTCTGGTTCAGTGCCAGCACAAGCTGCACAACATGTGCCCAAAGGTATTTAGTACATCACAGAGAGAGAGTAGACAAAGATGGACAATGCTGTATTCACCTTCACATCAGACACCAGATCTCAGTGTAAGGCACCCCAGATGAAACCAGCTTCATTACAGATCATTTATTTCAAAATAGGTATCAGGACATAAGTATATTCACAGGCAAAGAAATTCTGATTCTTTTTGCAATGTTGGTAAAGAGACAGGGTATGTCACCTTTAGAGATTTCAAGTAAAGAGAAGCAACTGAGTTGCCAAAGTTCCTGTCCTTGTTTGTGCCCCTAAGATTAGTAAAGGCATCCAAGATTCAGGTGTTACATGCAGTCCTGCTGTGCTCCTGATTTCAAAAAAAAATATGCTAAGGAGGACCTTACAGCAGACCTTATCACTAGTGCAGCTTCCAGGCCTCTGGTAATAAGAATCCCAGTTCCACCAGTGATCCCAGTTCCACTACAATAACCTTGAAAGCACTGGCTCACTCTCAGCCTACTGACTGATACTGCAGCCAAGAGCACCAGCTAACTTCCTACCATTTTCTACCCTTGCCTGTTACATGCTGGGTTTTCCCAGCTTCCACATGGGTTTTCACAGTTTTCTGACACCTTAGGATAAACAAGAAAAGTGAAATGTGAGGTAGAGAAGAGTGACAGAGAAAAATGAAGACTGATAGAAACAAGCTGGAAGATAAAAGATCCCTCCAACTTTATCCTGCAGCTTTCCTGCAAGGTGAGAGAGTCTTCTATTCTCTAGTGTTGCAGCCTGATCTCAGTTCCTAGAGCTCCTGTGAAAGGATAAATCACACCATCAATTCCAAGTAACAACATGTAGCAAAACTGGACCTTAACTGCTGCACAAACCAACCACTTCACTGCAGAGATTACATGTTGCTGAGGAAAACTTTCTCTAACTAGTTCTGCTGAACCTGCATCTACTTGCATATCTGAATTTCTATGTGGTCTTATATTTACGAATCTCGTGTATCTATTACATATTCAGAATCCTTAAGGTGGCACTCATCTCCTCATCTGTATCATAAGCTCTTCATTGTCCTCAAAACAAGAAGGAGATATAGTCCAAAGTGTAAAGCTAGGTTACAGAACAATGGATATAAAATAAAGGTGGTGCAAAATCAGAAAAGGACTAAATGAAATACAATTAGGGAAAAATATGCCAGGCAACAAGCGTATATTTCTATAAATAGGCTATTAGTAAAAAGAAGACCAAGAGTTGGCTTGCTGCTTATAGGGGAAGAAAGCTGTCAGTAGATATGTAAGAGGCCACAGAATCAAATCCATATAGTCAGTTTGCTGACACTAGTACTGCCAACCACAGATGGGTTAATGAATCTGCCTAGAAGAGCAAAGAAGGAATTAGAGAGTAGCTGGATGTTTTCAGTTCAGCTGGTCAGGCTGATTTCATCACGGGATACTTGAAGAAGTAGTGAAAGAGTGTCATGAGCATTAGCAGTTATCTTTTAGAGCTCATGGACAGTGAATGAGGAGGTGTAGGAAAAGGAAAAAAGAGCAATATCATGCTCTTATTTAAAAGGGGTGAATGGAGAAGCTAATGAATTTCAGACCAGCCTGTATACTGTAGCAGCAGCAGTTTTGTAGCTAAGATAGTATAGAGATACAAACCAGAAAGGGTTAATAGGGAGACATAATGAATTTTAAGATAACTGATGTAATACATTAAAAAACTCAGAGATGCTTTCAGGAGCAAAAACCCTTTTAAAGCAGTCAGGAAAGACAGCAAATAAACAAACTACTTCAAAGACCTTAGAAGAAGAGGGAGAGGGGGAGACACGAGTAAAAGCCAATAATGGATTTGCCAAGAACAAGTCATGTCAAGTTTCTCTGTCAAAGAAGCAGATATGGCAGATAGAAAAGAATAAAAGCACATCATATATCATGACTTATTAAGGCTTTTGATATTGTCTCTCATGACATTCCCGAGCACAAACAGGCTGAGGAAATACAGTCTGAATGAAACTATTGGAAGATGGGTGCAAAACTGGTTGAGAAAAGAACTACACACTCAAACACAGTAGAACGTCACTATCAAAGTGAAGGATACAGAGGTTGGCTAGTGAGATCTGCAGCAATCTGGTCTCCTCCCAGGTCTGCTTCTGCTGAATAATTTCCCAGGCAGTCTGAACAAGGGAATGTGCATTTATTGCACCCGCAAGTGACAGAACCCTAACAGGGCACAAGCCATTTGGGCAACAGAATTAAACAGACCCAAACCACAACCAGCCCACCTTGCTAATATGATTCACCCACCGCTTCAAATGCCAGTGTCCTCAAGGTCCTCCTCGGGCTTAGCAAGACCCTCTGAGCAAAGGGTGGGAGGGTCAGGGGGACAACAGAGTGGATTTACATGTTTGAGGTTACGCTGGGTTCAAGGAAAACTGTAGAAAAAATGGGGAGCATTGCAGGAGGGTAGATTTGGGGTAGCTGGAGAAAGAAAAAGGAAAGGGAAATGGGAAACGGGAAACGGAAAGGCAAAGGCAAAGGCAAAGGCAAAGGCAAAGGCAAAGGCAAAGGCAAAGGCAAAGGCAAAATCAACTCAACTGTATTTACAGTGGTTGTTTTTCTTGCCCTATCCCAGCTGAGAAGTATGATGGAGCCCTTCATTAGAAATAGCAAAGAATACTGCAGACACAGTTTATTTGGTCTTATATATGCAAAAAACATAGAGCCATTATTTTTAAAGTATTTTTATTCATCTGCTAAGAGATATAACTTAGCCTCTGTTTATCAAGCAAGTAAGCTTTGCTCACCAATACTTCAGCTGAGCTTTAAAAGAGAAACAACACAATTTATCTCCACTAAAAGTTGGGCAGAGGTGTTGATCTTTAAAGTATACATAATTCTATTATGATTATTGAACTGGTGCATTATCTGCAGCATTTACTACCCAGAATTGACTGCTTCCCACAAATGAACAGCAAACAACAGTAACATTGACGTTTGCATTTTGCACTGGATTTGGTGCCGTGAAGCAAATGAATGAAGCTAACCAAGTCACCAGCCTCAAGATTGTTTTCACAGCTCACATTCAGCTGAGTTTATGGCATAACAGCAAGTAAAGAGTATAACAAAAGTGTTTCACATAGGCAGTTTGAAAATGTAATTGGTTTAAGTCATTATCAATGCCAACAGGGGCACAAGTTTATAGGACAACTGGTAACAGAACACAAACACTACTTGTATGAAAGCTACTGTGCGTTTAACTACATGGAAATTAGCGTGTAGTGGCAGGCTAACAACACAGTGAGTACCATATCATTACAAGATTATAGCCTTCCGAACCACAAGGCAAGAATACAGGTTATATGCTAATTAGTTTGGGATCTACTAAAGTAATTACATGGTAATCTTCACGTAGTTACATGGTGTTTAATGGGAAACCCTATTAACTAATCACATAATTAAAGAGTAATTGCAAGATACTCCTTCCCTGTGACATCCATGGTGGCCAAATAAATTTAAAGTGAAAGAATTTCACAGCATAACCTGTTCCTGTTATCAGACTTCAGAGCACTATCATGCCTCTCAAGATAGCGAAGCAGACAGGAGGATGTACCAAAAGTCAGGGTGCTTATCACTCTCTCAATACACAGAAAACAGCACCTCATACCCAGAACCACTGTTTCCACAAAATTACTAGGAAGGGAATCTTGCCATGTTCTTTTTTTCCCCTCACTTCATTTTCCTCTTTCCTTCCCCCCCGCCCCCTCTCTCTATCATTTCAGTTTCTGTAGCCTCTGAATCACAGCCATCCTGTCTTTTCTGTCGGCATGTTTAAGATAACATGAAGTCACTTCTTGCTCCTTTACCTTTACTTTTTCTCCCTTTTCTTCCTCTAACAAAGTTTTCAGTAATTTTGCTACCTTTTTTTTTTTTTAATGTAAAAACTCAATCAACTTTTCCCCTGTTTTTCCTTTCTTCTCTCTGCTTTCTTTTCCCAGAGACTCTCACTGTTTCCTTTTTCAGACAACACTGTCATGAAAATAACAAATAAAAGTACTGAAACTCTTCCCTCATACTTTCCAGGCCAGAACTGCAGCCAGTAAGACTCCTTCATCTTCCTTCCATTAGTCAGACATCCTTTCTGCCTGCTCTCAGCAGAAGCTGTCACTGCTGCCACAGTCTTTTCTCCAGACTGATACTCAGACAACCTTTCTAGTGATTTCTGACAGGTCACACCACTGACCACGGCAAAAGTTGCAGAGCACAGCCAGCTGGAAAGAGGTGGATGAGCAGTGTAGACCAGCATACTGTGCTGACCAACCTCAAAATGTCTCTTGTGTGAATTGCTGAAGTTGCAAAAATTGTTTCATTCCAGAGTGGACTCAAAATTGGAATTTCCCACAAAACTCTGTTAAAATCCAGTAAATCAAAACATTTCAGTCTTGTTTTCACTTTTTTTAAAATCATGTACCAACTAAAATCAGAGTTATATAATAGCATCATCTACAACAAAATGCAAGTGCAAAAAAAAAAGAAATCAAGCTCATTGTCCCTTGCACAACTCAGTTTCAATAATAAGCATTTTCCAAAAGAAAAACATGTCCAGAATTTTCCAACTGTATGCAATACTACGCCTGTTTCTGGGACTTCCCTAACCTGTTGGGGATGCAGAAAATCACCACTCAAAAATGTGAAAGCAAGTGAAATGTCAGACTAATAAACTGCTAAGAGCACAATGTGCAATCATCCATGATACCATGAACTGTGAAAGGACTATGGACTCTGCTTAGTTTTAAAATACCAAGTCCCATTTACTGCCCTGATGAAGCTCAAGCTTCAAAATATTGCCAAGTGCCCCCAGGAAGGAAAGAAATGCTCCCCAGCCTTTTGTTTTCTTTTTTTTTTTTTTTTTGACAGATTTCATTCTACCTAACCAGAACACAGCACCAGCAGTACATTCTGCTCCATCCTCAGCAGTGGGAAACAAAATAAAGATGGGTGTGAATACTAAGGAGAAGGAAAGCTCCTGCAAGCTTCACCAGGGTAGAACCTAACAAAGGTAAGGAAGCCCTGGGTTAGTGCAATGCTACAGGAACATTGTGAGAGAGAATTAATGATACTGTCCATAAAAACAGAGTAGACAAAAAAGAGCTAAAGTGATGACAGGTGATGTAATTCAATACAACTAATGCCCTGTCCTCACTTTTATCATTTCATATTTGTTCACTCTTTGCTTTTTATAAAAGTCTAGAGCTGGATTTACCCAATAGTAACCAAGGACCCTGGGGAGTCTGCTGTTACCCTTGAACTGCCCACTCAGTCAGAAGAGTGAGTTGTGCTGAGAGGGAAGAGAGATCAGTTAAGTGCCTAGGAAATTTTGTCCTTTTGATTGGGTCTTTCTGGTATGCTGAGCTCCTCTGACACCTTAATGGGAATATACAGCTGGTTCTGTCCTCTCACCTAAGGGGCTTCGAAGGAATGTAAGAGACTGGATCCAGCCCATTGTGCCAATGAATCAGTGATGCTAGGAAGCACCATTTCTTTCAGTAAACTTGGCCTACAACTTCTAATTGTGTAGCTCCTAGCAGGAAAAATTTAATGCCTGTAAAGTTTAAAGGTAGAGGCAACAGCTGTTGTTAGACCAGATGGTAGCGCTGCAAAGACTGGACAAGATTTTGGGTTTCTTCAGTGCTACAGCAGTACAGCAAAATCCGTATGGCAAGTTTAAACTTGAGCTTCTGTTCCTTGAATGGCTTGATCAGTTTTTTCCAAGCTCTCCCACCTGATCTCCTGAGACATTCTCTCCACCTGCAAACATCACATTGCTTATATTGTTGGTCTGTCTCATCTGCAACAAAGTACAGCCTCAAGCAGAGGCAGCGTCACATCACACTGCTGTTACTTACAGCTTGAGATAGCTGTATGTGCAGGCTGGTACCTGATCAGGCTCAATGAAACCCCTTGGTTACACTCCACTGTGAATTACAGGTCACAGGGAAGAGTGTTGTACTTTGTGTGATGGTATCATATTCACAGCACGCACTGCTAGCATGTCAGATGATACCATCTGCCCTAACAAAACAATTTGGGGTTTCTGCATATCTTTTTTGGCTTAATACATCTGTATTTCAGTTCTAGTATAGTCTTCCAAAATACAGGTTCAGAGGCCACTATGAAGCTAAAGGGAAGAGGGGGGACAGGAGGCATCTACCTGCTTTCATGGCCATTGCTACCTCGACATTGGAAGGGAAGGGAGGCAACAGACAAGCCACTCAAAGCCCTCCCAAGTCTCAGGGTAGGTTTTACTTCCCGCATCTCTGAGCACCTCATGGTCATTCAAAAAGAAGAAAACAAAAGCCTGGGTGTGTCAGGAGAGTTCCCTGAAAGGGAATGTGACACGGAAAAATTATGTCTGATTGTGAAGCATTTTGGCACTGAAACAAGTCTGCTGGGCCAGCGTATTCACACCACACAGCCGCTCCCACGTGCTCAGCATTAAATGGGCAGCTTGCTAACTAGCAGTCCCCTAAGAGCAGGGGAACATATTAGCATATGGACTTGGCATCTAGGTTAGTCAGTGCTGAGTCAAATGTCTGGACAATTAAGTAAAGCTAAGCAGGAAGCACGAGTAGCTCACAGTATTATTTCAATTTAGAGATAACAAAGACACTAATTAAGAGCAGTGATTACTGGAGTAAAAAAGGCTATGAACTCTTTTTCACTATAAAAGTCTGTATACAAGTCTGCATACTGTGCTGACATTGACACTTTCAGAAATGCAATTCACTTTTATTAGCATACAGAAATAAGCCTCCAAAGTGGATTATAGCTTATCAAAAGATACTGGAGTACAGAGATAATTCTCTCTATCACTGGTTCTCTTTCCACCACGCTGGGAGCATTATGCCCCAGCCACACAACACCCACTTCAGCCCCAAAGTTGTCACAGCAGTGCCTTCTTTCTCCTGACCCTGTGTAGCTCTGGGTCACTGCTTTCAGCAGCTGTGGAGCTGTTGGAAAGCACCCCAGGTCTATTATCCCAGATGCAACCTGGGAGGGAGCTGAGGAGGGGAGCAGCACTGCTCCTCACAGGTGCAGAGCAAGTGAGTCTCTGAGTTCCCGAAACAACCTTTACTCGTTGATCTGATCAGTTTCAAAATCCATTATCTCACAGTTTATGAAACAGTCACAAAACCTTCAGAAAGCCTAGGGATACTGTGACTAAGGAGTAAAAGGGGTTGGTGAGATGTAACAAGTATGGTCAAAACTAGGTGCTCCACAGCCTAATAGAAATGGAAACCTGTTGGAGATTTGGAAAATGGATGCTTTCCTAGTCTGTGTGAGTAGTCAGTCACCCTGGGATCTCAGGATGGCAGGGACACCTGACATACCTATGAAAGTACAAGAACATAATGATGAACTTTAAGAACTGTCACTTGCCACGCATAGTAATTTTGGGCCATACCTCTATATTTATACAGAAAACACACTGGCTTTGTTGGCAACTGTGATCAAGACATTTTAGTTGGCCAGAAATGCCAATCTTTATGTGTTTAGTAGATACCAGTTCTTAATGCTCATGTTGTGAATATGCTTCCTGTGTGCCCTTTTTATCTATTTGGTTGACTTCCATTAAAACAAATTAGTAGAGTTCTAGTCACCGCAATTGCAGAAACCTGTGAATACAGTCTCAAATAGAGCCTCCAAAACCACAGGCAAACAAAAAGGCAGTTTTGGTTGGTTGGTTTCCTCGCCAATTTTTTTGTTCTCCCTAAGCAGATCATGAGGTTTATGCAACCTGATGGTTTGCAAATTCAGGTTTGGCAGTACTGAACTTAAGATCACTCTGAGTCAATTTTAGCTCTTGATTTTCTGCTCTCACCTCCGGTTTTGTTTGCCTAGAATGAAATTCGCATTAAGAAATATAAAACTTGTATTTTAAAATATTCACCTTTTTGAGACCTTATGTTGGCTGTGTTTTAGCTGCTCTGAACTCTCTCTCCTGGAAATAAAGCCAGAAAAGGCCAGTGATAACTGAATTCTCTTTTTGTAGCATCAGATGGTGCCAACTGAAGTCTCTGAGAGCTGTTTGAAAGCTGCCACAGGAGATCAACCTTTTGTTTTGTGTTCAAGCTGTATAAAAGTGTTTTGCACTTCACAGTGATTTCTCATTTCTTACTTAGCTTTAATTGTCCCAACTTGTGCAAATACACCAAGAATTCACATGGTCAACTCCTTTGTCACTCACTCAGATTCCTATTTTGATAATGCTCCCCCGCAATGCTGTTTAAATCAGCAGGTTAGAGAAGATACTTCGGGATTTAAAATTTTCCATTAATTCACATTATGTAGAAACATCAATACTCGGCAAACATCCAGATACTCTGGCAGGCCATATACAGACTGTGGCAACTTGATAATTATAATTTCTTTACCAGATATGCCATGCATATAAGGAGGTATATCATGCATAAAAGCATATTGGAAACAAAGAGGGTTTAGCTACCTCATCAAAGCTCCAAGTCATACGGAAGTAACCTTCAAACATAAATCCAAGAAATGAAAATGTAAGCTCTAACTAACCACACCCAAGTATGGAAAAAGAAAAAAATATTGGTAACAGACATCATTAAAATCTGGATGACCAGACTGCTTCTTGGAGGCCAAGGCCATCATTGTAATTCAGTATCATAAAGCCAATCTGGATACTGGTTTTGTCTCTTTGAATTTACAGTCAATGGTGACCTTCCAGGGTTGGGTTCCCTGTTCAGCATTTCACTATCTCATTGTATGGAAAAGATGTTTTCCTTGACCTTTGGAAAGTTCCTCCTTCTGTACACTAGCTGGTATCTTGACAGAAAATACAGATATCTTGAGCAGATAAAGAGGGAAAAAATCAAACTCAGAGCTATTTTCTCACTTCTTTAAAAAGCAAAAAGATATACCTCAAATATAAATTCTTAATGCTTTTTTTAAAAAAATGAATCATTTATTAAACACTATGTGCTTATTAATAAATTACGAGGCAACCAGATGTAGAAGTCACTTTCAATGTGTTGTTGAAGATGTTTATGTTAATGAGCCCAAGCAGAAAAATTTTTAGATGTTTGTTTGCATAGGGTAAATACTAAAATAAGGCCATGCTAAGCAACTGTGAAATAAAAGTGATGGATAATTCCCTATTGTTCTTAAAGAACATCTGGCAGTATTTGTTCATATACACTCAAGGTCACCTTTCCTCATTAGAAGTGATTTCCACTCCCCAGTTTCCAAACCAATTGTTTGACAGCCCCTCATTCTGTAAAAATTACAGGAGTCATATGTAGATAATTGAATTGATATAAACAGTATCATTTCAAAAGCAGAAGTATTTAATTGTTGTATGAAGACAATATTAAATCACAAACTTATTTCCTCTTTTACTAACTCTCACATATCAGAAACAGTAACTGAGCATTCAACCCAACAGGAGCTCACCATCGTAATGCTGGTGAGGAGAAAAGAACAGTGCTCCTACTTAAAGGAATAGGAAAATAGAATTCAAAAATGGTGAGTTTTGGCCTTGATTTGCTTATTTCAGCAAAACAGCTGAAGAAGGTATCTCTGATCTTATAGGCCTTTTGTAAGTACAGTTTATTCCCCAAGATGAACTCAGGGTTACCAAGGCAAAGCGTGAGGGACAGCAGAAACTTCTGCCACACTGGGGCGCAGGCAGTGACACCAGCAATGACCAAGTGCTGGGGTGTAGCATGGATACACGGTCAGGCCCATATGCAAAGCAAATATGAAAGCACAGAGATTTCAGGCTGAGCTTTACCCAGCACAGTACATAAATAAAAGTATCAAGTATTGTGCCCGTACATAAAAGTAGCTACACAAATGCCTTATGATGAAATTCTAGGCACAAAACAACCTCAGTTGAAAAATCTTCCCAATAATTTTGGTAGCATGGTTTGCATGCCTTCCTAGAGACAAGTTTACATCTCTTTACAGGCACTCAGTCAGTTCAGACCTGTTTGTTCCCTGGAGCAGGGATTCTTTAGTACCCAAAATTTGAGTATGTAGGTATTTTTGGTAGAAACATTACGCCTTCAAAATATGCAGGTATCAAGTATTCAGAATGCAAATGAAAATGGTATCTTTTGGTACAAACTGTGTTCAAGGTAATTTTATTGGAGATTGAGACAATTTCATTCCTTTCTGCAATTTTTTTAACATTACAAAATTGGGCTAAAGCCCAGTTTTCCTCCTCCAGGTGTCAGTTACCTAATCCAAGCCATGATCTGCACCATCTCCTTTTATTTCATTCTAGCAGCGTAACAGAGTGGATTTCTCAAGTGACATATCTACCTTGTCTCTGCTGCTAATATTTGTGACAAATCTGTTTATTTTGCAGATCTCAGAGGAAGACCCCAGGGGCATCTGGTCAAACCATCTCCAAACTGGACAAAAAGAACAGAGGCTGCAAGGCAGGTCTCTTATTCAGTACCATACCAAGCCACACCAGCTGTGCTTTACAAAGGGGGAGGAGAATCGCTCCTTTTTCCTTTCTGAAATCCAAATATTAATATAAACTGGGTCAAACTAATCTTATAAATTGTTGCATATCCTGAAATATAAATTGCAAGCTTGTAGACAAGAACAGTACAAAAACAGTCACAATCAATTAGTTGGATTTAGAAGCAATAATATGTGGCATATATCCTATCATTATATACTTAGAAAAATATCTGAGGCAATTGCACACCTATTCATTTTTGTCATAGCATTTCAAATTCATGCACATAATTTTAATGATGGCCTGATATACAATATACTAAAATTTGGAATAAAGGTCCTTAAGAAATATGTTGCAATTCATTCACATTTGAAAACCAAAGCTTTCATAGTACCAATTCTGTTTTGAAAATGTAAAGAAGAATGTATATATGTTTTAAAAGCACACGTAAATGTCTTGAAAAAAGCTTATTTTAACATATTGTATGAGTAGGCATATAAAAATGAAATTACCAAGGAACATAAGTTTCTTGGTATCTGTCATGAAGATAAAGCCAAGAAAAAAGGGTATTTTCTGGTAAAGAACAAAATTAATGGAATCTACCTCAAATGACTACACTGCTTGGGTTGGTGCATGCTGAAAGTGTTCAACCAAATGTTGCTGCCAGTTCCAAAGCTTCCTGCTGTTTAGAATTTACCCCTAAGACCTGGCTCAGTGTTCGCTGTCGAAGAACTGAGCCATTCACAGCGAGCAGAGCACGGTCAGAACCAGGGAGGTTTGGGGAGGAGCTGCCGACCGAGGCCCTCCCGCACACCGCTCCACACTGAGGGTGCCGGCACAAGGGGCGTTCGTTCCAATGGTGCCGGGGCCTTACCGGGGCCGCGGGAAGGGGCCGGAACTTGGATGTGACTGGAAAGGGAAAGGGGCGGGGCCTGTAACCAGGTAACGGAGGAACCAATAGGGGCAGCTCAGCAAAGGCGGGAGAGCAGACCAATGGGGCAGCAGGTCCGGGGCAAAGGCGGGAAACCGTGAGGGGGGGAGCCAAGATGGCGGAACCGGGGATGAAACAACACGGGATCTGCCATGTGGGGATCAACATGGGGGGGAACCGGGGATGAAACAACACGGGATCTGCCATGTGGGGATCAGCGTGGGGGGGAACCGGGGATGAAACAACACGGGATCTGCCATGTGGGGATCAACGTGGGGGGGAGGGGTGGGGAAGGAACCACAGGGAAAACCATAAAAGAGGGGTGTTACAGCTTTCAACAAATAACCGTATAATAGCGAAATAGTCCTTTAGGTCAGGAAATGTCCATGAGCTGCCAGAGTCCATTGTTTTCATTAAACTTCTGCCAAAAACATTTGAAACTCCACAGTCTCCGTTTTGTTCTTTGTCTCTCCATCTTCATAAGCCCATTTCTGAAAGTCCCTCATATATCATATATAGTTCCTCATATATATGAAAGTTCTTCCATATATTGTAGCTTTCTTCTCCCACAGTTTGGCTGGTTGTTTTTGTTGTTTCCCTTTGTTTGTTTGTTTTTTTAATTAATGCAAAGCAAAAGAAAAGTCAATGAAAATTACTGGCTTTTGGAAGGGAAATTCTTTTATAAATAAAAGTGTTCCTTTCTCATGTATCTGCCTCTCTGCGAATACAGTTTACATGTTTTGTGTGGATAGCTGCAAAGAAGCAATAAACACTCCAGCAAATTTCTAAGAAATGTAATCTGACTTTTTAATCCCATTCCTATCAAAGATAATATAATCAAGAGATAAATAGCTATGTGTTATTGCATGTGTTATTACAGCCACTTAAAGAAACAACCTTGTTGATGGAGCAGAAGGCCCAGGCAATGGTAGTCATCCCACCCCAAAACTGCTTGTGCAGAGCTGCTGAAGATTTAGCACCATGACTTCACTCTCATGTGAAAAAGGTGACTCCACGTGACACAACAGCTCAACAACGTAACTGTGATTTCTAAGATGCTTGCAATCCAGAATGAACCTTACAGGTAAAGAACTTGGACCCCAAGCCACTTACTTCCTTTTTTATTAGTAAGGGCTGTTATTTCATCCCCTAATGGAATAGTGAGATTAAAGTTATGAAATGAAACATCTCCTCATTTTGGGACTTAGGGCAGGAAAGGTGATTTTCACAGTCATTGTGAGAAAAAAATGTGATGTTTCTCTTTGGAGGAGAGGAACCAGGTCAGATTTCTAACTCAGAGAATTACTGCATTAGTTACACGTGTGAGAGTTTCCCTCTACAACCACAAATCCACACTTCTGCCATCCCTCCTCCTTGCCTCCTGATGAACACCACACAGCTGTGGGACATTTTTCTTTAAATAAAACCTGCAGTTAGTTTGCAAACACACACACAGACTCGTGTGTATCTCTGTATTTCCATGTACTGCCAGTACTCACCTTTGCATGCAGAGCTTCATTCCCTGTTGAAACCGTCACCACCTGCACCTTCCATCAGCTGTGGCACCCCAACAGACCATACCTGACACGTACATCTCTCCCCAGTGCCAAGGAACGGGCAGGAAGTGCTGGGCAGGACACAAAAGCAATCCGTAACACATGGATTTGATTTACAACCTCCAGAGAATCAGAGAGTGAAATCCATCAGGAAGTGGCAGGGCTGGGCCATGCCCTCATCACGGGCTCTGGGAGATGAGCCTTGCTCAGCCCATCACTGAGCCCCAGGGCTGGTGGCCTGTTCCCACAGCCTACTCTGTTTCCCAGGTGGTCACTTGGTTGGGAAGATTCCTCATATCAGAAAATGCTAGGAAAAGCACCTCCATTTTATAGCTCTCAGTGAATTAAGGGGGCTGATTTTCCCCATCCCAGAAGGAGGTATGTTTTGAGCCCCTGTAAGGCAAAGAAGGGGCTTGGTCCAGAGTGTGTATTGCAAACACCAACGTGTACACAATGTTTTGCAGTCCATAGCAGCTTCCCTTTTAGCAGGACCACGGGAATCACTGCACCAGGCTGTGAGGAGCCCGTGTGCTGCTGGGGCCCAAAGCAGAGCAGCACTACCCCACGCTGGTTCTGTGTGAAGCTGGGCCAGTCACAGTACTGAGCAGCTGAAACAGCAGCATCAGCACCCCCGCAAACTGCGCCACTAGGCTGGCACCCGGCCTGCTTTGCAGCATGGGTGTCCCCCACAAAGAGATGCTCGTCTGCAGATCATCACTAACTGCTAGAAATACATTTCAATTGCATCAAAACCTATGAAATCAATGTGATTTTCTGCTGCTATCAGATCACTTGACATTACTTACACCAAAACAACAGCTGAAGAAACAAAATGACAAACACTGGTAATGAGCAGTTAATACAAGTTCCAGGATGAAGTAGCTTTGACAGTATTTCGGCTCTTGTGGAATCATTGCTTCACAAGAATATCTTCCAGTGTTACTTATTAGAAGAGCACAAATGCTCAAAACTCCCTTAGGGGAAGCAAGGCTTGAAGTGAGCTAGGCACAGGTTTCCTGGGTGGGATGATGAATCAGTGCAACTTCTGCAATGCCTTCTGTGTGCCCCATGTGCGCACAGAGCTGTGCACCTCAGACTGGAGGTCACTCAATGATTTTTGAACCATGTGCCAAATCAAAGTATTGAATGTCTTGTGGGACAGAGTCCTGGATTCGGCCATTTCAAGGGCTGAATTTGTTTATGTACAGTCATAACAAAATTTTGATTTACTCAAAATGAAACACTCCTCCTGAAGAGTTCAGCATTCATTGCTAGTAAACCACTGCTGCTGTCTTGTCAAGCTGTTAACTGGCCTTCTACAGAGAGAGAGTGATCTGGTTCTCCACAACACTTCGCAGGAGTGAAATGAATTCTTTTTCACAACTAGGAATTAGTGATCACAATACTTTTTATAATCTGCAGAGAGATCACTACTCTTAGAGCCTGGCTTTGAGATGCAGGCAACTTCTTACCTTCTCTGTTCTACAACACAAACAACAAATCTATTTCTTTGCAATTTATGTTGACTCCTTCTGCTCCATGGATGCCAGGCTCTATCACTTTATACCTTACTGGCACTAAGCTGGAGGGCAGAGGTTATAGAAAACATGCACTTCATGTGCCCCTTCAGAACCTAAAAAACTGTTTCTGACATAATTTTGTGAGTTTTCTTAGCTGAACATATTAAACACTGCTGCTTTAGGAAAGAAAACAGTTCTTTTCAATATTATAAACAACAGACTTTCAAAATAACTTAGAGAGCAATAAAAGCATTAGTTAGAAATGTGTCCACATTTTGCTCGACATAGTGCTTGACAAGTGCACACTAGAACAGGTTTTTTTAAAAACTTACAGTTACTTAGACAGAAACCAACCACCCATGTACTCCTTTTCCTACTTTTTCCAGTGGAAATCAGGAGAGGTACTGACTCCAAGACAGATCTGCTGCTGGACAGCGGCAGCACCTCTGAGATTATGTATTTAAGATGGGGAAAAAACGTTACTGAGCAGAAGCCAATTGCAGCCAGAGGAGGATGGAGTGAGAATATGTGAGAGGAACAATTCTGCAGACACCAAGGCCAGTGAAGGAGCAGCAGGAGGAAGTGCTCCAGGTGCCAGAGCTGAGACTTCCCTGCAGTCCGTGGTGAGGCAGGATGTGCCCCTGCTGCCCATGTCAGACCACAGTGAAGCACAGATCCACCTGCAGCTCATGGAGGATCCCATGCTGGAGCAGGTGGATGTGCCCCCAGGAGGCTGTGACCCTGTGGAAAGCCCACACTGGAGCAGGCTCCTGGTGGGACCCATGGTCCCATGGGGGACCCACACTGGAACAGTCTGTTCCTTAAGGACTGCACCCCACAGAAGGGACCCCCACTGGAGCAGTTCATGAAGAATTGCTGCCTGTGGGTAGGACTCACTTTGGAGAAGTTCATGGAGGACTGTCTCCCATGGGAGGGGATCCCACACTGGAGCAAGAGAAGAGAATAAGAAGTCCTTCCCCTGAGAAGGAAAGAGCAACAGAGACAATGTGTGATGAACTGCCTGCAGCCTCCATTCCCTGTCCCTGTGTTGCTGCTAGGGAAAAGGTGGAGAGTTCTGGAGTGAAGTTGAGCCCAAGAAGAAGGGAAGGATGAGGGAAAGGTGTTTTAAGATTTGGGTTTATTTTTCATTATCCTATGCTGATTTAATTGGTAATAAATTAAACTAATTTGCCCAAGCTGAGGCTGTTTTGCCTATGACTGTAATCTGTGAGTGATCTCTCCCTGTCCTTATGCTGACCCACAAGCCTTCCATTATATTCTCTCTCCCCTTTCCAGCTGAGGAGTGGAGTGATGGTGATGCTTTGGTGGGCACCTGGCATACAGCCAGCATCAAACCACAAACAGGAGAGAGATTCCAGCTTTCCTCCAAATTTTCCTCCTTACTAGTTTCATGATGAAACATAATGTGGCATGGTATTTCCTCACACCATTTTGTTGACCCTTAGCTTCCTCTGTGTCCCAACAGGCCCAAGTAAGTCCTTCATGAAAGTGGACAGCTCTGCCACACTCCCCAAATGCCCATACAGAACTCTTCCCAAAGTGGTGCACATAGAAGGGTAAGGTGTCATTCCCAGAGCGTCATTCTCAGTGCAGGATTTTATCTTGGGCCTGGCAACACTTTAGAATTACAGGGCCACACAATGCCTGCAAATAATGCAGCATTACTCAAATGGAAAGCAAATCAAAGCAAAGTTCACAACCCGTAACAACTGCCAGGTCTACACCAGGTGCAGAACATGAACATGGTTCCCAAGTGTAACACACAGCAACTGTCCTTCTACAAACAGAATACCAGCTACTAGCAAATATTGACCAGTGCCAGCCCTGGCAGGGATATTGTACAGTCTGATAAGAAGTACCAACATATTATGGAGTAAATAGATCCCCGTTTTCCTGGGGAGAGTAGATCGCAAAGAACAAACAGTTCAGTGAGTCACTTCCTGTGTTAGGGACATGTGAACCTACAGTCTAAAGGTTCAACATTGACACAGTTCAGGGTGTGACTCTTCCCAAGAGCAAATCACAGAATAAGCTTAGAGGTACTAACTTCTGTTTGAATGCTGATGGCTCCTCCAGCGCCAGCATATGCACCTGCTGCACCAAAAAACCTGGGTTCAGCAGGTCTATTTTCATGATCCTTAACCGAGACAATTAACTCATGTGATTTCCAAATCAAAGGGTTACATTTTATCTATTAGTTGTTTTTTTTTTCCATGGCAATGACAAAAGACATTCATATACTCAAAAAAAAAGAGCTTCATGTTGTTTTTGTCTGTATTCTCAAGATATGGCTAGCACCTCATTAGAAGAGTTCCAATCTGAATATCCAAAATTATGTCCAATTGGTATCTTATCTTCTGGTGCCTGTAGTTCTCAAAAACTAAACAGAAAATAAAGAACCACCCTATCGTTGACCATTCTATTTTGAAGAAAATTATATAATCTAATGCCAAAACATGAAATTCTCTCTAGGAGCCCTTGTATTTAAATCTCTTTATGTGAAGAACCAACAGCAGTAAAGTGCCTGAAATGGAAACATGAAGTACTTTGTACAGAAAAAAAAAATGACCAGAATAAAATGGAACTTCAAGTTACAGCATATTAAGTTCAGGTACAATAATTCAGTACGGTATTCAAAACCTTCCTGGTATCACCCGAGTGTCAGGAAGAGTACTTTGCAGAGAATATGTATCTTGTTATTACATTCCATTTCAGCTAGTGCGATAAAGACAGCTAAAATGCTAACTTTAACAAATGTGCCTGGGATGGCACATTGTCTGATGTAAAGCAGACTGACCAAGAACTGAGACATCTCATTTCTCAAGTAACCTTCTGTAGCAACTGCAGTCAACTATTCACTTGTGAATGCATTTTTCAATTGCTTCATTAACATGCAGGAAATGGCATAAATCAGGGCTCCTGATGATCTGCTGAGTCCTGAAGCACTAGAATCAACACATCCCCAGTGTGCCAGGCACCCCTGGTCATGTGGCTATACATTTCTGGCAGAAGCGGGAAAGATACATTTCCTGTTTTATTTCTGATCAGTACAATGTTTTATTTTCTTTCACATGCCAGTTGCATTTACCAGCTAATAAGACATTTCCTACTTTGCCATGACCCATCTGCCTTCCCTAAAAATACAACCCTGCTTGTATTTCTGCTGTGCCAAACAAATTCCTACTGCTTCCTGGCACGAGGTCATTCCAGGCAAATACTGGTACGTCATCTTTCTTCCCTCCTGTCACCTGCTACTGCAGATTCATACTTAGAATTCTGTACACAGGCACTCATGGGCAATAATACATAACTTGTCTGAGTCACATTGTCTTGTGAAAACGGCAGACCTTTTCAGGCTGTGGAAAGCAATCCATTTCAACAGCAAAGAGCTTCTCCAAATGTCTTAAATACTACTACTTTCTTAAAAAACATGTTTAAAAAGTCCACAAATGGGAGTATTTTCAATAAATTTCTCTAGAGTACTGTTTTCAATATTCACGAGTTACAAGCTCTAAATAATTAAAAGCCGTTTTATCAGCAGTTTCCTTTGGTTTTAATGGAGATATATTTCCGATCAAGGTAACAACACCAACAACATTCACCAAGACAACAATTTCCTATATTAACCCAACAGGGAAGAAGGTATTCAGCATCAAACAGCCCAGTCACTTCCTTCCCTAGAAGAATAATTTCTAGCTGTGTTACCAACAGGCAAGGAAAACTGCTTTACAAAAAGCAGTTTACACTGCTGAGAAGTTAAGCCAAAAGTGAACTAGCATTGTCCATGTTAGTAAGAAATGCATTTGTAAAACACACATTTATTTAAAAGTGCAAACAAGCCACAATTTACAGACTTCCTAAGAGCTTATGATATTAAGGCATTACAAAAGAGATGCCAGTAATGCCGGTGCTCACAAATCAACGTGGGGTTATTAGACTAAGTTTTCAAAGCCTAGATGCTTACGAGGCACATTCTTCCAGCCTTTTAATACTTGTTCTAAAAAGTAACTTTCCAAAATAGCCAACAGGCAGAAGTGTGAAGTGCAAACCCAAAATCTCCCTACTCAATCTGAAATGTAATTAGAGGCCTTAAGCTATCACGGACAAAAGCCATTTATATGGAAATTCCTTCTCTAAGAAGAGACAGGTAGAAACTTCCTGATTCAGTAGATAAATCACTGCAGAAAACAGCTTACAGACAGATCTCACATCACCCTCAAATGCTTACTGGGGAGCAGGAGAGTGTCCTGAACTTTAGTTCATGTAACACTTTCCCTTAATGAGATGAAAAATATTTGCAACATTTACACAGTGGATGAACACTCCAAAATTACACCTACTGAATGTAGGTTTGGCTGAAAAAGATAGTTTCTCACCCCGTTTATTACTGCTAAATATGCAATCAAACTGCGCTTTAAAAATAAATTATAGTACTTCTTTCATATTAATTTGGAGAAAGAAATAGTCCCTAAAAAGTACATTTAAGTACCATTAGAAATTCACTATTTATAAGCTACCCCTTTTCACAAAAAGCAACCAAAAGTCTTTATCTTTAAAACAGACCTTGTTTAGTAACAGGAAGCATACATAGAGGACACAAGTATGGGGAGTCTCCTGCCTTTCTCTCAAAGAAAAGAGAAAACCTCTGGACCACAGGAAACAACACAAGTTTGAGAAAATCCCAGTGGTATGAGTGAAAACACTTCAAATAAGTCTGTAAGCCCTCAAAACAATGTTAAAGGACAACAGATGTTCTTCCCCCCCACTAGCTTGTTCGAAGACTCACGCACTCCCTAGGAGAAGTCATTTATTT
This sequence comes from Xenops minutus, assembly GCA_035221455.1. Classification (NCBI taxonomy): domain Eukaryota; kingdom Metazoa; phylum Chordata; class Aves; order Passeriformes; family Furnariidae; genus Xenops; species Xenops minutus. Next base: position 36,092,917 of record JAWWEE010000158.1, on the reverse strand, counting down.
GCATTGATTAAAGTGGATATTCAGATCCAGATTCATCCAAACAGAGAAAATTAAGAGGAAAAGGTGCATAAAAAAGGACAGGCTGTGTCTGTCCTCTTCTTACTAGAAAACAAAAAAACCCCTCTCTGAATATGCGAATGGAAAAATACGGACCTTTGAATATACCTTTTCTTCAGACTTAATATCTTTATAATGTAAAACAGAGGCTGCAAAAAAAAATAAAAAGTCAAGTCTTAAATTTACGCAGAAAACTACTTTGGGAATTAATTTTTTCTTTTGCTGTGTTTTTTGTGATACATGGCTGACATACCAGTGTCTTGGCTGATACGCTGCCAAAATAAAATATAATTATCTTTATAACTCCTGCCATTGTAAGTCAATTCTGAAATTAAATCAGCAATTCAGATTCATCTTATGGTCAAGCAATCTTCAGCAGGAGCCTTTCCCCCTATCATCTCCATTAGGCACCATTCCTGTTAAATAAAAATGATGACAATAATATAGGCCCAGATGCGGCCATGAGAAACTAAAATGACATGTGGGTACCAAAATCCCAAAAGTAAAACCCCAGAGCCTTATCTCAAATCTGTAAGCAGCTAAAAATGCCAGACATTAGCCTAAGAATTGATAATTTTATTCAGTCTCATTAGATAAAAGACATCAATAAGACAGGGAGCAAGATCAAAGCCTAGCACAAGTCATTAGGCTAAAAAATAATCAGCTGCGATTAGGACTGTTCCTTATTTCTTCCAAAAGTGGTACAGCTTTATCAGAAGTGCTGAACATTCCATAATGGTCCTTAGCAAAGACTAAGCCAAGTGGCTGAGGACCTCTCCTAAGTCTAGGAGCTATGGATTTGAATCTTTAGCCAAACCCAAGGGTAAAATAAGTTTCTTGCACCTTAGACAACTACTGTAAACTATGTGGAAAAATAAACGTGGAGATCCTATCCCCATCAACAGCATCTGGAAGGATGGGAGCATTGCCTGTGACTTGGGTATGGATCTCACATGTCAGGGTTGGGGATGCTCTGACAGAAGCTTTGCTGAGCCTGAGTAAGCACCAAAAGCTGCCTGAAATTGTTGCACAGCATCTTCAGTGCCTTAGCCTTTGCAAATCAGTTCTGTAGCCCACAATGCCTCTCACAGCACTTTAGTCTTTCACCTAAGCAACAGAAGAATTTTTCTTTCTTGCTGCTCTTCTGCTGTTATTCTTCCACATACATTCTTGCACCTGCAAGCCCTGTAATGACAGGCTCTCTAGAACCCAGAGATGCTCCCACTGGCATAAGATTTACCCCTTTTGCTCTCCCTTTTCCCCCTGCCCTGATTGCAACCTTTGGTTTACATTAAGGAGCCCTGAACACAGTTTACCAAAAACCCAGTAGGCAGCAGCTGCCTCAGATCAAAGCCTTTTCTAGTCAGCACCAACTGCATCCATCACAAACAGGAAAAACCCAACAAGGAGTTTCAGTACGTCAAGGTGAAAACCACACTTACTAAGGGAAAAATATTATAGACAGTTTCACCTGCTGAACTGGATCCAAGTGAGTCCAACTATTTGAAAAAAGTTCAGAATTGCAGAGGGGTCTTGTCAATATACTGAATATTACCTCCTTGTGTCATTTTTTCTCTGCATGAATGTTAATTCATAACCATGATTACTAATCAAAGCAACTAAAATGGGTTGTAGCTTGAACTCAAATTAGTAGAAAAAAACCCCTGACTTGCAAACTACTTTTCTCTCAAAACTTCAAGGAACAACTAAAATTTTTTTGTTGTGAGAACTCACTGTCCCCATTCCTGCCTGTTTGGCCTCCCCAGCCCCACACTTTCTCCCCCTTCCTCTGTGGGATTTTCCAATGTGTAACTGCAGCTCTCAGTGCTACAGACTTTAATAATTCTGTGCAGCAAACCATGATCACTGCATTCTGCAGTAAGTCTCCATCGCTCCTGAGCAAAAAACATCTACCCATACAGCTCATGCTAAGCCTCTTGTTAGGCTTAGCATTTTTAGAAAAAACTGTACTAGTACACTAGGAAATATCACTGAGATTAAAGTAAAACACTGGAGCTGAAAAGAGCAAACAGCACTGTGTATCAAGTCTATAATCTGTATTTATAGACCATGGTTAAATACCACTTTCTCCTGCTAAACCACCTCCCACATACAACAACCTGTATTAATGATTTTATGAACTACAACTTCAAATGTAGTATGTCAACTAGAATTCATTAATAAGTATTTAACATATATACATGTAATAAAAAAAATGTGAATATGTGTTTCTATAACATTAAGCAGCAGTAACACTCTGTCAATGCCCTTCATTTACTTTGCAGGAGAAGGGCTGGGAAACAGTTTTTGAGTCATGAGAATGAGGGAAGTAAAGGAAATACATTCTCATTTTAAATTTGATTTGACCATAGCTACTCTTAAAAACAGAACTCTGTAGAATTATATATGTATATATACACACACATAATGACTGACAATTTTCAATCAATAAATCACTGTGCAACTCTTCCACAAAAATTGTTAACTAAATATGACTTTTCAGACTGGCACAGAAACTATGTTTAATCATTATAACCAGTTTCTTGATAAAGGCATTCAAAATAGTTGTGCAGAGAACTATTCAACAGAGCAAAACCACAGTACTTAATTAAAAGGGAAAAAAGAGAGAAAAAGGAGTAAAAATAAAAGGACACTTGAAAGCAAATTTCATCCTTCAACTAACCCAAGAAATAACGAGAAAGAAACGAAAGGGAAAGCAAACAACCATCTATCTGTATACTGACTGTTTACCCAGTCTCAACATAAACTGCATGTCAGAGACATTCAATAACTTTTTAATAGAATGAAAATAACAAATCCTAAAATTCAGGCTGTATCACTGTTTTTTGCTAAAAATCAGTCAGAAATCCCAGTTTCTCCACTGAAATTTATGGTTATACTATGCCAAAACCGCCATAGGATTATTTACAGATATGTATGTTGACAATTACGATATGCAAACCAAAGTGAATAAAGTTGTAGAGCTAAAATTTAATTTTAAAAAATGTTATTAATAAAGTATGAAGGGGCAGAACACAAGGCCAGCTTTAATTTTTATAAAATGTATCAGATAAGTAAAAGGGAGGGAGTATTTTTGTCAATTTACAGGCCTGGGATAATATACTACTGAAAGAGCTGACTACTGATATGAGATCTCATGGGGGAGGCTACCGGTGAAGAGCTTCAGAGATTGACTTGAAGTAAAAAATCAACATATAATTTACATATTTACAAAATCACCTAAGCTTGAAATTCAACTCATCATTTGTGTCTAGATTTTCCATGTAAATTCTGAGTAGATATTACTTAAATATTCTTAATGTAAATGTATACCAACTTTTTATGTAGTATCATTTCAATAACTAAAAACTATAACAAAAATCCTGAATACATATTCGGACTACAGGGAAAACCCTGGTCCCTCAGGTCAACAGCAAAACTCCCTAGGTATGTTTAAATTCACAGTATGATATGGTTAAGATGTATGTTTAAGATACCCATATTTGATTGTGTAAATGAAAAAGCCTAAATGTCAACTCAAACATCTAATTGTAAATGGAAACTCGTTCCCTGAAGGCATAATCTTTTACTTCCACACACCAACACAAAAATAAAGATCACAGACAAGGAAAAAAACCCAGAAGGTCACACAGTTTGAAGACCAAATATTTCTTTACTTCAAAAATATATCTTTATATTCAAATTCCAAGTTGCTGCACTGTTGTAGGAATATACAATCATAAATTTAATTCACCTCGATCATTTGCATTCCCTGGCAAACTGAACTCAGGCAAAACATCTGGTTTTCAGTGAAGGCCTTGGTTACCTGGTCTTCTGTCTGGGTTCATTATAATGCAAAACAGTCAAGAAACAAGCCTCAGGGTCATGTAATCCATTCTCCACGAAACTGTGAATTGCCTCACGACTGAACTTTATGCGATAACAAATGAATTTGATCATCATCCATCGTAAAAACCCTTCTGAGTACATGTGGAATTTTTCAAATTTTCTTTTAAGATGAACACTCCAAAGTACAGCAGTTGCATAACTGATTTTGCTTCTTAAAATCTTACAGAACTTAAGATCATTTTGATAGTTAACCAAAATTGAAACAAATTAAGACTATTGAAAACTATTTTTTTGAGCAGGATTAATGCCTTGGCATACCTCTCATCATTCTCCTTGACTGGAGAGGCTGTTTTTCATTCTTTACCTTAAAATAGTACACATGTGAAAAATGCTTAATGATGTTAAAATTCAGTACTTAAATATTGTCTATCATTGTTCGCAGACTTCAATCCATCCGGACATGGCCAAACAATGATTTGAAAAATGGTAAATGTCACAATCATAATTTATCCTCTGGTAAATTAACTCCTAGAGAAGTTCTCAGAACTAAGATATGGCCTTCACATTATTAGGTAGCAGGACTCTTCTGCACTGGTTGCACCAAAGATCACTTTTTTGCTAAGTTTCAGTGGTAAATACTTCAAGCAGGAGGTACTGGAAGTCTTCTTACTATTTCCATAGCTATCTTTAGATAGGCTTTAGCCTGTAAAAACAGAAACATACAGAACAACAGAAACAACATTTAGCACCTTTCATTTGCTATAAAAAGGAACATTTTACATCTTGTTAGGTATCTGTTCTTTCGCACACCTTTAAAGAAAAGCAACAATGTTTAAATAAATGGGGTCAATTTAGCTTGTGTCCCAGGAAAATGATGCACTAATACATAAAATTAGTACAAGCATTATTTAAAATATTGAGGGAGAGGGTTATTGGTAAAATTTAACTTGGGTATTATTCTAATTTACTGAATAATTTGTCTTTAAGAGCAAACAGAGTCAATCATCTTCTGGAAGAGAAGTGTTGAGGAGAAAGTACACTCTTTAGTTCCACAGGTACTATTAATTCTAAACTTCCCTCACCATGACAACCAACATGCACCATGCATAGGACAGAAAATCAGAGAAAACAGCAACATTCCAAAAAAGAATTTTTTTGAGACAATTAATTCATTACAGACTAGACTACACTACAGAATTTCCTATTCAGACATTTAAAATTTAAGTATTTTCAAAAAAAGACATCTTTCCTAAAGACTGAAGTGGGTATTGGAAAGAAATAATTCTGCAAGTCTAGAATCCACAGTTAAATCTCTCTTCCACACCAACCTGTCGCATCTGGTCAGACACCTTCAGCTGGAGGGCACAAGAGCACAGAACTGCAGGACTATACTAACATCTCTAAAAACCATGACACAGCTAGGACCGTGATCAGTATAACATCAAGAATTAATAAATTTAATGTCAAGAGACATGTATAAAAACACTGCATAAAGTCCAGCACAGAACAAACCACAAAAATAAACCAAATAATTCCCATACCTAACTCAAAAAGTTGTAGTCGAAATAGAACATGTCTTTTAAAAATATCTCAAATCTTTATATAAAGATTTTTAACGAAACACCTGGGGGAGGGTTGTATATATACATTGTATATTGTTCCAGAATCTGATTAGTTCCACTGTTAAAAATGTACACCTTATCTATAATTTGAATTTGTCATGATTCAATTTCTGGCTAGTGCATCACATTCTGTGTCTGTCAGCACACAGCAAAGTCCCCTACTTGAGTTTGCACTTAATCCATTAGATTGTAACCAACCCACTTCTCCACCCCCTCAAGTAAGTCTTCCCTGTTTTACTAGAAATCCCCACAATAATCTCTACTGCTCTCATCCTTCCTGCCCCCTGCAGCACTCTCAGATGGCTGCAACAATCCATCCAACCAACAATTAGACCTTGTATCCCTGATAAGCCTTTAAAACAGAAAACAGACACATGCCAAAGCTTGAGGGGCAGGAAAGGAAGGTCTGTCTGTCACACCAGGGCCGCTGCCACTGGTCTGGACCAGGTGTCAGCCTTCTGCAGGGCCATGCACTTCTCACATGTCTCCTCTTTTCTGGGCACATAGGGTTTTCTTTTCTGGCACTTCCAGCCTCAGAGTGTCAGTGCTCACATCACCTTAAAGGTAAAGCCATGTAATTTTCTGAGTTTGCAAGGAATGCAGACAACCAAGGTAGAATTGTTTTCTCCCATATGCATGACTTTGTGGCAAAAAATATAGAATGAACTATAGAACTTAATTCACAGGCATGAAATTCAAACTTCTATGGCCACAACTGTGGTGCAGTTGGGCAACACTCACATTACTTAGCTACTAATGTCCTGGCTGGTCCAGCTACTCCCCAACTAAGGGCTTGCCTAGACAAGATAATGGACTAGCATCAAATAGGGTGATTGACTGAAGCCAAACTGCCTTTGCAGTTAAGTATTTGACTGGTCGGTGTAGGAGCCCTCGAGGTGGGAATTCTGAACTCTCCTGAATAGTCCCACAGGCAGCTCCCACTTTGCACAAATCAATTCATGTGTTTTAATGAGTTAATTAACAACTTGCATGGAAAATCTAGCCCCTTCTAGAGACTGCCCAGGCTGTTTTCCTGCTCGAGTTGACCAAGTTGTAAACAGAATTATTAATCCACCATAAACACACTTAATTGCTTGTGTAAATGTTACCCTATGTCAAGTTCCAAAAAAACTTAAAAGATTTTTTTTCCCCAAAAAATGCTGTTAAATGAGTGTCTGAGTAACAATTTCCCAGTGTACACTGATTCTTATTTGCCAAACAGCTGATCTGCCACTTTGCAACACAAGGTTCCTGATGCAATTCCTTGTAGCCAGCATGCTAGTATTACCTAGCCCCAGAGTTACTGACAATTGGTCTTACCTGCTAAGCAGCCCTTTCTTTTATTTTCCTAGACCACTGCTTTGTCTGTTGAACAGACCAGTATCTCATTAATGTCCTTAGAGAACTCCATCAGTAACCTGGCTTCGACAAAAATCAACTGTTTTGAGCCTTATTTTCCTACTTTTGAACAAATCCTTTAGCTATGAGTGAGGGCTTGTCTATCTATCAACATACCTGGAAGGTCTAAATGGAATCTTGGTGACTGTCAATATGCATTACATAAAAACAACCCTAAGTGTATGGAATAGTTTCTCCTATTCATGATCTTTTTAATGTCACATCCAGAGACGAGAGAGTACAATTCAGCTACTTACTCCACCATTACTTAGCAAAAGAAGCTGGGTTGCAACTGAAAGTGGACAGGGTTTATTATTTCCTTTCTGTGTGGAAAACCAGAAGAGAAAAAGTAAAGGATGAGTTCTTACTCATCTCCTCCATTTTCATTTTAATAGGACAAAAGCAAACTTCATAGGTCAGTTATTCCCTTTATGTTTGAAAGCTCTAAAGGAATGGTTTACAGACTTTCTGAAAACCAATTTTTTGTTGATGGACAACTTTATATTGAACAAAACACACTGGTTATCCTTCTCCCTGCTTCATGAGGATGAAGAAGTGCATAGGAAGACAGAATGCCCTAAAACCAGACCAGACTTACTTATTCAGACCACTGCCTAGATGGGGTCTGAGAGGAGCACAGGGAAGGGCAGAGGTAAAGGTGGAAAGTGACGTTCATAGAGTTAAAAAAGCTGGGTAACACCCATCTGAGAGACTGTTCACCTCTCAAACATTGGTACAAACAATGCCAGAAGTACACGGTTCTTAGGACCTCAAGGGCAGAGCTGATGATGAAGTGAATAATGACAGTATAGATGGTGGAGTAGGAAATGGAGAACCTTCAATGATGTTCAGGAAACAGAGTGAAAGTCCTACTTAGCCTAAATAATCAGAACATCCTGATTCATTAACCAGTAATGAATCTATATTATCATGGGATAATAGATGTGGGGTAGATTTAAACTGCAAGACTTTTTTTTAGCTTGTCTAATTAAGCCGTACAGTAATCTTAGAGAAATATGAGCCTTTCAGTTATGGCACTTTATTCTCCCTAAAAATCTTATCTGTGAGGGAATTATGCATCATTGCTAAGATAACTGCGAACAGACTGCACAGGTCACAGCTGACCCTGACCTGTTCTCATGGAGCAGACTGAATTGGTTTGAGCTGTGGGTTTGCCTTCCACTGAAGTGCAGATCTTAGCCTGCAAACATCTCACTACACTGGCTTCCAGTACCTGGCACAATGGCCACACAAACACAGAACCAATTTACAATCAACGAAGTCAAAACACATAGGAGCTGGTATCACATTTGCCTTCAGCCAAACCACTGCAAAAAAACAACTTCAGAGCAGCAACTGAGAAAAAGCATACTGATACCAGCACTCAGTTGCAGGCCTAGTGCACCAGAGAATATAAATCCCAGTACTGACTTGGTTTCTATTTGCGATCACAAGACTCCAAGACTACCAAGATGCTTTATCCAGCCCAGCAATCCAAAGTAGAATCTATGCAAGTCCTGAACATCTGGAATAGCAAATGCTGCAGATGCTACTATACTTGTAAAGAAGGAAAGGGAATTTAAATCTGCGCAACGTTACTAAAGGAAGCTAGCAACCATGAGCAACTAATTAAATAATGACTATCACAAGGACAAATGCTAGACTTAGCTGCCATCTACATGAAAATAATCACAGCTGAGAGCTTTTGTTCTTATTAGCACTCTCTGCTCAACCACAGTCCATGTTCCAGTTCAATCAGATTTTTAAACAGCTTTAATTTCCATGGAAATTGCTTACTACTTTGACACAACTCCAGTCTTCAGTGCGTGACTGGAGCTGCCCTCTAATATCTGTATTTTACTGTAGTGAACTCAGAAGGCACTAAAAGCATCATGATAAACACAGCTTTAAAAGAGCTTCCACTTCAGATAAAAGCGTCATGTCACCCAGAGAAATTCTTGATGGCTGCAAGAGGTCCAGAGCCTTTCCCACTCTGTCCTCCTCTAGGCAGTTCTACCATAGGATTATTCTTTGCATGTACTGGCAACTACTGCCAAGCTGCAATGGAGACTCAACTCCAAAGAGTCTGAGACAATGACATGAGACAATAAAAGTCAATTCACACATTTTAATATGAAATGAAAGAGATGAGTAAGCTGGATTTATGAAACTAAAATCTTAAAGAAAAATTACTAGTGCTCATGGAAAATTTCCTGTTAATCCTATACAACAGCAGCTGCAACAGCCAAGCCACTCTCTGAGGGAGCCTCAGCTGATAATACTGATATCCCAAGGTGCCATTATGAAGGTACATCACTCAGATGCCATTACAGACATCTAAAAAACATCCCGTCCAGAAAATATGGCTAAGTAGAACAGTCCAGACCAAATGCAGCACAGTAGCATCCTTCAAACAGACTAACCTACCACTCAGAATTTTCTTCACCGGAGCGAACCATAAACGAAGATCTGATGATGCAGTGTACTATCTATACCCTGAATGAAGGATTTGAACCTACACATACCAAATGTTACTGTGATCATTCAAAGGAAGCCTCGATGATATGGCATATTATAAATCATATTACGCAGCCTTCTTAGGGCTTTGCTTTTCTTTTGAAAATAATACACCCTGGATTAACCACTCATTAAATGGAGTTATTGGCGACAGCTGAATACCAAATATGAGTAGATGATTATTTTTTACCAATACTTGAATTTTTCTCCAACTATTTCTTGCAAGCTTTAAAAGGCTGTACATTTTCACCCTACTTACACATAACCCTTTCATGCAGTTGTACAGGAAAAGTGTTTCTGAATACAAATTTCACCTCTCTCTTTGGATGACACCACAGTAAGATTTATAGCATTATGCTCTAATTGAAAAGAGATTTTAACCAGACTTATTTTGCTCTGTTATGTCAGACCACTGATGCCCCGTGTCCCTGCTTTCCACCTGACTGGACTTTTCCTCTCCCCTTACAGATCAGGGTGAAATTTATTGGATTAAAAATTCTTCACCAATATATATGAATATCTGACATTTGCAAGACTGCTGAATATATTCTACACTGTTAAATATGTCCTAGATAGTAACAGAATCTCCCTCAGGAAGTTTGTGAGGTCTGTATCATACACTGTTCTTTATTACAAGCTGGATATGATGACATTAAGAATGTTTTTCAGCCACAGGTCCCGGCTTCCTTGCTCCAGGATGAGCTCTACCCAAGTCATAAATTATTCCTCACCACACTGCATGTAAATTTGTGAATACCTGCAAAGGGCTGTGCAATCTGGGGATTCCAACACTCTAAACTATGTATGATTCACCCACTTTGCTCCTTTTCACCTTTACCTGCTTTCCCAATATAATCTACTTGATTTTTATGGAACAAGAGGGTGAACTCAGTATTTTCCTTTAACAGATTCCAAACGTTTTCCATAACAACAAGTGGCAAGAAAACGCTAAGGAACTAATTGACCGTTACAGGTTTCCTGGAATGGGGGCTTTTTTCCCCCAAAACGGAAGTGAATAGACACACTGGTACAGCAAATATATTTTGTACTTGACTGAGCTGCTTCTTCAATCTTAAGACAGGTGGGAGTTTGATGCTTAGCTGTCAAAGACAGCCCGTCTGTTCTACCAAGGTCTTAATAAATCCACTGTGCCATCAACGCTTTGATATACCCAAAAGTTACTAGCAGTAACTCCTCACAAGATAACCATCAAGTGCTCCATAGCTCTCTGGGTTTTGCACTCACAGATAGTAGAGCTCTTAGGAACTTCTACTTATCTCTTCCCCCAGAGCTCATGGAGAATTCACTGGCCATTTAAACAACTCATTTGATGGAAGAATGACTGCACGGCCACTAATCATGCTCTACACCTCTTACCTGAAGGCTTCAGAATGCCTCTTCAAAACACCTGTTTTGCCACTGGCTCCTTCCCATGGTCCACAGGAGTTTTTCCTATATCTGAGTATGATCAATTTCACTGGTTTCAGTGATTCCTCATTTGTTTTCCTTACCCTACCTTTTACCCTACTTTTTTTCCCTATTCTACCATTTTAGCAGCATTCTTGACTTGACTTTACTAGCTTTCACTGTTTAGTGACTCTTTCGTACATTTGAGTGAGCAAAAAAACGAAGCCCCAGTCAGCCAATCCACCTCCACAGCCTAATAGAGAAGAAAAATGCTCAATTAATCTCCAGAAGGGTCTGGTAAATCCTCACTGTTGATTAAACTAAGAAATTATTGGCTTCCTGTAGAGGATCTTGGGTCACTCCCAACTGCTGCATTAGGTTGACATGTGAGTACAGCAACATTCAATTTCTACAGCACATAACAAAGTCTTGTCAATGAAGAGTATTAAGAAAAAGTCACAGTTTAAACAACTAAGCTGACAGAAACACTAGCGTAGACAATGTTATACCAAAAGCAAAATCATTTTACCAGCACCCTTTCTTTCTCCCTGAGAACTGCCTCAAGCTTCACCAGAAGAGAACTCCAGCCCTTAAACCTTCATATCCTTTAGCTATATTGTCAGCCTTTTCCATAAGTAGATTAGTCCTGTGTATTTTTGCCCTCCCTGAGGAAGAACTTTCTAAGTTCAAACATGCACAATTCTAGAAGTAATTTTCTTTTTTACTTGTTAACAATTTTCCTGTCATTTGTGAAAAGGAAACCCCTTTTCCACCAACTACATGTAAGGTTTAAAATAATGAATTTAGACAGGTTTGCTTACACATTTTGAAATTCTAGTGCAGAGTCAGAGCTATACTTTTATATATCTGCAAGGCAAGTTGAATCCCATAGCAAACATGTAAGCAAAAAAAGTATTATCTGGCATATTTTAGAAACACCCTTTATTCTAGGCTTGCCAGAGCTTGAAAAGTGTAACAGCATGCTGGGTTTCTAAGAAGTCAATCAGCATCCTTATTCCCTACTGTTTGAATCTGCTAGGTGTTATTTCAGGTCTGTGATTCTGTATTTGATTTGTAAGTGTGTTCTAACAAAATCAGCTCAGAATTTTGTATAAAAATCCCCTGCACATTTATGAGACAAGAGGAGAGATAATTTCAGCAGATATTGTTCTCTCCCTGAAAACTTGCAGTTGTTCATGCATGAATAGCCATAATTTTAGTTTATTTGAGAAACATGGTGATGAGTGTCATGTATTAAAGATTAGAATCTGACCTTTTATGACCTCTTCCACCATCAGTTATGTAATAAGAATTTAATTTTTCTTTCAAAATGTAAGAGAACAACAATATTTTTTCCCATCTTTAAAATGAGAAGTAAACCAGGGATAAAGGGAAATTATTTTTCATTCTGTAGAGATTGGTGACATTTAAGAAAACCCTCACTCTCCAAGGAGAATGATTATCTCACAGATACAATGGCAGAGAAGGATCTTAAGAGTTTTCCCCAGAGTCACACATCTTTGTATATCTTTATTCCTTTTCATATTTAACTTAATTGCCACAAATGGTGATTATAACACATTCTTTTGTCATCAAGAACATAGTACAAGAGCAAACAGATGGCAAGAAAACAGACTTTCTTGCCTTTTTTTATTTTCAGAATGCTATCCCCCATGTCTGAATTTTTAGATCGATAGTCCATCAGGCTACAGACCTTTGGCTATTACAGATTTCTGATACCATGAGCTGTGAGCCTTCCATCTTAGTTTGCTCAGCTGTTTTATTTCAACTTTGACCAAATCCATGCATCCATTCAAACCTTCACACTGCTGATCAAACTTCCCAGAGAGAAACTACCACATGGATTATAAGGATTCCTGAACTCAAGATCACTACATTATTCCACAGCATGGGCCTTACCCAAGTCTAGCAAAAATACTGCATTCAATTGGAAATCAACATGCCATAGTGCTGCCACTTCTCTATCAAAACAAAATGACATATTACCAAGGTAAGACTGTCACTGTTATTCCAGAATCCTGATCAGTGTCTTAATAATACTGGATTAACAATGTTAATCCTGTCCTTCCTTTTTTTTATCCTCTAAAATACTGGGAAGGAAAAAAGCATTTCAGTATGCCCCTAACTATCACAATATTAAAAAAGTTACCAATATTAGAATGTACCTGTCTACCTTACCTCAGATTGATTCTAACATCTCTTATCAGCATTAATTACTTTTTTCACTGTAACATCTAAGGAGCAGTCAAGAGTGAGGCTGCATCATGACATACACTGTGCACAGCACCCTGCCTGAAGACAAACTCCAGGAGAGGAAAAAGAAAATACGAAACAGGAAAATCTCACTCTATCAGCATTAAATTCTGTATGTACAACTGCTTTTCTTTAGAACTTGTGTATTTGACTCCCATCTCCTCACCAACTCCTATTTTCCTTAGGTAATAAAATAGTACAGTAAATGCATCAAAAAATCCATTTCCTCCTGTGTGTAAATTGCTTCACTTCCTGCTGAAAACAACCCAGGTAGTGACAATATGCAGGTTTTGTTTCATACACCTTTGGATAGGGCCCTTTGACAGTTTCCAGGCTCAGCTACCAAAGGCTAAACTGACAGTTTTAGAGGATCTACACTGGCTGCAAGGTCTCATGAGGCTTGACACTGACCTTCCTCCTCTTGGCATGCCAGGACCTGGATCAAATCTTCATTATTCTTACTGATTCAGCCTAATTAAACAAAACCAAACCTGCAGAAGCAGAACAGATGACCAGCATTCCAAATTCAAGGGCCCGAGTTACTTAACAATACTACCTTCTTTTACCTTATTTCCTTAAGTTCCATTCAGATACACATTCTTGAAACAGCAATACCAAGAAACACTCATCATTCACTTTTGGAGGAGGGCTTTTTGTTGTTTTAAGTGCCATGCACCAAACTTACAGCATCACTTTGAGGCTGAGAGATCACAACAGGCTGTCCTGAATCACACGTCTCCCGTATGTTAACATGCAGTGGAATGTCTCCTGCATCAAAGATACCAAGATACGTATATGTTAATACCTAATATTTTTAAAATGTTTCTTTAAAATAGCCCTAATGCAACTTGATATCAAATTGCAGTTCAGTATATCCTTTGAATTACTTAATCTTCAAAATTAGCATTTAAAATGAAAATTGGCTGCAGTACAGTTTTCTTACATCTGTAATGAAAAATGCCAAACTGTTTTGGACGTCTCCATCTCTGAATAGGAAGGACCATGCTTTGTAGTCATTTAGTAGAGAAGGCAGGGCTTTTTGGCTCAAACACACAGAGAAACACAGGCTGAGATCTCAATTATTTTGCGTACATTACATAAATTGCCTGAATGTTAGGCAAACGCTCATCATGCAACTTACTCTTCAGCCTATCTCCTCATTGTATTCTTTTCAGTGCTGCTTTAAGATTTTAATCACTGTTCAAAGACTTCTTTGAATACTTAATTTCCAAATAATAGCATTTGTTATTGTCCTTATTAGGCCTTGGATCCAATTCAAAGGTGGACAACTATTCAGTTCATTCTTCTTTCCAACAAAAATCTTCTTTATATTCTGCTTTTATAATGAGCAGGGAACTCTCAGAGAGGAAAGGAACATTCTAAAGGAGAATCAATTAGCAGCCCCATTCCATTCTGAAACACAGATTTCAGCACTATAAAAAACTTGGAGGTTCCTATATTTAGTTCACTGTTACATAAATATAAACTTATAAAGTGAACTGAAGACCAACGTTCTTTTAATGGAAGATACGGCTACATTTTACATCACAGACGGATGCAGACAGAACAGCCTACCTTAGATCAACTCTGACTGATGTCAGAAACTGTATCAGTTTAATTCATACACTTCAGCAACATTTATTTCACGCAAATCAAGCCAATGTAAATCACTGATATTCAATGTATTCAGAAAAAGAAACATTACAAAAACTGTATGAAAATTGACAAAGTTCGTGAAAAAAACAGAACCAAAAGCAAGCATGAATACAAACAAAACACAATTATGTCCACAAAACTTCAGAAAAAAATTCAGAGGCAGGGAGAGAAAAATCAGCAGCACAAGGTCTTTCACACAAACCTTGTCACACTTTCCTTTAGGGAACAATAAAAAAAACAAGACAATGAGAAGTATATGAAATAATGAACTACACTTGAAAGTGTCCTGGCAACTGCTGCCTGCCTTCTGTCATAAACAAAAATAAATGAAGCATTCAGTAATATTAATGGCAGCCAACTCTGAGCAAGCAGAAGGGAAATACTTTTCAATCCTGCACATTGTTACCTTGCAGAATTTGTCAGATGTCAGCTTGTCAAGTTTCAAAGCAGGACTAGGTGCTTATTTAAAGAAATGGATTAGCCACAGGTGTTGCAAAATATAAGCAAAATAAATTCAGAAATACTAATTTTAAATACATACACTTTCTAAATATGTATGTGAAAAGTTCTCAATGCTTTGGGGCACAATTCAAATAACATGGAGATAAAACTTCCATTTGTGATAGATTAACGTAAAATCTGTAAGCAGTAATTATTATGATACCATATGGTATTATTATGTAATGGTCATCCCTGGAAGGAGGAGTGTACTAATCAGATCAAGCACTGTAATTCTAAACTTAACTCCTGGGGCATTATTCTTAATCTTAGTCAGATCCTTCACTGACAGTCTGAAGTTAAATTTCACTCTGATTTTCTTTGTCCATCTCACCTATCCCCTGCTAAATCTGTACATCTCTCATCTCACTCCTAATTAAATACAATCACAATCAGCTCTGCCCTCTTAGGAAATATCACAACCCACCTATGGGACCAATGACACAGTACCTCTTCTATGTCTGTGTATCTAAATGCATGTTTGATTCAACTGCTTGCAGAGCATTTGCATCCATCCACATAACCAGGACTGTAGAAGCCCCCTTGGGCTCTGATCATAACTCATTATATATTCAGAACACTGAAAGATAGCCCAAAAGCATGTCTTTAATTATGTGTTGCCTTGCTATCTTATATCTATGTCAGACCTTGATATTCCTGTGTTGATCTTTCTAAGTGAGCTTCCTGGCTCTTTTTAATGAATTAGCTATGGAAAATCATTGTGATAATTACAGTAATGCATGGAAACACATCATTAGCACATGCAATTATCCCATTTACCAACCTAATTATGCTGTGTTACATTCTTTACTTACAGCTCAGGTTGAACCATTCCTTTTTAAAACAGCAAAGTATATTTTAAAGAACCATGTATATTTTAGCTTATAGGTATACCAGATGGCTAATTACAGAATCATGGAATGGTTTAAGTTGGAAAGGACCTTAAAGAACATCTAGCTCCAAACCCCCTGCCATAGACAGGAACACCTTCCATTAGCCCAAGTTGCTGGGAGTCCTATCCAATCTGGTCTTGGGATGGAGAATCCATATCTTCTCTGGGCAACCTGTGCCAGTGTCTCACCACCCTCACAGCAAAGAATTTCTTCCTAATATCTAATTTAAATCTACCCTCCTTCAGTTAAAAGTAATTCCCCCTTGTCCTATCACTGCTTGCCCTTGCAAAGTCTCCAGCTTTCTCTTAAGCTCCCTTTAGGTACTGTAAGGCTGCTATAAGGTCCCCACTGAGTTAGTATGTAACACCTCATTTAATTTAAATGAAATAAATTAGAAAACATTTATTGGCATTACGAGACAGAGTTTAGGTCTGTCTTAAGACCAAAGAGAATTCTTGGTTATTTGTCAAAATTGTTGTATAATCAATAACATAATGAATTGCAGATAATACAGCACATTGACATAAAAACAATTCATGTTCTGGATTGTTTGTATATACAAAGAGATTTAAGATACAATTCAAGAATCAACACTGCCATTACAAGAATGACAAGGAACAGTGCATACTACTTATTAGTTCTATTAGATCTGAACAGTCTGAATATAGAGTAATCTAGGATTATGTAGTTCCATAGTTCATGCTTACCATTACATTTTTCTTCAAAAATAAAACCATTTCCATATTCTTACCCAAAATATCCAACCCAAGGGTTTTTGCTAGATCTCTTACACCATCAGATCCGAAAATATGCGTCTCATGTTTACAATTGGGGCACTGGAAAACGCTCATATTTTGAACCAGTCCTAAAACCTGTTAACGTAAAGAAAAGGATGTTCAAACCTGGTATTCAAGCACTGGTATTTCCACCATTCATCTCTGACAATAAAGATCAACTAAGAATCAACAAAGGGTACTCATTTAAAATAGGAATCAGACTCATTAACAGCTTTATCAGCTCTTATTAGTCATCTCAGTTGCACGATCATTTGTGCATCATTTCATCACATTTATACCTCTCAAAGTCTAACAGACTTTAATTGTAACAAGAAGCACCTCTTGCACCAGCCTATCTTGCCAAGAACTCTCCCTGCCAGTATTTCATTTTTGCACCCTGAATACCAGAAGAATTTCCATGCTGTGTTTTACAGTTTTGTACTATGTAGTTTCAGGAAACAAAAAATAAAAACACACCATTACAAGGAATTACACAATCAGGCATGCTTTTAAGGTATTTTTATAAGTTATCCTGTAGGGAAATGTTTTCAAAAAGAACCAGATTTGCTCTTGTTCTGAACAGCAGAAACACATTTTAAAGATCAAACAAAAGAAACAGTTATGTGAGACTAAATGACAAAAACCACAGCATGTAAATCTAATATACACATCCTGGGTACCTTTCTCTTGATGCCAGGTGTTCAACATCATCCTTACAAAAGATGTCAAATGAAAATTTGTCAAATCATTCACACGAAAAAATCTTCTTTCACAATGTACAAATAATGCTAGTTATAGCATTGATCTCGTTTTATTCACCTAGTAAACAAAACTCTTCACTGAGGCAGAATAGAATTTCCAGAAGTGATAAAAATAGCATTCAAATGCTGCAGGGTGAAAGTTTCTATCCATCTAATTAACATAAGACCTGCTTTAAAAGGTTCCATGTTACAATACTTCACTTTCAGATTTATATGTTATCTAGATATGTCACTCAAACTATAGACAAGTTTTAAAAATATGACTATGTATTTCATATAATTATTTCCTTTGTAGCACTTTGTACTTCTGCATTTCCCTGATCCTTCTAGTTTTGTGCTTGGACAAGCTGACCTAGTTATTAGAGAAGAAACATAACCCCTATGCTAATGAAGCATATCTAAAAGGATACACCAGTGTTCGATGCAACCAACAAACATAAGTGAATGTACAACTTCTGGCACCAAACTTGAAAATAAAAGAGCATGCTATTTACAATATCGTAATAAAAAATTCCTTATCTGTAAGCTAAAGATTATCAAAAGATGGTCACCTGTTTACCACCATAAGGTATATTTTCTTTTTTCCATTTTCTACTCTCTCCCAGGGATTGACACAAGAGTAAGAGGAGCAAGTTTCTATTTACTGGAACATTGTTCTAAGCAATTTTCTCATACAGTTCTTAAACTAGGAGAGATGTCCAAGGGTACAAGGTGCAGGAACAGTAAAATGGGATCTCTATGGTCACAGCCTTCTATGGATGACTTCTGAGCAGGCAATCATCCTGCTCTCATTAAAGTCAAGTCATGGAATTTTCACAGTGTTGGTAAACTGGAGGACACTGGAAGGAGTATTATTTGACAAAAGAAAAATATTATTTTCACCAGGATACAGGGCAGCCATTTACAATTGTATCTCCAATGCTGTATCAGTTTAAGAGGCCTTAGTTACTGTCCTTTTTGTTTCCATTTCAATAAACATTGCTAAAAGCAAATGATGTTTCAGCATTACACAATTTTTCAGTGTTGGTCCTGTTTGTCAGGCGATGAGTAGTGCACATTTATTAATACATAAATTATTCTTCTGGAGTATGAAGATTTTTTTAAGATGTCACTTAAAAATACTAAGTTTAAGATAGAACTTGTGCATTTACACAACTTTCCCACTGAAGTGTATTTTTACCATGCATATTTCTGGACATATATTTACAGAAGGAAGAGAGTTCACTACAATCTTCAGAGCTTTTAAATCTACAAATAGGTCTTGCTAATGAAGTTAGTAATAACTCTCATTTCCCTGCTCAAATGATAGACTGGTAATAGCTTCAAAGCAGCTATTCAAGTCCTTAGTGAGCTTCTTTTCCTGTACATTTCTTGGCAAACTTGGCTCAGTAATGACATGAAAACTAGTATTTAGGAGATGACTCACAATGCAGGAGCTAAACTATAGTAGCAGAGGAGAGTATAATCACAATGCACATAACTGAATTTCATTTATTCAAATTGTTATTTTAAATGGTGAAGAGACACTTATCAAGAAATAACAGGAAATTAAGAAACCTTTCATTATGAATTATCTGCACACAGTTTCTGAATGTTTACATAGTTCTTGTGCTCAACTAACGTTTTGGTTACACAATAAATCATGATTAAATTCAGATATACCACCTTCTAAGTTAAAGAAAATACAGTGAGAAAATGAAAGGTCTCTCTCTTTACACCAAGAGAAAACTCCTGAAGAATCCACTGAAGTAATTCACTGTACTTAAGGACAGATGGTGCTGAGCTCTGACTTCAGTCTGATGGGGACTGCAGTGAGCAGGGTTACAGTTTCTTGGTCTGCCATCAACTTCCTACATAACCGTGAGTCAGTCACTTCACACTGTAGGGCTTGAGGTAAACGTGCACGGTATTTCTGTCTTCTGACCTTTCACCTTGCAATGAACAGTTCTGGGCTCGAACATCTGTTCCTAATATGAAGCCATAATCTTGTCTGGGTACTCTGGATGCTACAGAAATACCATTAAGAACATAGCCAAACAAGCAATTGTAGTATAACTTAAAAGGAAATACATAGCTGATTTTAATGTAAGCAGTTTTCTGAAACCAAAAAAATCCACAACATAACTTCGCAATTCAAGTAACCTTCCAAAAAAGTTGTAGATTTAACTAAAACCCTGTCTTTTTCTTTCAGGGATATGATTGATGAGATAAACCAAACTGAACTCAACTCAACTTCAGGAGGTGAAACCAGGCAATTTTTTTCCTAAATACTTAAAGTTACTCACTCTGAGTCACCTCTGGAATGCAAAAAAACACTGACCAAATTCACATAAAGAGCAAGAATCTTAAAAAACCTGCTGTGATAAAAGCCAGCACCACTTAGCAAACTCCTTCCTCGGTGGATGCGTAGGTATGCTCCTCTGTACAAGAGATGACACTCCTCTTTTAAAACTATGTCCTAAGACTGAAAGTACTACTTTTAACTGGTTTTAACACTCTCATTGCCAGCTTTTCATCAGCTCCTTCAGTAATTCTACTTTAAATTCAATACCATAAAGGTCAAAGAAACAACGTTAATGATTGTGACTTGGCTGTGGTAATACTACATGTTTCATCTGAGCCTTTGATAACCAATAACAGTAAGCATGAGAGGAAGGTGGTATAGGTAGACCCTTGTGTACACTGGAGAGAGACTGTCGTTCATCAAATATAAAAAAGCATAGTTCAGCAACTTATGGACTCTCTGCTTCTTTGAAAAGTAGAATCTTTGCAAGTATTTTCTTAAAGATGAAAGATTTTAGAGATTAGAATTTTGAAGATCAGTCAATTATATAATCAGGATATGTAATTTTAGCACAGTCTCACAGATTCCACCTCTTTGACGTAAAGCTCAGGTTTGAAGTTGTCCATCAAAAATTATGTAACTACACTTTCTTTAGATCCTCAGATTTAGCTGACACTTAGAAATACAATACATAGGCAGGAGTTGCTTTAAAACTGAAATAAATGACACATTTGTACTCATGTACATATAAGGGTGAATAAAATGAATAAATGAATAATATGAAGCAGCATCATGAAAAAGGCAAGACCTGATGACTGGTTCAAGCACATTCAAACTCAACATCTGGCATAACAGTTTTACTGGGACTTTGATTTAACAACCAATGAACCAAAACAGACCTTACTTTGTATCTTATCTAACACTAGTCAAATTAATATTAGCCAAGCCTACCCTAGAATGCATGACTTCATTAGAGGCCATTCTCTTCAAAAGCATGGAACAAAACAGCCCTAGAAAGCAATCTTGGTAATGTCGCATTAAAGCAAAAGGAAAATTCAGCAAAGTGTTAACTTGAACACAATTGAAATTGAAGAAAATTTTACAGAATTTTAGCACATGCAAACATAAAATCAAAACAATACTTTCCACGTTATTCTTCTTGTTTTCTTTACAGCAGCAAATTATAAATGCTACTATACTTTCATTTTGATGCAAATATGCTTAAGGAATAGTTAATAATAGCAAATTTATCATGGTATTTTTTTGTTAAGCTATTCTGTAAATTTTTTAAAAAACTGGAAAGCAGTCACTTCAACCTTTGGTTCCATTTTTTTAAATTAACAAAGTATCAGCTATAAAAGAACTTTCTTAATAAAGAGAAGAAGTAACCTTCATACAGGTAAGCAAGAAAATAGCATTTTTTCTTTACTGTTTGTAATAAGGAAGCATTTCGGTTTCTATTTTCTCATCAACTGCCCATTTCAAAGAAAAAATTAATCTCTACATAAACATACTCGAGTATAATTCAGTTACTTAGCAACTTGTAGCACACAGAAAATATCAAGTCAAAAATGTCAGCCTGTTTAATATTTCCTCCTAATCACGGATATTCTTAAATTCTGCATTTTCCAAACAAGCAAGCTTATAAACCTCATGAAAAACAGGGATTCTACTTGCTATGATAGTCACAGAGCCCATCAAATGGCAAAGTGGCAGTTAGACACATGCATATCTCCCCCAGAATTTGAATTCATTCTTAAAATATACCAATATAATTTTTGTATATTTCAAGAAGTTTTAGGTTTTAAACTCCAGCACAGACAGTGCTGACGAGGACATATAATGAGGACACAGTAAGAGATTACAATTGAAAAGCACATATTACTTCGTAAGATATTCTGGTCGGCAATCTGATCCATTCCGTATAAACAAACTGATTCTGAAGAAATCGTGTATTATTATGACCTCAGCCAGAGAAAAATCTTTCCTTTCTGTTAAAGCAAGATCCTGATACACTTATAAGACAGATTTCAATCCTTTTGTTTTAACAAGAATTTAGGAAATTCAAGTGAATTCTGAATGTTTATCTATTGCCCTCTGTGGATTTGATTTTACATTTCGGGATAAAAAAAAATCTACTGATATTTTTAATGTAGAGCCTTACAGGTACATGGACTTTTCTAAACATTTCAGCTCCTTTGCGTGCATCCAGTAAAGCCACGTCTTGTGGAGTGGAGATGATCACAGCTCCTAGGAAAAGAAAACAGGAAATCCCATTAAAATGTATATTATTAATTGTAGTGCTAAATATTTTGATTATTTAGTACACACTACTGCTTCAAAGTAGTCACACATTTATATGCTTTTATGAAAGAAAATCATGTCAGGTTTTTTATTATGCAATGACCAAAATAACTGAGATATGATATGAAGTGAAAAAAACAATTTAGACATTTCCATCATAACTTTTTCTATGTAGAAACCATTTATATTTTCCAAATGAGAAAAATTATCTAGTGTCATATGACTGTGGATAGAAGACAACATGGTCCACATGCTGACAGGTTGCAAAGATGGTACTCTGGGAATATCTACACAGTAACTGTCCCATAAAAGCTTTTAATTTAACAATAAGCCTTATCCTAAGATCAAGAGGCAGCTGCCCAGTAATTAGACAGTTGCCTTCTGGACTTGCTACATTTTCTGATCCAAGAGTTGACAAGCATAGTCTTGAAACATGTCACACAAGGCTCAGAACCAGTGTGTTTGTAGGAATGACAGCGCAGAGAGGCCAACTCACGCACACTTGTGCTAGGTTTGAATAAAGGGCAATTGCTCACTGTTCAGACATGGCTCCAGGTTACCACATAATTAGTACTCAAGAATTATTAAGCATATAAAACAGCTAGAGCTCTTTGTCAAAGGTTATACTCTAATGTAAAGTAAACCTACAGGTTACTATTATATACTGTATTATTACTTCTTGATTAATACACAGCCTGCAAAGCCAATAGAGACATTAGAATAGTCTATGTAACTTCACAAAGAGCATCTTTTTCCATATGCTATGGGGTCTCAAATACTATCTCCTCAAAACTTGCAACAAAAAACCTGTTCATGTTCATCCCTATTTTAGAAAAATGTAACATACAAAAGGACATTACTGGCCAATTGATTAGCTTTGGTTTCCCTGTGACCACCTAGGGTCAGAAGTATCTGTTACTAAAAAATGTAGAGTGACATTAAGCCAACCATGCACAAGAAATTTATGTCAAACTTCACACTAACAGCAATTTACAACAGAGGATTTTAGATGCTTGAGACAGTTTCCTACTGGGGCTGCAGTTTCCAGTCTCACTGTTCACAGCAAAGGAAGAGGCGGGTAGATACCCAGAGGCATGCAACCCTGGCTGGCATCGCTGGCAGGGGCCAGAGCATCAGAAGCCCTGGCATTCTGAGAGCACTCCTGGCTCTGGCAGCACTGGGACAGGGAGCCCTGTCCCTCACACCATCCGCCTACTGCCAGGTGGCATTCTGCCTGCTTGACAGCCAGCTGCTTCCAAACACCACCTGACAGTGCCTTTGAATGTTTTCAGCCAGCGTTCTTAACCTCTAATATGTGAAAGAAAAATACAATCTGGCACCTCACTTCTGAAAAGCTGCCAATCTCTGCCTTACACAGTATTATGAACAAGTCCAAAAACTGAACAGCATATGTAATGTAGCAGCAAATGCAATTTCCCTATTGTTCGCTAAAACTCTGACATGGAAATAATTTGTTGGTTTTGCCAAGACAACCTGCTTCCAATAGCATCACAGAGAATAATGTGAAAGCCATTTGGTTACATCCAAGTCACCTCAGCTCTTCATTTCACTAAATGCAGGGTTACACTTTTCAGCCAACATTGAAATGTATGGTTAATTCCACAAAATGAATACACCTTTGCCTAGAAGCACAGACCACAAATAAATAATTTAGACTCAATGTCCTTGAGTTTTCTGCGTATTTGTAAAACAATGATCTTTCAATACTTGAACAAAATGCTTATTACTGCTTTTTCCAAACAAAGTTGAAAATTTGTGCATTATGTACATACACTCATGTTAGTTGCCTCACACTTTTATTCACTCTTCTCTCAAGATGCTGGCTCAGCATTCCCTGGATCTCCACATACAAGCTAATATTTAGTCAACAAGACTGGAGTCTACATTTTCTGGTTCATTATTCCTTTTTTGAAGAATCTAATAATTGGCATGGCACAAAGGATGGAGATTATGTACAACAAAAACACCCACTAGAACCACAAGCATCTTAACTGAGAGGGTTTTTTGCCTAACAAATTCTCATCCAAAGGGAAAAAGCAAAAATGCCAAAATGACCCAGTGGCACATTGCATCATTTGGGCTGCCAAAAATACCAACTCTCTGTATGAAAAACCTCTGGCTTCTGAAATAAATGAGTTAAAATTATGCTTATGGCCAATGTGTATGGTTTCTTCCACAAATGAAAGCTAACATGCTCAAGAAACTGCTGTTGAGGGTGTAACACATATTTCTCTCCTACTTTTCACTCTGAGTTGGATTACAGACAAAATTTATGCACAGCCAGCTTGTACCGACTTATACCAATGCCCTATAAAAATAAGTATCTTTTTCCCTTCTATAGTACAATTGCTAGTCCAGCAAATCTAACCTGAAGTTCAAGAATTCAAATTATTTGAAGCATTATTTCCCTTGCTAGCAACTGAATATGTCAAATAAGACTTTTCACAGTGCTCCCCTCCCTGAATAAGTTTGCATATGTTTAATTCAGAACGTGATTTAAATGATAAGCTAGAAAGAATACAGCCCACACTTTCTCTGCTGTCTTGACTCTACACAGTTAACAGGACTAGCAAACAGTAAACTTATTTTTGCCAATAAAGTAATGGAATATGACTGAATCTGCGTACACAGTATGTCTCAAAGCAATACATGCAATGTTTACACAAGTCTCTGTCTGAATGAGACAAACTAAGGCTGACAAACTGAATGGAGAAGTTGCAGAAACTATAATGCTATCACATTGCACATTAAAACATAGCACAAATTCTGTGTTTGCAGTTGTGTGCAGAAAAGATATCTAAGTAGAGCACACATATTTAACTGAATTATCTACTTATTCACGCATTCCGTTTATTTTTGTAATTCCACTGTATTTCAGTTGACAAAAAGCTGACGCATGTTCACCGAATCATACAGAATCAGTGAATAGGTAAGGCTGGAAGGGACCACAGTAGGTCATCTAGTCCAACCTCCCTTAGAGCATGTTACTAAGGATTCTGTTCAGATGGCTTTTGCGTATCTCCAGTGAGAAAGACTCCACAATCTCACTGGGCAACCTGTTCCAGTGCTCGGTCACCCACACAGTAAGGAAGTGCTTTCTCATGTTTAGGTGGAACTTCCTGTACATCAGTTTCTGTTCATTGCCTCTCTTCCTATTCCTCAGCACCACCAAGAAGAGCCTGGCTTCTTCCTCTTGACACCCTCTCTTCAGATTCTATATACATTGATAAGATGCCCTCTCAGTCTTCTCCAGTCTAAAAAGGCCCAGCTCACTCATAAGCCTCATAAATGATATGCCCTTCTTCACAGCCATTTGCTGGTCTAGCTCCAGGAGCTACATGGCTCTTTTGTACTGAGTAGTCCAAAACTGGACACAGCATTCCAGGTGAGACTGCATTAGCAAAAACTATGTGTCTTAGTTTGAGGGGAGAACTAAGATATTTATGTTGGCCAATGAATAATTCCTCTCCTTTAAATTTAGAAACA
>JAWWEE010000158.1:36036955-36067014 GCA_035221455.1 Xenops minutus | reverse complement strand
AAAACCTTTTATCGGTTCTAAGGCGTTGCCTGCAAGCTTTGGAAGGAATTCCAACTGAGTATTGAAACTATAACACTATGTTAACTGTATTTTTAATCCTCAGGACACATAATATATAGAGACAGAACTAACAGCACCTGCAACACTAATGTTTCCCTTTCTTCTTCAATCCCAGGTCCTCAGTCTTCAGTAAAAGAAAGGTGTACCTACACAGCACACTGGTACTCACCACCCTTGGGGTTGACTGGTGTTCATAAACAGCCTGTAATTCCTGTGTATAGAAAATATCACCTATATTCACTGCATCAAAAAAGTTTGCATGGGATGCTCTGAGTTGCAAAGCCTAAGGTGAAACCTCACCAAGCTTTAGCTTGTACCTCATTTGTACCCAAGCAAAAAACACAGAGATCTAAAAAGCAGCTGATAATCAGCAGTGTAGAAGGTCTACCTGAGGATGAAAAGGATCCCTGTAATACATTCTTTTTCCCCTCCACTGTCTTCACAGACAGATTTCACAACCAGCTTAGGTGCCTCTCACCCAGACAGATGATTAAGGATCCCTCCACAAAGTATGACTGTGTCTTGTATCACCCTCTTGGCAAATAATGCCACCTCAAAAGCTGTAGAATGAAGTGTAACTGACCAGGAAGACTGACAAAGAGTTCTGGAGAATCAAGACATGGATTAATGAGATCTGCTGACTGGCAGGCACTGTTTCTCTTGGCAAGAAACCACATGCAGGCCCCAATGCAGCTGTAGATTGCATGATCTGACCACACCATTTGCGCACTTTTTGTAGCTTTTGCAACCTTTTCCACTGCATTAATTTCAAACTTCTAGGTGAGTCTTCCCAATTATAAACCCTGGGTAATCTGAATAATCTCTACTGTGGATCTCTTAAGAGTCCCTCTGACCTGTTAAATTTCTTTTTACATCATAAGTAAAATGTGCCTGCAATTACAGATACACTTTGCACTTGAAGTTGCAAATAAAGGTCTTTTAAGAACAAAGACATTCATCTTTGCTGCAATTTCAACTGGCAATGATAACAGATAAACTAACATTAGAATACTGTTCACCTCCTTCAATAAACCTTGTAAAGAAGTTCCTTTAGCTTTTGTGTGTGACATCTCATTACAATTAGCAATTAAAAAAAAAAATAGTGTGATTTTCCATTACAGGGTCCTCACTTCAAACTCATAATATAGCTCATAACTGTCCCAAAGGCTGGATCCTGGCTGTGTTACACTTCCAGCCTGAGTGCTACCTTTTTCTTGGAGTAAACAACTACCCAGACAGTGTATTTTTCCAACAGCCACACATCCTCTTCTGCCCAAGAACTAGCAAGTAGTTGGGAGATCAGGACACCACTATTGACTTGCCCATGAAAAGTGAACAAAAATCTTAGAGCAAGATTCTTTCTCCTGTTAAGTGGAACTGTCAGTGAAACACTGAACAGAAGAATATCACAAGCTGGATAAAGCGGTCACTCTAGAGCTAAACTGCCCTCATCTAAACTGATTGCTCAGCATTGTAACATTTCACACTACATCACATGCAGAAAGACGTGGTAAGACAACTCTCATTGTGCTAATATGTTTGGTTTTGGTCATGGCAAACTGAATACATATGCCACACTAATGCAATTTACCATGAAATATTTATTTAGTGAAGTGAAAACACTGAAAACATTTGTAATAACATCTGTGAACAAACACTACCTTCAAAGTACAGGCATAAAATAAAAAGCTACTCCTTCACAGACAATGCCACTTTACACTTTTCCTCAGCCACCTGAATTAGCATTTTTCTGTTCTACTTCATGCCACCTCCTGTTTTCAAGGGCATCTACCAATCATGTCCAATTATTTTGAGGATTGTACTAGGCAAGAGCAAAGTCCAAACAGTCTTTCTGACAAATGAACATGATTTTTTTATTTAAATGAGAGGTCCTGATCCAAAGAGGAGAACTGTGTAAAAGACTAATTCTACTGCAGAAAAAAAAGACAAGAGTGAAACTACTTCAATCAGCTCCCCAAACCATTATGTTCTTTACCTTTTTCCCCTCGAGGTGGGGATGGTAAGGAGCAGATTTGAACATTTACTTTTTTTAGAAGAAATAGCTAGAAGAGAGAATGCAGTAGCATTATTCATAGGAATTTCTCTCAGCTTTGGGAGTTGTCAGCTGAACACTAGGCTCATTTGTTCTTCCTGTTTAGAATGATTGGTCTCAAAAAAACCCAAGGCAATCGCAGCTCATCTAATACTTAACATACACTTAGCCACTGTTGCCAGACCTCAGAGAACCCCAGTTTCCAAAGCTTCCATACTTCACAGCTTTCTTCCTCAATACCTGGAAACTATTTTTCAGGAATAAGAAAATTTAAAGAACTTGCACTGAATATACTATCACTTAAACTTCCACAGTGTGTGTTACATCAATCTCCATGAGCCAAGAGCTAAATTTAAATTCATACCAAAAGACTGTGAGGTATTAATGTGTAAACTCATCCTGTATTTTGGTCTCTAAATTAAGTTTTCCAAGTCTATTGAGTCTGGCAGTTCATAATGAAGTATCAGGTGTGTCTAAAGCTAAGATAACCCTGATGATAATTTGCACTTGTGAACTGCATTTATTTTGACAATAGAAGCAAACTATTTCAGCATGTCAATTATATTTGGATGAATACAAAGAACTCTTTTAAAATCCCCACTAGTGTGAGAAAGGTTTTCTTTGTTTTTCAATCTATCCTAAACTTACAAGCCTTTCCTTTCTGCAGCTATTTAAAATATCAAAATACAGCCAAAGACAAAGAGTAAATCTACATCAAAATCTGGTATCAAAAATATTTGCCATTCAAAATTAGATCAAGTAAATCAAGTAAATTTTACTATTGCCCAGATGGCTCCCATAAAACAACTTGAAAAATTTACTGCAGAAACTAATTATGTACCTTCAGCATGGAAAGAGAAAGCAAGCTCAGAAATGGAGAAAAAAATTGTCTATTACCATTAAACTATAAGGAAAGAAGATCAGATGCCTTGCAACTGTGGTTTGCATCAAAGTAAGAGATAAACAAGGGGCAAACAAACACACAAAGCAGTGACAGAATACAGATACACCTCTAATCTTAAACTGTATGTTACACACAACTTGTACTGCAGCACTGGGCTTTTTTTGATCATTTCTCTTTGGCAAAGACAAGAGATCAGCACCATACCTACTCAGCTTGCAATTTCAGATAATTTAAAAAGACGCTTTTACCCAAATCACAACTCTTTTTCATGCTAAATTCCACACAGTTTTATAAAACATAAATGTTTGGAGTTTTTTTAAAGATAATTTGAAATTCTCATTTACTGTTTTTAATGTTCATTTCTGAAGAGACAGTCTCCTCATCACCTGGAACGCTCTGTTCTTGTACATTATTATATGTTGAGGCAGAATCTAGTTTTCTTGAGTGCACACACACTGCTATAAAATAGCCATACACAAGGCAACACATGGTCTGTGTGACATGGACATAAATACGAGTAAGTAGGTTCACCAGTTTGGTGCATCACATTACATTAAGAATTTAAAAATGCCAAATGTTTTCAAATGGGTGGCATCTCTCTGCTCTTTCCTGTTCAATGTACGTACTTGAATAGAAATATGACTTATAATGTTTAATCAGTAGAGACAAAAATACGCTTTTTTAATTTAAAATTATCTATCAAAATACTGTCATCCAAAGAAATTCTATTAATTACAATTCCTTGAAA
The DNA here is from genome assembly GCA_035221455.1 of Xenops minutus. Lineage (NCBI taxonomy): Eukaryota > Metazoa > Chordata > Aves > Passeriformes > Furnariidae > Xenops > Xenops minutus. The sequence goes on along the minus strand of JAWWEE010000158.1, from coordinate 36,063,249 downwards.
ATTCATATTTGAAGTAACAAAAACTCTTTTAATAAATATTTCAGCCTCACCTAGGAAAGGCATTCAGATCTACATATTGCTGAAAGAAAAAACATTCAGAAAGATGACACCATTTAAAGGATGAGTCAATAAAAAGATGGTAGGAACTCTGTGTTACATTGATTTTAAATCTGAAAGCTGACGAAAACAATCCCTTATATTACTAGTAATGGAGATAATTCTGCTTTTATAGAACTTCAGAGAAACATAACCATTCACTTTGCTTGATTGTCTTTTTGATTAGCAGCCTTTTTAGAGCTTATTGTTATAAGATTATAATAATATATATTTTGTGTGGGAAAAAAAAAATTTACTTCCAAAAGATGGGAAAATTAAGAGCACTGAAAGAAACCCTGAAACATTTAGGTTTTACCTTTAGGTCTCCTCTATATGCATAGTTCAGATCAACACTCATTATTGTATTTATTAAAAAAATTGCTCAGTAAGATGTGAAACTATTTAGTTGTCTCAGTCAGCTTCCCACTGGACAGGTGTATACTTTTTCACTGCTATGGTCACTCAATATCCAAAGAAAAGAGTGATATGACAAACTTTAGCAAATGAAACAATTCCAGTATTAACCTGGAGTTGGTTCTGTCAGTTGCGACAGTGTCAGTCTCTAGAGCTGTCAAGCTGCCACCCTTCACCAACAAAGTGGACAGCCTCATTCATGTAACAGTCAGGCCCCACAGTGCAGCTTTCCCAGGAGGCAGAAACACTTGTGAAGGGCTATGAGACTCCCTCCTGAACACACAATCCTCACACTCTGAAGGGAGACAATGATAAACTTCTCTCCAGTGTTTAGAGAGTAATATTTAATAATTTTATTTATGGATCCTTTATCTAAGCAACCAAACAAATGCACACACTTAGATTCCTCAATTTAATAAGCCTTATTCTTCACAATATCATTAGTTCACACTATATCTTGATATAAAACATCATAATGTCATCTGAAACCCTCTGTTTTTAAAATGTTTTAAAAGTTGGAAAATCTGTAAGGTTGTTTCTAACTTTTCCAAGTATGAATGTTCCATACATGATAAAGAACCCGTTTATGTGAGTTTTGTTCATGCAAAACATGACACTGAAGAACAAAGTAGCACTAAATGCAAATTAAGTAACAATGGACATAAACAAAGCCTTTGTCTCCATATTGACCTTGGATTTCTATTTGGAAAGCAAACTGGCAACTCAAGACAGCAGTGGTGGTTGTGCAGAAGCATGTATCACATTTTCAAGTTATTGTATCATTTCTCACCTGCTAGTTAGTTGAAGAACAACTGCAACATGAGCAAAGTTACAGATGATTAAGGAATAATATGCTAAATAAGACACATATCCTTGTAAAGTGACTAAGATTAATAAAATCAAAAGCACAACTCACAGTAGTTTCCTTTTCCATCTTCTTTTAAGGAAGGAAAAGTACCCACACAAAACTGTCACTCCAGACAAAGTTGCATGAGGTTGATATTCTCTTTAAAGACAACTGGAATTACAAGACATATCTTGTTCTGTTGCTTTTACCCATTAGGTATTGCTATAGTCTCTTTTTGACTCAAGAGAGCTATGGGACCTATGATGCAGAATAAAAGGAAGTCTTGTAAAATTAAAACCCAACACCATTTCACACATCCTACCAGTCCCTCTCTTATAGTCAGAAATTGCGATGCCCCACTGGAAAAACCAACCCCAAATGAAATATCTTTACCAGTGCTCCTTCTCAGGCTTACAAAAAAAATCTCTAAGTGGCTGGCAAAAAGTACGTGTGCAGGTTTTGTAAATTTGTTTAGAGGCAAAATAAAAATATTCTACACTGCCTATCCCTACGAAGCCACAGATTAATAATGAAGAAACCATAATGCAAATACTGTATCTCACATATGCATGCATGCAAATCAAAGAATAACTTTCATGCAAATTAAATAATGCCCTTCAAAATTTACTTAACTAAGATATATATGTTGTCTCTGAGGAAAAACAGAGAAATTATTCCACTAATACCATGACTGTCCAAGGCATCTTCAAAGGACAAAGAAAGAACAAGAAAACTGGAGAGGGAACAGAATGGCACAACACCAAATACTTTCTGTAACAAAGTAAAAGACAACACAGGGCTTTAGAAAATATGAATTGTAAATGAAGATGAAGTCCCCTAACCAGCAGAATTCTGTAGACTGCTCCAAAGACATGATCATCACGATCTGTAACAGTATATTCCATACCCTTGAAAGGAACAAGGTTGAAGTAAACAAAAGCATACCAAACAACCCTAAGGACTATTAAAGAGACAGAAACCAAGCAACAAAAACAAAAGAAGAAAGCACAGTTCAAGCTGTAATACACAAGAAGTCCTTCCAACGAGTGTGAAAAATAGCCATAATAAACAACAGAAAATTATTCATAAGTCACAAATTCATTGAGCCAGTAAGAACACAGGGAATTACAAATCTTATCCCTCCTTGTCTGCTGTGTTAAACTGCAAGAGTCAACTTCAGCATGCTCAACAAAACTAACTGGAAAGACAAATGTAAAGTGATGCTATCACTCCTAATTTTATGAAGTTAGAATTGACAAAGTAGTAAGATGAACTGAACAACTGTAGGAACAATGTGAAGCTATTTCAGAATTCAAATCAAAATGCTGTCTTAAGTTAGGAAGTCTTAAAAGCCCATACTTGTAAAAATAAATAAAAAAACCTCTAAAAAGTACACCAGGAAGCTACAGTGAAGAGTTCAAAAAGAGACATAGACAAGAATATATCCCCTTTTATAGCACATCAAGAAAATCTGCATTGCTTGTTGTTTTAAACATGTTTTCTTTCTCTTTTTTAAATGAACATCTTGTCTACTTTGACTTGCCTTAAAACCTGATTTAACAGGTATGAATACCACAGGTTTCTGACAACCATATGGACAACTAATGAAAATACAGAATAAAAATTATTTACTCTTAATTCTTCACTTTGTTACATCTTCATGAGAATGAGGACATTCTTGTATTTAGCAAGAAAATCCAGCTTTTTTAAAACTTGTTTTGCTTTTGTTTATATCTATTGCATTCTATGACAATGTATTATGAAAAAAAAATTAAAGTTTCCATTAAGTGATATAGTGTTCCAGTTAGAAAGATCTTGTGACCTTTCAAAATCAGATGTCAGCAAAATTTAGAAGAAATACAGGATTAAAGTAACTTCCATCACCTCCCTTTCCCAGAGGACCTAGAACACCACCACAACTATTCACATTCCTGAAGGCAGTGTAGAGTTCTGCAGGGAAAGGGCACAATAACCTTTTAATGACCTTTTCTCTGTTCAGTCAGGGCATTTAGGTTCACGGTAGTAAACAGAAATTATCAATACCACTGCACTTTAAAAATAACAAACAGTATATATAATCCACAAAGTCACAACTCTTCAATGTCATAATTTGACTGCCCTCACGTACATGATTTAATGAAATTCCATGTCACCAAAAACTTCTGTTCCAATGTCACATTTCACCTCATTGCTCAAAACACTAGACTAAAAGGCCCTCCTGCTTTGCTATTCACATATGCAACCTACTAAGCACTGTATTTAAGAAAAGGGGTATGAATCATAGTTTGCTTTTTATCATATGCTCCCGGTCATGGATAAGCTGGGGCACTAGAAGCCTCCTCTTCTACTTTTTCTGGGAAAAAATCATTAAATTCTTCATCAACCATGTTGATATGCTGCCTTCCACCACTCAACATAATCACAGGCAGCAGAGAGAACCTCCCGTGATTATTATGAATTTCAGGGCAATAATATTACAGCTGAGCTAGCATGTGTCTGAACCTTTGAGTTTTATATGTCAGAAATTAAAGTTTTTTTGAACTTGACATCATGGAAGATCACGATACCATCACACAGCCTTGATGCTAAATTTAAGTATTTCTCCAAAAATTTGCCTCCTGGATATATGAGTAACTGTGGTCATCATGTGTGACTGACTGAAGCTGAGACACGCCTGTGTTAAGGAAAAAGCTACAAGGTACTGTCTAATTGATAAAGGGCTCCTTTCAATTCTGTAGATGTCACTGTGCTGTTAATGGTTTTGCTATGAAAGCGGGATGTCTGTTCCAAAACCCATTAGCTCTAGTCCCCTTCTAGATGGGCCTGTCTTTTACCCATACCTCTAGCTAACTCTTTAATGCTATCCTATGAAGCTCTAGAGATACACAATTCTTTTTTAATTTAACTTATAGACAGTCAGGCAAGTGAAACAGTTCTACCAGTTTAATATTTAGTGACTTCACTTCAGTGTGTTACTGCCAGCACAGTGCAGAGACAAAGGAGTGCTGGAGGAAAACAGAGCCGGTGTATGAGTCAGTCTGCACTCAGAAAAGAATGAGAGCAGGAAAAGATGCTTACATATCATGTTTGTATGGACATAGTTGTCTGATACCATTAAAACTGCAGCAAGCAGTCCTACTGATGCCTTCTTAACTCAGATTCACAGAATTTTTGGTTGAAAAAGGTCTCTGGAGGTCTTCTACTGGCAACACTAGATAAGGCCAGCTAGGGACTTGTCTAGTATGATCTGGACAACTGCCAGAATACAGATCTCATGGACTCCCCCCCTGGTGATGAGCCACAGCAATTATTAAATTGTTCCTGAGACTATAAGAATTGCTTTCTCTCTTTTACCACTGAGTTCTTAGCATTGTTTATGTTTGCTATTGACAAATGCTTCTGTTGAAGCATGTCAGACAGGTAATAAACCATCACAGTCTATCAGACCTCGTGAGATGCTCAAGCTTGCTCTCAGAAGCAGTATTTCTAAGTCCTGCTGAAAGCAATGAGATTAGAGGGCAGCCTGCATATGACAAGATTGATTTGTTGAAGTTTAAATCCCCTACAAAAAGTCAAATTCATAACACAAGAGGAAAAAGAATGCATTAATGCTTTACAGTGCCGAATAGTTTACCTGAATAAATGTTGTGAATTAACAGCATTTTCAGTTTCTAACTAAAAAGCAATCATGAAGACAAACCATTTTATTAGCTTTATCATATAGTAGGTACAGACAAAGAAAATTTTCTACTACAAAACTTAGCAGTTTTTGGCATGACTGTCTTTCCTTCAAGAGCTATACTTGCCTTCTCAATCTTTTCAAAGATTAAAAGAAAGTAAACACAACCATAATGCTAACACTTTAAAAATCACTGATAACGTGTCCATCACCACATAAAAATTTCTCAGCATGCTAGAAAGAAAATTAGAAGAATCTTTGACTGACATTTTAAAATAAGATTCTAAAGCTACCAAACTTAACTTCAAATCTCTGAAATAGTCAAGCAATACACATACCTGCAATTGGAATATTCTGTGATACTGACAGCTGTACATCTCCAGTCCCAGGTGGCATGTCAATTACTAAATAGTCCAGTTGACCCCAGTCAACCTAGAAGACAACAATAAAAATGTATGTGGAGATTTAAGTGTTTTTATTTAAGGCACCTTGTGTCTGAGTGCAGTCCTTGTTTCATCCAACGTACAACAAGTGAACCCAGGACACCTCAAAAGAATGATACTCAGATGCCCTCTTAGTCACACTTTCAGCACAGAATCAAACAGTATTTTTCTGAGAGACACAATCTTTGCTGATCACCTAAAACTTTACTATTAACTTCACTGGCATAATTTTTACTTAATTATTTCCTCACAAGAAAAGTAGTAACAACTTAAGACTTTTAGTTTGCAGCTGCTGTATCACAGGTTAGAAGCAAATGTTACGTAAAATTCAGGCTCAAAATCAGGTTTTGTGCAATAAATATAACATAGGAATTGTTTCCATTAATTTAAAACTACTTTTGCTTTCTTATCATCACCTGTTGAAACCAGAAAAATAATTTGCTGTATTTTTTTCAGTTTTGTTGTTACAAAGTTAGAGCTACCACTACCCATTTTTTTCCTAGGAAAAAAGAGGTGTTGGGAGAAAACAAAAAAAAACAAAGAAACAAAACACCCCAGATTTGTTAAATCACCAGGTATAATTATACAAACTTACAACATACATAAGACATCGCAAAATAAAAAAAGAAGTTTAATGGTTGATAGACATCAAATGAGAGCAACCATTAAAGATATTAGACTCCAACATGAGAATGCTTTGATTATTTATGTTCTTTACTAGGACAGACTTCCAGGAGAGCCAAATAACTCACTCTAGAGCATGGTGTACTGTGATAAACATTGTCTTCATAAGAACAGAAATGGTCCTAGGCCTACTTTATATAATGTAAAGCCTAGGCAAGCTAGAGCAATGTATTTTACAGATTCCCTCAAGTGTCACCTGAACAGCAAGAAACAATCAGCATTTCACCAGTCCCCTAGTTATTGTCATGGAGTACTAGAGCCTGTCAGGGCAACACTTATTTGTTTTCATTCCCTTCTTGTATGGATGATGATCTTCCAGGAAAGCACATGTGATGTGAAATCCAGATCACCAACCCAATGTGCACTCCAGTGAGAAATGGAATTACTCAAGGCAGACTGATGAAGACAGAAGATTTCAGAGCACTTATAAGAGAAGGGGGATGGGGAAAGTTAGTTGCAAATTCTAACTTCAGATGTCTAAATTAGGGACTCTCAGGCACACGTCCCTTTCCTCATTTTCTATACAAAGGCTGCAAGAACACTAAAGGGTGCCTAAGAGAGTCTAGCTAAACAGGAAATGCCACTTATGTTAACCACAGCAAATACTGAGTTTTACTTTTCCACATTTAATATTGTTCCATATCATCCATATGATCTATATTTTGTCAACAGAAATTACATACGCCTAGCAGATTTCTAAAAGCAGTTAGCATTCATAACCATATTGAGATTGTATAACCCCCAAAAAAGATTACATACATGTGCAAAAAATACATACTGAAACATAATTATGGGGTGCAAAGTCAGTTAGTTTATCTAAAAAAACCAAAAAGGTCTGTTTTATACTTTGGCTTTCATAACTAGTCTTGTATACTTATAATGCCAAATAAATGCCAGTGCTGATGAATGCCTTTTTTCCCCATAAAAATTATTTTGTTCACCTGAAGACATGAACTTCAAATTTCTATGTTTCTTAATTAAATATAAACCATTATAAAGGTGACAAATTGAAATTATATAGATGTTCAAAAGTAGTAGTTTGCAACATGAGTAAACCCATGTTCCCTGAAGAGTCACAACTAAATACACAGATCTTTCATAATAATCACAACCATTCTGAAATGCTAGGTAGGCACAAAGTTTTAGCTTTTAAAAAGGGTTAGTTCAAAATACCTTCCTCCCCCCATGTCTTCATGAAGGCTAATCTTGGCATCTTTTGTTCCATCCAAATGTACAAGTCCAGTAATCATATTCTTGTTCTTTAAATGCTTCTACAGAATACAATTAACAAACTGTTTTTTTGTTTTCTGCCTTGCAGAAAGGTGCAGTCTGGAAACAAAACTATGAGTGGCAGAGCACTACTATCATTCTGACAGTTTCTAATCACTTTGCCAAAAACACTTGGTTCTCAGATATATTCTTGGCAAAAAAACGTGCATGTTGAGTAGCTTTCAGCCCTTTTCTCCACGTGCTCAAATTCAAGTCCTTTTAGGTATAGCACTGTCTCATGGAGTAATACAAGACAATCCCAATCCCACCCTTATTGGAGGTAACTGGAATGAAAAAGAAAACAAACAAAACAAAAAAAACAAACCTCAGGTTTTTTCCCCCCAGGCTAAAAGCTGTGTGGTTTTGCATATACTTGCTGGCCCTAACTTTAAGCTAGCTCCTCTTATGAAACAAAGTGATTTTCTGGGCTTGGCTTGTAGCTTTTCTTTTCACTCTTACCAGAGGTTTTGCTCCTCGAACCTCTTCAAGGATTAGTATTCTTCACCAAGTTCCATGTGATCCTCCAACATACCAAGCATTACAGTTCCCCAAAGAAAACATCTAGACCCATTCCAGTACTTGGTACGACGCTAATGAAGACAACCTCAAACAGCAGTGCACAAAGCATTTCTAGGCATTCAGTTTCATAGGGAAACACAAACTGTTGCTCAAAAAGTTACTTTCAAAATTTACCACACATACTAGAATGGGAGAAAGGGAACAGAAATCAGATGGCACCAGAGCCTTCTGCCTCAAACTTCCTTAGTAAGTGACCCCATCCAACAAGCACATTCTGGACTGTCCTATGAGTAAAGATTTTTAATAAAGTTGTAAAATCTTAAGTACATGGTGAATCTCCTGGCAAACCTCATTGCTAGGCAACAGGAAAAATACTCTGTAAACACATAGTGCAATTATATTATAATGCTTTATTTAATTTATGGCACTGAAAACATCTTAATTCACATATTTTCTTCAAATTCATAGATAGAAAAAAAAAAGAAATGAGCTGTCTGTCACATAAAGTGTGCTGTCTGTCACATAAAGTGTGCTCCCTATAATACTTATAAATTTGAGCACAGAAAAATGGAGAAGCTACACCATCCCAGCAGCAGTGAAGGGAATGTCTTGCCACTGTGCAGAGCAAGAAGACGACAGGCTTGTCATACGAGTTCAGAAATAGCCCCAGTAAAGATGTCAAGGTGCACAAGTACTGAGTATATGAGAGAACTACCCTTTCTGAATGATGCCACTGCTGGGGAGATGAACTGGTAGAAGTCAACTGGCACATTAGATTAAAAAAACACTCCTCATTAAAACTATCCTTGCTTTTTATTCGGATGTAGTCAAGTAGTTATCCTCACAATTTCATCTTATTCTTTTTCATCTGTAATTCAGGGCAAAAACGGAGAGCTGCACCACAACGATATAGCCATAATTCCTGGAAAGAACTGAGTTGATGTTTTTGCCCAGTGGTGAGCAGTATCCTCTAGATATGGATTTGCTCAGACTTAGGTTGGGGAACTCTCCACATCACCCCATTTCTCTCAGTGGATTTCGTCTTATTTGCTTCTATTCTGCAAGGAGTAGATCATGAACACTGTAAAGTTAAGTTGTTCCTCCATTACCCTCCCACAGAAATACAGAAGTATAACAATCTTTTATTAAACAAATTATTTAATGTAATTTGGATAATTTGTTATAGAAATGTACATTTTATTTAATGGCAAAAGATATTTCAAGTCTGTCACAATTTCAGCACAGGAAAAAAAACAGGGAAAGACATTTTTAATTAAATTTAGAATTGAAATACAAAACGAGAGGAGTGGCTTTTTGAAATCTAATATAGCCATTTATTCAACATTATTAAAATGGAAAGTATAATCAGGCTGTGATATAAAACACTAATTTGAATGCAAATCCTGTTTATATACAACAATTTTCCAAATCAGAACCACTAGTCCTCATGTTCTCAATCAGTTCCAAGAAGTGTGTCCGTATGCAAATGTGGTAAATGAGCTCAGCTCAACAGCACATTACAGTAAACGAGTTCCCCTTGCAAGCAGCAAGTGGACAGCAGCTACAAAACCCTGCCTCGTGGCATCTGAAATGTGTCAGCACCTTTGTACGTACAGAGTTGTTAATATCACTGCCCCTCTAATGTATACAGTATGTATAATATTTCAAACCATAGAAATGTAATTGCATTTTCCTTAAGTATAGCATTCATCTTTTTTAAAAAAGATTTAACTTGACATTTATTGTTAAGCAATGTAGTTAAGTGCCACGTGCTTCTGTGTATTTTCCCTTGCCCAGAAACACCACAAATTCTTCTGTGTAAATTACTCTAATCAATCATTCAGTTTATGTGACAATACATAATCAAAACACCAGATATGCATTTTGAGTAAGGGTTCCAAATAGCAAGCAACCCAAGGTAGAGCATAGAGATACAGACAACATTTTTGCTGAGGAATGAAGCCTGAGTATCCTCTGTGCATGAGGCAGAAATGACAGAATATTAGCACAGAAGAGGAACTGCTACTTGTGCTGGTGTTTGGTTATTTGGTAAATAACAGAAGATACTATTTACTTGTTCTTATTAAAAGGAACACATGCAGAGTTTCAATCAAGCATTATGCAGGTGCAAACTTGGCAGCAACCAGCCAAACAATGAACACTGGTATCAGAAAAGCACCAAGAGATAAACTGCAGGCAGACTGAGGTCTGTTCCTGCCAGATCCATCCTACTATTTCAAGTGTATATAAATGATTTAATAGTGCCAAACAGCTGAACAAAATAAAGGTAAGAAATTATGTTCTTAAATGAAGGTTTATATAACTGTTCATGTGTATCTGCGTGTTAAGATAGAACAGTATTTAAAATAAAAAGCATACATTTAAAAAAAAAAACAAAAAAAAAACAAACAACAAAACATGTATTTGGAAATATTTCCTTGAAAAATTACTTAAAGATTCTGCTTAAACATACATGGACATTGGGAACAAGTAAGTAGTTTCACAATGTAAGAAAACAGATAATTTAGGAATAGTATAATGACACATGGCATTTTAACCAAAATTTTTAATTTATTTTCACAAGTATTAAATAAAGAAAGAAGACAGTCCCCAGACACAAACCAGAAGATTTTTAGCCTCTATGGAAACTTTCTCTCTGTAGTATCATAACAGGATATGCCACAATGCTTAACACAACTTGACACTTTCTGAGCAAAGGCAGCTGCCCCTTTGACTTGTCCTCTGATGCTTAACCAATTTCAAAGCCTTACAATCTAACACCATGAAAAACAGATGCACTGCAACTGTTCAAATTCCCTCTAAGGTATTTCTGCACAGTCTGTTCTGCCAAGTTCAGAGAGAAATTGAGGTGAAGCATAAGAACAGTTTGCTACAAAGATCTCCATAAGGAGAAGGAAATTCTCCTATTCATTCTCAATATAGACTAAGAGTAACTTCTAGAAATAAGCGCCTGGGAAGAATGCCAAAGTTCTGTTCAATTCAACAACTAAAACAGATACTGGCCTCCTCCTCTTCCTCCCTGATGGCTTTTAATAATGTTAAGAACTGAAGGTAAAAAAAGGTAACCTGAAGTTTCTGCCACCTTCATTTGTATAACCTACAAAACTAAACAATTCCCAGAAGACAGGAGGAAAGAGGTTATTCTCTGCGGGGTGTTCCAGGAGAAGGAGGGAAGGCACTCAACATCGAGCTTCTTCAGAAAGCCCAGTCGACATTGTGTCAGTTTGAAGGGAAGATGAACACAGCTGTGGGGCAGTCTAGAATGTCCCCAAAAGTCTGTAGAAAATCCCTGGGGGTGACTGAAAAGGTATAGTTCTGATAGAGACTGTATTAGACTTTATACCAGGTATAAAAGGCTCTTCCACTAGGTTCAAGCTGTAACTACAAAGAGCTTTCGTGAGATGTGATTCCCATTACCCAGAGTTTATTCTCTAAGACATGATAGTTTGAGAAGCAAACTTCTGTTACGCAGTCAGTCTTGAGACTGATCGCTGGTCTGCTGCTCTCTCTACCCTTGACCCACAGGCTGCACTAAGTAATTTGCAGAAACTTTTCTTCAGACATGCACTAGCTTTTTTTTTTTCCAGGTTCTACAATACAGAACTGTCTACTTCAGCTACTCTGATATGACACTGGGAAAAGAAATACAGAATGAGGCAACTGCTCATTCCTGTGTCTTTTCACAAGAAAATTAATCACAAAAGTAAAGTAATATAATAGTAATCAAATCAGAAGTAAGTAGGCTAGCATCCCATCATCTAACTAAGCCAAAACACGTCATCTTGACTACAAATTCTCTTTGAGTGCTCCTCACTAATACACAAAGGCAAAATCATTGTTTAGCTATCAAACCCTAAGCCAACAACGCATTTTCAGGCAGTATTACCACAGCCCAATTTAAGTTCATAAAATCTATATAAGCTGTCTTGTTCAGATTTTCCCTACAACAGAACGAAATATTGCAAGTGTTGGCAACAAATATCAAAAGGGAGAAGCTTATTAAGTCCACTCCCCATATGTATTTCAGCCTATGTTTCTATAATGATGTTAAAAGCTGATACATCATTTAAGACTGAATGCTGAAGTTATACAATGTTTCTAAATTTCTTCACAAGTTATTTAACTTTCTTAAGGTTCAGTTCGTATTCTGGCACAATTAAAAAAAAATTTAAAAATTCCTTATTGCAGTACCAACAGACTAATATAGGTACCATTTCATACCCATCATTGAGACACTGACTTTAAATTAGAGCTTAAACTAAAAATTATTAGATTAAAAAGGTCAGAAAATTCTGTTTCTCAAACACAACCTATAACACTTTTTTATATACAAAAGGGAACTTCCACAAAGGCCAGTCTAAGGCCTTCTGAAAAAGGATTACCAAAGACAGTAACATGATAGATTTTATTCAAGTCCCTTAAAATGCTGCTGAAGCAAGCCCTCCAGTGCTACCATAAATAGTGCAACAAAAGCTGAAATAGAATCAATTAGATGTAGACCATTGAACTGAGATCAAAAGGTAGTAAATCTCAGTAAAGGACTTGGTCTTCTGCCTGGTGACATGTTATCACATTTCAAAGTAAGTAGTCTTGAGGTGAAACATTAATTTTCAAACGGTGGTTTTCTTTTTTTAAAAATAACTTGTTTTTCACAAATCTGGATAAAGATTCATCCTCCAAAACTTCTGTCCTTAAATTCATAAGCAAATCCTTCTCAGACATGAAATTCAAAATAGTTTCCCACTGAAAATGAAACCAGCATTGAAGAACCTGCTTGAATTACCTCAAAGCACAACAATCAATAGTATCAACAAGAACTAAAATAAACACTGCACAAAATGTAGAACCTTTCAACTATACAGGAAGATTCAAGAGGATGAGAGTGTGAAAAAAAAAAATGTAAGCAGGAGCACATGTGAGAACAAGGAGAGCGGATTCATGATCATGGCACTCTGGTTATGAAGTTGATTTTATGTTTTCTGTTTAAAAAACTGCCTTTAGGTCAAAAAGGAGCAAGAAAAATTGTGTAGACATTGTCCTTATCAAGAGTGGAACACAAAAAGTGCATTAAAGACAAGATGCAAAAATGAAAATAAATTCTAAGATTGTACATGTTTTGCAGTCACACATATAACAATTACAGTTTCAAGATGTGCTGAATGTCTTATTCCTTGAGTATTAAGAGCATTTACTATGAAATAGACCACAGACAATCTGTGAAAGTATCACATATAGATTGCCAAAATAATTGCTGTGCCTACAGAACCAAGCTTGTGCATTCACCAGTGTTCTCAGTTATGAAACTGCATTAATAAAGTGTTGCTTGTATTCTAAGCCCAATTAAAATAATTTGCTGAATGTGCTGATGCCATGAGATTCAGGGACATACAGTGATTAATACCAAGCAACGGAAAACCTTCATATTTTCATTCACTTCCTAGGCTTTTTATTTAGCCCCAGTTCTTATTTAAAGTTTTTTTATACATAATAAACTGCATAGAAAAAGTATTTTAAATGAGTATCCACTTTAGTTACACAGTAAGAGCTGTATTCCAAAGGCAGCATTCTGCTAGAAGAATGTGATCCTTCTTTTAGAAGATACTACTGATGGAGCAAAACACGCTGAGAAGAGAAATATCTTCTGCAACTTCATAAATAGTGGCAAAAAAAAGAGGCTTTTTCTTTGTTAGGGAGAGGGAAAAAAACCCACTACACTAATCTTTGGTACCTTATGCACAATTACTTTATGTTTGTGTCAATCACTTGGGATGTGAGAAATAATCACTTTCTACAAAGAATACTGGTACAAACCTTGCTGCTATTCTTGGATATCTGCAGTTATTTTCTGGCAGCAAAAGAGATATGGGAGAATAGTTTGAGTGAAGGATCAATCTATCAGCTCCCAACAGTCAGAATGCAAGTTGGATTATTAAAAACAAAAAAACAACTCTGCAATAAATCTTATATATATATATAGAGAGAGATTCAATAACAATTTTAGAAGCTGTTTATACAATTATATTCATAGCTATATACGATGTAAAATTAGAGCATAATGCTAAACATATCAATGTTCAAACAATGTTCAGGGGTGGGGACATTCCACTTTTGTTTTGACCAAAAAGATGAAAAAAAAACAAAACAAAAGCAGCTTCAGTGAGCTACATTTGTGCACTCAAAAGCAACCCTAAAAATACTCCCAAAGACCTTGACTACTCAGGAAGGGAAATAAAAAATCTCTACTGTGCAGAAAATTTCAACCTGAAGCCCATTTGGGATCCATCCACATTTGTGAGAAAAGAGCAACTCTTACAAGGTATGATCTAAATGTACCTGCCACTGGTAACACTGAATCCAACACAAAGCTGAGCGCTCGTGGCCATTAAAAAACAAAAGACTCAAACCGAAAACAAAATCCCAAAACCTGTGGTTCTGCTGTTATCACTGCTGCTGTTTTAATATTGTAATAGGGAGAACCTACCTACAAAGACAAAGATGTGAGTTTTAATTTCCCAAGCAGGTGGCATTTACATGGGCAACCGTATAAGCAGTGCAAAAGTCAGAGAAGCAACCAGGACCCTATACAAGGCCCATAGCTGAGTGTTCACCTGGAAAGTTAAAGCTTCCGATTAACTGAATTTCCTGCACAGATCTGGTCACGCTCCCCCTTCACATGTGTGGTTCTGGCCCTAGGAATCTTGTCTCCCCAGCTGTAGTTATGGTTCAGGTTATGACTGCTGTCTGTGGTTTCAGAGCACTCTCCTGATTAGCAGGTAATACAGCCTTAAACAGTAAACTGAGAAACTACCCAGACTTGCAGCTCCCATGTCCAGGCTTCCAAGCCTGTTATTATGAAGAGAGAAAGTCTGTGAAGTTAACCTGAAACAAAGGTCTCAATACCTAACAGAAGATGCTCAGTTTTGGCTTTGAATCTCCACTCCACATAGCTGTTCAATAAGGTCACATTTAGGTGCTGAAATCCAGGACAGAGACTGAAGGTGAGACACAGCCCACGGGCTTTTCCTAATAACCCTCCTACCTCTTCAGTACTGTTCATTTCCAGTTGGTGAATCTAAGACCATTGACTTACACCACTAATATGCACATACTCCACACCAAGCTCTAAATTTTCAGCACTCCTAGACACAGCATCTATTCTGCTAAGGCACTGCCAAAGAGTCTGAAGGTACCTTCAAGAGGGGAAAGCAAGCCCCCAGTACCACTGGGAATGGTAAGTGATGTATTCTTACCACATGAGGTATGCAGTGGCTTCAAGTTAGGTTTCAGTTTAACTTTTCATTCCTGCAGGCAGGGCACCTACCTCTCAGGCACAAGAGGGCAATGTCCATGTCTTTTTTTGCATCTAACCTACAATCCCTTTATTAGTTGAGAAGAACAGAGAAAATAAAAGAGTGGCATTAGGTGGCTCCTATTTTTTTAAAACGTTCACATAAATTATGGAAATTTTATTTAGACAAGAAAACAAGCAGTGCCTTCTCTTTTCCTAGTTCCTTTACCACTAGTATTCCTGTTTAGTAAAGACTTCAGCTTATGCTTAAATCATTATCTCTTTCTGACAACAAAGCTGGATACCATTTAGGCACAAAATTCAGCTTTGTTGCAGTGAAACCTTAAACCTCAAAACAGTTTCCTTTAAAACCTCGTGAGGGAAAAAAAAAGAAAAGAAACAAGATAAAAGGAAAAAAAAAAAAATCTAGTCCCAGCACTGCCATTTTGAGACACCACGAGGTCTCTGCCATTTCTTTCAGTCTAGTCAATGAACCTAGCAAAACAGTTGCATGCATTGCATTGTTTTGTTTTACGCAAAGGACGGCAGACACATGCATACCTGCGTAATCTGTGCAAGAGATTAGACTGGATGCAGAGTAAAGAAAGCACTCTCACAGCCTGTTCCCATAGCAGCAGTAACTGCACAGTCATAACCATGACAGCTGAGGAACCAGGCCAAGAAATGTTTGCTGTAAATACATTCTCACTATGTTGTTAGGCTTTTTTTTTTTGGCCTTTTTCTTTTTAATCCTCAAAGACAGTTAAAATACATTTACTACAAATGATTCCAGTTCAGCCATAAGATGTTGGCTAATGGTTTTGTGGTTTTCTGGCTTTCCTACCACTTCTTTCTACGATTGTAAATTTCTTTCAGAGGCTATAATCCCTTTTCATATCAGCTGCTAACACAAGCCAAGAAAGCACCAGGGATCCATGCGGATCCCACTTCATTAAGGGAAGAAAGGCAACAGAACAGGTTCTGTAGCTTCAGCTGGAAAGAAAAAGAATCAAGCCCATATTCGTTCAGTCACACCCACCTCAAAACATACAGGAACACTGAAGTCAAAGGGTGATGATAGCAGTACTCTAACTGGAGGGCAGAGCAGTGCAAAGAAGGAGTTTCCTGTCATGTCCCACAGTTCTGGCTGCAGTACATCTCTGTATCAACATTTAGCTTCTTATCTCCAGGAAGTACAATCATTTCCTTTAAACATGTACATAGTGATTGGGACTGGTTAAGGCAGCTCTCTCTGGACAGACAGGACCTTTCCAGGTGATTATTAGCTTTGAGCAAATTAGTGATGATTATGCAAATTCCTGTAACAGTCTTTTCTAAACATCAACATCACAGTTGAAGCATGGTGTAGCAATAGCATGAAGATTTCTACTGATTACAGTCAGTTCAGAAGGAGAAACTAGTTTATTTGTCCTTCAGTCTTAGCAAAATAAATGTAACAAAAAATGAGGATAAGAATTTTTAAAACATTCTTTTATAAGGTATGAAGAGGCCATCTGCTTATCTTGCTCTTGAAACAGTTTTCTTAATTTCCATTGATAAAACATGGAATGAAAATTGACCTTCCTTGTTTTAAATGAAAGCTTATTGAAGACTTAAGAAGAAAAAAAACCCACAAGCAGAGTTATTGTTTACCATCTGCCATCTGTAGTTGCATTCATAGTAGCACAACGAAGTGCAGTTTTAGCACTGAAAGCTGTGTTGTTCCTTCTCAAAATATCTCCAATAGCAGATCTTGACCTTTCTAAATGGAACAAATACATAATACCAAAGATTTTATGTGTAGGGATGAAATATCTGGATCATCCTTGTACTCTGGATCACAAAGTAAAAATGGAAAAGCATCCCAACTCCCTAAGATGCAACTGCTCGTATCGTTTTGAAGAACAGTGATGTCTCAACTTTTTCTTTTTGTTTTTTTTTTCTTTTTTCCAAACTGAAAGGTGGCAGACTTTAGCCTGTATTAACAATCTCTATATCCACCTCAGACTACAGCAACTCATCACAGAATAAACACATTTGTAATTTTTCACTGTGTGACACCTGATGAGACTACTGTATTTTGGCAAATACAAACACAACTTTGTAGTTTATAATGTAACCACAGCTTTGTTTAGCTCTATGAAATACAAACTGTATTTCCTGCTACTGACTATCTGCCTCAATTCCTCAATTACTTGCAAATTAGGTAAGTACATGAATATTGTGAAACACATGTCAATTTTGAAATTAGCAAACATCCTAAGATTAAACATGTTGCCAAAATGCAAAATACAGAAAAACAATATTAATCTGCATTAAGCATATACCCTTCTGGCATACATATTCTGTGGAGACACAATGCACAGACTCTTAAATGTGTACTAAAAGACAAAAAGATTACAAAAGTTTGAAAAACAAACACTAAGAGCAATTTATGTTTCTGACCCCCTTTGCTACAATTTCCCATTGCAGCATCTCACCCTTTTCTTGTCTTGAGAATTTACTGCAATAATTAATTTCGCAAGTTAAATGCCTTCAATGTTAATCTCTTGATAGAGTGCCCTTCCTAAACCAAAGAGTGTTAAAAATAAAATCCACACTAAAAAAAAAAAATCTGGCTTCACTGCAGTGTTCTTTCTTCCCTCGCTCTTTACATTTACAATAAGAATAATTTTCAGCATTGATTCACTATGACTATTCTGGGCATCCTTTCAGTTCATTTAAAATACAGCTACAAAAAAATCAGAGCCATCAACTTGTTATCTTCCTCCTGACCCTATACATGCCATTCTCAGCTAAATCCCATTTCACTACTCCCTCTCATCCACCAATGCACTGTCTCACTAATTTCATACTGCTGAGACACAGTTTTTTGCCCACAGTAAGAATACTTTCATCTTTGACATTTACCACATAAGTGACAAAACAGAGCAAAATTGGAACTTTCTGCCAATATGCTCAAGAATGGATTCAAAGGGTAACAAGTTTTTGCTATCATTAAAATCCAAGGCTTGCACCTACTATCCTAAGACACAGACAAAGAGTATGAAGGTAAATGCAGGAGAGGAATATAATCCCCCCAGGTAGTACCAGTGGGAATGACAAGTGATGTATTCCCACCACCCCAGGTACAGAGTAGCTCCACAGCCTAGGCTTTGGTTTAACTTTCCGTTTCTGCAAGGCAGGGCACTTACCTCTTAGGCACTACAATATTCAGCACAGCAGTACGGATACCCCTTCTCGCATCTAACCTACAGATGCTAGAAAGAAAGAACAGACTCCTTTATTAGTGAAAAAAAATAGAATGCCACTAGGTCTTTCCATATTTTGAGATTTGCCATGTAAGGACCACCAGTATTCCTGTTAAGCAGACACTTAAAAACATGCTAGCCTTCAAATTCCTATCTCCAGAGTCCATGCCAGAAATCATTCCTGCTTGCCTTTCTTCTAAAAAAATTAGGTATAAAAGATTTATTCTACACATGTAGCTTCTTACTTCGAGATGCTTCTGGCTGCCATCTATAAATTTTGTTTTGTCCAATTCAGACTGTAAATTATGCAGTGCTGACACTGATGGCAAGATTCAAAAAAACCCAAAAAACAAAAAACCAACAACAAAAATCATCTATGGCTCCCCATGCACTACAGAGGACAGCCAGATGTCTTAGATGAGTTTCATAAACGTCTGCATACTAGGCAACAAACTACTAGAGATAATGCAAAAGAATTGACAGAAGTCACCAGAAAAACCTTCTTTATGACATTGCTAGTCAATTCTAAGATGCCTGAGAGCACATCAATGCATGACTTAAACCTCTTCTAGACCACAGTACTTCTATAAAAACAAGAGGTAAGAAAGGAAAACAAAAACTTATTTCTTTTATTTTTTTCACAGTTCATATTAAGGATGCTTATTGAAGAGATAAGGCTTATTTGGGTTTGACTTCTCTATCTCTGCCTGCAATCTGCTGAGCAGCTCTAGAGTCTAAAGAGACCAGAAACGATACTGAGGAAAAAAATCAACTAGAATCAACTCAGCTAGTTTGGAAAAGACCTCTGAGATCATAGAGTCCAACCTATGACCTAGCACCACCTTGTTAACTAGGCCATGGCACTAAGTGCTGTGTGCAGTCCTTCCTTAAACACCTCCAGAGACAGTGACTCCACCACCTCCCTGGGCAGCCCATTCCAATGCCCAATCATAATTTCTGTGAAAAACTTCCTAATGTCTAACCAAAACCTCCTCTGGTGCAGCTTAAGACTGTGTCCTCTTGTCCTCATTGCCTGAGAGAAGAGACCAGCCCCTTCTCTGGACATTCTCCGGCACCTCAGCATCCTTGCTACATTGAGGGGCCCAGCACTGGACACAGCACTCGAGGTGTGGCCTCACCAGTGCCGAGTACAGTGGAAGAATCACTTCCCTGGTCACACTATTCCTGACACAGGCCAGGATGCCATAGGCCTTCTTGGCCACCTGGGCACACTGCTGGCTCATGTTCCTGTCAATCAGAACCCCCAGGTCCCTTTCTGTCTGGCTGCTCTCCAGCCACTCTGTCCCCAGCCTGTAGTGCTCCATGGGGTTGTTGTGGCCATAAGGCAGGACAAAACCTGGCACCAGCCTGTCCAGGTCCCTCTGCAGAGCCCTCCTACCCTCCAGCAGATGGATACTCCCCTCCAAATTGGTGTAATCTGCAAATGTACTAATGGTGGACTCGATTCCCTCATCCATATCATCAATAAAGATATTAAACAGGACTGGACCCAACACTGATCCCTGGGGGACACCACTAGTGACTGGCCACCAACTGGATGCTGAATAGGCCAAAGTCTGTCCTCTGGAAGTCCAGGGTAGAGATTTTGTTAATGCCCCTCCTTGTTTCACTGAGTACTGAAAACTCTATTATTTCATGCCACTGTACCCCACATGGCCTTTGACCACCACCTGTCCCACCAGCCCTTCTATGTTTGTAAAGAGCTGGTCTACCAGGGTCCAACTCTAGAGGGTTCACTCACCAGCTAAGATAAGAAGCTATCCAAGCTAATTTGCTTGGAACCTCCTAAAATTTCCAAGACTGCCGCATTTCTTACTACATATTGCAATTTATGTTCATTGCCTCTTGTGCTATTACTGTGCACGTCCTGGAATAATCTACCTGCATCTTCCCTGTACATCTCCCTTTGGCAGTTTAAGACAGCAGTTCATTTCACCCTTTAACTGTCTCAAAACAAAAAACCCCCAGGTCTCAGTGTCTCTTTACCTATTAAAAGGTTCACACACCACCCCCCCCCCCCCCTTATCACCTTGATGGCTCTTTGCTGGAGCATATATATGCAAGGCAGCATGTACTATCAGAAGTAAAGCAATTGTGTATATATCTGCAAAACAGATTTAATTTCTGATGACTATCAATTCTCGTGAATGCCAGTGATAATTTACATTGATCTCAGGCATTCTTAACAGATATATGCCACTCAAACACACAGAGACACACACTTTGAGAAGCTGAAACACAAAATTTATTGTGCTCAGAAGAGGTATAATAAATTTATTTTATAAATATAAAAAAGCATTAAAGAAAGATGTCTAGATCTACTTGGAAGTTGTAAATACTAGTCTTTGTATGTCTGTGCATCACTCAAGAAGTGATAACTCACTATAGTGCTGAACACTATATAAGCACAGAATGAAACCTCCACGGTCCCAAAAACTTAAGGCAAAAAAGACAGTATGTGAACATGAACAGAAGCCGAAGGACAACTCACAAACCACACTAATCAATCAGGCATATGGCTCAGCACGTATCTAACTACTTTACTGACAATGTTCTTGTTGTGCGTTGCTTCCAAATCAAATACACATTATTCCTCCTATTTTTGAAAGCTTTCCCCTAGTTTTTCCACTGTTCTGGTTGTAAGAAATATATTTATACACAGAAATATAAGATGGTGTAAAATTGTGAACATTTAAAAGACGAAGAATTTATGAGATTAAACACAGTGTTATGACTACACATGCCATATAAGATCAGACTGATGTCTACAGACACCATATATAGAACATTCTGCTGCGCAGAATGTGCACAGTAAAACAGTCTATTTTACCAGGTATAAATACACTTGCTCTCAATACCTTATCTATTTTTGTCTTCTCATGTGCAGCACTAACATATAGCTGAATAAATGACATTTAAAGATAATTTGTCCCCAAATCCACACATGCAACCTCTCCAATTTAAATGGTGGAAAGCAGACTGATCAAAACCCCAAAACAATATAGCCTTCATAGTCTTTGCTCTCCAAGAATTAACCACTACTACTGCTTCCAAGTTAATTTAATATCAAATCTTGAAACAGAAATTTTTACCGTTCCGTTCACTCAACTCTTGCTTTTATGGCAGTGGAGGCTCTTGAAATATGCCAGACATCACAACCCACAGTCTGCTCAATATTTCAAAGACAATTTATCTGTTTGCCTCTTCCCAAGTCCCTGTAACCCATGTGTGCTGGTTCTGGCTGCAGCAGAGTTCATTTTTTTCACAGTGACAACATAATACTCAGCAACTACTTGTGTACAATAACTGAGTATCAGAGAATTTTGCTACAAGAAAAGGTCCAAGTACATATATACATATTCACACACTCCACTATACAAATGCTACCATCATGACCTCTGGCAGGTGCTGGTTTTGAAGCAATTCTCTCAGTAGACAACACCTTCAGAAAGAAAGCAGGACACACAATCCTCATTTCTAGCCAAATTTTCAAAATTATGTACAAATGAAAAAATCATATAAACTGAGTTAAAGTATTCTTAAAGGACAAGACTGGGTTTTCAGACTACAGCTCTGTTCAGCTTTGGGTTGAGCTAATAAAATAATTTTGATCCTTCTTCTGCCAAATTTAGGGTTTTCAACATGAATCTACAGAGGCTAAAGCCTGCCCAGGCTTCAAAGTGCAAGGCTCCATTTCCTTTTGCCCACACGCAACTGCTCTGCACTGGAAGGTTTATGTAATTTGCTTTCTGCTAACTTCCCTGTATTTTTCCTTTCTAATTATATCCCTCCCACTGAAACTTTGTCTTATTTTAATTTTCTTTCAATACACACTTAAAGAGGTGCTAAAGGAAGCAACAAGAAAGAGATAGAGGAATTACAGTTAAATAATAAGAAGAGTATTTTAGGGACTCATCGGAATTGAGCCATTCCAGGAAAGCTTCATAACCTTTCTGGGAAAATGTGTTCATCCGTACGAGGTACATCGAAGGAACCTTTAGAATTCACGATACATTTAACAGCACTCAGGCTTTATTTTATAGCCACAATAAACCAAGGATGTTGTCAATGCACAAAGTATTCTGCATACTCTCGAGAAGTATGATAAGGAAGAAATACAAGAGTCCTGTCATGTAAGATCTGACTAGCCTGCAAAAACATTGGCTAAAATGTCACTTCAGGCTAAGAAATCCTTTTTAGGATGTTAACGAGAGACTCTTGCCTTGAAAAGAGAGCAGATTTTTGAGCTAGTTCCATGGGGACTGTTTGCTCTAAACAGAATTGCTGATATCTATAATCCATGTTGTGTACGCAATACTTGCTTCCAGTAGTGATACAAGCTGATCTATTGATATGTCAAAGATACAAGGAGAATGCTACACAGTAAAATATGCACTTGCATTTTACCAGTAGTCCCATTTTTATTTGATTTTTTTCAAAGAAAAAGCTGAATATTTTTCTGCTGAATATTGATTTTTTCCCCTTCTCTGATGTATTTCAACTCAGTAACACACAGAATAAAATAGAGAACTGAAGATCAGAGAAACCAACACTTGCTATCTTTCATATTAAAAGTTTTACTGATTACTCCCTACATGAGAGCATTCCACTCCCCCCACCACCCCCGCAATTTGTATGGCTGCTGTGACCATAGCAGCTATCAAACCAGCAGTCAACACAGTCCCACTTCCTCTTTCTTTACTTTTTGGCAGAATAATTGCCACAATATACTGCAAGGCATACAGCAGGATTGTGCCTGCACCGTTCTAATTGCTCCTTTGCCACTCAACTGTCAAGATGTCCTCAGACAGAAATGAGAATGGTGCTAGAAAACTTACCATACAGACTGTATGGGACAGTGGTAATGACTATTGGAAATCCTTGTCACAAAAGCAGTTGAAATCCGAGAGGAAGTTTAGCTTGCATTCTTGTCTTTTATTCTTTAATAATCTTTCTAACATTCTCAGCTGTCTACTTGATACTTACTTCAGCAGAGCTTTTCAGACACATTATTGTTCAAGTACAGGCTTCAGGTGGCTCTCAAAACAATCGTATCTTTGCTGTACTTAGCCTAAGGTTAATCAGAAGTCACTTCCATGACAAATACACCAAGATGATGCATTTTGAGATAGCTTGTTGAATCTGAACCCAATACCACAACACTGGATCAAGACACACACAGGAGTAAAAGAACAAGTGCTAAATAGGACTAGACAAAAGAGTAGGCAGCTTCTGAAGTGCGTGTGAAGTGAAAACTGGATAGAAGAAGCCTAGTGCTACAGATGACACTGTAGAACTAACAAGATTTCCTTACTTGGACTTTAATTATACCTTTTGAGAAAAGAACTATATTTTAAAATTTAAGTAAACAAACAAAAAAAGTACTCTCTTCAATCTCACCTACAGGCAAGAAAGATTCAAAGAAAGTGTTAATAGAGGTGCAAGAATTTTTACATGAAGGTAACTGTGACAGGGAAAGAAGAAAAGTTAAAACCCCGAAAAGTGACAAAGATCATCCTGCAGTGTAAACAGGCCTAGAGGGCATCTAATTATGTTAACAAAGAAGTCACTTCTCAGCCACAACAGAACTTTGCATAATTTCAAGGCATGTAAACTAGAGATGTATTTAATGGAAAGAATTATGAATATGTTTATACAGATCAAATGCTCCACTACTGTTACTTATTCACTTCTGCTACAGGTAAAAAATAATTTCCCTATGTATTTCTTTCAACAACTTAAAATCATCACTGCCTTTCTTTTCTATTGACAAATACTTTTGTTACAGAACCACCCTTGCTCATGAGATATGGATTACCACAGAAATTCCAAGCACTACTTTTGGTCTTCAATATTATTGTCTGTTATCTACCAGTATGACACCATACAACAAACAAGAACAAAGGCAGCTTTCTCAAAACTAGGCATACTGCAAAAGGAGAGCCTAGATTTTGAAAGTGGCATCTTATCTGAAAAGTGATATACATTCTGGCCATATGCACGTAGAAGTGACAAGAGACAATAATGAGGTTGGACTCCAGACTGTGCTGAAAAGCCATTCATGCATCAAAGCAGGGCAAATAGACATGTATTCCAAGGAGTGAAGTTACACACAGTAAGTATATAAGAAAACATAACGTATATATTTACCAAATTAATTTGCAATTATAAGTAAGAATTCCAAAAATTTAAATAAGTTCCAAGTGTAAGAAAAGCATTTAAATACTCGTTATAGTCACAGATATATCACGAGTCAACAAGTCCCCACTAATGAATTTGGAAACTGAGCACTTCAAATGCTTTACTGCAGTATCTGAAGCATGTTAAACTCTGAAAAATACATTTGTTCATACGGAAAAAACAAGCAAGGATTCAAAGTTATTTACAGAGTGAACATACAGTCCTGATGCTCTTAAAAAAAACCCTCTCCCCACCATCTAACAATAAAAACATTTAAAGAATACTAAGAATTATTCTAATGCAGAAGTCTGGCAAACTCTGTGTTTTCTATCTGGCTGAATACATTATTTTAAGAACTTAATATTTTATCAGCTTGCCTGAATGCACAGTTCCTTGCACTTTTATTACCCTACAAATCTAGATTAGGGAGCTAATTTAAATGGTTACTATGCAGCTAATGAGACAAAGCAGCTATTTCTTACGAATATGGTTTTAGAAAGTTAAATATAAACTGAAGTATTTTACTCTTGGAAGCAACTGTGTCCTGTTGAACAAAAGATAATAGTTAAGACCAACAAGAACATATGAAGAGAAAACCAGAAAAATTTTCAAAGTCACAAACATCACAAAACTACTAATATAAAATGGAGTGACAGTATCTTTAAAAGCATCCTCACATGCTGTTGTCCTTAGATGTCCAAGGTTCCAAAACTACTGGTCCTACAGTTAACCTCTTTTTGAGACTGACTAGTAGCTATGTTAGA
Source organism: Xenops minutus (assembly GCA_035221455.1). Lineage (NCBI taxonomy): Eukaryota > Metazoa > Chordata > Aves > Passeriformes > Furnariidae > Xenops > Xenops minutus. The sequence goes on along the minus strand of JAWWEE010000158.1, from coordinate 36,037,773 downwards.
AGGGAGAGATTACATCTTTTAAAAACACAACGGCACATCTTAGTCTGGAAAACACATTATGCCTTTTCTAAAAACCACCCGTATATCAGACAGATCTGCTGGTTTTCCCTGTGATCTGTGAGCTTCTTTCTTCAAAGGAGGAATTCAAACAACTTTTTCCAGCACACATTTAAGACTATCCTGGTCATCATGCAGAAGCAAAATGCATGTGGGGAGAAGACTTCTTCTTTCAGAAGAACTCAAGCTCCACTGTCAGTGAAATCAGTGATGCCCTGAGCATTAATGGACTTGTCTCGTTCCTACAGCATGGTCAGCCAGCATATAACTGCACCATTGGTTGCTAGGAAGCAACAGGCTCTTTACACGGCACCCTCCACAAGAATGATGACATCTGAATGATCCCATCTGGGGATCCTGCTGACTGACAGCCTTCAGTCCCCCAGGGCAGAAAATGGCAGTACAGCAGATACTAACTTCAGCTCCACCTGGCAGGTTTTACATTCTAGTTTTGCGAGCCTGGCCAGTGCTATGCAACACACAAAGAGGTCACAACAGCCTTCCATAGCTATTGGCAAGGATATCCCTTACTTTTAAAGGCCAATTCTAGACAAAAATGTTCCTCCTGAAATTTTAGCAGACACATGGCTTTTCTGACTAGAGCAGAGTGTCACTATTCTAAAATCTGTGCTGGAGAAGAATTTGGTAAAAATGGAAAAAGGCTGAAAAAATATTCTTTTCAGTTTGTCATGGGTTTAAGATTGGTTTCTGTTGAAAGAATCTGGAAGTTTCCCTCCATCCTATAGAGCAGAGCCAATGAG
>JAWWEE010000158.1:36006801-36036855 GCA_035221455.1 Xenops minutus | reverse complement strand
TGGAAGGTGAAAAAGTGTGGGGGGGAAGGCCTTGAATGAGCTTTGCTGGACATCAGGCGTTTGTTCAGGGTCAAACCTCCACACAGTTATTAAGGGACCATAATATTAGGAGGCATTTAAAGAAGACACATAGAAACCTTGTGATGTCCAAGCTGTACACATTAGAACTCTAGAATGGATGTCAGCTGTGAACAATCTGGGTCACTTCGAAGTCTAAACATGCAACCTTAATGCTGTTTTTCAGCTGTTTGTCTCAGCACTTCACAGATCTATTCACAATAAAAGAAAAAAAATCTGTGAAGAAATAAAAGTCACCCTGCTTCTAGTGCCAGGAAATTTATTAATAATCTATCTGCATTTTCCTGTAGCTGTCACATGTCAAAAACCATCCAAGAATTCTTAGCTCTGGTGAATTAACAAGCACATAAGGGAATACAGCTGTAGATATGCACAGATACCTATACATTCAAGTCCTTAGGCAACTTCAAAAAACCTTTTTTTTTTAATAACGAGTGCATAAAGAAACATAAAAACAAATGAGAAGGAAGGCAAATTGGGGTAATTCACTCATCAAATGCATGTAACAACAGCTCTATTTGAAATTGGTAAATACAACAGGTACAATAGATAAATACCAAAGTATCAGCTTTCCCTCTTACTGAAGAAGACCAAGACATAAAAAATGCTCACCACTAGCTTATGAAATAACGTCATGGACACTCGTGTATCAGCTAAATGCATTTTAAAATAACACAGTAGTTTGAAACACAAAGTTTGAAACACCTAAGTCCTTACCTGTCTCAACAATTTTTCAACAGCTGACATTACCATGAGCCCTCTCCACACCACCGGTGCAGTCTCTTCTATCAAGAAACCCATAGACATGCTGAAACAACAATGCAGAAACTTAAGCTTTCCAGCACAATATCAAGTACATCTGAAAAGAAGCTTGATTTAAATTAAAATATATGCTCACCATGCGATTCCATAGTTCTTAAGGGGCCTCATTAGATTTTCTAAAAAGAAGCAAACAAAGATTTTTTTTTTTTGGAGGGGAGTGAGTTTTGTGAGTTTTGGAGTTTTTCTAAAGAAATAAGCTTATACTTTTTTTTATCTTTTAAGAGCAGTTTTCCCTCTCTATTTAAGCAGTTGTCTATTTTACCCCTCATCCCTTCAGTATCTGTATACATTTACCTATTCTATCCAAGAATCTGGCCCCACTCTTACTTAGGTTGTTATGTTTTACTGATACCATCATCTTTTTCCAGAGTAACAGTGCATTTGCCTGTAACATAATGTCACTTTCTGCTGCTAAAACCAACTTGATCTATTTTTATGAAATCCCCATGCTGCGAAGCATAAATTCCCCATTAGACAGCCTTCTACTTCTTCAATACTTCACTAAAGGCTGAATCATTTATAGCAGAATAAAACCAAAGTCCTACAACACGATGGGATTTTAAATCTTTTTTTTTAAACTATGTTATTCATCAATCTCATAAAACAGAAGAACATTCCCATAAGCACACCAGAGTTTGGGGAACTCATCTCCTTCTGTGAAGTCTGCTTTGGAACTCCATAGGAGAGGTACTAAATAAAGCCACCCCTAAATTACATATTGTCAACAGCTCCAGGAAAGACCTGGATTTCTTCAGGCTGGTAGAAGTCCACAGGACTTCTAAAATTTCTGTAGGACAGAAGATGCTTATTTGAATATTGCAGAGGTAATGTCCTTGTCATGCTTCATATTCCTATGCTCTCCAGTGTCAAGAATAAAAATGGGGGAGGGAATATTGCTCTGCTGCTAAAGCAACAAGCAAGCAGAAAGTAAACAAAAAGAGAGCATTCAAAACAAGATCTCACAAAAGCCAAAACTCCTCTTTATAGTCTCTGCCATCTAACTCCACACCTTATCTCAAAATGGCACACAGACACATACTAAAGAACAAAAGGAATTTGATTTGGTCTAGCTGATGTCTTTAAAGAGCATGCACAGACAGGAAGCAGCAGAAAATAGAAAGAATATTTGAAGTAACAGAAAATATGTGATAATACAGATTTTTGACAGAAACCTTTTATGCACCCAAAGCAAAACATATAGACTAAAATATAAACAATGCGAATGCAATGCAGTGCATTCAAAGCTGAACTACAAATTCAGAGAAAATAACCAAAAGCATGCAAATTAAGCAGCTAAACTCTACAGATGAAAGCTTTCAAGCAATCAAGTAAGTGGGCATTCAAGCCATGCAATTTTGTAGAAGTATGACTGAAAATAAATTGAATGTTTTTGTTTACAAATCAAAAAGAACAAAATAGGAAGCTAAACAAATCACTTACATGACTATTGCATTCAGGAACGAGCATGGAACTATTACTGGAAAAGAGATTGCCCTGGACTGATACATAGTACCAGTGTATCCAGCCTTTCTTGACTTGTGCAGCTCTTCAGTGTTTAGTCAGGGCTTTCTCTGGTGGCATTATACTGTCTAACCACATTTCTAGGAATCACAGTCTTACTTCTTCCCTTGCAGTAAGACAGTTTTGTTATGAAGAGATTGATGACATTTGAACTTGAGCCTAGAGCAATCTCTAGGCTCTGCTTTGGTGTCCTTGTAAAGGACATATACAATGCCACAAGTTAGAACTATTGAGAGAAATGACTACGTATTTACATGAAAGGGTTTTTTAAAAGATAACAAGAAAAAGGTATCAGCAACAGAATATACCACTGCATATTCAAAGCCTCCTTCGTTTTCTATGGTGAAATAAGGACAATTTTAAGACAAAACAAATGAAAATAAAAAGGGGAGGTCAATCTTTGTCTGCTCAGCACATGAGGACCAGGAACTAGAGAGTAAGGTGAATGGAAAACATGCATTTATTCTGGAAAGTTCACCAAAGTTCAATCCAACTGTTCTACACTGTGTCAGTCAAATATGCAGAGGCTAATATTTCAACATCCACTACCTACATGGACCATTTCGTCTGCATGGAGACCAGGTACATAGACTAATCTCACCTTCAGACAGCTCCCTCTCCCTCACCTCAGTGTGTAAAACAGGACAGCTGATGTGAGTAGACACACACATCTACAGAACAACAAAAGGTGCCTCTGTTGTTAAAATGTGCACTTTTTATTTCTCAGCAGTAGTTTCCTTTTATGAAAACTGGATCTTATTTTCTTTGGTTAACAATGAGGACTATAAAATGCTCTGAGCAGCACGATTTAATCAAATTTATACAATGCACAGAAACAATTCACAACCTGCTGTATATTCTGGTTATAATGTTCTGCATATTCTCAAAGTAATACAAAATATTGCAAAGTACCCCACTGTTTGCCTACCACTAAAAATCATTCTTAGGACTATCTCAAATCTCAAGTGCTTCATTGGGCTTTGGTAATCACTCCATCTCATCAAAAACATCAGGCCTTTCTTCTCCTTTGCCCTGGACTCATGAAAATTTTCCAAAACACAACATGTAAAGAAGACTTAGCTTAATAAGATCTCAGTAACATCTCAAATTTCCACTGCTTTTAGCATATGCTTCTCTGTTATCAGAGCACTACCACACAGCTCCAAAAACACAAACCAGATTGCTTAAAAACGCAACACACAGCAATATTATGCCACCTATGCCAAGAGATCAATAAAATAGCCTTGTTTACAATTTTCGAAGAAGTTTGATGGCCTTAAATAAATGGATGCTGCTGACATACAAGATCAGATCAGTAAGATCAACAGAGCAACAATGACATGACAATAAATGCCTTTTCTGATAGAAGTTAGGCATTAAGAGAAGCAGACACATGCAAATTCATGACAGCATTTTTGTAGATTGCTGACTAAAAGAGTTCTAGGACTGGTGTGAAAGCTGGATTGTTAATCACACTGGGAAGAACAACACTGATGAAATGACAATGTATCTTCTGCATTTTGTAATTATTTTTTACTAAGCTTTTTATCACCCCCAAAAACATCAAGCCTTGAAGACTATCCTGACAAGGTAACTGAGTTACTCCACTCTTTTTCTCTAAAAAGGCTCACATAGCCATTCAATGATGGCCATGGATTAGTACAGCACAGAAAGTATGTAGAGAGCTACACACAGAGTTTTGACTGGGATAGACTTAAATTTCTTCATAGAAGCTTGCACAGTGATAAGTTTTGGATTTGTGATAAAAATAGTGATGATAACACACAGATAATTCATTTATTGCTAAGCAGTGCTTGCACAGTGCCAAAACCTTTTCTTTCTCACTCCACCCCACCAACAAGCAGGCTAGGGGTGCACAAGAAAGTGTGAGTGGACATATCCAGAACGCATGACCACAACTGTCAAAAGGGATATTCCATATCACATGGCATCATGCCCAATTTTTAAAGCTGGAGGAAGAAGAAATAAGTAGAGAGAGTTATGGCATTTGTCTTCCTAAGTAACAGTTGCCCGTCTGAGAATAGCTGGACACCTGCCTCCCCACAGGAACTAGTGAATGAATGCCTTATTTTGCTTTGCTTGTGCATGTGTGGCTTTTGCTTTCCCTATTCAACTGTCTTTATCTCAACCCACGAGTTTTCTAGCTTTTACCCTTCCAGTTTTCTCCCCATCACTCTTGGGAGGAGTGAGTCAGCAGCTATGAAGTGCTCAGTTGCCCGTCAGGGTTAAACCACAAGGAGCCATTTCAACTCTTGGCTTAGTTTTCAGAAGAGGTCTGTTGACTGACACATTAGAGCAAGCAAAAGCTTACATTCAGTCTTATGTCATCAGGTAAGTAAAGATAATTATTCCAGAATACAGCTCCTTAGTAAGAAAAGCAAAGGTAGCTTGTAATTATTAAACATTAATATAGTGGATCATAACACCCTAGCAAACGTATTTTGAGCTCACTGACTCAGACAGCACTAAGGCAGAGGAGTTGCTTTGAGTTTTCGAATGTTTGCACGAAGGAGTAGGTTGGAGTGTTTTACCATTTCAAAGAAAGAAAAAATATCCAAACATTCTCAAGAGGGGTACACTAGAAGCCCAGATTTTTACTCCCTTTTAACCATTCAGCTACTTCTGGAAGTTGCCACTATAATGAAAGATCAGAGACTTTCTGTAATTCTTTAATTATTTTATTTAATCTTTGTCTTTAATAAATCTTAATATTCAAAGTCACCTGTCTGTCTTAACTGGATTTTGGTCACTGAGCAGGAAAGTGATGCTTTTAAGCTGTTCTAGCGTCAATAGCTAAACCCATGAAAAAGTAGAACACTTGCACTATTTTCCAGTTAAAAACATCCTACTGACCTTTGCATGCACATTTCCAAATGTTTCTAAAGACGCTACCAATACAGAAGTTTTGTCAGCACGGACACTACTACAAGGTCCAGAATACACTCTGTGACTTTTTCTTGATTCTTAATTTTTGTACAAGCCCTGTTTCTGTAGCACCTATGCACCTAAACATTTTTACCTAACTACACATCTCTAAGATACGAAATTATTATCTCATTTACAGATGACATAATCAAGGTTATTCAAGAATCCAGCAGATTTGGAGACCTATGTTGCATTCCCAAAGGTCAGATATTGTAATAGAGCCACGGCTCCACTTAAAGCATTTCCACTGTTGGAAAGCATGTAATACACTACTAGTAAACATCTAGGAGATCTGAACAGTTTAGGTCTGTTGCTGAAGTTACATATTTTCACTTGAAACTCCCAAATACATCTGAAAGAGTTTAAACTTTAAAAAGCAAACTGAGACACGAGCGGCATACAACTGAAAGGCCTCAGTAAGTTATACCACATATTGCTCATACCACCTAAGTCTCTTAATAACATTTTACCATTTAAAGCAGCAGCTTTAAAAGCATACTTCTGAATTGCTCGTAAGTACTCCTTCATCTTTTATAGCATCTAATTGAAATAAAACCCATACTGTAATTCCTCTGCATATGTTTATCAGAATTTGAGTAAGCTGATACTTCTTCCCAGTTATACAAAAGCTACAGGTTCTGCTGCTGTTTGCACAGCTCATCATTAGCTGTGGTTTTCGTGACAGATTGCTGTTCCCATCTCCTCACATCCTGGTGACAACTTACTGCCTGAAACACAGAAGACATGTGGCACACTGAAACACACAGCCACCATACTAGTTGGAGAGACACTGCAGAGCAATCTGTGGATTCTTGTATGTTAAACCAGATTATCTGACACAAACTCAATGTGCCATATATATAGACAAACTGCAACAGATTTTCACCATGGCCACTTACACGATCTCAAAAAATTTTTCATCATCTGGATTTTAATTGCGTATCATTTCAAGCTGCAGTGACTACAGGGCAATCTATGACAATCTAAGTTAGGACTCCAACATACACAGCATACAACCAACATTGTAATTCTCATATGGTTGTCATTATGTACACGTATAAGGAACTTATTTGCTTATTCTTAAAATCACCTCCCGAGGTCAACATTCTGTAATGGGAGGATCCAGGTTCCAGCCAAGGACAAAAAGGCTTCAGACTATATAGGCTTTCCAGTAACAGGAAGGGGAAAGAAGGGGTGGGAAAAGAGGGGAAAGAAAGGGGAAAGGGAGGAAACATTGGACAGGAAGAGTAATAAAATGGCTGGGCTTTACTTGTGTAAATACAGACGTCTCCTGGCAATCTGGATGCTTTCAGGAGCCGAGATTTGTACAGGGCTAGCAGATTTGACAGAGGGCACTGGGAGAGCCATACTTTCTGAAGATGCAGCTAGATGCCAGACATCATACTCCAGCATGTTTAAAGCAGTACTAGTTTCCTAAGTAAAGTCAATTGAATTCTACCCTCAGTGTGGTAGAGGAAAGAAATGCGGCAGAGGGGAAGGGAATGAATAGCAACAGGGACCCAGGGTATCCTGCTATAAAACACAGAGATACTAATCTATGTCAGAGGGCAAAGGATTCTGTCACCAAAAAGTTAGTCAAAGTCACAAACTTTAAATTCTTGTTTTAACTGTAATTGCTGTTTTAACTGCTTGTGCCAGAAGTCCAGAATATTCTATGGCAAGTGACAGACTAATTGAGACTTCAAGCTTGATTTCACACTGTGTTTTAAGTCTGTTTGCAGGATTGCCCCAGAAATACTGCAATTTGTATTTTAAGCTTGAAGAGCTGCACACAAGGAAGACTGTGATTGCCCATTAAATCCCGCACTAACAGTGTTATCTAACCATGAAGACATCCCAGATACTTAACCAAAGCAAACTAGTAATGAGACAAAGAGCATTATTCCATGTTCACTGTGCAATTTCAAGAAACATACACATAATGAAATGCAACTTTTCCCAAAAGATTTGGTTCTCATATTTAGAGGGTGTACCAGTCCCATTACCTGAGTAGGTTTTCCACCTTTTCTCCTCCTGATAAGACTGCAGAGGAAACAAAGCTCTGTAAAAGCTTTTTCACTAACAGAACTGTTTTGCAGATATGACTTCATGAGTCCTACCTAAAAGCAAAAGAACTAATTGCTTGCTGGAAAACTATACTTCCAAAGCAAGTCTGGCACAAGTAAAGAGCACACTGATTTAGTCACATCTTTGTTGCATCTTAAAGCAGCACTGACTTCTTAGGTTTAATATAGTAACACAGGACTAGTTTCAGACATCATGACGCTACCTTCCATCACAAATATCTTTCTTACAATTGCTAAAATAACCCACATTTTTAAATGCCCTCAGATCCCCAGGGAGCCAAAAAGAATATTTATAGTTGATCAAAAGCTTTATCAGACTAATTTGGGCAGGTTCTCTTAGTTCATTATACCTACAAGGAATGAAATAGACTAACCCAACACTCAGTTCAAGGCATCTGTCCTTACACACAAAACCTCTGGGAAAGCCCATGTCATCTGAAGCACTGACTTGCTGGTGTGACAGGGGGACTGCCCAGGTCAGTCCACAACAGGGTGACGGACACAGTAGTGCCAAACTGGGAGCAGCAGAAACCTGAGGGGCAGACACTCACTATGTATTAGCTTCAATTCAAGACCCAACTTCAAAAAACATCCCAGTCAACTAGGGACTTCCATTGCTTTCAACGCAAAACTAGAGAAGTCAATACATTTGAGTTGATTCAGCTTTTCTAGGTTTTAATACTGTAATCAAGACCCAAAACCAATTTAGGTGAAAAGACATGGGGGGAAAAATTGCTCAGAGGATTATGTGTAATTGTGCTGATTTGGGGTGAGATAGAGTTAACTTTCTTGATAGTAGCTTGTATGGGCTGTGTTTTGGATTTGTGCTGAAACAGCAATGATAACAGAGGAAAGTTTTAGATACTGTTGAGCAGTGCTTACATAGAGCCCAAGTCTTTTTTGCTTCTCACTCTGTCCCAACAGTGAGTAGGCTGGCAGTGCACAAGGAGCTGGGAGGAGACACAGCCAGGACATATGACCACAACTAACCAAAGGAATGCTACATACCATATGGCATCATGCTCAGCATATAAAGCTGAGGAAAGGAGGAGGAAGAGGGGATGTTCAGAGTGATGACATTTCATCTTCCCAAGTAACTATTACCCAGGACGGAGCCCTGTTTTCCTGGGGATGGCTGAACTGCCTGCCCATGGAAGAAGCGGTAAATGAATTCCTGGATTTGCTGTGCTTGTGTATGTGACTTTTACTTTCCTTGTTAAACTGCCTTTATCTGAACCCACGAATTTTCTTACTTCTACACTTCCAATTCTCTCCCCCACTCCACTGGTAGGGGAGTGAGTGAGCAGCTGCGTTGGCCCTGGTTACCAGCTGGGGTTAAACCATGACACTGCACACTCATAACATAAATTAAAACTACAGTAAACTTGCTGATTTGCCACTTTAAAAATAAATGTGTTCCTGTGTATATCAAATATTTCCTTCTGCATTTCACATGAATCTCCTCCTACATCCTTTTGTGATTTTATTTCATTACTTGCAAGGTGAAGTTCTATGTACTTTACAAGATTGGGACCATTAACTAAAGCAAAGGAAAGAGAGGTTAGCTTTTAAACTCCTACTGTCACTTTTAGCCTCTGGTCTCTATAAGGAAAGGATTAAACCACTTTTTTTGGTCTATTTTTGATATATTCTGCTTCATTTCTCTATTCTGAAAAGCCACTCCATTGTACTGCAGATAAGGAAAGAAGAAGAATACAGCAAGGAACCTACAGAGGAAAAAAGCATGAAAGTGAAATTGCAAGGTAAAAATATTGAGAAAATTCAGAATTAGTTACAGTCCTTCAATTTTACTTCTGGCAGAGAAGAGCAAAGGAAACATTTATTGCTCTGAAATAAGCAAAAAGGTAAATGTGTTCAGCATCAAAAACATGATTAATTTCTTTTGTTTATGTATGTACAATGAAAAGTATCTATCATGTTCCTATAATAAAACCATTTGTCAATTTAACTCCAATTTTTGTACAAATTGAACCAAAAAACCATTTGTAACTTTAAGAGTAAACTTTATAACATAATGAATATCTGCTAATGATGCATATCAAATCACTTAAAATTACTGCACTGCAGGATTAACAGCATCAAGAGTAATACAACTCCACTTTCAAGTACTTCAAATGTAATTTTTCAGGTTACAGTGTTACAGTAATTCATATCGGAAGAGCATTTGGTAAAATTTGATTTGTCATTTATCCAGAAAGACTGCTCTCAGTAAGAGGCTTTAATTACTACACTACATTTCTCATCTCATACTTCTTCACCCTTTTTTTTTGTAATTGTATGAATTTATGTATAATAAAGAATACATTTTTAATAAATTAATTCCCTAGAGGTTTGTGTTTTGTTTTTTTAAAGCAGCAGCTAACACCTCTATGCCTATAACTATCTCCTTGCAGAACTAGGTATTCTCCATCTCCTTTCCTTTCCAAGTAAAGGTCATCAATAATACCTGAATTAATCCAGTTTGAGGTTGTTACCGGTTTGAAGGCAAGAGTAGTAGTCCAGAATAAAATATTTAGCACTGGAGTGCTAAAAAAGCACTTCTTTTCAACTACTTCATCACATATGAAAAAGCCTCCAAAATTCAAACAACTAATTACAACATTCTGAATTATTATTTGTGAGATGCAAGACACATGGGACTACTCCAGCCATCCAGATAAACTGGCATAACACATCACCAAAAGTAAAACACAGGATTTCAGTTCAGACTTCTTTCAAAATAGGATCAATAAAGCATTTCATTAGAATATGCACAACCAAAAAATCACTTGCTCATGAATCCTGAGCTGATGTCAGTAGCAAATATAAGAATCAAATTTAGTTTTTATTTAAATTAATCATGATGCAGTTCCACCGACAGAGCACGATAAAGATAACTTTGAGACCACAAGCTGTATCTTTAAACTCTTCTGCAAGATCAAGAAACTTCTTCATGATTACCACAATAAATATACTACTTACATAATATTTTCCCTATTTAATTAGTCCACTCCACATTTTCTGTTTAAAACCCTCAAATGGATGTACCACAATCCCTTGATGCTATTCCAGCAGACATCTTTAAACAGCCACAACTATTTTAAATTTTCACTTTCTGTTACAAGAGTCTGCTGTCACAGTCTAAAAATTAGCAGACATGTAAATATATCCCAGTGAAAAAATGCAAATGCCCATTTCTACAGCTGCTGCAATATAATACAGACTCGATGGAACCAGCCACAAACTAGCTTTCTCTCAGGAATTACTTTTGATTCTAAATTTTTAAAACAGATTCCCACTACTGATGTTTTGAATATTCTATTTTATTAAGAAATAGAAGAGACATTGAAGCTATCATAAAATGGCAAAAAAACTTTGAAATACTAAGAACGCAGTGAACTATCATAAAGATTTGCCCACCAAAACCTTCATAATCATTTACGTTAACTGAAGAAACTTATTCTTCTGGCAAAATGGCAGTACCTTTTTTGGCAATATTTTCTACTCTCTGCCAACTAGTTTAAATGGCAGGTTTAAAAGGAAAAAAAAATCAAATCATGGGGTTCACTAAGCCAGAAAACAGATTTTAAGTAACTTATTTGGGAAAAGAAGTAATGCTGTTGTTACTTGTGTTATTAGCATTGCCCTGTGTATATATTGTAGCTGATGTTAATATTTATTCCATACTTAGATAATCCGCCATTAGCTAATTAAATTCAGTTGTGAACTTATTACCTAATATTTCCCTGACCATTTAGTTAAAATATTTTGAATGACAGCCTATTAAATATTAGCAGACTTTCCAATGTACTACAGCTTGCAAAATTAAATTAATGGAGTATCTTCCATTTATACAGACTCTCCTCACCAACAACTCTTAATTCATTTTGAATACTTAAATTAAAAATAGCATAACCACAATAATTTCTATTCAGAAGTAGTCGTTACTGCATAGGCTTATTTTGTGTTGTACCAGGCATCCCTAATCCCTTTTCAACTGCTCATGTGAGAAAAAAAAATAGAAGTTGAAGACTGCAAAAGTGCTCTGAACTTCCCAGGATCACTTTAGAAAATTCATTTTCAAATCCAGGCCTTGTAATGAAGACCACATTAGACTTTAAACATATTTTTTCACTGTTCTGCTACTAAAAATGTTTTTAATCTTCTTATTGTTATGCAGACATAGTTCATGCACATGAACTGGGATTGTTCATGGTCATGAACAAGCCTGGGTTTTCTCAATTGCTATGCAGTATTTGTTGAAGAGCTTGCTTTACTCTTGAAAACATAGTAAGAAATCAGAATATAACACTAAATCTCATTATACAGAAAAATACAAAGGTCATACATGTTTTTGTATCTGTACATATATACACAAACACCTATATATAGCACATCATATATATACATATACACACACACACAACTACAATGGATCACTCCTTTGCGAGCTTATCATATCCATCACTCATTAAAGGAATCCTGCAACTAAAGTTTCCTATGCCACCCACATTTCAATTTTCACCATTAAACCAACCACCTTTGACAGCACTTTCATTGCTGAAACTCTACAGTTTCACCATCTCAAGAGTTAAAAGTGCACAGAGAAGTGAACAGAAACCTTGAAGCACAAATTCTATCCTATTATCATTCATACCAAATTACTACATGTCTCTCTCAGCAGACTTGAATACATGTGTCAAGCTTTTGAAATAGACAAATTCATTTTTCTGTCAGGTAAGGAAAAAAAAAGGTATGTTCTTTAAATCCTGGTATTTACTTGTACATACCACATAAAACTAGAAAGAATGTATTTTAGTGATCAAAATTAGTGCCTACAAGTCAACAGCACCAGTTTCAGTTCAGGGAAATCCTCCAATTATTTTCTATTATGTTGAATTCCACGTTTTTAACAATGCTTGAAACATCTTGAGACAACAGCTTATAATGACTTCTCAGCTGTTGACCAAAATGCCTGCAGTTAATGAATCAAAACTGAGTTGCCCAATATCTGAATAAACTCTTAAGCTCTTGTGTTCCTAGAAAGTTGATTTGTATGAAATAGACTATGATTTGTATGAAATAGACTGGGCAACTTCCTTTCTCATTTGTGGGTAAAGACATGCATTTAAATTTGGTATGGATTGATAAAATACATAGCAAAATGACTAACAAGTTCTAAGTTACCTAATCAGTATTTCAGACAGTGAGAGAAAAAAACCAGAGAAGCAAAAGTCAACAACACATAAAAACGGAAAGAGGAGAGATAGGAACATCACAACACAGTCCCTTTTGTGTTCAGATTGCACAATGCACCTGAAATGCAAAATTCATAGCAAAAAAAAAATCCGCTATGGGAAAATACAGCCTGTATGTCATATACCCTCAACAGAGTTCAAAGTACAAGTGAATGGAAGAATGCTTCAATTTGTATCAGAACTCAAACTCTGCTGATGATACATGAAAAGATTCACTAATTTATTTATCATACTGCAGAATTAGCCTTTGACTTCAAAAGATAAAACAAAAATCCAACAAATAAAACTAAGTACTCTCCTCCTCTCTTACAAATCTGTCTAAATAAAACTTGCATTTGTAAGCCAGGTACTTAAATGTAGAAAGTATTCAATTTGACAGCTGTCTCTGTAAGCACACGTAGTGCATCAGTACATGGAAATATATTACGGGATCGGGTTCGACGAGGCTCTGAGCAGCCTGACCCAGTTGAAGATGCCCCTGCACATTGCAGTGGGGTTGGACTAGATGGCCTCCAAAGATTTTTTCCAAGCCAAGTCTTTCTATGGTTCTTTGATAAAGAGAGATGACTTCATGGAAGGAAATAGAAGGAATATTTAACTTCCCTTTTACCTAGCAATTACTGCCGACAAACATAAATGGGTATTTGTAGTTGATTACTTCAGTGAAGCCCTTTCATGCCCTATTTGAAATGGTAGACAACTTTGATCCCTCCCTGACAACAGGTATGGCCTATCTGTACTTTTTTTCAGTAGGATCCCAGTACATTTTAATATGTAGACCAGGTGTTACAGTGTGGGACTGTTTTTGTCTGTGGTTACATGTTCTTAGTTTTTATAATTATATGAAGCTCATCACAGAACAAGCAAAACAAGGTATTAAACAAACCAAATCACTTCAGTGTCCCTATCACCCCAAGAAAGCACATTGCCTTATACTCAAACATCATATAAAGAGGGCATCAACATAAAGCCATTCTTAAGTTTCATCCTTGGTTGGCCTGGGTGAAAATTAAATTTCTGAAAGATAAACAGACTTGATGCAACCTTTCTGCTTTAGGTCTTCCTTATTTCTCTCAAGACTCTCCTACCTTAATTTATGTTTCCCCAGAATTCTTCCTAGCAGAAGGAAAATCAGCAGCTTTGTCTACTGTCTTTACCTTCTTCTGGTAGCCAACTGACCACTACTGCATTCCTAAACGCACCATTTCAATTACAAATTACTCAAGTGGCCTAACACATTTGGCTTAAGAGAGATCAAACAGAATCACTTTAATGACATTTTACACAAGCTACTGTATTGATCCTTCTCTCACTTCTTTTAGTCTTTTCTTTTTCCCTAGATTAGTGGATTTTGTTCTTTAGGATACTGTATAGCAAAGTTTAAAACTACTAAATAAGCCTCCTTTCCCAGATACCCTTTCCAGTGCCTATATGAATAATTAATGAAACTGCCAAAGTCGTGGATCAAGACTAACACAAGACACTGAATATGCTCCTAGTTGTACAAGCTAGACCTGAAAGCAACCTCAAAACTATACATAAATGAACAAATAAATACACTCAGTCATCATCTTCTGTTTGCATCCCTTCTGTGCCATAGCAAGGAAGCGCCAAGGAGTGGACCATGCTCATCCCTGTAAAAAGATGACAGTAAGAAAAAATCATTTTCACTTACTTGGTGTTAATTCTGGGTTTCCTTTTAAGTTCATCATCTTCGGAATTGAAGGTCCATATATGTCCGCATCAAGCAAACCAACTTCTTTTGACTGTGTAGGGAACGAAAGAAAAATACTTTCAAAATGTCCCTCTTCTCTTCCAAATTATTAGCTGAGCAAAATTCAAAACTGCCCATGGAAATAAAAATAGGATCTTGATCTTAGACTTCAGTTATCACTGTTTCCTTTCTCTCTAAATTGCAATTAAAGAATGAAATATAACAAGGTCTATAAGTTGGTTCAGACATCTTCATAAAATCTAGATTCTCAATACAGAGTCCTCACTTGCACATTTTCTTACCTACACAACGTAGACTACAGACTTTGTATTAACAAACATTATAAACAATGTTCCCTCTACTCCGTGTACCATTATACAGAAATAATACTTTAACATTTTTAAAAAGTATCAAAACAAAAACAAGGGAAGTTTGTAAATATATTCAAATTAATGCAATTTAAATTGTAGTAGTGACTATAAGGAATGTGAAAAACATAAAAAACAATTTTTTCTTCTATTTAAATGGCCAGAGTAAACTTTTCCAGACATCTTGAAGTTGCCGAAATGTAAGTCTCTAAAGCTAATTAAGCAGGCATAACATTTTAATCAAATACATTTACACAAAAGTATGCAAAAAATGGGTTTATTCAGCTACATATGGTACATAAGGCAATAAACTTCAAATAAAATTATTTCAACTATGTAGTCTAGACTTACAAGATTCTTTTCTATACTCTTTTTTAATATACATACATATTTGTGGAAATTAAAACTATTTTTCCTACAGATGGCAAGACACACTACCAATTACCAAGTTCTGCAAATTAAGTAGTAAAGAGCAAGCCCTTTAAAGTGCTGAATGTCAAGTTTCTCTAATATAAAAAGCTAACTGTATTCAACATTTTGCAAAATTGCAAACAAGTATGTTTAAGGGCTTGTTTGAAAGGTTAAGGTAGCAACAGCAGTTTTTCTAACACTGCCAAATCAGACCTTCACTGTCAGTGTTTCAAAATGTGGGCTTCATTTTTTGGATGATGCTTTTCTAATTTGGTATCTTACATTAAACCATTTTTATCACAGCTTTGATGGGAAAGACAGAAAGGCTCAGTGATAACTATCCAGTTACTGGTTAGAAGAGTGTAACAAGGTTTTTAATGCAAGTATACAGCACCTTTACCCTTGAACAGAATTCCTAAACATGAAGGGTATTCTGTGGCATCACAATTAGTTTGTTTACTGCTGGTTCTTGGGTTTTTTTGAAACATAAATGCACCTAAATTAAAAACCTAGGCATTGAAGTCAATACTACTAAATAAATCTGAATTTCAATTAAGATAAGGAAACTAACTCATCAAAGCCTCTTCAACTGAGAAGCAAGACTGACACTTGTTACTACAACACATCACAGAATCATTAAATCGTTTAGGTTGGAAAAGGCCTCCATGATCATCAAGTCCATCCATTAACCTATACGTAGCAATTTGAGTTTCTGGGCATTTTTCTTCTGTAGAGGTTGCTTTCTTTTATCCTTCTCTTTTTTAAAGCTGTTGATATTGAATCCTGAAGACACCCTTAACAGCTCAATAATTTTAAGTGTTATATTTACCTATTATAAGACAAACACATATTTTACAACTACGAAGTAAAAAATTGCATTAACATATTTGATCTACCATGTACTTTGAAAAATAAGTTTTTACTACAAAAATCAATCAAATTTGGGTTTAGTTATTCAATATATTTTTTATTAAACAGAGCAAAGCATATGGATTATTTAATTTAGATTTTTTTAAAAATATTTTTTTCTTTATAATGTCTTGTGAAAACTATTAGAAAAAAGTTTGGAGTTATCTAACAAATTATTCTATTTCTTGCCTGCTGTATGAGAACTGCAATTTCAAAAACATTGAAAAGACCCATTTTTATGTTAGACTTCAAAGACATCAACAACAGAGTATTAAAGATCCTTTGTTCTTGTACAAAATGCATTATTTTACCAGACTAGAAAGATTCATGACTCAGTCCCTTTATCTGTGTCAGCAGCTAATCGAACCCATCAAAACATTATCTAAGGGCTGTGCCACCTAATTCCTTCCCAAATGAAAGTAAGTATTTGCTGAAAAACCTACACAGTGTTTTAAACCTGACTGCCATACTTCCCCTTGATTTTCTGAGCTCCCCTGCCCACAACAAGGATTGGGACTATGCACTAACTGACTACAGTGATCTCATAGCTCACTAGTTTCATTTTCAGCCTAAAGGACAGAAGATTTAAGATGATCTAAATCAATTAGACTCATGATGTCCTGGACATAATCAGGTCTTCACCAGTACAGGCTACTTATTCCTAGGAGTCAGCAGGAATGTATCTACAAGTGTACAAAATTTCGTGGAATTAAGAATAAATACATGCACACTGGAGAAAAACATCCTTCAGTTACCTAGAAGGACTTTGCAAATTCAGCTAATTTTCTAAATTACAAAGCTGATCTTAGTTTCAAGCAAATAAAATAAACCTGACAGTTTCTCAAAAAAATTTACACACTCTCATAAGTAAGAAAAATAGCTGTTTCCAAGATGCACTGTTTATGTTCATGGATATGGTTCAATAAAACTGCTGTCTTCAAACAAAAAAATAATTAAGAGATTCTTGAGTTTCTACGTCTAATGCTTATGAAAGCAGAAGTGTTCCTGTATGCATCATGCTTTTTACAGGATTATAGAAGAAAGGTCTTCTGGCACATCTTTAAATCACTGGCAGAATCTCACTAAAGACAGCCTAAGGTAGGGGGTGTTTTGTTCACCAAGCAATTCAACATGTTAGGCAAGAAGAATCCTTTCTACCTAAAAGTAGCAGCTTATACAGAAAACATTGGCCCAATAAACTATGAGTTTGAGTTTTGCTTCTCCCAACTAACCCTGCTTTTGCAAATACCAATAATAATCCTTTATTCAAAGTTTAACTATCTTGGAAAGACATTATGGCAGTTACCAAGGGATCTTTTAAGACAGGCACAGCACAGTCCAGATCATCTCTTCCAGCATTTACAGTATTTTAAATCCCCGAGAGAAGAAATAATAAGCACACACCTGGATCCTACTACACGAAACTGCTCATCAAAATTACCAACACCAGATACTTCTCATGTTGAGTGAAATATAATCCAGATGTATGAGTCACAATAATTAAAAAATTAAATTTTAATAAATTGTGTTTCCCCCATATAACCCACACCTCATATAAAACAGCACATCTTTCAAAGCATTGCTGTATTAACACAAATCCTAAAAAAACAGGCAAAAAAGAACATCTGGGCAACAGGAACAGATTTCAGGGGATTACAAGCAGGACCGAGAAGGCAAATCAAAATAAAAACAGGAGGGAAAAAAAGATCTAAGATTCTTCTTATGCCCTCTGACAATATTTTCATATGCATACACATCTCATTCTGATGCTGAATCTTTTTTTTCTTAAGTAATGCTAGTTACACAAACAGAAATGAGTACTTAAAGCACATCCAAGAACACAGAAGTCCCCCTGCTTCTAAGTGTTTTCCAGAGCACAGCACACACCACCGCTAGAGCCACCCTTGCCATTCTGCAGGAAAAGGATTCAGGGAATGCAACTCCACCATCTTCTTACAGCTGCATTTTCTCCTTACAAACATGTTTCTAGTCTGTGCTATTAAACAAACAGCATTCCATCCCTCCAGATGACATAGCAATAGTCAAGTTCCAAACAGCTGTTCTCAAGTTAACTTTTGTCCTTTTTCTTCCACCTGCCCAGCTGTGAAGAAAGTTTGAATCAATCTTCAAGTTTACTATACTTGGAAAATACTTTCAAGGGACCTATATTTTTTTTGTTGCCTTACTGCAAGTTCTGAACAGCTTAAATTCTCAAGATATGACTGGCTCTGTAACCATTCCCATAAGATTTAATCATGTAATTTCACATAACTGGAAGTTACTTTGAGAAAAAAATATACAAACTAACACATGCAGAATTATTGACCTCTTCATACAGAGTAAGATCCTTATCAAAATTCCATCAGGCAGAGAATACAAAAATTGAACTGTCAGCACAAAACCCTACAAAAGTACTCTCTTAGCAAAAACTATACTCAAAAACTCACAAATGTGCACATTTACCATCTTACTAGTGCTTTTAAGATTTTCCCCCTCTCTGGATAAATACTCTCTTAGCATAGGCTAACTACTGCTAGGGTCTGCTCTTTCTGCAGTACTAGTACTGGTCCTGGCTGCCACGGCCTCATCTGATCACTGGTGAGCTCAAGACCATAAAGAAATTTACAGAATAAAGGACTGTAGTAAAGAACTATAGTTCATCTTCTCCTTTTATATCACTGACTACATAATTCTTTCTACTTCACTACCATTAATCTTCTCAGCAAGATATTAATTTGCCCATCTTTCCAAAGGTTTCTATCAAACATTGAGCATAAGGTACTCTAAGTTATATAATCACTGCAGCTCTTAACCCAGTACAAATACAGAGAAGTTTTCATTGTAATTTAAAAACTTCTCTCACCTACACAAGAAAAAAAGTTTTCACAGTCATCAAATACAGATCCCGTATTTACAAGAAAATCAAATGCTACATCGATAAAGAAAATATTCTTGCATATATCCCTGAAAGATGACAATTCTATAGCTTCACTTTATGCAGTGTCCAAATTATAGGCATAGATAACCCCACTAAAAAGATCCTTTCCTTTACCTTCTCTGGCAAGATTATCAACATTATCAAAGCTCAGTTTAGCCCTTGAACATGGCTGCTGCCTTATGATCAAAGCAATCGAGATAAAATAAAGTTGTTGAAGGCCATATTAGAAAAAGCTCTGGCAGAGAGATGTCTTACAAAAAACCCAGTAAATTCTGCCTACCTTGGTTTTCCTTATGCAGATTAGAAAGTCTTCAACTGCTATTCAATTGCTATTATGTTTGCTCTCTTAGGCAGGTAAGTTACTGTACACAATCCTTGTTCAGATGGCATAAATCCATGCTAATGACAAAATGATCCGTATCTTTCCTCCCCTTAGCTATTTGAGCAGACACTTAAGAACTGTTTAGTTTCTCCCTACACCTTCTTTGTGTAGCTTTCCTTTTTTTTCTTTCAGGGAGTATTAACAATGAAACAAATTACATTTTACAGTAACAAATTTTCAACCAAATGCAACTAGTTCTATTCACATATCACAAAGGACTCATCTACACATAATTCCATGGGCAGAGGAGAATATGGTGGTATTAGTTTCTTCCAAATTGCCAAATAGTTTATTGAGGAACAGACATGATAAAAGACTTCATACCAACAGAAAGAAAGAAAGGGGGGGTGGGGGGGAATTAAAGAGTTCACAAAAAGCTGCTATAAATAGCTGTTAATCAACACAGCCTGCTAAGCATCCAGAGACTCTTTGACAGCATTAATTTCATTTTTGCTCATATTTTCTGAGAGTTTTTTCCATAGTTGGTAGGGCATATGTATTCCCACTGGATGCTAGTGGATGGTATTTTACTTTGAAGCAAACACTGCAGCCCACCAGAATTCCCTGGTGTTCAGGCTGGGAGGGATACAGGCACAAGTTAATGAGCTGTCATTGTTCTATATGGTCAAGGATTTCCTACACTAGAAGTGCTCCCAACATTCAGCAGCTGCAGTCCATTCCAAAGACAGAGATTTCAGCTTTGCTAAGTGAAGGTGCCAGTTATTTTAAAGCTGGTGCTGTTAATCCACCACCAGGACTCTCAATTTACCCTTTTAATGTCATTATAGACTTAGAGTTAATCCCAAACTGCAAGCAGCAACACATAGGACAAAAAGGAACTTAAAATCAGGATAGGCTATGGATTCCTCGTTTGACATACTGACACAATGAATAGCCATCTTTTAATCCCTAATTCTCTAACTCTTTCAGCTGCCACTATTTAAGTGCCTAGCTGTAAATTGGATTAAAGCCAAAAATGTACCACTGCAGTTTCCTCACACTCTATCCCAGAAACACAAGTTTGCTTTAAACGCTCAGTCTGCTACTGGTTTAAAAGCTCTTTTCCTTCATATGAAGTTGTTCCAGCTTTCTGCCAGCCACAGAACTTCTCTGGCACTTTTTTCCACAACAGTCTGCATTAGCTCCTACTCAATTTTCTCAACAGATACCAGAAATTAAGCCTTGTCTGGCCTTCTCACACATTATGTATTCCAATAAAAATAAATAAATAAATACATACAGTATCACTGAAAAAGGAATTACCAAAACAGAATCCCCAACATTACCCCATCTCTACAAGATGCCTCTCCACTATCACAGCATGTCAAACTATTATAAACGTGCTCCACCTTCATCAGTCTCTCTGATATCCACACTAGGCTTTCAATGACTTGAAGACTAAGGATGCAGGCATTTAACTCTACAGGCAATACTTTATAACAAGCATGCAGTTATCTGATTTAAATAAAATATTTTAAGAGATCTATGTTTAAGAATATTTTTAATTTCACTAATTCTTTACTTGAAAAACAGTGAGATTTTTAAAGCTTTAGTCTTTCATTTTCTCAACTGATCTAGAAGCTGAGCTGTCATTGCAAAATAATCCAAATCAATTCGAATTGGCATCTCCAGTCTAAATTTTTCTAGATTTGTTTGTCCTCCCGTATGGAATTTTTTCCCTACTAGTAAGAAACGTGTATGCATTGTGATTGCAGCAGTCAAGTATTACCCTGTGGACAAATTTAGTTACAGGAGCCAAATACGGCGGGGGGGGGAGGGCTGGAATGTAAAGACAGTAAGCTGGGTGGCTTTTGAGTACTTTGAAAATGTGTGTTTTATTACAAACACGTTTTGAAGACATTAAAATTAATTTTATTCTCACAACAGCGAATTCAGAGGGAGTCTCAGCCCCTAGCGATGTCGTCTGTGTGCTGTGACTCGCTATGAATGTACGCGAACTCCCTCCCCCCCTCCCTCCGCCGTGTGCGGGGATGCTGCGGGCGGTGCGGGGCGGTGCGGTCCCGTCCCGCCCCCGCGGGGATGCTGCAGCGCCCCCCGCCGGCATCCCGCGGCATCGCGGGGAAACACGGCCCGGCACCCACCGCACACCTCGGTCCTGCTCTGCTAATTAGTCACCCACTGATGCCCTGGCGCAGAGCTCGGACAGAACAGTGACAACTGCTGCCTTTAACCACACTTCCCCCCTACTGCAGGCAGAAGCCACTGGCTTATGCTCACATGCTAACTTGTTCCACGTGGTTTTACTTCTTGCTCCCCTCTCCTACACAACACAATAAAAAACATTTCATCCTATAATGGTAAATGTAAATCTTCCTGGAATGAAACGGCAAGTCAAAGGAAATCTGAGTGGGGAGCTTGCCTCATAGTGACAGCACAAGCATGCAGCCTCCCAACTGGATCTGTGCCATCCTTAGTCATGCACAGCTGGTGTTTGCTCACTAAAATACTCTGTTCATAAACAAGCAATCTCTACCCTATTATTGCTGCCATCTATTAATTCAACTTGTTTCTACTATAATAAATCGTCTCTGGCCAGGCAGCTTTCATAAATAGTCATTCTAGTCTGAATATGAATTGTCCTGGCACAAAACCCAAAAATTCTTCCCAAGTGCTCCTAAGGGAGCACAATTGACTGCTGGTATATCAAAAGAATGAAAAGAATCAGCTGTCAAACTAAGCGAGCAATTAAAAACAGGACACAAGGGTAAGACTTTAAGTTATTTCTTAACACAAAAAGAACATTGTATAGATTTCTAGGCCTTGGTACAAGCCCAAGAGCTTATACATTTCTGAACTAATCCATCTACAACAGGTAACCCAGGGTACCAAAAACTAATATTCCAGTAAAGGAGAAGAGGCTGTCCTGCTTGTTTTCCCTGGCTTTTAATCAAAAACCAAAACCAAACAAGAAAAAATAAAAAACCTACCCCAAAAAAACCCCTACTCTGTCTTGGACATGGTATCTAGGCATCTAAATGAAATCCTGTGTTGAATTATTTACTCTGTAACCATTAGGTAAAACCATACCAAACAGACTGAGCACCAGCATAAAAGACTTTGAACTCCTGCATTCTAATCCCAGCTTTGCCAACAACAGTGTACAACCAGGACAATATCCAAGGCTCTGTTCATGCCTTAGTATTTTAGGCAGTAACTATAATAACTGAAAAAGCTTCTAATTAAAAAAAAAAAAAAATCTATAAAAACAGTTGTGTTTTTGTTTTGTTTTTTTATTAACTATAGAAAGTAGGCTTTTAAGAGAAAACTAAAGAGTGCTTTCTTTTATCAAGAAGGCAAAAAATCCCCTAGGCTTTAACTGTTAATCTTCTAGTTTATGACACTATCAAACAACAAGATGTCGCTGTTACTGAAAGCAGCAAGAATCTACTCTAATCCACTCCCTTCTGAAAGCATCTTCCACAGATCTCCCTCACCATAAAACACTTGTTCTCAATTGTCTGTGACCTATGTTATCTTAGAAAAAGAACACTTGAGTTACAAACCTAGAACTTGTAACACAGACTGCGTCTAATGAAGGAGTCACAAACCTTTGTCATGGTGACCTAATCTTCCTTCACAAGTCCTTTCTTTCCTTCTTTAAGCAGTACATCAAGATCAGTTTCTATAAACCAGTATTTTGCTTATAAGAGACATAAGGATGGTAATGAGCTACAGGGGGTTCCTAAAGCTCTGATTTACTAAGAGAATCATTACAGCTTCCTCTGAAAGAGACAAACTTATAATAGCAGTGAAGGTAAGAAAAAACATGGGAAAGTGATGCAGAATTAGTAGTAAAATGAAGGCATACATTGCTGTGTATCTGAGAACAAAGAAAGTCTCTTTAAACTTGAGCAGGAGGCAACAATGGACTCTAGAAAACAACCTCCTTATTTACTTCATTCACCATAACAAAACTGATCATTGTAATGATCTCTACAATTCAGAGCACTGAACAATCCCAGCCTGGAACAAGGGCCCAGAAATACTCATTTCAAAAGCCTGACTTACAAAATTAGTCAACTAAAATCAATGTGAGTACACAAATGAACACACCAGTGACTTCAAGGACAAAGTTTAAACACAAACATGATGCACCATTATCTCAAAAAAACCACCAAAACCCCCCCAAAAATCCCACACAAATATTTATATTAATGTATGAACAAATGAGAAATTTTGAGTTTTTTAGTTGTCAGTCCACCCTAATTTCGTATTTTCTAACTACCTCAATGCACAATTTCACCAAGGTAGCACCTTGCTAACTTGTGACAATCAGTTCATGGAAGTCACAGCTACTTCATCAATTTCAGCTGCTCTTCATTGATTAACATCCACTAGATACTGGCCTCCAACTTCACACATAATCATAACACCAGAAATTACAAGCACATTCTATGTTTATCTAACTTTCTTGGCTCAATTTCATTGAGAATTATTTCTCAGTCTCTGATTTGCCAAACAACTCCAGCAGCAACCTCTTCAATCATTCTAGACTATGGTCTCTCTTCCTTGTGTGTTTTATGAATGTTTTAATGGGCTACAGAAATTATGTATCACATGATTATGTCTGAAGTCAGATGCTTAACTCCTAACAAAGGGCGTAATCCCCAAACCTATGTATCTCAGAATTACTAAGAGATGCTTTATCTCCATGTTTGACAAGTATCAGACATGATCTTAAAAACAAGTAAGCTGGTACAGAAAGTTATGTGAAATCAGTTGCCATGGTTTCCATGGCACTACTCAATGACCACTCCACAACAGATCACACTGCAGGCCCGCATTTGTTTTGCAAAAGTATTACAGCAAATGCCATGTTTTAAAGTTAATTAGAAGGAACCATTCAAGCAGTTTTGCTTTTCAAGATGACAGATTTCTCTGAAATGAAATTACTCCAGCAGCCTATTTAAAACACAGAATTAAAACTGTGAAACAACAAGATCAGATGCCATCACAAACAGTACATATTTCACATAACAGCTTTAAACACTCTCTTCTTATTAAGTGTGACTGAGTTTATGGCATTTTTTTAATCTTTTACAGAATTCCTAGAGAAATTGTGCAGATTGCATATAAAGCCTCAATCCTTCTACCTGTTGTTTTCTTTTACAAGATGCTACATCTTCCTGACTGAAGTAGTTGAGCATACTTGGTATTTAATATTTTATGAGTCCAAATCCTGCATTATACACACTTACCTAGGAAATGAGGCTTGCTTTTGAGTTTACCTGTGTGGCAATAAATGTGCACAATGAACTACTCCCAGTCTATAGCAGCAGGTGGGCATAATGAACACCTGTGGTTTTTACACTTGAATGGTTGCCACTGTCTATTTATAGTCCAGGTAGCAGTTTGAGCAATACCAAACTGGGGAATGATATTTTGTCACTTAAAAAAATGTATTTCCAAGCTTTAGGGAAGATACATAGCTCTTCTTTTTTCCTTTACTGCTTATATATATAATGTATTTTTAAACAATAATTTCTTCAGAAAAAGTAAATCTTTGGAGCTATAAAAAAATGGTTTGGACACTATCCAGCACTGACTCATTTTTTTCAGGTCAGTGTTTTGCAGTGATAGAATTTCATTATTTATTAAGTGTCTTCAACCTGCGCAAGCATCCTCTACTACATCTACACATTCTTGCAGAATAGCAGTTGAACTCAGTGACACACAAGGGGAAGGACACAGCCAAACCAAGATAAAGGATGAGATCTACTAAGTTATTAATGGTACTAACATAAACAAATTACCAGAAACTCGAAAGTCTAGGAAAAACAAATAAATAAATTAACTGTCAGTGTAAATACATTTAATGTATGTGACTGTCCTCAGCAATAATCCTTTGATACATGACACACATTTCACAGTAAGGCTGATAATTAGATGTTCACCTACCGAATCATTTGCTGCTAGGGCAAGGGCTATATTTACTGTGAGAAAGAGGAAAAAGAAAAAAACAGAAATATTAAGTGCAGGAAAACTTAATTCCTAAATATTGAGAATGTTATCATTACTAACATGAGAAAATATAATATAAATACATAACACTTATTTAAAAATTGCATCTTCATCTTGGATCTTAGGTTCTTGTACCTCTGATATTTTCAGCCTAAGTGGCATTAGCACACACATTTCAGACCATGATTGTTAACAAGCAAACAAACTCAATCCACAAAAACTTGCAAACCCTTAAGTTTCTAGAGTTCACTTCAAAATAAAAATACCACCTCAAGATTTTGCCAAAGTATAACATTAAGGAAAAATTTTTGAGGTACCCACTTTTGAAAAGTGGACACTGTACTATAAAACTAAATTATCCCTACCATTAGTAACCTTCACCGTAGTCTCTCGTGAACTTCCATAAAAGATAAGTATTGACATAAATCACTAAAGCATGGTGACCAGAGAGATGATCATATCCCTTTTTTTTTGATTTCTTGTGATATATTGAACATAGAAGTTTTCTGGAAGAAGGTGCAATGTATGCTTTTCACTTGATTTTTGTATCAGAAAACAAAGTCACATCTACCTGAAAGCATCTGTAACAAGTAAAGAAACAGACAAAAAGGGATGAAGCAACTAAAAAGACTGAGTTTATTTATAGCTTTTACATTTTCATCAACACTTAACTCCCCTAACTAAAAATCACATGCAAGATATGGCATCTGTAATGGATCGCCAGCTTCAATAATGTTAGAAGACCTCCTATAAGCTTCAGTATAAACCAACAGTAATTTTTATAATCCAAGCAGTCACATATTTTAGGAAAAAAAAACAAACACCACAAGAAAAGAAACACAACACACACAACTCTCAGGTAACATCTCTTGTTTTCTTTACATACTGATGTTTGTCAGTCTGCACATCCTTTCAAGAAAGGTAAGCTGCAGTCAGTCTTGTTCTACCAGAAGAGTATAAAGGTTCTGGGAACAAGCTGGGGAGCCAGATTCCTGTCTTGAAGAACTTAGCACTGAGAAAGGTAAGTTCCTTCCAACAAAATGGTCGGGGGTTAACAAGGACAACTGCCCAGCTTCCTCTAAGAGGCACACAGTCTCTGTTTATTCCTAAGCCAATATAGCACATAGATTTTATTCTTCAACTTGTTATTTAAACATGCTTGATTAACTATTCTCCAAATCAATCACGGGAAAATTCATTCTCTGAAACTTGGAGACTGATCTACAAGATCACAAATAAGAAAAACCAAGCAAGCCGATTTTATTATAAACAAAAAAGAAAAAAGAAATCAAATCAAGTACAACACGTCTGAAGAAGGAAGATACACGCTGTCTTAAAATCACTTTCTACATCTATCTTCTTATACAGCTTTCATGTGTAAAAATTAAAGTATGACCCACAATGCTTCTTCTATAAGGAATATTTGACTACTGAAGGGAAAGAGAAGAAAAATATAGCACATAAACCTAAGGTTTTTTGCTGGGTATCTAGCTGACCAACTGAATCTTGCATTCCCATGTCTTTATATTACTGTCAGTTCCAACAGGAACAGCATAGGACCTAACCTGACCCTAAATACTTATATTGGCCTTAACTACTATGTTCCTATAACCAGAAGTGTAGGAGAGTAAGGCAGTATGTGCCACAAATTCTATACAACTTCTAAGCAAGCTCCAAGGAAAGTGGCCATGGTCTCTCCATTCATGGGCTTAGCACTCATGCTAAACCAGCAGCTCCACCTGCCAACCAGTATCAGGAATGATGCACAGGCTGATCTGAGTGAGTCTAATCCAATTTAAACCTCTAGATCTGAGTTAGTTTAATCCAACCTAAACCTATCACGAAGGTGTGTCAGGGACGTTTAGGCTGGACATTAGGAAAAGGTTCTTCACCCAGAGGGTGGCTGGGTGCTGGAACAGGCTCCCCAGGGAGGTAATCACAGTACCAAGGGGAACAAAAAAGTGCAAGAGAAAAAGAAAAAAAGTTGAAGTACAGTTGATATGTCTGAGATAAAGTCAACACATCGTCAAACATATCAGCTTTCCTGGACAATACCAAAGAATTTCAGCCTGTTGCTAAAAAAATGTCTGAAGTTCCACATAATAAGTAATTTTATTTTCCTCAAACTTCAGGATTAGCAAAATGTGAGTAAAAACACCAGTCTTCAGTTTTATTCCACTTCCATAGCTGAAAACAGTAAGACTTTCAATAAATTAGAAATGCCTCTTCTTTCAAGACCACACTTTGACCTCTTCTCATGACAGGATCAGTTTTCTCCAGTACTCTTATCTTCAGTGTAATGTAAAAGAACAGAAGAGAAAGAATAAAAATAATAAAAAAAAAAATAAAAAAAAAAAAAAAATTTAGGCTAGATGGAGTAAATACAGAAGAATGCTATTTAAAGACAGAAACTTGACAGGAAAGTGACAGAAAACATAGCAAACAAACAAAAAAATCCAGCACTTATACTACACAAAAAAACCCAACAAAAACAACTCAAGTATTTAAACGTGCATTGAAAAATATTTTTCCTATAACACAATTTTTTCTAATCATTGACTACATTGATTCCAGAAGACCACAAAGCACAGAAAGCAACAGAGAACACAACATGAAAGCAAAACAATCAGAGTTATTTAACGGGTTAAGGAATGGCCCTGACAAACTTGGCCAGATTCTCTGTCCTGAAATGGAGATCCAGAGCAATTGAAACATTACCACACTGGTAAAAACAATAAAAAGAGCCCTGGCAGGCTTTCTGAGATACAAGCAAGAAGACTGATATTTTCTGTAGTGCTTTAGGAACTAGAGGTGCTTAGTATTCTCCTTTCTTTTAAAACCCTGCTCTCAAAATGAGTCGGCAGAATCATCAACAAACACGTTCCCCACAGATCTCAACTATAAAGAATATAATTTTAAGTACATGATTTAGGAATGATGCCATTCAATGCTTTTGTTTATACTAGTTATCTGATCTTCAATTGTTCATCTGAAGCATGAAATTTATTCTCATTATAACACACAAGAATACAGATTTTCTTCTCAATATTACGAATTAACATATTCATTTAAAAAGGTGGTCTAATACAGCTACATTTGAATGGTTCATTTACATTTCCGATCTCTTATTTAATGCTTAATGAACCCTGATTTTTATTTTTAAATGTATGTGAATGAACTCCTAGTTTTAAGTATTATTTATACATGTTATATTTTATGTAGAAATTATATATAAATGCCAGTTACCAGAACTTAAATTCACATACTTGTTTGCAGACATGATGAGAATAATCTATTTTTCAAAGTATGTTAATTTTGTAAACTGTTGGCAGACAATCAGTTATTTGGTATTTTTAGTAACCTGAAACAACCAGCACAAGAATTACAATGATGCTTGATGGTTAAGAAATGCAAGTGTGAGTTGTTTTGCACATCTTTGTATAGGTATGCGTATTCTACGTATAAGACAATAGACAAGCAGAAAAAATACTTTCCTTTTTTTTTTTGAAGTACAGTTACTTTTAGTACAGGTATCATGTTTATCTGTTCTATTATTTATTAGACAATCGGTCTTTTTCAAGTATGGCTGAAACACAAAACCAAAAAATGAAAAATTTAAGATCTTTAAACAAATTTCTAACACTTTACACAGATCTTTCAAATGAACTTACCTGCAGTGCCACAGAATCATAGAATGGTTTGGGTGGCAAGGGACCTTAATGATCGCCCAGCTCCAAACCCCTGCCATGCACAGCGACACATTCCGCTAAACCAGGCTGAGCAAAACCCCATCCCACCTGGCTCTGAATACTTACAGGGATGGGGTATCCTCCGAGAAAATTGTTCCAGTGCCTCATGACCCTCGGAGTTAAGAATTTCTTCCCAATACTTTATCCACATCTCTCCACTTCTAGTTTAGAACCACTCACTCTCGTCCTACCACAATGACACAGGCATCCAAATACTCCTCACGAACTAATACCAAGAGTGCAAAGTCAACAATTTCAAAAAGAAACAAAACTCTTACCTGCTGTAGTTGATTTTCCAACTCCCCCTTTTCCAGAAGCCAAGACCACCACCTGCTTGACGCCCTCGATGGGGCTCTGCCTGGGCAGCCCTCGGGCCTGCAGCCGGGCGCGCCTGTCCCGCGGAGCCGCATCCCCGGCGCTGCACGGCTGACAGCACCGCACGGACAGCCCGTGAGCGGGGCCCACCCGCGGCGTCCCCACGGCCGAGCGGGGCCCCGCCCGCACACCGACACTCTCACTGCGGGTCCGAACCCCCCCGGCACGGCGGCGCTCCCGGAGGGGACGGGGCGCGCTTAAAAATGACCCCACCCGCACTCCGTCTAGACACAGATATGATCGCTCTCAACACTGTTACTCGAAAAAACAATTAAAGGGCGAGGGCCTGTGTTGAAATAAACCAACACACTGCTTTAGAAGTCGGAAGCTTTCAAAGCGAGGCGGTGTTTTCGCTGCTGCAGGGACACCAACCAGAGGGACAGCGCGGCACAGGACGGGCCGCCAGGGGCCGGGGGCAGGCGGGGCCGCCGGGACACCGGGGCTGGGCCGGGGCTGGGCCGGGGGCAGGCGGGGCCGCCCGGACACCGGGGCTGGGCCGGGGGCAGGCGGGGCC
>JAWWEE010000158.1:35996588-36006686 GCA_035221455.1 Xenops minutus | reverse complement strand
CGCGCCGGGCGCGCCGAGATGGCGCCGTGTGCCCGCGCGTCGCTCCTCGCCCCGCCCCCGCCCTTCCCGTGGCCCGCGGGAGAGGCTCCGAGGGGCGGCGGGCCGGGCCCGGAGCGGTGCTGTGGCTCCCGGCCCGGAGGAGTGCTGCGGGGCCCGGCCCGGAGCGGTGCTGCGGGGCCCGGCCCGGAGGCGTGCTGCGGGGCCCGGCCCGGAGCGGTGCTGTGGCTCCCGGCCCGGAGCGGTGCTGCGGGGCCGGGCCCGGCCGGGACAGCCAGGGCCGGCCTTGCAGAGCGCCGGGCGGGGGCGCTGTGGGGCGGCGGCACCGAGAGCAGCTCCCTGCCAGCGCTGGGGGGCGGCGGCACCGAGAGCAGCTCCCTGCCGCTGTCGGCGAGGAAACCGGGGACAAAAAATCAACAGCGGGTGACCGCACGCAGTACAGGTTGGCTCGGGCTTACTCCGCATAGTGCTGCCCTTGTCCCGTTCCGGCGCTCTCTGCAGTGCTCCCTCGGCCTGTCCTTGCCTTCTAAACTCACCACCTGGCCCGCAAAAGGGTTGGCCAAGAACTTGGTCCTGGTTTGTGTCCTCTACAAATATATGACAGACGCCACCTGTTTGGTTTTGTTTGTGTTAGGTTTTGAGGTTTTTTTCCTTTACTTAGAATGACAGAGTGGGTAAGGTTGGAAGGGACCACAGAAGGTCAGCTGGTCCAACCCTCCTGCTCAAGCAGGTCATCCCAGAGCACAGGATTGTGTCCAGATGGGTCTTGAATATATCCTGTCAGGGAGTCTCTACGACCTTTCTGGACAACCTGTTCCAGTGCTCAGTCGCCCACATCATAAAGAAGTTCGTCCTCATATTCAGGTGGAACTTCTGTGCATCAGTTTCTGCCCATTCCCTCTTGTCCTGTTGCTTGGCACTGAACATTGTTGTGGTTATAGTTTCAGCTTTCCATCTAGTTTACCCTCTCTCAGTATAAGTTTCATCAAAACCATATTTCTGTTCCTTATATTGGGTGAGATTTGCTTAAAGCTTTATGGCACAGCACCTACTGCTTCTCTCCCATTTACAAGGCTTGCAGCCATGCTGTGGAAGGAAAGTAGATCGGTTTGACATTATTTGCTCTTGACAATTCCATGAGTAGCCCTTATTCATCTGAATGGTATTATAGAAGTAATTCAGATCTTTGCAGTTTCAGGCCATTAGTTTTCAAATATAAAATACAGTGTAGATAGTGTCTTCTGATGGTATCTGTTGTAATATGTAACTGATCAGAGCATTTTACATCAGTTTAAAGCATTATCTGATAAACATTTCTTCTCTTTCTCAGTGAGTGGAATTTTCACCATTATTTTTTGACTTTTATTATTAAAAGCACTAATTAAGCATTTTGCCAAACCCCACCAATTTCAAAAGCATATTACAGTGCTCAGCTACAACACATAAATAACAATGATAATAATATTTTTTTTCCTATCCTTTAAGGGATTGTCATTCAATCTCTCATTTTTTATGTACCCACATGAGCATATTTTGCATAGCTACCACAGACACCTGAAGAGGTCAAATAGTTTCCCAGTAATTTACCCTATTGTCAAACCAAAACACAAATGAATGCTGAAAACAAGCCATTTCATTTTGAAACTGTAATACAGATCTGCCTTGAGGGCCTTTTTTTTACTGAACACGTTACCTTTTGCATTGCAGGACATTTGCGTAATTGTTTTATCTACCTTGATCAGTTGGAGGCAGTGTTAAAGTGCTAAATATTGTGCATCTCACATAAACAGAATCAGTACTGCAACATCACTAATATACACTTTAGATATGCATCACTTCAAAGCCTACACAAAGAAAAGAACATGGCAAAAACATTCAATTATATACTTCTTCATTTTAGAATAGCTCCAACACTGACTGGAATAATCCTCAAATATTTTTGTGGCTTTGCTTTTTTTTGTAAAGCTGATCTAGCTGATCAATCTAAAATTGAGCTAACAATTCTCAATATTTTTAGTTTTAATAATTTCTTTTGGCACTGGTTTCTTAATGGTAGGGTAGCTAACATGGCAGTCGGTTGTATTGAATGTAAATATGAAAAGTATTATTTGCCCATTAGAAAGGGAATCAATATTCTCAGCAGTAAAGAAGACATTTTCAAAATACCTTGTCTGTAGTGGAACACACTGATTGTGGTCAGATTTAGTAGTGTTTCACAATCTATTAATTGCGAAGACAGTTTTATGGATTATACACTTCTCATAATTGCTCTTGGTGTCCAATTTAAACATTCGAAAACATTGTTCTTTGTTGTTGGCCTGACATGTTATTGCAGTCCACATACATAAAAATGTGAGTCTAGAAAAATGCAACTAAACAAAGTTTTTACTGCCAGACTTGAGTCTTGATGGAAATGACACATAATCTCTGCGTCTTTCAGGGAATTCCACTTTGGACTTTTTTCAACAGTTTGACAAAATTAAAGACATAATACTTAATTTTAATGCAAATTGATAATGTTTTAAGTAAATGTAATAAAATATTTCATAGATTTTTAAATTGCTATTCAGCCTGAACACTAATATGATAAATATATAATTGATTTTTGTCTGAAATTAGATTGTCTTGTGTTTAAATATATTCTTTCTCCACCCAAAATCAATTAACAGTATCCAGGTATAGCTAGGAGAAATTCGTTGCCAAAATGACTCCAAATTTTAAAAATTAATTAACATTTGAAAAATTACTTGGTAGATAATTAGGTTGGTTTGTGCATTGTAGGAAGTAAGCAGCCAAAAAAAGAGCACATTATCAAAACTGTAAACTTTCAAGGCTGATGGAGCCCTGTGTTTCCATTCTCATTTCTGGGTGTTTGAGTAATACCTTATTAATAATGTAGTAAGTTAAACACTGCAAATTCTTTCTCATATGAGCAATCTATTTTTGTCACAATTTGAACTAGAAATTATACTAAAAAATGGCTTAAAAAGTGTTCTTCAAAACTGAGGGGTCATTTTAGCTTCATTACCAAGCCTGTAATCTTTGGCCACATAGGTATTCCACTACATACTGGGATGAGTGTGTGTGGCATTGGGGAGTTTTAGATTCTGGGGTTTTTTTCCCTCTGACTGGTTGGCCAGCCCTGGCACCTTTAAGATAAATATGTCTAAAATGCATTTTTTTTTTCCACATGGTGATAATTTCTTGGTTCATGAAGAAAAGAATTCTAATATAGTTAAGTTTTAGGCCAGTTATCAAAGTTCACGTGATGGACAATGAGGCTGATGTTGCATGATTAAGAGTATAAATGAATACATTAAATTATTAGATAATTTTCCACATTAGAAAATATTCCACATATATAGTAAAATAAGATACAATGCCCTAAAGTGTGGTGCTTCTGGAGAAGCCAGGAAAATGCTCACATTCTTTAAAAGTTAGAAACTGCTTCCATCTGAGCCTCAGACTGCTAGAGAGCGAGGAGGACACCTGGGGTCATCACATTTTCCCCTTTTTCCCCATGCTATTTTGAATTGGAGCAGTGGTTCCCAAGCTTTTTCAAAGCTAAGCCTAGCTTGAAAAAACCCAGTAATCCTCTGTGACTTCTTGTGGTCTCACCCAGCAACCACTGGTGCTCTGCCCTGGTCAATGAGCCTTGGGCCATAGTGTAACCTCTTGGCTCAGCCCATGCACTCTGTCTCACGACAGCTGCCACCTCCTCCCTTTGGCAGCTCTGAGACCAAGCTAGAGCTGATCTCCTGGCTCTTGCATGCTCCCGTGGGGCTGACAAACTACGTCATGCTTCAAAATAAACACAGCCAAAAGGCCTACTGGTGTGGATTCTTTGCTTTATCTTCACTGTGCTCTCCATGGAAGGTAAAGCAACTTCGAAGCTGCTTTACTTCGCACTGATCTGGTTCTACACAGACCAGTGTCAGTGTGGCAAAGCTGGTGCACATGGGCTTGATGTTGTACCTGGGGGTAACAGGCTCCTCACTTATCAATAAGGCACACCTCAAAAACACGTAAGTGCAGAATTTCAGGCCTTAAGAGGAGAAAACAACTGCAGTCATATATAAGGAGTCCTTATGTCTCACACTATTGCCTCTCTGTCATTAGAATTTCTCTTCTAATGTCTTTTTTCTGCTAGGCTTAGACAGCAATGCTGACATCACTGATATGGAGGCAGTTGTTGCAAAGTAAATTTGGACCAAGGGATTTTAACAGATTCTGATTTCAAATATCTGCAGAAAACAAGGGAGGTTTACCTGTGTTTTCTTACAGAATATTACCTTAAGAAAAAAACCCCTTCATTATTTATGGAAGTGCTTGAAACTGTAACATGTTAAGAAGCACAATGAAAACACACAAGCAGCAATAAATTATTAATTTTGCTTTATCACGTGTATTAATATTTCCAATAAATATAAGACCACATAAGTAGCTTCATCCAATGTGATTGCTTTGCCAAAACTTAAACTGAGAAAGAAATGAAGTTGTCTGCTTTAGTTCAGTTTTGATAAATGAGGAAGAAAGTCTGGCAGAACTGAGACCAATTGAGTTTGTATATTGCTTTCCTGTGGACATTTTAATCAGTGCAGTCCTTCACAGCCAAGAAGAGATGAAAACCTTATTTAAATTGACATTAGAATCTTCTAAAGTCAGCCATCAAGTTCCTCAGGTTAATAGTGCTTACTACAGTAACAGTGAAGATGCAGCTGATATTACAGCAATTTTTCCAGCCTTACGGAAGTGGTGCAGAAAATGAAGATATTTATTTTGTTGAATATGCCCTTCTGTAACAAAATCATGTAATTTTTCTTAGGTATTTAATATACAGATACTCCTTGCATGAATGGAATTAACTGAAATTAACAGTACTTCCATACTTGAAAAGATAAAGGTTTTGAAAGTATTCCTAATATTTGCCATATATTTTACAAACGTTGAAGGAAGACTGGCATTTTCTTTCTTTCTTCTTTCCTATCTTTTTTTTTTTTTCACTAATGGAGATAAATTGCAATGGTAAGAGTCCCAGGGGCAGAAAGACTCCTGTTGTATTACACATTGTACAAATACATAATAAAAAAGATGGTCACTGTCTTAAAAGCTTCAGAAAACCATTTGGCACCACTGATCTGAGTCACAATGACATTCGGTCACAGTTTCTGAAATCATTTTAATTCTGGTCTGCTTTCATTTTTCTCAGTAATAAGCTTGTGTTTTACAGGAAGCACTTTTGTTAACATCCGAACCTTGAGCCTAAATTAGTGTGTAGCAAATTCATCTTATTTGACCAATGAAGCTGATTGAAATGTTACATAAATTTTTACTGGTTTTGGTGTTTAGCAATTCTTTTTAAAACCTGGTTAATGTTGTAAACCAGTTCAGTTTTGCTCCATGGCCATTCAATACTTATCCCCTAAATGCCAGTGCACTAGCAGTGCAAGGTATTTCAGGGCACTGAGGCACTTTGGGTGTATATGGACCGCTTACACAATTATGACACACTAGCAATCGGCTCCAGAGGTTGGTGTGCAAGGACCAATCTCAGCTGAAAATA
Source organism: Xenops minutus (assembly GCA_035221455.1). Classification (NCBI taxonomy): domain Eukaryota; kingdom Metazoa; phylum Chordata; class Aves; order Passeriformes; family Furnariidae; genus Xenops; species Xenops minutus. Next base: position 36,001,126 of record JAWWEE010000158.1, on the reverse strand, counting down.
ATTGTGGTCTAAGAACACTTCTTGTGTCTGTGCACCCTCTTTGAAGCACTATCACATTGAACTGTGAGGCACTCCACCACCGTGGAGCTAGAGCACCAGTTCTTGGAACCCAATTCTCTAGATAATCTTCAACTATAAAGGCAAGTAAATCTTCTTCAAGGTTTTGCATTAAGCCAGAAGTTCTTAAGTGGTTCTCAGCTGCTGAACCAGGACCAGAATCTTTTTGTTAGTGAGCGAGCCCTGGCCAAAAGTATGTCAGCAACCACTGAAAGTAAAAATGAGTTGCAGTGGCCAGGAATATTTCCTGCTATTGATTCTTCCTAGTACAGATATAGCCTAGAGGTTTACTTGAAATTGAGCTGACTCATTCTCCAAGCTCCAGAGTACATTAGATAAATCATATTCATGCTGGAATTTACTTGTGGCCACCAAAATTAAGGATTTTTTTAATCTGGATATGGCCCTAATTCAGACTGTTACTACAAAGACATGATTATTTTTTTGTCCTATAGGCAACACAGCATCCAAGGAAATATTAAATATCTGTAATTGATATTAAAATATCCCAAGTTACAGAATAATTGTTTTATCCTGTTAATCATAAAAATGTATGCCTCCAGCAGTTCCATGAATTATCTGTGAAATAAAAAACTCTTTTAAGAAAAAGTTACACCCAGTATCATATTTCTGTTCCCTTATAACATCAAATATTGAAGATAAAGCGTTTTACTTCCACTCTCTGGCAGCTATTTAGGATCTATTGTAAAAGAAAGAAACTCTGACTCTCTGACAGCTTAAAAAAAGCAAAAACCAATCAAAGACTATGTGAAAAATCTTTTCATCATTGCAGTGCTTCTGAGTTATATAATAATAAATAATAGCACCCCAAATGAGTTCAGAAACATGCACTAAAAAAACCTGTGGTTTGAGAAAGTGTGAAAATTAAAAACTAAAATACAATTCTTGACACTAGAAGCTCTTTGAAACATGTTAAGCTACACTGGAAGTCATAGCAGGAAGCCACTTTATTTCTTGATGTGTGGTCTATTATCTTATTCGACTCCATGAATATTCATTAAAGTTTACAATCTTTTACTATTTAATTCACTGCATTAAACATCTGCTTTTTCCCCCAAGATCACCTTCTATGTATGTTGGTTAAAATAACGAAAGGATTATATACATATATATATATATATAAACTATTGCATTAACTGAAACAAACCATCAAAAACCAAAGGCTGATGGTAAATGAAAGTCCTACAGTTGCTATTTGTTCTACAGGGAATAAGTTGCCAATATACAATTTTAAGAAAAGCCCATAGATCAACACCACTGTATCACTGTGCTATGGCAAAGTGAGGTACCAATTTGTGTTGTAATGCAACACTCTTGCATCGAAAGGAATAAAATGCCAAAATCTCTCAACCCTATTTGGTTCACTGAGCTCTGGCAACCTTATTGAACTATGCTGCAAAAGAGGTTGCTGTATTCTGGGAACAATAGCTCCAACAACAGATAAATATCAGACCAAGCATATAATTAGCACCTCCTGAAACTCACCTTCATGGATGGCAAATAGCACTTGGGATGACTTCAGAGGTTTGCCATTCAGAGAATCTCCTAATGACCTATCATTTTTGTGCATGCTTTCCTGACTAGCTACAGATCAGTACGCCTGAGGGGAAAAAATGATAGGAGCTGTGACTCAAGGAGAAAGCTTTTGGCCTGAAGCTGTGGTAAGAGTTTTACTTTGAAAGTCATCCATACAAATGAAAAAAAAAAATGAAAATGACAGGCAGCCTCATTATGCCTGCACACTCAACAGTAACTGGAGGGAAGGAGTCCTCCAGGTACAGAGAGAATAATAAATGACCTCTCATACTGTTTGTGAAAGGAGCAGAAAAAGACACATTTCATTCCATGTACATTTTTAATAACATGATGCTTTATGCCAACACTCTGATAATGTTACATGTCATATATTGAAAACATGGAAGCTCAAGTTTCAGCTCCTAGAAGATATTGACACATTTCTGTCTACAGCAACATCCTCACATTATCATCAAAATTTCTCACTGAAGATGGAAAAAAAAGTGGGATTAACTAACAAAAAGAGAGTGGTGATGCAACAGTGCCTGGGGAAGAGATTTTACTTCCTTTACATGGCAGGGGCCAGGCATAACAGAGGCCAATAATAGAGGGGCTGTGGAGCACAGCACACACACTTGGTGGGTCTGCACCAGAGCAACCCTGACTGTAGGCAATAAAGAATGTAGGACCTGTGCTCCACTGTGTCTGATCTACATACCTCTACCATCAGGAGGAACCCAGTCTGCAATACCCATCTAGATCTGTCAGGCATGGGTTAGCTCAGTAGCTTGAAGCAAAGCAGAACCCCCAGATGTGGCACTGCCAGGGTGGTGCCAGGCTCGCTCTGCTGTGTGGTCAGCAGCTCCACACAGCGCACAAGAACCTGAAGCTGACTTTGACCAAGGCTGGCCTGAGTGGCTACACCGAGCTTGCTCAGGGATGGCATACAGCCTGTACAGCTGTACACTGTCATTCAGCTCTTACTCCTCTCTGTTTGCTCCAGCTTTTACAGCTCAGTGCTGGGTGCTTTTCCCCTCACCACTGCATCTGTTACTGTCCTACATCGAAGTTGTTTTCATGGGCTCCTGCTGTGTTAGAATCCAGACCCCAAACTCAGGAGACCAGGGAAGCAAGTACAAACACATTTGACTAAGCCTGCAGGGATCAACCTGGATCTGGCAGTACCATTCCTAAAGGAGAGCAGAAAACTACTTGATTGACCTTTGAGGGACTCCTCTGTATATCCTCCCTCTGAATTCCAGAATTGAGAGCGTCATGGTGAAGTTCAGGGTTGGCTCTGCACAAAAAAAGGTTGTAAAAAATGGCACTGCAGCAAAAAAACAATATCCTTACGTATTGATAGCCCTTTATAATTTGCTCAGACTGTAGTAAAATCCATTTTACCTAACACTCCATTTATATTGCAAATACATATGGAAAACCCCTCTCATTTAAAATCGATTTCTACCTCATTAAACACTTGAGACTAGGGATACAGCTTTCAACTAAATGAACAAGGTACTTTTCATAAAATTAGCTGAGTTTAAATAAAAACAGCTCATACTTCACAATACCCTACAGCTAACAAAAAATGAGCTACTTTATACGCTTAACCACCTAGTGCAATTTCTTGTTATTCCATGAAGGTTTGCTTTGGGAAGAGCAGCCTCACTGAACACTCATGCAAGGATCTTATTTTAAAATTACAGACAGAAGTTGAGTATTTCCCTGTGACACTGTGACACTGACTATTCACTGACTGTATCACTGACTGTGACACTGACTGTTCACAAGTGCGTATTGCCCCTTGCTCTGCAGTGGTAATCTTTGGCAATCTTACTCTATGATTGAGGCCAGGTAGTAACATTCAGCTTTTTACTCACGCTGCTATGTATTAAATATTTTTTTTTAAGATAATTGTAAAAATATAAACTTGTCTAAAAATTAATTCAGAGAGAGATGCTGAATTCTGCATCATTCTATCCTGACTCTGATATTCAATAGTAGTATTATCGAATATTATTCAAAACTTGTCCCTGTGAGAATTCACAGATGGCCAGAAGATAAAACTCCTCCAGGTTTGGAGCTGTTCAAGGAGTAACCGGCTATGTAGCCAAAAACGTGGAAGATGATAAAAGAAGCAGTTGCAATACTTCAACTTTTCCCACTGGCAGTGGGATCTCGTTTCAAAACTATGCATTTGTTTTTCCGCAGGTGATTTTGATCACTAACTATCCAATCCCTTTTTACTGCGGTTCTGTTCCCTCCGCTCCAATCCAGTATAATTGAAGGTAAATGATCCATCTTGTCAGACTCTTCTCAGTCACCTGAAACACGAACACTGTTTGTTTTTAAAGGAGTAACAAGCGCCATGCAGATTGTCTTTTTCATGCACAAACCAAACAGCACGTAACGTTTCCCCACCAGAAGACGAGCAGATCTTTCATTTCGCATCAAAATAAGGAAGCAAAGCCCGCTTCCCGGTGGCGGGAGGGCACTGGTAAACTGAGCTTCGATTCATTGTTTTCCAGAGACCGCATCCCTGCTGCCAGCGCCCTCCACGGCCGTCACTGAGGGATCAGAAGCCCCCGTTTCACCTTCTGCAAAGGGTCCCCTCCGCCGCTCCCGGGACCGCGCTCTCCAGCCCCGCTGGCGGCGCCGGGAGCCCCTCTCCCGAGGGACCGGGATGGGCCGGGCCGGGATCGGCGGGGCCGGGATCGGCGGGACCGGGATTGGCGGGCCGGGATTGGCCGGACCGGGATTGGCCGGACCGGGTTTGGCGGGCCGGGATTGGCCGGACCGGGATTGGCGGCAGGGCCGGGATTGGCCGGGCCGGGACTGGCGGGCCGGGATTGGCGGGGCCGGGATTGGCCGGACCGGGATTGGCCGGACCGGGATTGGCGGGGCCGGGATTGGCGGGCTGGGATTGGCGACCGGGCCGGGAT
>JAWWEE010000158.1:35933315-35993828 GCA_035221455.1 Xenops minutus | reverse complement strand
GGCAGGTCCGGGATTGGCGGCAGGGCCGGGATTGGCGGGCCGGGATTGGCGGCAGGGCCGGGATTGGCGGGCCGGGATTGGCGGGGCCGGGATTGGCGGGGCCGGGATCAGCGGCGCGGGCCGGCCATGGCGGCGCTGCCGCGGGCGCGGGCGGTGCTGCAGCAGAGCGTGTCGGGCCGCCTGCAGGTGCGGCCGGCCGAGCGCGGCGCCGAGGCACAGTGGGCGGAGGTAACGTGAGCCGCGGCCCCCGAGCCATCGCCCTTCCCGCTCCCCTGCCGGCCGGCCCTGCCCGCGCTGCGGGACAGCGCTCCGTGCCGCGGGCCGTGCGCCGGCGGGAAGGGCGGGAGGGCGGTCGGAGATTGGGGAACACCGTCCCCCTGCGCCTTTTCCGGGCTGGGCTTCACTTCAGATGCCCTTCTGAGGCCGTCCCCGGCCGTGTCCCGCTGCCGAGCCCGGTGCTGTCGCTGCCAGCCGGGGGTTCCCGCAGCCCCCGGGGCAGCACAGCCCGCCCAGTTCCTCTTTCCCTGCGCTCCAGCACAGCTGCAGTCCTGCAGGAGCGGGGCTGCTCAGCCACAACACACCTCCATCCCCCAGCCGGGTTGGCCCTTCTTTGCTTAAGTGCACTTTCAGAGGCACTGGAACCTTGGCAGGTTTGTTGGCTCAGTTTGTTGTGTGGCAGTGTACGCCTGGAGGAGGACGGCCGCGTAGGGCAGTGGGACTGTGGCAGCAGTCGTTCTCATGTTGGGGGGGGGTTTCCAGACCGGTAACTAAAAATGAAATTTAGGAAGTAGGCAACCACACAGGTTGAGGGAAACACTCTGCGCTGCAGACTTGGGGCTGAGTGCTGTGCGCACAGCCCGGTGCTCGTACAGAACACGAAGGCTGCCCCGTGCCATGCTCTGTCCTGCTGAAGTTGTCACTGTTCATGGATTGTCTGCACTAGAATAACTCATCTGTGCTGGTGTCAAGTATTTAGCTCCTGCGTTTTTTTGGCTTTGTCATTTGTCCCTCTTAAAGAGTACTACAACAGAAGGGGCTTAACACAGTCACATAACTTTTAAAAAGTAAAAATTCTAGCATGTGTAAAGGGTTAATGAGTTCATTCAGTAATTCTGAAAATAGATCAGTATTTGCCTTTCACATTAACCTTAAAACTTTTCACTCCTTGTTCAGAAGGGACAGGTGGATCCATAAGACCTAGTTTCTGCAGCATGGTCTGGGAAACCAGAATCTTTGGCTGAAATGCATCTCTGTGTACTGCACTATTACCCTCCCAGTGCAGGATTACTTACAGTGGGAGTTGCTCAGCCCAGCATAAATTAACTATAGGAGAAATAAGGTATTTCTAGCTTGCTAATCGCAAGGAGTAGTTGTAGATCTAGTAAATAAAAGCAGAAATGTAATTCTGCTGTCTGTCTTTTAAACTATCTGAAAAGAGGCGCATGTTATAGTTAAGAGATATCATGAGTAACTGTTTCAAGGAAGTTTGCAGTTTATATCTCTTATTTGAAGCTTTTAAAAGATTAAGCAAAATCCGTGGGAAAGTAATAGCACCAAAAGAATCTGCAAGAGATTTGGGTGGTCCCAGCAACAGATATTTTTTGGAGATGAACCTTACTAATATTTTTCATGGATGCTTAGGAGTCTTTCCTGGGTACTTGAGGCTTTTTAAGAGAAGTCTGTTTTAACAGGAACTAGTCACCATGCAGAAAAAAACCCCTGAATTATAGGAAGTTTGTATTTTCTTTAGTATGACTACTCTAGAGGTCATTAGAAGGAAATTTTGCTGCTGGTGTTTTCTGGTAGGATAATGTTCCTCCCTACATATGCATGTCAATGCAAAAACAAAATACAGATCTCATTGACTATTATTCACATCAACCAGTGTGTTTCTGATGTTTTATAACAAAAGTAGGTCCTCACCTCTAGATGTTTCTAGCATACAATAAATATTGTATTATATAGGGGGCTTTGAATAGCTTCTGAGCTGTAAGAAACCCCTGTAGGTACTTTAGAAGATTTAGAGCAGATGTTCTTTATCTGCAAAAAGGTTAGGAGGTTAGGATACTTACACATGAATCATTGCCTTCATTGTGTTTTCCTGACTGAGCTTTTCAGGCCTGTTGAGGATTACGGAATGGGATATCTTGTTTATGGAGAATCGGTTGTTCAATAGCCTCAATGAAAGTTTATGTATACAGCAAAATACTTAGGAAAAAAAGGAATTCTCCTTTTAAAGCTAGAGTGGAAATAAGGTGTGGTTTGGTCTGTTTCACAACTACGAGAGAAAAGAAATGTAAAATGAATATTCAGCTACAAAGTGTAAGTGCCTACATTTATGCAATGAAAACTGTCTTTTCCTTATCTCCTTTTGATTTGTCTTCTGGTTAATATAGCAAAAAAAGGTGCAAAGTACCAGGCACAGACTTGTTCTGTGACCTGTGGCAGATGGTGTAATCTCTCTTTGCTGCAGCTGAATATAAGAAACATGAAGAAATCTTCCTACAGGGTAGCAAATCTGAATTTAAAGTGGAAACGTCAAAGAATAATTTAATATAAGTTTCACACACTGGCTTTCTAAGAATTACAAGTATCTCTGTTTTCATTATCTATTGCAATTTCCTGCAGAAAAAAAAAAAGATAGAGTTGAGATAATATTTTGCACAATATATTTTGGTTTTGCTAATGAAATCCTGAAAAATTCAGGTGAATGTGTTTAGCAAGGAGGGTGAGGAAGGAGTCATTTGTTTTTTTCCTGTAAAAGAGCTAAGACGCATTTGGAGGCAGCATTGCTAAGGCTGGGTGTATGGCCTTGGGGCTTGGTACTTTGGTCCTTCCTAGTGTAGGTTGCCTGATCTGATGAATACTTAGGACAGTTGTATAATAATGCCAGTGTTGGAAAGTAACTTGCTTTGTTGGTTTATTTATGTAGGCATTTTATCGGTAACAATAAATCCACATAGAGCACAACTTCCCTGGCCAGCTGCCTGCCTGTCACTACCTAAGTTCCTTGTAGTGGCTGTTTGCACACCAGCATGTTGCATTTATGAACCTCTTATTTGCGTTATTTTGCTTGATTTTTCATGCTCTGAAGAGCAGTCAACTAGACTTCGATAGATTACATAGGACCTTCAGCAATGGCAATGGTTTTGTTTTGGTTCAAAAGGTTTACACATTCCCGTTCCTTACATTGGCAGTGAGCAAAAGCCTCAGGATACCTGAAACACTGACATGTGTTATTAAGTATGCTCTTGTAAGGGCATTCAAATTTACATTTTGTATTCAATTAAGAAAATTAAAGAACAAAGAAAGACCTAATAAGAGGTTAAAACATGGCCACGTGTTGAAAATAGTGTTCACCCACAGTTTTCAGTCATAGTTGAAACCGTAAGTTTCAGCTTAGAAATAGTTGAATGGTTTTCAACTAGATCATGGTTGAGAAGTGTTCTAGACCATAGACATGAAATATAAATAGAAGCATCCTCTAGCAACTTTAACTTCTCTCTGAATTGGTTGTTTTTTCATTTACCTCCTGTCCCTCTAATTTTCCTCAATATGCATATCTCATACTTATTCAAAATGGTTTTTCAAAATATTTATTATCATAGTTTATTCAAAAAGAGACATCAAATAATGACAGAGGCTGGAAAAATAATGAATGTTTTTACTTAACCTTTAGCTGTCAGGTCTTAGGACTAGCAGAGGTTGCTTTATTTTCTTTTTTGTCTCTAAATGAGCGGCTTGTAGAATATTGTTACTTCTGTGAGACTGTGCAAAAAAAAGTCTCAGAATTAAAATGATTTTCTGTGATGTGTGCTATATCACGGTGTCATTTCTAATGCCATGGTCAGAGTTATATGATGTAAATGCATTTGGCCTATTTTATCACATTTTTATTAGTAGGTATGTGTGCATTGTTATTATCTATTAATATCCTGACCCTGGTCTGTTCTGGAATTAATATTTAGCTAAACATGTAAGGATATCCAGTGTTTGGCAGCCTGCATTTCTCTCCCTTGTTTGAACAGATGGTTAGAAATGTCATTTGAGATTCAGGCCATCAAATTTCTTACTGTGTTTATGAAATATGATAGTCTGTATAATATTCTGCAGTGGTCAAAATGAGTTTTGAAAGGAGCCATTTAAAGCATTTGAAAGATCTCTGCATGTGACATTTTGGCTACAAAGTGCATTCTCTTTTTTCAGAAGTTAGTCACTAAAAAAATAGTTGAGAAGGCATAGCTTTTCTCAGTCATTGCCATGAGGATTTTGTTGACTCTCTGCAATAACAAAGGGATAAAATGTGTACAGCTAAGTTTTCTTCACCAAAAGTCTTAATCTTTTAAAGGAAATGGGAAAGAAAAATAAATGAGAGGGAAAATTAAATGAAGGTATCTTCTAGAAACTATTCATGTTTCCTATCTTTTTACTTTGATAAAATTGATATTAAATACTTCCTTCTGTCCCAATCTATTTAACATCTCTTCAGTTGTATTTCACAAACTGACTTTTATATTTCTTCTAACAAAAATATAAAGATATGTATTCTTGACAAAGCAGTGGGGAGGATTTTATATACTGTGTGTCTGTCTATATTGTATGCCTTTCTGGGTTTTTCCTGAAGAAGTTAAACCATTCAGGTATACTTGTGCATGAGACATAGTTGCTGATGTCTGCTGAGCCTATCGGTTTGTCTTAATAAAGCATGGGTTGTTGCATATGCCTTCCTCAAGAACTAACTGAGAGAACTGAAAAGCTACGCAAGAATTTTCTTGTGCTTTCTCCTCAGTAAAGACCTAATTCTTCCCTCAAATACATAGTTCTTACAAGCAGTCTTTCTGAATGCTAAAGAAGTGGCATATCCTTTACTCTATACCAGTCAGGGGAATGGTTCCATTTCACCAGTAAGATTTTACACATACTGATAATATTTTGAACACATACTGATAGATAATATTTTGAACAACTTCAGAATGTTCTGAACAACTTCAGTTGTTGGTCATCATACTTAAATTTTAATTAACAAACTCTGTTTTTTTCAGAATTATGTTGTGCTAAATTACTTTTAATATCAAAATAAAATGCAGTTCACTGTGGTGCTTGTCATGCTTCACAATTGAAAATAAACTTGTAATTCACACTGAAAATTATTTTAGCTCTATGTTTGATAGCAAAAAGAAAAGCTTAAATTATTTCCTATCTGGATTTAAGTACACTAATTCATCTTGTCAACTTGTCTGTGTTAGTACTTTACACAGTACATTCCAACTAAATTTGGCTTCACATGGAGCTAATAAATTGGTTTAATTGTCTGTAGAAGCATTGTGCGGATAAGCAGTATATATCTCATAAACTCCACAGTGTGGAGTGTTAATGTCTGAAGCTATACTAAATAACTAAAAGTACTCTCAGAACCTTTTTTTGTTGTGTGGTTTTGTCATTTTTTACTCCAGTTTTAATAAGTGTGTATGGTGAACAATGAGAAATATTGATATAGTTTTCTATAATCTTTTGTAGATCCAGAGAGGGCTTGTTATCTACATATGCTTCTTCAAAGGTGCTGATGAGGATCTTGTTCCAAAAATGGGTATGATATAACCCTTATAAATGCTTGTACTGTTTGTAAAAGATGAAAAGCCATAGAGGCAGAGAAGGCAGCAACTGTTTGGACAAGTGGAAGTCAAGAAGCCATGAGATGGCATAATTCTAACTCAATCATCTGGCTGACAGAAGTTTGGTCTGTCTTGTTTCATTTGATTGTTGTCCATGCCTCTCACTGTGTGCTCATGACCAACCTAGAAAATCAATTCCTGTGATGATAACGTTCTAGCAAACAGAGAAAATACTGCACCTTCTGTTTAACATGTTACATGTATCAGGCAACAGTTTTGGTCCAGGACAAAACTGAATTTCAAATAGTTCATGGCTTGGTTTGATAAATATTTTAACACTGATCTCACTGTATGCAAAGGATATTTAAAATTATAGCCAGTAGAGGGAGTTGGGTGGATAACGAAACAAATGTCTTTCCCCTCTCATTTCTGTAATGCTATATACACTGTTAGCGTTTCAAGTGCACTTTAACATTTACATCACAGCAGAGAAGATGCTGTTGATAAGGTCAAATAAACGGTAGTGATTTCTGTCTTCACCCACTGCTCTTTTGGCTTGATTTAAAAAAAAAAAAAAAGGTAATTTCTTCTCCCTCCTTTCCTCCATCAGTAGCACTGGATCACCTGGGAAAATGTCTAATGCCATGTATTCCAGATAAAAGTACTCCTTTTCTGTGGCTGCCTGATGTCAGTGATTTGGCAAAAGGTTGCATAAAAATAGTTTATTTCAGGCTAATGGCTGGGACCAGCGGTGCACAAGTACAGGCGCTGTGCACCTGAGAGGAGATGCTGTGGGGTTCTCTTTTGGTCTTGGAGTGCACAGTATTTCTGAGATGCTAAATAAAGTTGAAATATTTGGGTGTATTTAAATCTATGGTATGAAAATTTATTTTATGCTTGTGAGAGTTTCATGAAAATGTCTCTTAAGAATAATTACATTTTCAGCTGTGGGGCACCTGAAACAGGCCAGAATATGAAAGTTCTATTTCCTGTGAGGAGATTCATGTATGACCATCCTCCTTGACTGCCTGGCTTACAGAATATTTTTTCCTGAATATATTTTGAATCCATTTAAATGTGTGGGTTTGGTTCCTGAATCACAACTCAGTTCTTTTTGCTTTGAACAACATTAAACATTTATGTGTTTGCAGGCATAACTAATATCCTCACAGCTTTTACAGACTTGGAGGAAGTTTTGGGGTAATGATTTGATTTGTTACAGAAACATGGAAAATCTAATGTTAGTAAATGCATTGATTTTATTTGCAAGTTTATATATTCTGGCTTAGAAGCCAAATTGCATCTGACCTTCCTGCCCAATTCCTCTCTCAAAAGACAAACTGACCGCTGCATGTCTCCAGGTGGAGTGCTGAAGGACACTCACTCCACTTGAGACCAAACTGTGGAGCTGTGCCTTCAGCCCAGATTAGTGCGGGTCCTGCTGCCAACTACTGCAACCAGCATGAAAGGACAGTCAGGGCAGAAAGCTCTCCGAAGTGCAGAGGATGATGTTGTCTCCTACAGTGTGTAGTGTTGTCCCAATGCTGCCTATTTGAGTATCAGGCAATTTAGTAAGGGCCATAAATTGGATACTGGGTTCTTTTGGGGGTGTTGAACTAGAATCAGCTTTAAGATTTGAGATAGCAAATCACTTCCTCAAAAATAAAACTTTAGAAATATGATATTAATATAAATATGCTCAACATTCCTCACAATACTCAGACATACTAGTTGGTTAATAGTATTAATTGACTGTCCATGCTTCTTTTACTTGAATAGTTTGTCACACATCAAAATATTTGTTGACTCTTGTTTATGGTGTCATGTTTAATTTACTTCAGTTATAGTAACTCTTATTTTGTTTTTATTTGCAGTCAATATGCTGTTGAATGTTAAATTAAGTGAAAATGAAAACGGCGAGTTTGTTTCTGTTCTTGATCTACCAGGCGATGTACTCATCATACCACAAGCTACCCTAGGCGGTAAACCAAAGGGAAGAAAGATGCAGTACCATGCAAACATTGAAAAAGAAAAAGGATTGGAACTTTATTCTCAGTTTGTGACTTTGTGTGAAAAAGAATTGGCTGCCAATGCCAAATGCAGGGAAGCAGGTGTTTGTGTCAAGCATGGCACATATGGAAACAGGCAGGTGTTAAAGCTGGATACAAATGGACCTTACACTCATCTGATTGAATTTTGAAAAAATAAATTCTGTCCCAGATACATTGGTGGTGGTGGTTTTGGTTTTTTTACCTCCTAAGCATTAATGTGCTTGAATGCTTTGGGAGAGACTATGTAAAAAGGGCTTTCACTCACCTGTACTGGTGTTGCCAATCCCATTGAATAGAAGAACGCCTGAGACTGCTTTGCTGTAGTGTGTATGTGTTTTATGCTCATACGCATCTGATGTGCTCAAAATAATTGTTAATATTGATCCAATAATTTGAAAGGTTTATTAACAAAGATAGGGTAATGCAATCATTTCTTACTAAAGAATAATGAAAAAAGTATTACATGTATAGCTTAAGTGGTTTATAGATTAAAAAAAAGAATACTGTAGATGTACGTATATTCCCAAATTTCCTGAGTCAGTTTTTGCCTTTCTATTTTCTAACTATAAAATAGCAATGCTGTCTAACTAACTAGTATATCAAAAGCACAAATTCACAGAATTTTTAGTCTCTTAGAGAATAGGTACTAAGAAAGTCCATCCTCCTCATTCAGAGTGTGTAGGTTTGAGAGACTTATGATAGTACTGGACTGATCATGGGCTATGTAGGGAAGAATAAGTGAGGCACATCTAGAAACCAGCAGTACCACTAATTTGCTTTCTTGAAGCTTGCGTTCTGAAATCTCTGATGTGTTTTGATAGGCTGCTTGCTATAGCTTGGTCTATGTCCTTGTTACTGTGGTCTTGCTGTCTCCTCAATTCTTTCATAACAGAGCCTCAGGAAAAGAACAGAAACATTCAAATGAAAACAAAAATAAAAATGGTACATTGTATGCAGCCATCTCGTTCCCTCTGCCCCTACTGCTTCCTTCCAGCTTTTTGTCTGTTGAATATGCCAGACAGAGACTAGTTTTCCTTTTAAAGATAGTGTTGGTACATTTGGGACCCTATTCCCAGCTGACCCCCTATGCAGTACTGTTATAAACATTATTAACAGATGGTGAGGAAAATATAATGAGAAATTCTCTCGTAAGGCAGTAAGAACAGCACAGTTATATTAAAAAGTGGCAAATTCAAAAGTGATTCAAATATGTTCTTTCTGTGAGTCGGGTTTCTCTTTTTACTGCGGCATTATGGCTTAGAGGGATTCAAAGTGAATTTAGACATCTGTATGGTTTGCAGTAGTTATCCAAAATTGCCATTTAAAGAGCAAGTTATTCTGGCAAAGATGTAAAACCTCATGATGAGTGAGGATGCCAGCCTGTACAATCCTAAATTGTAGGTCAGTAGTTACAAATATTCTATCCTTATCTTTATTTTTATAAAAAAAAAAATTACTGAATGTGTAAACTGCAGGCTCAGATGATGCCATGAGAATCACATTTTTTGAACAGATACAAAGCTTGCAGTTTGATAAAAGAATAATGAGATTTTTTCCAGATTACATAATATATGGTTAATAATTACAAAAATACATAAGGGTGTTGAATTCCTGGCAACTGACACTCTCAGAGCTGAAAACAACCATTTACACGAATGGCCTGGAAATATTAGCCATTAGGCCCCAAATTACATGTTTATTCATTAATAATTAACACATGATAGACACAATATGAGTTATGTTCTAAGCTCCTACTAGGAACATTTAAATAATGGTGTGAATAACTAACATAAATTCATTTTCATCTGTGTGCTTGAAAATGCATTTTTCTTCCTCTTTCTGTTGGAGGTCAAATCCTAAAAAGTACAGTAATACCACTTTTCACAGACCTTACAGAAATTGTTGGGTATTTAATATATCTCAAGAATTGATCCTTTGAGGTATAATACAAACTCTGTAGTTTTAGGGGGGTTTTCCTGTCTCCAGAAAGATCTTTGGCAGCCTGGCAATTCATTCTATTTCAAGAACTCTGTGAGTTCTAAGAGGGATAATCTTGAAAATGTTTAGCGAAAAGCAGACTTCAAACAAAATTCCATCTTGTACTGATAAAGTACATAAAAACAAATATATATTTCAGTGGTTCTTAGGACCTGACAGGACTGAAATTTCTGTAAAAAGGTGGATATTTTTGTATTATCTGTCCATTTCTGATTTATTAGTGTATCCATCTTCGAATACTGATTTCTGTCATCATCTGCTCCAACGACTGGCATCTTGTTGAATGCTGTGCCCTTTGTACTTCTTATTTATATCTACTATTGATTCACAATCCATTTACTGAAAGAAGCCATTTCTGAATAACATTCTGGACTGTACTGATGAAAAAATTGATTAAAATTACTTTTTCAAAGCCAAATGCTCATATCTTTCTGCCATGAATATATGCTTTAAACAGATGACCTGACACTGCTTTAAATAGTTTCTATTCTATGACTAGACAAAAAGTCGAATAATTATCCTGTTCTATACTTAGAAACTGTCTATGAGAAGATGCTTAATATTCCCCACTCCCTTGAAATAACCTCTAAAGTCAGGAGTCATCCTTGTGTGATTATGCCTTTAATTCACTTGTCAGGTTTTTGTGACCTTGTTTACAGTGTACACACCCAGTGTGTCTAAACTGACCATATGTGGACTATGAACTGGGCTCATAAAAACTTACTAATGAGTTCATGTACAATAGCCAGTTTTCTAGTCAGCGATATTCCTGCTTCCTTCCCATGCCCTTTCTGGAATTTTTGACCTCTGCTGCTACATACAGGATGCAATATATGAATTTGCAAATGTTACATATTAATTACAACCACATTAATCCAGAATTGGAAGTTAATAGATGGTATGTAGCCCTGTAATAGTAATAACACTGATGCAACTGTATCAGTATTGGTAGTAACAGTCCACAGGCTTTGTCAAAGTGTGGCAAGACCTCAGGATGGAGGCTAATCACACCTGCTTTGAACTTTCCTCAGTGTTCTCAGAGTTTGGGTTTACTTGATTTTGCTGCAACAACAGTTTTTCTAAGGACAGGAGACTATGACTGATTTGTTTTACTTTTGCATTGTATGGTGTAGCTACAGTTGTTATACAGATACTAATAATAAGTAGTTATTCTGTGTAGAATTATATCCTTATGACTCTAACATAATGTGTGCAGAACAGCAGCAACCTTGAGATGTGAAGACACTGACGACAGTGTAAAATAGAGGCATGGGATGATAAGACTGGCACTGGAGACCCCAAGGCTATAAACAACTTGCCAATGGTCAGTTAAAGAAATGCAAATCTGGAGCTGGGCAAAACTAGTTCTAGGGATAAAAAAGAGAAGAAAAAATGAGTATATAATGTAAACAGAAAGCAGAATACATCGTTGCAGGCCAGTAAAGGAAAGCAAGGTGTAAAACTGTATTAGAAAACAAGCAAAAATAGCCCCAGCTGAGAGCTATTTCCAAAAGAATAAGTAAGGAAAGAAGAAACCATAAACACCAACATCATACTCCTGCAGGCACAGGACTCCATAAGCTGATAATTGACTGTGCTCCCTCTACCAGATGGAAGCCACATGGAGGTGAAAGGGTAAGCATGACACTAGGAAAAGGGTTAAGGGTAGGTACTAGATAGTGCATGCATAACAATTTGAACTGTAGTATTACTGAGACTTTTAATACAGGGTTTTTTTAAGTTTTTGTTTCCTTTTTCTGCAATAATTAGATCCAGCCTGAAAATAATTATTAAATTGCTACGGTTGCAGTTATAATAAATTTGGTGTGACTTTACACATAGTGTGGATTTCTTTTTGCCCATACCAAGATTTTGCACAGAACAGTTTCTGCAGACAGTTGCTTCCCCATGTTGAAATGGCAGCCACTCGATGGGCTGCTGGATATTAGCCAGCCTTTTTGGTGCTTTTCACCAGCTCCTTTAATGCAGCTGTGATGTCTGATCTTATTTACCCCAAAAGCTGCGCAAAAGTTTCTTCATTGTGGCTCAATGCAGCCACTGTTCTTTAGCCCCTCTTTGAGAACAAGATCAGCTCCACATCTACTTGGGTTTATAAGTATGATCTGGTGAACCTTAATCTTACCTCTGATATTAAAACAGCTTCTTTGGGGAAGGAGGTATGAATCTCTTAAGCTTCCATTAATTTT
The DNA here is from genome assembly GCA_035221455.1 of Xenops minutus. NCBI lineage: Eukaryota > Metazoa > Chordata > Aves > Passeriformes > Furnariidae > Xenops > Xenops minutus. The sequence goes on along the minus strand of JAWWEE010000158.1, from coordinate 35,981,960 downwards.
TGCTTTTAGTTTCTGTTAGTCTCTGCCCTATGGACTCCTTCAAGCACATTATGTTTCTCTTCTGAAGCTGGAGTAGCAGTATGCCATAGAGAACTAGAGTGCTCTCCAGGCATGACCCGAGGTCTGCCACCAACCTCTGTGACTAGCTTCATTTCTTGACTTCTTTGCATCTCAGTTCTTACCTAATAAATGGTTTGGGGTTTTTTTTTTCAGTGTGCTGATCCTTAAGACTATACGCTGAGCAAAACAAGAACCTTCACTCTATTTAGTGTGCTGCACTGCACAGTGGGACAGTACTGGACTGTCTGTGAGATCTACCATCTGCTTTATGCTAGAACTCAGGGTTGCAATTGCTGGACAAGAACAGAAAGCAGAGTTTTCTCCTTAATCTTTTTCTAGGGAAAATAGCATCCAAACACTCAGACTATCTCTCAAGGATTTAGCAAATTTGGTATTTCCTATCTCTGTCTTATTTTCTTGAAGCACCTTGAAAGCAACTCAAAATTTGTGAATCCCTACAAGATTCTGTCACCAGAACTGCTGTGCAAATACAGTTGAAAAGTAAATGGTATATGTGGACAAAAGAAAGAAACAGCAGTTACAATAGCTCAGATAGTTTGAATGTATTGCACATTTTCTTTTTAAACCAATGCTGTCCGCTAGTTCAATTACTGCCAGTGTGTGGCTTTGGGCAAAGCAATTTTCTGCTCCACTTTTTCCATCTGTGAGACAAAGAAAGAGTGAAAACGGGAAAGAGAGGTTTAAGACCACTGTTTTTTTCCCTTCATTAAAAGCAAAAAATCACCTCTGATCCTCTTTTTCCATCAGAAGGCAGTACACTTTCACCTCTCTTCACCTTTATTGGAGCTACAGGAATTTGCCTGTCACTACCTCCTACTTAAGCCTCTGCCTCACAAATGTAACTTGAGCTAATGTCCACAGAGTACTTTGAGTGCCTCAATGAACAGTGTGGTATCAGTACAAATAACACCCCATAGTATTTCTAAACTAGGAATGATCCAGACACCACAGAAAAGCAAATAAATGTCATTCCTGTTGTACTGTTCTGGTTCATATATATATATGTATCTCATTGCTCTGAATTTAATATTGCTTTCTATTCACTTTAATTGTATTTACTGGCGTAAGTGCTATGATAGATGCTCTATTACGTCAGTATGTTTTAAAAATGTGCAAGTAAGAAGCTTAAGGCTGTTTAGATGTGCTCCATTAGGAAAGAGATTGGCACTGAAGGTTTGGGATTAGCAATGAAAGCAAAAGGGTTTTGGGAGGCCTTAGTATTTAGCTGGCAATCCATCCCTAGATCTAACTTTCTTATTTCCCACTTCCATTTTGGTAGCTGTAGCTAACATTATCTAGGCCTGCATAATACTTTTGTTTACATTTTAGGATTAAAAATAACAATGGGACTGTGTAATTGCTTGGCAGGAGTTCAGGCCTTGCATTTTGTGATAGTACAAAAAACAACTGTGTTGGGAATAAAAAGAAGTCTAGCAGTATTGTACCATAAAATAAACCCATATATATTATTTTTGATAGTGTGCAACAAAAGAAAGCTTTGTACCTAAGGCATTGGAAAAGCTAGGACAGGCCAAAATGTACTGGATTCTACACGCCTCCCTAAAGCAGCTACTGCAGGGAACTGAAGGTTTCACTTTTGGGATTAGAAACACAGTTACTGTCTCAACTGAGGCAGCACTGATGGACAGGCATGGATGCTTTGGGATACAGCAGTTCTGGAACTGAGCATGCTATAATGCTTACAGGCACATTTATAACCTACTCAGATCAAATGTAAATTGCCTGTACCTGATGGTGTAACTGTTCATACATTGAGAACTTAATTGTCTCACTCTATACTTAAAAGGGTATGTTGACTGTATAACATAATTGCAAAGAGAAAATAAAACTAAATCCTTAATCTGATAATCAAAGACATTCTTTCTTAATGATTTTAAAATATAATGGAATTTGGTTTTGTTTGCTATGTCATTATTTGGTGATGTTACATTTGCTTCAAATCAAGCCCCTAGCCCTGTGATTCTTAGTCATGCATGGACAGCCCCACTGAATTCAAAGGAGTACATTATTTTTTTCTTCCTCTAAAGTCACCGAGGATTATAAGACTGAAAGAAAGAGAATATTTAGCTCAGAGGCATATGTGACTGCATAGATATTCTACTATGTCTGGAATTTGTACGGCAGAACTGATTCATGCTCTAAATCAGTCAACCCACTTTACCAAAATAGACTAATGAGAAGACTAATCAGGAGGTTTGTGCATTTCAATTATTTGCCAGTTGCTTATTTTATTAAGTAATTTGCTATTGAAGCACAGTCAGAACTAAGGGGAAAAGGGAAAATTGAATTAATGCATGGTGAATACATCTGTCTTATTTTTTTCTGGTCTAGAACAAAATACCATAATCTTGCATAACAATATTTTTTTTCATTTCAGATTGAAAAGAGGAAAAATGAAAATGGCATGCATAACTGCTGAAGTAGATGTTAATTTGAATCAGTGCATGGTTAACATGCTGTTAACTGATTTATGGAAAAAATCATTTTAAAAATCAAGGTTAACCATAAATCCAGTAAAACCAGACTCTTACCCTCAAGTAAGCACTGCTGGCACAAAGCAACCCTAAAGGTGATGTAGCCAGAGATGGAAGGAGTGTTCTGCATCAGTTTCCTTTGTTATTCCAATTGATTAATATCAGTTTAGCATTAACAAAACATTACTTAGATCTGATATCTTGTGTCCTGGGAGGCTGGGCGAGATAATTCTTGAGAAAAATTGAGCAAGACTTCACTTCTTACTGAATGATATTTTGTCTTGCCCTATGCTCATGAAACATTCAGCATTATGAGACACTAATCTCGAGTGAGTCCTTGCCTGCTACCATAACAGAGTGAATAATAGGCATAGTAACAATAATCACAGCAATAATATTCCAAAATAATTCTAGATTTGGTTTTGCTTATTTGTTTCTGAGTTAAACATGATCAATTCTTCACAAATATTACCAGGTCTTTCTGTTACCTTAGGACTCTCAGCTAGGCCAGCACTTGTTTTTCTGGAGTTCGTTAAAAAAAAAAAAAGTCATAACACCAACAGTCTTTGAATATAAATTATTCAGCTGAACTTTCTCACAAGTGAATTGCAGATCTCTTTATGAGTAGCAGCAACTCATCCCCTGATCAAAATGAGGTTGATTTAGCAAATAGTTCTTTCCTAGGAGTGTACATTATTTTTGATACCACAAGTTAACACCTTTACACCAGTAGGAGTTTGTAGAGTTGATTTCTACAAAATATGTAAATAATTTCCTGCTTCAAGTATGAGGCATTTATATATTCTTCATTGCCACATCCATTGCTAGATTTTTTTAAAAGGTCATTGCATCCATGCTTATGATTTTTTATCAGTCAGTGTAGTAAAAATGAAACCAGAGTCCATGTACGGTAATGAAGCCTGATGCTCATGGCATCTATAGCACAATGTAATCTGTCAGTTCTGTGTATACTCTTTGAAATATTTCTCAGCAGTGTCATCTGCATAACTGAATACAGATGTTCACATATATAAACTATATGTAAACACTATATATAAACTATACATGTTGAACCTATTTGAAGATGAATGTACTAGCTTATGTAAGGGTTAGACACAATTTTGGGTCCTATGGTTATGTGTCCCAGGCATTATTCCCTCCCCACAATGGTTCCCTCTCTACAGCTACCCAAAGGAAGGTTGTAGCAAGGTGGGGGTTGGCACCTGCTCACAGGCAACTAGTGACATGAAAAGAGGACATAGCCTAAATCTGTGGACATCAGGAAGAATTTCTTAATGGAAAAGGTTGTTAAACACTGGAATGGACTGCTCAGGGAGATGCTATAGCCACCATCACTGGAGGTGTTCAAAAAATGACTGGATGTGCTACTTAGTGCTATGGTCTAGTTAACATGGTGATCAACCAAAGGTTGGACTTGATCTTGGAAGTCTTTTCCAATGTTAATGATTCTGTGATTCTGTTTGCACTTGTTAAAAGAAGATAGTCTCAGAGAATGCAGTTTGTGGAGGGAAATCTGGATTCCAGATATGGCTGGGCAACAGCTACAAAACTACAGTAAGATTATTGTTTATTTTAAAACTAAAAAATGGTTGAGAGACGTATACTTTTCTCTTACTAAGAACTTAAACTCTGAGCAAAGAATTCATTAAAGAAATTTCCAATGGAAATTTTCTTGTGACCAATGAATTTGCTTATGGAAATTTGGAAGGATGGAAGTCATTCCCAATGAGGTAGCAATCTCTTCAACTTAGAGCACCTGGAATAAGTACCTAAGGCCTTAGGAGAAATCAGGTGAAATTCCTAGAGGAGTTCCAGCTGACCTGGTCTGAGATACAGAATGACTCCTTGACTTGGGATCCCGCATCGATTTGGGGTCACAGGTGAAAACCAAGAGTAACACCGTTTGCAAATGTTGGGTTTGACAAGTCCTTAATATACAGGGGCTGCTCCTGTTCAGTGCCCGTAGGCCCTCTCCGGGAAGCACGGCTGGGGATGCCTGTGGGGAGGAGTGGCAATCAGAACCCATGGCAGATTCTGATGACAGCCAGGTACAAATCCCAGCAGTGCCAGCAGAGCTCCTTTAAAAAAACATCGCCGAGAGGGATTTTTGTTGCTGTTTTCGGCGGGAGCGCTGAGCGCCGGCTCCCGTCTGTGCCCCGCAGCTCCGCTGGCCACTCCGGGGCGGTGTCCCTGTCCCCCTGCCTTGGGCACCGTGTCCCTGTCCCCCTCCCTCGGGCCCCGTGTCCCCCCCTGTCCCCCTCCCTCGGGCCCCGTGTCCCTGTCCCCCCGCACCCCGGCCCGCTCCGCCCTCCTCCGGCCGCCGCGGGCGCTCGATGGCTCCGGGCCCGATTGCACAGCCCTGAGCACCGGAGCCGCCCTCCATCTCCTCCTCCTCCTGCCCCTCCCGGCCGGCGGGCGGCGGCAGCTCCGGACCCTGAAGGCGCCCCCCGGTGCCGGCGGAGGCAGGGCGGGCAGGAGGGCAGGCGGGGCCGGGCCGGGCCGGGCCCGCGGAGCGGCCACAGGTACCGCGGGCGGCATTGCCGGGCGGGGGGCGCCGGTCCCGCCGCCGGGGCAGGGGGCACGGGGAGGGCGGGATGGCCCGGGGAGGAGCGGGGCACGGAGCGGAGCGGGGCACGGAGCCCGGGGAGGGCGGGATGGGGCGGAGCGGGGCCGGTCCCGGCGGCGGGAGGCGATGCCGGGGCGCGGCGTACGGAGCTGTGTGAAGGGGCGGCAGGGCCGGCGGCAGCCGGGAGCTCGCCGAGGGGCTGTGCCTGCCCCGGGCTGCGCCTGAAGAGCGCTCCGTCAGCCCCAGAGCCGCGGGGGGCGGGCCGGGCCGGTGGGTGACACGGACTGCCGGCCCTAGAGCCACGGCCGGGCGGCTCCCCCAGCCCAGCCCGGCCCTGGGGCGGTGGGGCGGAACGGGGCGGGGCGGGGCCGGGCCCCTGAGGGCGGCGGGGAAGGGTCTGCTCGCCGGGCACAGCGGCGGTGCCGGCCGGGGTGCGGGTGTGCGGGTGTGCAGGGTGCGGGGCGCGGGGCGCGGGTGTGCAGGTGGGCAGTGTGCGCGGGGTGCGGGTGGGCAGTGTGCGGGGTGCGGGTGGGCAGTGTGGGCAGTGTGCGGGGTGCGGGTGGGCAGTGCGCGGGGTGCGGGTGGGCAGTGTGGGCAGTGTGCGGGGTGCGGACGGGCAGTGTGCGGGGTGCGGGCGGCACGGTCGGCACAGAGCCGCACACAGCAGCGGCGCCCTCGGCATCCATCTGCACCGGGTTTCCGTGATTTTGGGGTCTGGTTTTGTGTTTTCTTATAGATCTTGGTAATTAGGAATATTTGGGGAAGGGATAGCAGTATTGGACATTCTGGTATGCAGAAATGTCGTAGCAGGGTTTTGCGGTATGAATTCCTGGTTGTCCGGATAGGACAAGTGAGTTTACACCATATAACTAGTAAAAACCTTGCACGGGGATGTAAAACCTGTCAAGTTGCATTAGTGTTGGCATTTTTGAATGAAGAAAAGAGTAGTAGGTGTTGAAAGTTTAGTAAGAAGTAAAGTTTATTGAGATATGGGTGGAAGTATGATAGAGGAGGAAGACAGATAAAAGTTAAGGTGATTTCAGCTTTGTGCTTCTTTAAATGAAATCTGGTGTCTTTTGAATTTTGGTTTCATTATTTGTAGTGATTCTTTGAGGTTTGATTTAGTGGGATTAAGTGCTTACAGTTCTGGCCATGAACTGTAGTTTTATTTTAGTCTCACATGCCAGAAATATTTTCTCTGTCTTCAGAAATAGTCAAGCTGTATTATATGTTTTGGTGTTTTGCTCCATGATGTGTAATATTCTCAGCTCATGTATGAAATAACAATTGAGATGCAGAAGATAGATTACTTCTGATTGTGTGCTGAACGGGGTTGGCATTTCTTTTCCTGATGGTTTGACACAATGAAATGGAGGTGGGGGGAGGAAGCCAGTTGGATGTTATGCTTAGTCTAGCCATATGTTGAAGACTTGTGCTTAGTTGTTGAACACAGGATTGTTTTTGTAGTCAGTAAAATATCTGACTCACTGACTACGTCATGATGTTGTATCCCAACACATCAAAAACTTTATTAATCAGTGCAGCATGATCATCTGTGTTAAAACTCAAAACATCTTAATGAGGTAGGAGTTTAGAAACACCTTCTCACAAAAACATTTTCAGACTGTGGAATGTTCTATTCAGTTTTTACCGTTGTGGTTTTTACTGGCTTTAAGGAAGCAGAACCTTTTAAAAGACACAAAGTGTGTCTATATCTACACTGCAGACCAAAAAAGCATGAAATCTCTATGCAGTTACCTTTTTTTGAGCTGTTTTGGAGTTTTCTTTTGGGGAACAGCCATGTAAAACACCTAGAGAAGAACTGTGGCAGGGAGGTATGGCAGTGACTTATGCCTGGGTAGTGGTCTCTGATCTGCCAAATAAGCCTCCTGCAAAGTCTGCATTTGTGAGGGCTTCTGCTGCTGCTAAATTTCTGTGTTGGCATGTTTCAGTGCAGTTAAGTCTAGTCATAGTCATAGCTATAATGATTTTTAGGAAAAAGGAAGTATACTTTTCTGGGGTTTCAGGATGCATTCAGCAAAAATTCCATGTGGCTTAATTTCATGCTAAGCTAGACTGGATTCGGTGTTTACCTTTGTGGAAAATTGGTGGCTAAAATTGGCCTGCACTTTGGATTATCCATATACATATATATCACCTAGTGTAAGTCAATTTAACATTTTAACAAATAATTTAATTTCCTGAAACTTCTGACATTGTGATAAACCCCCCCAAACAACAAATGCCACCCTGTCAGCATACTCAGTTTGATATATTTTTGTCTATATTAAACAATATGGTCTATAACATTCTCAGTAAAGTAAAAAATAAAAAAACTCTGTTCAGACATATATTGAAATTATTGTTAGGATTTAGGCAGATGTTTATACTTCTGTGGTTTTCATGCACTTTCCTTACTATCACACCAGTGTTCAAACCTGCAAAGAAATAAAGCCAAAGCATTCTATGCTTTTTTTTTTTTTGAGAGTGAAGCTAGTTATTGCTTTTTGAAGTTCAATTAGTCCAGTTTTTTGGGGGAAAAAAAAACTTTTAAACTCATTTTGTCAGTATCAGACTTGATACCGTTTTTCTGACTATTAGAAGCATTTTGTAATTATTTATATGCAGTTTGCCAGGTTACCTGTAAATAAAATAACGTTTTGAGGTCCCTGTAATGGAGCCAAGTTTGTCTTTTGACTGAAACTTTCGGAAATGAACCTAAATAATATTCAAGAGTTGTGAGGGCTAGAGGGGACAGAGTATGCCAGTAGTGCCTGCTGTGGAGCTCAGGAAATGGGTGGTTTATATTTCTCAGTAACTGAATGTTGCTGCTTCTTGGCTTCCTGGAATAATTCTTCTCATGTGGAGATAAAAATTAAAAGTGGTGATAAGAAACATGAAAGCCAAATGTATGTTACTTTTTAACACAGTGGACATCTGTTTTCCAAATTTTTTTCAATGTTGTGAATATGTTGCACTGTTAAAACTACTATTGCATTTCCAGGCACTTTTTTGCAGGGTATTTTTCTCTAATTATGTCAAGCTTTGTCTTCAAAACTTCACAGAAATCATTCAGCATTCCTAGAAGACATTATCTTGTTTCTTTCACACTTCAGCAAATGTATATTGTGTTGTAGTTCTTACCAATGTCACTGTTATACATGAAAGTTGTGGGTGGCCACATTCTTCGTGTGAATATTTTTTAAACCAGCAAGCTCAGGGCAAGGATTCTGATAGATTTCTCTTAGGTCTTTGTTGCCTTTAAGTTTTATTGCTTTTTCAGATACAGGGTGATTCCTCTGAAACTTTGAAATCAATAGTAGCATTTTGGTAGGAAAACCAGCCACTGGGAACTGTTCCTGTGGGAAGTAAACAAGTACTTTGTATGAGCATGATGGTTCACAAAACATCAAAATACAGCCCCTCTGTTTTGCAACACAGATACATCAAAGTAGCTGAGAAGCTAACAAGAATTTTGTTTGGGCTGCATGATATTTGTTCTTTAGGAGAGCCTGAAACACTATGTGAACACAGCATGACCTACATATGTGGGAGGCGCAATATATGAATATGCACTTGGAATGTATCTTTAATGAGTACCTGCATAAATGCTACCAAATTATCAGTGAGAGTATAGATACATAGCTGCCTTGGGGAAATTGCTTCATCCAGAGCACTGCTAAGCAGAAAGTCTGAAAAAAAAGGTTCTTGTTTCAACATCTATGATTTCAGAATCATGCTTCTAATCTGAACAATTGCATACAAAAATGTGGCATAAATGGAAGTTGTCCTAGTCTGAAATCTTCAGCAACAGAGGAAGTGGATGGTTTTGCAGTAGTCTTGATATTTTTTGTTACTCTTAGTCAGACAGAGTCTTCGTTGTTTTTTGCTCGTTGGGATAAGCATGTGATGCAAGTCTGTACATAATTTTTTTAAAAAAGGAAGATAGTTTATTTTATGAGTGGAAGTGAATCCCTCTATATTATAGAATATACAACAAAACATATCAGTACTCAACTGTGACATTTATTTGGCGTGTTTTTCACATGCTAATGACCTTAAAATCTGATATTAAGAGTTACCGTTCTCTTTGTTTTAAAGGACAATCTCCCCTGTGGCCTGGTATTCCTTTTCCATGTGCTCTGAGTTGTGGTCTTGTGATGACTTTCTCTCGTGGCCTGTTTTTGCAAACTGCTGTCAACCATGACTGTTCGTCCCATCTTCTCTGTCCTTGGCTTCAAATTTCCCCACTGCTGACCAATGTAACGTAACACTGCTAAATACCTGGCACTCTTATGGCAGTAAATTAATTTTGGATGAAAAGCACTCATCAGTTTGATGCCATGGAGTCATTTGGTCCAAATTGATGAGACCAATCAGTGACAAATTCAAGCACGTGTGTGTATGCATTGAAAGACTGGGCTCTGTTTTCATAAGTTATTCATGGTCCTCCTCACCAAGGGTTTAATCAGTTAAACATCCTGATACTTCTGCTAAAGAAAAAGCCTAAAGGGGAGTTTACTTTCTCTGTTTTCCCCTCCTCCTCTTCATGTTTTGGTTCTGAAATGCCCTACATTTGCTTATAAGTTTCTTTGAAAATGCATACAAGAGTGCAGTAAAAGGGCATGAAATTCCCAGCTTTTTTTGTTGTTGTTGTTGAACGAGAGGCCAAGAGTGATTAGCACTGCTGAACATAAAATACATACAATGCTGGGACCAGCAGTTACCTGCTATCACTTCATGTAGCTCTGTGGAGCACAAAATTGAAGGCCTTTGTATATAGGAAAAGGCACAAGTTGACTGAATGCTGAGGATCCTGCCACATAAAGGATATGGAAGTACTGACACACACTAACACTTTTATTTAGCTTTGCCTACTCTGGGTATTTCGCAGCAAACTTTGCTACTGTGAGTTAGATGGTAATAGTTTGTAGAAGTCAATAAATAAACAAAGCTTGCCCTGTCTTCGGTAATAATAAATACATTTATCTGTTGAAGTTCCTACTTCAGGATATTTTCAGTGTCTAAACTCCAAGTTTATCTAAGCTAGAATTTTAGTTCTTTTTTATTCCTTAGGAGATTGCTGAGATTCTATTGTCGTTTATTTAAATGAGATTATTTCTCTGTGCTACAGATTCTAGCTAGACTACAGCTAAAGGTAACTCAATTCTTCATTTCCTGGGCAATCAGGTTTCCCATTTGAAGCTGCTGGGAGTTTTATCGTGCACTTTTTGTCTTCTTCAGCCCTTGGTGCCTCTTTTTGTTTGCCTACTAGTATAAACAATACACTGTAACTATTGGATTTTGGTCTATGTTTCATTCATTAGTAGCTGAATTTGGCTGGTGCTTTAAGATTTTTCTGCTTAGCTGGCAAAGACCATCATACTCAGTTTCTCCTGTCACAAGTAAGTCCAAGGGAGCTGGGCAGGAGTTTCGTTTATGTTTGGGAGGCATTCTGAACAGGTATGTGTAAGGGCTTATGGAAGGCTTGAGCATGGATAGCTCTGTGCAGTCAGCTCAGATGCACTGGTAATGATCATCCCATTAAACTTTTAAAACAGTGCTGCAGGAGTGACATTGATCTGAACTGTTAATGGCTAGAACTAAATGTGTCAGGCTGGAAGGCTTTCTCTCGTGAATGTATTAGCTCACTTGCTAAATAGAAGATAAAAAAATCTTACTTTCTGAGGAAAAAAACATGAATTTGAAGTCAGTTAAAATACTGCTGTGATGCAGCGAGGGACAGCTTGAAGCTAATGAATGTGCTTCAGCTCTGTTTTTCAGCAATGGGATAGTTATGGCATTGATTGTATAGTGAGCCCAGTGGCAGCTGTTATGAAAACACTGGTAACACTATTATTACTGGTCATTTTTGATCTTACTCATTACAATTACTCATTTCTCTTTTTTACTGTTACTCATTACTGTCAATGAGTAACAGTCATAGTTTCTTAGAAGAATAAATATGCATTTGCTTCTCTGCTAGACTAGTCTTTGGTACAAAATTGAATCCATGGGTTTTTTAGTGAGCTCCTGAGCTGTGCCATGCTTCAAATTGTCACCTCTGGGAAGAGGCTGAGGGAGCTGGGGCTGTTTAACTGGGAGAAAAGGAGGCTCCAGGGAGACCTTATGGCTCTCTACAACTACCCGAAAGGAGATTGTAGCAGATGGAGGTTGGCCTCTTCTCCCAGGCAGCTAGTGACAGGAGAAGAGGACATAGTCTTAAGCTGTATGAGGGGACATTCAGATTGGACATTAGGAGGAATTTCTTCACAGAAAGGGTGATTAGACATTGGAATGGACTGCCCAGGGAGGTGGTGGAGTCACCGTTCCTAGAGGTGTTTAAGGAAAGACTGGATGTGGCACTTAGTGCCATAGTCTAGTTAACATCAAGGTGTTTGGTCAAACGTTGGACTTGATCTCAGTGGTCTTTTCCAACCTAATTGATTCTGTGATTATCTTTATGCTGTATGTCAGAGTTAATGTTTTTATGTTAATACTTGTGAAAGTAGAAAAATATAAATTATTATGAAGTTAAACAACACTTTATTTTCTTCACTGCACAGTAGATATAAAGGGCTTAGACCTTCATTTAGATTGTACATTAGATCCTCACCTGAGTGTCATGCTTAGAGAACTGAGGTTGATCTGATTTTTGTTTGAGCAGCACTTGTTCCTGGCAAAGAGACAAACTGCTGGAACAGTGAGAGATCAAATGTGAAAAGTTAAAAGAAAATAAATTTGTGAGTACATACTTGATCTGTGTGGTAGTTTCCATTACTTGAGTTGCTCTTCCCTGAAATAATGAGTCATAATTAAAAGGCTTTTTTTTCAGTGAGAGATCAGTTAGGAGTCTGCTTTATTGCAGATTAATTCTTTTTTTGCATTTAATTTTTTTATACATAAGATATGCTATGAGGTGGAAGAAAGGGGAAAAGTAAAAATCATTAGGTTGCCACTATTGCTCATAGCTTTTCTCTGGTTGTGTCTTAGTTTTTCTCTTAGATGTCCACATGAAAGAAATACAGCAGTCTATGGTCTGTTCCCTTCAGATTTTAAAACCCGAGAAGATTACTTCATTCGAAATGAACTTTATAAACATAATAGATCTGTTTGGGTTTTTTACTCTGTTAAAAACTTTGTCATGGGTAATCTGTCGGTTCTCATATTTGAAAGATGGCTACTAAAGGCAGTTACTCAGATCAGTCTCACCCTGGATGAGTCACCTTTTATTTAAAGAAGACTACAAGTCCTTTTTTCTCATTGTGGTTTGTCAGGAACTTCAGAAACTGAATTGCTTTTGCCTTTTAATGTTTGAGTCACGCCTTATTCCTTTCAATTTACAGGGTGACATTCCATCTGAAGCTTGTTCTAAGAGCTTTTCTGAGCTCTTTTCTGACCAGTCTTGTACAGTCCCGCTTGCCAAATTGTCCATAAATAAATGAAAAATTTTTCATCAGTAATAAGCAGGAACACCGTCTGCCTTGTCCAGTAAATCTTTCTGATAGTTCTGTAGCATAGTGTGAATGTGAAATAAACCTACATCATAGAAAAAAAGGAGAGGTTTTGATTGATCTGTTCTTGTAGCACCGATGGTAAAGTAATTCTTGTAATTACTTCAGTTCCCTAAAGGTAAAGCCAAAAGGATGATGCTTCATGCTAGTTGGCAAATGAAGATTTTATCAGCCACGTATGCCTTTTCAGTTTGGTTGATGGTATAGCGTACATCTCATTCAATTAAATTTCACAGGGGTTTTTTCCAGATTTCTTTTTCGGATTGAGAAGCATCAGAATTATTACACCAGGGGAAAGATACTGTCAAATAATTCAAAATTTCTAAGCATGAGTTTCATGTAAATCTAGGTGCATCTTTACATGCTTAGGTTGTACTCACATCGATTCACTAGGACGTGACAATGTTCCAGAAGCTGCAGTGGCTGACAGGACATCCAGTCTTCCCTCGTTCTTCCCTGGCCCCCGCTTGGCTGTGCCTTGCTTCTGCGCGTGGCAGAGTCGCACCTGTGTCTGGACAGTGTGTTTCAGTTTGATGTTTTCTTCTGCACTTAGAAATTGCCTGGTAACATCTTGCACACGTAATGAGGACATATTTATTATTAATCAAATGCAGCTCGTCCCCATGTTCTGTGCTTGTGTTCAGCATTGCGTAGCCATGTAAGCACCGCGCCTTTTGCGTTGTTCTCTGCTCTGACTGCAAAACCAATATGCTGCAGTAAAACTTGATTCCTTGCCTTTCTTCTCACAAGTTTGCATTCAGGTGTCCTTTTCTTGTTGTTACTTTTGAAGCTTCATAAGTATCCCTGGTGTGCAGACTTAGAGCTTATTAGAGGGAGTCTCATTAAGTGTTTGGGATAAGTTTTTTGCGTAGGGTAGGGGGTAAACTGCTATGTATGCAGCTTCATGGAACCAAGGTTTACTTGTTGACCAGCACTGGAAAGATCAGGTCAGGGATTTTTTAAATTTTGCTTTTTGCTGCATGGCCAGTTCTGTTTCTACAAAATTAAATCTTGCATAATAAACAGTCACCCTTTGTAATTCAGTACTGTTAGTTTTCCTCTGAGAAATGCTGGTGTTCCTGGCCATGTTTGCAGAGGTTCATGATAAATATCAGCAACTAGGCCATAATATTTTTTGTTTCTTTAATTTAGACTTAAAATAAATAAATCTAGATTATTTTTGCAAACGTGTTCTTACACAAATGAACTCTCTCATTTAGGTATGAATTGCAAGAGTAACTTCAGATGGTGTTGTGTAGGGCTTTGTCCAGTCGAGTGTTAGAAACCCCTGAGGGTGCACGTTCTGCACCCTCAACACCAGTCCCAGTGGCTGATAATCCTTACAGTGAAAATCATTTTTCTTCTATCAAGATGGAAGTTCCCTTGTTTTTATTAGCTCACTTTTGTATTACTCCCTCACACACACACCTCAGTAAAGATCCTGTCTTCATAATCTCTCCCTGTGAAGGTTGTTGTTAAGTCCCCTTGAAGCTTCTCTTTGGCAGGTTGAACAGTGTTCCACCAAGATGAGAGAACTTTGGATTATTCTGAAATCTATGTGTACTTTTGATTTGTTTTCAATGTCAGTCTTCTGAAGACTGATTAAAAAGTGAATACTTTTAAAATGGCGTGCAACCTGTATTTCATGTCCTGCCAGAATAAGTTCAAGTTGGATGATTTTTAAGTGCAAATGTTTTTGCCCATAGATTCTCATATTAAAACTGTATCTGGGAGCTAGGAGAATGGATTGATAATCCTCATGTCTTGTATCCATAGTATTGTACATGGATTTTTCCGAACAGTTGAATCACCTGTGCCAGTTCTGGTGGTTTTCACATGGATGCTACCATGTTGTTTATGGTCATTTGTTATAGCATTCCAGACTAATATAATGAATATTTTGCATCTGTGCAAGTAATGTAGGTCTTACGAAAGCACTGAAATCATCTTTCTAGAAAATAATTATGGTATTATGCTGTTTGAACTTACTTTTTTTCTGATTTAGCATTAAACTAAGTTAACTAAACAGAAATAACAAAGTCAGTCTCAGCAGTTAGATGAACCCAATTGTAGAGTGTATATGGTGTGTCTGCCCAATTTAAATGTGACACATTAAGAGCTAATAATATATATGGACTCCAGTCTTTTTTGGTGATCTATTACTTAATAAATATTGTCAGTACTGCAAGAATTTAGAATTCTTGTTTTCTGTAGAAGTGATACTTGTATCTCATGTGCTTTCTTCCCTAAAGTTGATCTTTGTATTAATTATTTTCCTAGAAAATCAAGTTCATAACATCCTTTGTCCAAAAACCTGGAGCAGCAGAGAGACGGTCTTTGCAATGAGGAGAAATTATCAGCAAGGTAAGTTAAGTGCCAGTGTCTGGCAACAAACGACCATCTGTTCAATGGAGGAAAACAGCTAGGAGTTGTAATCCTGAGCTGGGTATGTAAATTGGATAAGTTGCTGTGGAAGTAGGTGCTTTAGAGATGATAGACATTGAGACATGCCTTGAGTGAGGAAAAAAGAAGCATTTGTGACCTGATGTGTAATTTTCATGCTGAGCAGTGATGAAATTCTCCTCAAATATTCAGTGAAATATGTAATCCTACCTTTTTTGTATGTTGCAAAAAATGTGAGGATAGAGCTAAATTCTGTGAGTGTTTTAGGAGTGAGATAACTGATAAATTGTGAACTCTATGTGAATTCTATGTACCTAGGCAGATAATATATATATAGAGAGAGGTATAATGTATATATTATGTAATATATGTATATTGTATAGGTATAATGTGCTAAGTGTTTTTATATCTGATTGTCATTTTATAGAGTGATACCTTGTCAAACTTCTTGGTATTTCATGTAGATTTGAAGTGACAGTTCACTATAGTAAATTAAATGGGACTAATTTTCTTTGTGAGTAAATTTCACACAAAAATGTATAGAAAATAGAAGTAACCTTCTGCTGTGCATTTGATGACAACCTGAGTACTGAATTATTTACCACTGCTTTGTATTGCTGTTTACTCTTGGATGGATCATTTTACACTATAATATTTTTACTGCATAGGAAAAAATGTTTTCAGCAATCTTAGTGACCTCTGAAAAGGATAACTTTTTTTGAGTTTAAAATGTGGTTGACGTTTTGCCAGAATCTCTTTAGGTATCACTAAAGACATCTAAACAAAACTGCTATAATTTATTTTTATATTAAGTTTTTATTTGAAAATTTAATTTCAATAAGCTAAGCATAAATATGATATGATCATTGACTTTGTAATAACGTCTTTTTTCTTTTTCTCTTTAGCTGTTCAAACTCCTGATTCACCAGATATTAATGAGGAGGAAAACCTGACTGATTAACAGTTTCGGTGGTTTGTTGGGTTTTATTTTCATTCCACAGTGAGAGATTTGAGGAAAATTTCAAGGGATGGAGTTAGCTCACAGTTTGCTACTTAATGAAGAGGCGTATAACCAGCTTGGTGAATTTCAAAAAGCAGAGTTCATTTTTGAATGGTTACAGTTTTTGGAAAAACTTTTACCAGTGACTAGCAGAGTAAGTATAATGAGACTTGAGAATAAAAGCACATTATACAATTATTTATTTCTGGGGGGGGTTTTGTTATTTTGTTTAAAACCAAAAAGCAGTATTCAATTTCATTTGCCTCCTGTCTTTTATTTACAGGCAATGAAAGTATATTCAGTGTTAGCAGCAGCTTTCTAAATGTTACAAGTATTTGGTCACAGCTCTTCAAGTGACAGAGCCCCTTGTCCAATGAAAGGAATTTTAATTATTTTTTTATCTCATGTTATTACTGCAAGATTTTGCAGCCCCATTGTGAAGAATATCAGTCATGCTTCCTCCTGGTGCTGCACAATTATTTGATAGTTCTCTAGCAAACAAGAATGTAACATCTTTCTCTTAATTTTTGTTTTATTTTCCTAATCAAATGATAAAGGATCAGTTTCCAGCCAACTGTCCAATTGCTTGGTTCACTGTTTATTGTATATTAAGGAGGTTACGTAGATATGTAAGCGTAAACCAACCAAAATAATGCTATTTAGGTGTTTTTATTTGTGATGAAAATCTGTAAATGAAATATGGTGCCAGGCTCTTTATTTTGTTTTTAGAGTATTAAAATATATATATATATATATAAGACTAGGTGATTGTTTTAAGGGAAGTTCTTTCCTTTCTAATGCTCAGGTTCTTGAAACTCATCTACTTTTCTGCTAAAATTACTCTCTTGTTTTATTTTAAAGCAGGCAAAGCAAGAAAAGGCAACTTTGTTTTAGAAAGATACAAGTATTTAAATGCCATAGGGAAAATGCACTTGCAGTGCTACTAGAAATAGTAGCTCTGAAAAAAGTGTTGGGGTTTTTTTAAGAAGAGTAAAATAGGCACATAATTGAAATGTCTTTTCTTTAAGTATAAAAGTGCAATAAATATTCATTTGCAATTAAGAATGTCATTACCAGAGTGGTAATACTGAATTAGTGTAAATTTTATCTCTGACTTTAAAATTTAACTGAATTTGAACTGGCTGCTGCTTTTATTTCCAGACTGATATAAGGGAAAACCAGAAGAAACTGGTTGAACAATTGACTTCTTTATTAAACAATTCACCAGGACCTCCTACCAGACGGCTTCTTGCCAAGAATTTAGCTGTAATTTATAGCACTGGAGACACTTTTTCTGTTTACCAAACAATTGACAAATGCAATGAACTCATTCGGAGTAAAGATGACTCACCAAGTTATCTGCCTACAAAACTGTAAGTATTTTTTTAACCCCAAACTTCAAATTCAGTAATAACAAGGGAGACAGATCTACATGGTGAGCTGCATCTGAATTCACTGCCACAAGATACATAATAAAACAAAAATTGTGCTGATATGAGGTGTTGTATGTATGCATCAGGAACCAAAAGAGACAAAAGACAGTTGATGGTCTCCAGCCAGACAACTGAAAAGCAGGCCAGGGAGATGCCAGTAATACCTTTCATCTTGGGTTGCAAATATATGAAATACTTGGTGTTCAGTGTAGAAAAGCTGCCTTTTTTTTTTTTCTTATCTTGATTAAAGTGTTGTCTTTGTTTGCCATCTGTCCGTATTTAGCATACATGGCCATGTTGTCTCGTAGCAACACTTAACCATCGGTGTTCACAATATGTTGATACACCTGGGAACTCCTTTAAATGCAGTTTCCAGTGAATCATTGTCTAATCTCATAAATTATTTTTCTTCTTTCTTTGATAGAAATGTTTTAGGCAAGCATTTTAAACACAACCCTAGCTAGGTGCTTATCTGCTACGAAAATTCAGTGTGATGTGAATGCTATGCCAAATCAGGTCATGCAGTGTGAATGCAGCTTATTACTTAACTTTAAATGACAAAGTTTTTCAAATATTCACAAGAGCTGCTTTTAAACTATAAGCATTTGCCCGGTCTGCAAACTTTCATAGCTTATCTCAGTGCTATTTCACCACATGTTTAAGTACCTTAGCTCTGGATTTTTGTTGGTACCTCTCCAAGTACAATTATTAAGGAAAAATTTAATAGTAAGCAATTTAGATGTATCTTTTATAGAGAGTTGTGTATCAAGATGAAGGTATGCTGCTACCTCCATAGAAACAGGGGCGGAGAGGTGTTTCCCTGCAAAACTTGTACAAATTTACGGGGTTCCTTGGAAACCTCTGGCTGTTGCTTACAATTCAACAGTTAAAGTGACTCCATAGTTAGTACATCTTGGACTTAGTGAAGAAACATTTGTGGGAAAAGAAAATAGACAACTAGAGCCATGATACAATCCTGGAAGGCAGGTACAAGAGCTTCCTTAGTCGTGTGCTTTGAACTTTCATGAAAATTTAAATATTGGTATGCAAAAGTAACTGGATCCCCATCTTTAATTGATGTGTGTTACTTGTCAACAAACATGGCCACTTTGTTGCTAGACACTGCATTTCAATAAGGATCAACTCTTTCATAGGACAGTTAAGCCCATGACAGTACAGCCAAATTCTAAGAGTGTTTGCAGGTTATACCATGATGTAAAAAGGTAGTTTATTTGGTTGGGGTTTTTTAATATGTCTGTTAAATATTCCTTCTTCAGATTATGATGCAAAATAGTTATTATTTAGTCTTGAAGCTAATGAAAGAAAATATCTGTGACCATCAGATTCTCGATTTAGTAGTATGATGGGAGAATTGTAATTTTATGCCCAGGTGCACCATGAACAAAATTAAAATCCATACTGTTGGTGTGTACTGAATTGGATAAAAACAATAACGAAAAATGGTGTTTTTTTAATGAAAACAGTATTTTGGTATGATAAGAGATAAAGAAGGCTTGGGGTTTTTTTGTATCATGTAGGCATTTACTTTCTAATTAAGAATATATTCAGTATGAGATTTTAAAATTATTGAAACTTGAATTCAGTTGAGGAATAAGCAAAATGTTGTTTTGTTGAAGGTTATGCTGGCCAATGTCTGCATATATAAGTAGGTCTAGGCAAAGAGCTGAAAGCTGATTGAAGATATAATTTCTTTTTTTCCTTGTTTTCATAAAATTAATTGATTTAGTTTATAGATCTGTCAGTACAAAAGCAAAGTGTTTTCTTTAAATATTATTAAAAGGGAGACACTCTTTCATTAGGCAACTCTTTCTTTATTTCTTTAATTTTTTTTTGCTTTTACTAAAGGTGAGACCAGTGTGCACACAGAGATCAGTTGTTGGGTATTTCGCCAGGATACTAAATTTAGAACCTGTCTATAGTGAAAAGGACGTGGGTTTATAGTTTTATTTCCTTCTTATGTATTGTTATACATAAAGGACAGAATCACAATTTCTAGACCATTTGCAGTCCAATGTTGACCACGTTGTAAGTAAACCTATCCCTGACTACTTCTGGTAGCATCTGCTGTAGCACAGTGGCATGGACTGCATGATGCAGAGCATGCTTAGTAAGAAATTACTGTTAACTTTTAAAGGTGGATTTGGAAACTGTATTCCTGTTGTAAAATTTATTGAAACACTGTATTACCTGAATTCTTGTATTATCCAAATTATTTTCCCAACCCTTGTATCTGCATTTCTCCTAGAGGGTATGTGCTACACACAGACCATTTTTTTTTTTTTCCTTTGATAATCCAGTTATGTTTTTGGGACATTCTCTTGACTTATTTTGCTGTTTGCCCATTGATTACATTAGTCGTCTTAATCCCTTTCATCTCCTAACTGCATCCATTTTCACGCGTCTTTGGATTTGCTTTTGTTTTAGTGCTGCGGTGGTATGCTTGGGCTATTTATACAAAAAATTGGGAAGAATTTTGGGAAACAGTTTTACTGACACCGTTGGGAATGTGCTTAAAGCAATGAAGAATGCAGAGGTATTGGAACAGCATGTTTAAAAAATGATTGGAAAAAATAACAGGATGTATACTGTTGGTAGCTGGACCAATGAATAAGAGAAAATGCATGATACCAAAATGTGAATTAAAAAACCCATGGAAAGTCAGATAAAAATCAGTGTCTAAATTCCAAGGAAGTACAAGAGAGTTAGTGGATTATACCTGTAAAACGATGGATCATAGCTTTTCTCAATCTGATTTCATGAAGGAACTTGATAAATTAGAAAATCTAATTGCATTATTAATGAGAACATTTTTGCTATAGCCTGTACTTTGGTTTGAGTTGTATATTTGTAATTACTACCTTTCAGTGGAACACAGAATTACTGTTTTCCTTTGCTTATAGAGTTTTAGGGCAAGTTAACTGCTTTAACTTACTTCAGCCTAAATAGATCTCCGAAAGTCTAAAAGACCCAACCACTGTTTGCCTATTTCAGTAACTGGCATTTTGTATTTCCAAGGACCTTAGGCTTACAAAATTTTAATATTTCTCTTTTTCATTTTTCAGTCTCAAGGTCGTTATGAAATCATGCTTAGTTTGCAAAATATATTAAATGGTTTAGGAGCTGCTGCTATCCCCTGTCACAGAGATATTTACAAAGCTGCCCGATCGTGTTTGACAGATCGATCTATGGCAGTCCGCTGTGCCGCTGCAAAGGTAAACCACTCTAATAACTTTTTATTGAGTAGCTCCCTAAATAAAGTTCTGTTTTAATGGATGGTGAGCACAGTAGAAAAACATTATTTACTTATCTTTATTTCTTTGATATTACCGTGGTAGCAAAAAATCAAATAATTTTAGTATGAGGCCACGTGCTTATTTTGTTAGGGAGAACTCTGTGTATTCTGTAGCAAGCTAAAATTGTTACTGGGTGCTTTCCCATTGTCAAAACACTTTTATTTCCCTTTTTTTGTGTCTAGTGTCTTCTTGAACTTCAGGATGAAGCAGTATTTATGTGGACTACAGACCTGGATAGTGTTGTGACCTTATGTTTTAAATCCTTTGAAGGTTCCAATTATGATGTACGATTAGCAGTTTCAAAACTTTTAGGCACGGTATTGGCTAGAGCTCTAACATCTAAGCAGACAACAGGTAAAGTATGTACTTTATTTGCTGATTCCTCATCTGTAACAATCTCTCAGATGATAAAAAACTCAAATTCTGTTGAAGCGTAAAGTAAAATCACAATGTAAGCTTCATCTGGCTGCTCATATCTTTGGTTTGGTCTTTTTTTATAATTTTTTTTCTTGTGAAGTGCTGTGCTTTTGGTTGTGTTAACATATCTGTATCTATATATTTATAAAACAGTAAACAAGGAAAAGTGTTTGGTAAAACTGTTTATTATAAGATTGTTGTTGTATGGAGAGACATTAGTGAACTCAGTAATTTAGAGGCAAGATTAATCGAAGCAGTGTAGAAAGAACTAAGAAGTAAGGCAGTGTCTCTGTGTCAAACTAAAAGTTAAGGATACATTCAAACTGTTGTTCTGCACTAATCCATACCACGTTGGGATTGTCTAGCAGTACAAATATGATCAGAAGCAGAAGTTAACATGCAGTTTTGCTCACACAATGGCCATGTAACAGTTTTTGCTGACAGACAGTACCTGAGCTAACTGAAGCATCCTGGCACAAAATTATCATCTCTGATATCTGGTGTCGTTCAGACTGGGTGGTTTTAGTCTAATCTTAGAAGCCCAAAGCTAAATATCTAACTGTAATCTCAGCAAATAGACAGGATGCAAGATAGGTGTGATTCAGACTGTTCTGCTTTCAATGGCATCAGAGAAGACCTTCAGTACAATAAGCAGCAAATGACAAAATCACATGCCTTTAAGTCCAACTTACTGTCCTTCAAAATACTTGAGGCCATGTATTTGCATTGTAGACTCTGAATTCATAAAGTGTTTTCCAGAGAGTCTTTTGGAGAGAATTCTTGTGTTACAGAGAATAATCAGCATTTATCTTTTCCCAGTAAAGTAAA
This sequence comes from Xenops minutus, assembly GCA_035221455.1. Taxonomy (NCBI): domain Eukaryota; kingdom Metazoa; phylum Chordata; class Aves; order Passeriformes; family Furnariidae; genus Xenops; species Xenops minutus. Next base: position 35,959,888 of record JAWWEE010000158.1, on the reverse strand, counting down.
AAAAAAAAATTATTCTGACCTCTTTATAGACTTGGTGGTTTTCTTTTATCTTTGTAAGCATTGTAGTTGTTATTTCTAAAGCACTAAGAGAAGGTTATATAAGAAGCTTATAAATTATTTAATTTGCTGCTTCAAAGGTTTCTTTTTCCTTATTTTACTTATTTATAGTTAAAAAGAAGTTACAGTTAAGTGAGACAAAAGCTAGGTGGGGACTAGAAGGGGCTGGGGGAGACATGGAGGGAGCAGTACAGGAAGAAGTTCATAGTCCTAAAGTTTGTGCATCGTATCTGATAACCTGCTATTACTGAGTTGTTTTTATTTTTTTTTTTTTTCTGAACATGATTATCTCAAATCCTGTCATTCCTTTTCCCTTTTCGATCCTTGAAAGATAATGAAAAATACAGTGAAAATTCTAGGTCACCTAGTTTGCATAGTGTGCTGTCATCATGCTGTTAGTATGTATTTTAAATGAACTTTCTGTCAAGAAATAAAGCAATGGAATAGGAACTGGGGATAAATTGTTTTCCTGGAAGATCATAAGCATATTCCTTTATTCTTGTTCTTTCAAAGAGCTGGCTTAATGCTAAGGTTTCTAAGAGAACCTGTAGCTATGCCCTTACCTGGCTAAGGATAGCAGAAAGGTAATTTTGGAATTTTATCTGAATTTTGGAATAAAGGTTGTCTTTGGTGATAAGCTGCAACATGTTAGAGTCAGGGCTTTCATGAAACTTCGGGTAGTAGGAGTAGATCATACAGACCTTTTTGCAGAGGGAGCATAGATGGCAAATACTGAGGGTGGATAAATACAAGTATGCATACTAAGTAATGGCTTAAACTATTTAAAGGTAAAGCAGATAAACATGATAAATATTGCCGTTTGCTGCATCAGAGTCCTACAATATCTTAGTTTTTCTTGTGAGATTATGCTCAAGCAGTATTTGGATTTGATTGTGCTACTGAATTTGTGCAAATTATTTTTTCTAAAACAATGAGAGTTGAAACTCTGTTTCTAAAACGTAGCAAGACTTTAAAGCTATTCCTCTAAAGATTTACATCTATTCTTAGTGTCCACCAAGCATAACTTCCGCAGAATCTCTTTGGAAGAAGTGATGGAGCTATTGGGAACTGGATTTCTGCGTGGAAGTTGTGGATTTCTACGAGCCAGTGGCGATATGTTGAAAGGGACCAGTTCAGTCAGCAGAGATGTTAGAGTTGGAATCACCCAGGTTTGGATTACGTTAGTTACGATTTTCTGAGATTGCTAAACATTTGTATAGTTAATTTGCTCTGCATATATCTCTCCTTTCATCTTTTTTTGGTATCTGTGATGAAATGTATGTAATTTAAAATAAGCATTTACATCTTGAATTGTTAGAAAGAAAAAAACCCCAAAAATATTTCTGATGTTCTTTCTTGTTTACCTGATAGTTTGAAATTTTAAAAATTAGATGTGTATTCCTTGTGAAAGCTTCTTATGACAGGAATTTCAAAGAAGTGATATAAATAAATTCCTTGAATTTTTAGTTTAACGCTTCATATGTCTAAAAATTAAAGGGAGAAGTTGCAATAAATTTTTGAAATTGGAATAGCTTCCTTCTGTATAGGGAGATTCCAAGTTCAGTTCTGAAAGAATGATTCTGTTTTAAGTAAGGAAAACAGAATTTAGTGGAAAAATCCCAACATCTGTTTTGCTGCATTCCAGGATGCTCAAAGGATAGAATCTTGTTAACTGAACAGGAGTAAAGTGAAACCATATAGTGCATGCTGGTAAAAACAGTATAAATTTTTTAGATTACATCAGATCGGCTTCATCCTGTAAATATTATCTTAAAAGTAAGCATCTTAATATGTAGATATTCAAACCTAAAAATTGTGAATCAAGACTATAGGTCATGATAAACATCTACATATCAATAGTATTATAATATTATTTAGTGTTGCAGTCCCCACAGCTATGTGATAATTCACTTTGCCAGTAAGGCAGTCTTTTAGTACATTTTAACTTCTGCAGTGCAAAAAATCTTTAAATTATCTTCAATGACTGATACAAGCTGTCAGACTTTGCGCTGAAACAGCTAGAAGGTGCTCACAAATTGTCTTCTGTACTCAGGTTGTGCTCAGTGGAAGCATTAACTTCTGTCAGAGAGACAGAAAAGCTGGGGAACAATAACACCTTGACAGCTATTTGCCTAGAAGATGCATGCCAGACTTCTAGAGTGTTCTATATACATGGTGGTTTTATTAGTTTTCCAGGAATGGATATTTCAGTTCCATGTTTTGACTATTTGTACTGGTTTTTAGAAGTTGTCTCCATTTTCATGCTAAGTATCAGCTACAGTATAGTATCTGTGCTAGATGGTGCACTCTTGACTACCAGAACAATTTAAATAGTGCAATGTTTCTGTAAGAAAAACTTGAGAAATTGTGTATTTGTCAGTGCTTGTGAGTAGAAAACACTTGCAGTTATTAAATGTATTAATTAGTGAGTTTTGGCTTATGAATTTAAAAATTCATGGGCTGAATTTAAAAATAAGAAGTCACTAAAGATGACTTCCTACATATGAAAGATTTTATATTTGTTCAAGACACACTCTTTATCCTGTTAAATTCCTCAGTTTTCAACTCTGTAAAACCAGGGTAATGTACTGGTGCATTATGAAGCATAAGTACTATCTGTCAAGAGCAATTAGGTGCTAACAGGATCTAATAGTATAATTTCTCTGTCCACAGTAGTTCACTTTCTTTCACATAAATAATTTTGTTGCTAATATTAAGACACAAGACAAAGTATGTGTGAGACAAATACTGAAATTGGGTGAGGCAAATACAGAAATTAGTTGATATGAGTAGTAGTTGTGAACTTTCTTGTGAGGAGTTTTGTGTGTTCATTTGCATATACTCATTTTTTGTATTCCCTTTATTTGATCTATTCATTAAAAAAATCCAACACATGCACATGGAAGGCAATTGGAGGGGAGCTTATTGTGTGGCAAAATAAATGGTCTTGTGGTGATTAGATTTGTGAAGGGATTCTGAATTCTTTCTCTTTGTTATGACAAACATAGTCTTTTTATGGTACCTCCATTGCAAAGCAAACAACTAAAATTCAAAGAGTTCGGGAACAGTGCTTGAGGGCTGCAAATATTCCCTGATTCTAACCTTTTAATAACAAAATTCTCTCTGAGTTATGAGTTATAATTTTGTAACATGGTAGTTCTTAAAATGTGTTCATACATTAAATTTGGGTTCCATGTGCAGAATGTTAAATAGCTGGAAGCTGTTGTTAAGTGAGACCAAACACAATGTTTTACATAACAAGTGCCTGTGCAGGGTAAACTGCCATTTCTCACACTTGGGAATGAAATTACATGGGCAATCATCTTGAATTAACCTACAGTCAAAGCAGGCTGCGGTATTACTAGTACAGTTTTGATACTAATTTGAGTTATTTAAATATATTTGTAAAAAATTGCAGATACCTAAAAGTGAGCATGTATGTGATTTATGGATGCATAAATTTATAAGTCATCTCAGTTTAGTGATTTAGTTGTGGCAGAGTGCAGATTTGAAAAGAAATGTATGTGGCATAGTTAGCAGTGATTTTCCCAGTACTTTGCTCTAAAATACTTTTCAAATCTTTTTCAGGCATATGTGGTATTTGTCTCTACATTAGGAGCACAATGGCTTGAAAGGAACTTCTCTGCCTTCCTTTCCCATATTCTAGAACTTGTGTCTCAGTCTCACCCTAAGGCTGTTCAGAGCCCAGTGGACGCTGTCGGCTGTCGTCGCTGTGTTTCATTCATCCTTCGAGCGACAGTAGGAGGCCTGCTCGGGGAAAAGGCTCAAATTGCAGCTGCCAAGGAGATTTGTCAGGCCATCTGGAAACTGAAGAAAGTTGTGGGTATGGGTCTAACAAGATTATCCATTTGGGCCTCTGTTTTTCCTTTTTTAAGTGATTGTCCAACTACCTAATCCAAAGACTGCAGAAACAGAATGTATAGTGTTGATTTATTACCATGATAATGTTAAGGGCTTTTGATGGACTGCCTTGTTTTTACCTTGGGTGGGTTATTTGTTTATGTGTATCTGTGTTTCTGTATGTGTGTGTCCACACAAGTATAAACATGATTTTTAACACTCTTTCTTTGGTAAATACAATTTTAACCAGTTACAAATAAGATAAAGTAATAAATATATGCAGTAATAAAATACAGATAGTATTGCAAAGTAAGTTAAATTGGCAGTTAATGTATGTCTAGCCAGATCTTGCCTTCCTGTTCAGAGCAGTTGACATTTACCGAAGGTTCAGAAAAGAAGCATTTGTTCCTAATTGAAAAATGAGCATTTCTCCTGGAGAAAACAGATCTCTTGCATGATAAAGTCTTGTACACAGCTTCCAGAAAAGGCCTCTGATCTCCCACCATTGTCCTTGTAGGGGAAAAGAAAGAGAATGCTGAGCATAACCAGTTGTTCCCTGGTGTACAGCTATGTATTATATCCGAGTTAAATATCTAGGTGTTGTATGTCTAAACTGACCTAATCATTTGTGTCTCAAAAAAATGAACTTTCAAAAAAGCATATTTTTCCCTCCCTCTTTATTCCTTGTCTCCGCTTGCCTTCTTGCTTTCTTTCACAAGATTTAATTCTTTCCTTCCCTTTCTTTTCTCCTATTAAGTAGTAAAATCTGGCAGGTTGTATCAGAGCATGCCCTCTTCAAGTCACTTTTGGTAGGGCAGAGAATAACATTCTTCTTGGCAGCCACTTTTCCACATCACATCAAGATAAGTAATCTGGTAATTTCCATTTTGTCCACCCTCTTGCCCTCACAGATGTTACTGCACTATCCAGTTCAGTCAGAGAAATGTGCTTGTCTCAGTGAAGGTAACCCTTTATGAAAACAATTTGTTCAGTAATAAAAGTGGTAATGATAAAAGCTCATTTAGTAATAGCAACAACTTCTCCTAGAAAAAGCCTTTTTCCCATCTGTTTGTTTGATTTGGTAATGATTTCATGGTGATTTTCTTGTATGGTGTTATCAGATGCTGCAATGAGTGACAGTAACTTGGAAACAAGACTTAATACAACAGATGTAACAGCAAGTCAGCATGTGCTTGTGTGTGCACTTCAGGAACTTGGAAGTCTCATCCAAGGCTTAGGAACTACAGCAGCACCATTACTGCAAGACTCCAGTATAGGTACAAGCCCTGAATTAGTTTGTGAACTAGAGTACAAAATATATTTATATTCCTTTGTTCACTGTGATCTTCTTTGATTTCTTATGGCTATTCTTCTAGTGCTCAGTCTCTTTACCAGGATCTTCATAGTTTTTCTATGCTTTTCTGTGTTCTTCCAATAAACTAAAAAAAAAAAAAAAAAACCAAAAAAACCCAAACCATCCAAAACCAAACAAAAACCCACAAAAAATCCAACCCCCCACAAAAAAAAATAAAAGGGAGAAGGGAAAGCTGGCTACCTTACATGTGGTAGGAAAACTTCAGACATTGCCTAAAGAGTTCTCCAACCTGTACAAGTATTTTTATTTAAAAAAAAACCAACTAATTTGTAATCAAATTTAATTCCATTAGGGGTTGTATTTAGGGTCCAACACCTCATAATCCGGTTTGATTAAGCTGGGTATCTTCATCAACCTTTATTGTTTTCATTTAGCTTTCTGCTTCCTTGAGAATGCTTATGGATATTTTCTATGCATGTTGGTGGATAACTGTGTAAGATGTTAGGTTTTCTCCATAATGTTACATTTCATTCAAGGTAAATTTTTTTGAAAAGTACTGAAATATTTAAATTTGTTAAGAAGTACTTCACAATAAAAACCCAATAGTACTTTTTCAAGAGAAGTATAGAAATTGGATACTGTTATGTTCACCAGTCCTCTGTATTGATTTTGCCTGTTTGACAATCTGCTTGCCTATTTCTTAAGTGTGTTTATGCATTTTATTTTTCAGGAGTTCTGGAAGCAGTGATTTCTATCATTCTTCATCCCAGCATTTCGGTTAGACTAACAGCAGCTTGGTGTTTACGCTGTATTGCAATAGCATTGCCCTCCTGTGTTTCCCTGCTGTTGGATCGTTGCATTGAACGTCTTAGTACATTTAAATCCTCCCCAGAAGCAGTAACTGGCTATAGTTTTGCTGTTGCTGCTTTGCTGGGTGCAGTAAAACACTGTCCTTTAGGAATTCCACATGGAAAGGGGAAGGTATGGTCTGAATACTTTACATATAGGCAGTTCTTAAATGTTTTTTCTGTAGTATTTGCATGTTTTCTTTATGACGTGATCACGTAACCCAGTATACTGATGAGATACATTGGGACTTTGAAGCATACCATAATTCAAATAAGCAAGTGTTTTTCTCATATCTGTCAGGATTGTGAATGTCTTTGGAAATTATGCTAATGATTTTATTAACTATTTATATTGTTACCTTTTTCTAATAGAAAAGTTTGTTATAGGAGAAATTTGTTGTTTTGGGACAGAGCTGTTCTGTAGAGCTGTAAGGACTTAAATTGGACACTCTTAAGGTTTACCTGGAAAAAGTATTTCTTGAGTAGTTACACTTTTCAAATTTTCAAACTGAAGTCTTTACAGAAAAATTAAACCTTTGACAATTCTGTCTCAGTTTGACACTGGCCTAAATTAGAAAGCTGACATTTCATCTGTGTTAATTGTGAGAAAAGGCTATTTTTGAGTAAATATAGCTGAAATGTGTCAGACTTTGCCAAAGGAAAAGATCTTCCTTTTATAAAAATATAATTAGAAATACACAGACCAATCTGTTGCATGGTGTGATGTTAGAAATAAGCTTCCTGGAACGAAACTTGTTCAACCACAGATGAAGCTGAATTTATATTTCCCAGGCCTGTCAATGACTCTCCAGTGTACACTTTAGTCAGTGCTTATAGCAATTAACAGCCATTATCAATTATCTTGAAAATCTTGGTCAAGTACCACAAAATGGTTTGTCAGGTGCAACAGATACACAATTATTCTGTTTTACAGAATTTAATGGAAACCAATTTATTGCATTATCGTAGTCTAAGGTGCTTGTACCAATCTCCTTGCTTGTGCAGGTAGGATATACAGTGCTCTGAAGTTTTAAGGATATGCAGATGTAGAAATACAGACCAGGAGAAGTTCTTTCCATCTTAGTGGGAACTTTGTCCATGGTGTTACTCAAATTTGGAAGACTATGGTGCATGATAAATGTCAGCAGTACATGCTAATTCTTCGTGTAATATAGAAACTTACATTCTTTCTCCTGAAAATACCTGTTTTGGATTCAGTGGACATTCAGAAAAATATTCTTAGCATTCAGAGTCCCTGCTGCAAATTGAAAGAATTTAAAAATTTAAAAAAAAAAAAAAAGGTTCACATGTGTTTCTTAGCTTTTAAGAACTTTTCCAGCTGATTACTAAAAGACCATGCAGAGAGAACAAAATGAATACAGTTTGCCCACTTATAAAGATAAGAAGTGCCATTCAAATACTATATTAAGTATACTTAAGCAGAGCTCAAGTTTTTGTATTTAACAGAGAAAGGTAATTCTTAATGAAGATTTCTTTTTGAGGAGTATAATAGGATGAAATGAGGCCAGGAGGAGGTACGGGAGGCACAAAAAAAAAAACTGTATGGGAGAAATACTGTGTTCTGTACTAAGCTGGCAGGGGGGAGAACAGAGCAGTTGACAAAAGCCCTTTTCCATTCTCTCCTAGGAACACTGCCAGATTCCAGAGTAGCTTCTCTTCTGAGAAGCTGAAAGAGACCAGTGTTAAATAAAGCAGTTTTGAAAAGGAAGTATCAAACACAGACAACAGTGATCTGGACAGAAGCTGTTTTATATTAATGCATTTTCCTTTGAGAGAGCAGTTAGAGTTGCAGGTGGAACCTAAAGAAAATAAAAGAAAATAAAATAATTAGTGGGTTTGTATATATTTAACATTTAGTACTTCAGTTAAAAAAATAAAAATTCTTCAAAAGTAAGACATACCTCTGAGTACACAGGGAAAAAAAATATAAGAACTAATTAAGTGACATCCTTTCTAGGATGTTTGTTTTACAGGTAATTTAAGTATACTAAATTTTTAGCGATTTTTAGTAGTATAATTTAACAAGGCTACTGACTTATTTTAGAATCCAATATGTTAAATGTATCAGGAGTATATACAAATAAATTTCTTCATTTGCAACCATCTGGTAGCATTACATAATAGGGGAAACTAGTATTTTCAGACAGGAGAAAAGATTTCAGATGAAGTTTTGAAAATAAAAATTTCAAACCTTTTTGTGAAACAAACTTTCATGTGCAAACTTTCATGACATTTTCTAAGTGTGCAAAGAATTATAAAAGGATGTTTTCTCTACTGAGGCTTTTAATGATGCTCTTGATAATGTCACTTCTTACTTTTAATACTGATTTATGAGCAGTTTGTTTTGGAGACCAGACATAATGCAAGAAGTAAGAAATACTTTTAAGCATATCTGAAACATAACTGAGGCAAACTGCTTGCATAATACTTTAGAGCGTTTGTAGCCATACTGTAATAATAGTCCATGGGTACACGGTGTGTTCCTCCATCTAAGTTCTAGGTAGCTTGTGCATTGGTAACAAGCATAATCATCTTGCATTTAGCACACAGTGGGCACATGTAATTATTGTTGAGCAGCTAAGATAGGATTACTTCTAACTATACTATTCTAACTTATTTGTTTAGTCATATGATTTGTTGATTTCCAAAATGGTCAGAGAAAATAATAGACCTTGTTCTAAAACAAAGATAAAAAGGTCATTACTGATCTCACCATTTCTGAGCTGTAATTTGTAAGTGTCATGCTATTCTTTTTCTACAGATTGACGTAAGTAGAATATCAGAACACTTGTACCCTTCCAATGCATATTCCTGTGGGAATTATCAGTTGTCATTTTACTGCTGGTAAAGAAAGGGTATGAAGCAGCAGAGTAACTTATCTAGTACTCCACAGAACTGTTGAAGCCATCCCAGTACTGAAATCAGCAATTGCAATTTCACGAGCCCGAGTTTATGGCCATAGTGTGAGAGGAAGATGGTGTTCTTCTGTCTGGGAATACTGGAATAGGATTAAGTATCATTTGTACCAAATAGTATTGAAAAAAATTTGGTAGTACCAAGATGCTGATGCTCTGTTTTTCTGTTTTGCTTTGAAGGTAATCATGACAGTAGCAGAGGATTTGTTGTGTTCTGCTTCTCAGAACAGTCGCATTTCGTTGCAGCGAACGCAGGCTGGATGGCTGTTGATAGCTGCCCTCATGACATTAGGTAGTAGCTTTCTACAATCTGTTTAAACTCCATTAAGCTGTTCTAACAGTGTTCTGTCTCTGATTTTGGTTCTTTTGAGGTTTTCTTTAATTTACCACTGCAAAATAATTTAAAAAACCCCTAATGTTGATTGGAATATTTAGAAAAACTTTCTGAGATAAAAATGTAATTTCTTTCAAATTTGCTGTTAGTTCATTGGGGGCAATGTCAGGAAACCACTGACTGAGTGGGGCCACTACTAGTTAAATGCAGAAGATAAATTTCAAAATCCGTCAAACCAAATGTTTTCATGATCTTGAATTGTTCATCATCTGTCTCAGCACAAAATGAGGTAATAATTAGCATTTCTCTCTTGTTAGGCATTCGAAATCTTACGGAACTTTCTGATATGTATTAATGGTCAGATTATTGACAGTGATTAATAAGTTACTGATGAAGAATGTATTTTATTGATTTTGGTCATATTTTTAAGTCACCTTTTTTGCTTCAACTAATACTTCTGCCCAACAACTCCTGTTTTTTCTTGTGTTTAATTAACCTAAACAAAATATTTCCTTTCCTGAACATCGCTGTTACTGCATCTCTTTTCTGCTGGTGATCCACAAGGTCTCTGCTTAGTAAAACAGAAATTGTAATTGGCTTGGTGGCATACTAGTAAATGTGTCATTGGGTATGTGATTATATATGAAAATGAGCTACCAAGATAGTGAGTATCTGAGAAATTATATATGATAAGTCTGGGAAGGTAACATAAGGTTTTTGTTGACTGCTGTAAAGATTTTGTGAACGTATTAAAAAAGAATGAAAGAGAAAATTTAATTTTATTAATCCATGCATTGTCATGACAACTGTCAATATTTACAGGTCCTGCAGTTGTCCAACATCATCTGCCACGAATGCTGTTACTGTGGAAGTGCATCTTTCCATCATCTCCTAAAGATCTAGAAACAGAGAAGTCACGAGGAGATTCATTTACCTGGCAAGTAACACTGGAAGGTCGTGCTGGTGCTCTTTGTGGTAAGTGCCATTTACTGTCTTTCTCTGCGTATTTATAGTTGGGCTGTTAGTTTAGTTTTCCTTCTAAAAGAACAAGGACACTTCACCTTGATTTTTTTTTTTTTTTTAAAAACTAAGTGGGAAAGGATATATTCGCTTCCCCAACATACATACTTGTATATCTCTATTTACATATATATATATGTGTGTGTGTGTTCCATTTTTGTTAAAAAAAATCCCCAACTAATAAAAAAGCCCAGACAGTTTTTCCTCTTCTAATCACTTGATTTTCAAGCAGTAAATGAAAATCAGGAAGGTTGCTTCTCTTGTTGAACATACGTACCATAGTAATGAATGAAGACCCAAAGCAAGATATGTTGTTTATACAGTCTATTATATTTGAAAAATAGGGGTTCTGTTTCCTAGCAGGTGACTTACTCTAAGCAAAATAAAATTGGTGAGTCATTCAAATACACTTATGAGAGTGGGAAGACTTGGGCAAAAATGATGATAAGGTAGTTACACTTCTCATCTGATGGAAGAGTGTTCTGTAAGTGGCTGCTCTCTGGTAGGTTGCAATTTTTAAATGAAATTCTGTGAATTTGGGTTTCCTAGAAATTACTTAAGTAATCTTCAAATATTTAATATGTTTCAGTCATTGTAAGGCAAAATATATGCAGGTATTCCCCCCAGAAATGCTGAAACAGAGGAAAAGATTCAAAAAGGTTTATTTTGGAGGTGAGGTCGCTGAAAACTTACAAATCCTCACAGCGCTGTAGGGCAGCACCGGACCCCAGGGAACAGGCAAACCTTTTCTTCCTTCCCTGATCTCTATCATCGCTCCCCCCACTGGCTCTGAGGCGCTGTGGCATGTTTATGTGAGCATTCTCTCCTACCCTACTGTGGAATGCATGCAGAGAAACATCTACAACTGTCTCTGGGAAAGATGCCTCATTCCAGGCAGGAAACCTTCCTTGAGTGAACATAACTGCCTCCTCAATATCAATGTCTCATGGAAAAGAGTTATTTACCCCTACAGTCATGTGTTCTAGAGCACTGAATGGTCCTTTGCATTGCAGAAATATCAGCCCTAGTACACTGATCACCCCTTTCTCTCACTGTGTGGAATTCAATAGCAATTTTGTTTTAGAAGTAACCTAAACAATTAACCTTTAAAAATTTTTTCTTTATAAAATGGGTATATAATACTTTATATCTTTAAGTGCTTTTAAAAATTAAAGTCAAATTTAGTTTTCTGTAAATAATGAAAAATACTTGTATACGTATTAGTTGATTCCTAAAGTACAGTAATTAAGCTAAATTTTAATGGAAAACAATAAGCAGTAGGTCATTTTATCATCCTATTTTTTATTATTATTATAATGGAATTATCATGAAGTTGAGTCATATACTATAACTCAATTCATAACAAAAATCATTAAAAAAGCAAAAAATAAGTCCATTTATATATGCAATTAAAAGTCAGGATATGAATGTCCAAGCTGAGACACCAAAACAGTGTATCTGTGAATATGACTGTCTTCATTTGAGATTTTTCCGTTTCTTCAGTTATTGGCCAAACTTTTTTTTAATTTTGTTTTTTTTGTTTGTGAGTAAACACATTATTATGTGTTTACTTTGCTAATGTGGTTTGTTTTTTTTTTCTACAAGATACCTCACACTAAGTAAATTAAAATCTAATTCCTTTTCTAGCTATCAAAAGCTTTGTTTCCCACTGTGGTGGTCTTCTTACAGATGAAGTTGTTCGGAGACTTCTTCCTCCTCTCCCAAGTGCTGTTGATTTATTGACACAGTAAGTGTGGGTATAAAACTCTTTCAGAGACTCTGGTTTTGAAAAGCTACAGAGTAATCTGTATTTAATTTAGCATACTTTCTAAAGAACTTTTTTTCAACAGACAAGAATTGGATTGTATGTGTTTGCAGGTTACAGTGTCATGTAAAAAAGCTAAGAAAGAAGTTATCACATGGTTTTTTTAAGTTAGTGTTTATATTCTACTTTTTCAATCAAACATATGCATTTGGGTTTATATACCATCATTTTCTACAAAATAAAAACAAAGTTCAAGAATATGCTTAAAAAGTCTTTTAGACATGGGATTTATTTATATTCAGAGCTAAACTAGAAAGGGGTTTATAATTTTTAAATTTTTGCCTTTGAAATACAGTGATTTAGTGCATTTGGGCTCTAAGCTCTAACTTAGAGAAATATATCCACAAAAGTTTATTGTCATAAATAGAGGTACAATCAAAGAAAATAGAAAACCTTTTTTATTTCTCTAGGATTAAATAAAAATAATACCTGGGAATGGACAACAGATGTTCTGTCAGAACATGTGAAATAAATTGATTTCCTTCTATTGGTAATGCAAATCAGAACTGTACTTATATATGCACAAATTTTAAAAGTATTCAGCAGAGTGGTACAAATGAAACTGAGGTGGTTCATAATACTTGAAGTCTTTTACATCTCTGATGTGCTTTTTATATTTTAAGGCTCTCTTCAATATATAAATCATACGGATCTTCTTTAAAAACACCATCAACGGTTTACAGACATAAACTTTATGAATTACTAGCAGTATTGCCTCCAAAGACCTATGAAGGTATGTATTTCCATACAAAGAGAAATCCACTAAAAATACCATGGGCTCAATTTTAAGTTTTTGTTCGACATATATTCAGTTAGCAAAAATTAGTTCCATCCTCTCTAAAAAACAAATGGTATTCTATCTATTTAAATTTGACGAATTTAGCAAAGTCACCATGGTTTTGTAAAGCTAGTGTTCATGATCTTTTTTTTGCCTCTCCTAATATGAATATAGGCTTCTGTTACAAATGCAGACTTTTGCTCTGTTTGTAGTTGAAACTTGAAGGTAGACAACCTTTCAATTTCAAGCTAGTTGAAAAATTTATTTCCTTTGATGCCTGTTTTACTTTCCATTGAATCTGAAATCCTAAAGGTGTAATCTTACCTTAGACCAGTTCCATATAGCCTATTGAAAGAATTTAATTTAATTGATTTAAATAAACATATGTTACAGATATTTTAATCAGATCCTGTGCAGATTGTGGATAAGAAGTTTGTATTTAAAGAACATTTTCAACAAAATCTGGGAATTGACTGACTTTTCTGTAGGAGAACATAGCAGTATTTAAGATCTAGCGCTCTAAACCAATAACTATGCACTGTAGTTAGACAGGTGTAACAGTTCAGCTAAAACATTACAATACCTTTGTTGTCTTTAAATTGTTTGCCATACAGTACTGTATGGACTGCGGAAAGGAACAATGGTGTTTTTGACAGGTGTAAAGAGAAGTACAGGGTGGTTCTTCAAAACAGAAACAATATGGGCCAGCCAGGGTCTAAATTAGCTGTGTCCTCTGTATCGTGGAGGAAATCTGTACTCAAATTATCTGCTCCATCTAGTGGTAACTGCTAAATGAATTGGGACAAATCCCTGACCTGTGCATTAAAGCTGTTGTCATGTTAGAAGTCTGTGTATAACACTTGAAGCACAGTCTATAATACTCACTTGTGATTTGAGGTTAAAAGACTGAAAAGTGCACCTCCATCCCTTAGAGCAAGTCATTCCTTTCGTTCCTTTATTATGGCGGTGATATTTTATAGAGTACAAATATTTGGGTATGGATGGGTTTGGCAGTTTCTTGGTGTGTTTGGGATTTTTGTGTATGTTCCAACTTTAATGAAAATACACAGTGTTACATACTGGCCTGCAAAGAGTGACTCCTGTGAGAAAGCATCCTAGCTGAGGATGCTGCATTCTAGATCTTCAAGAAAAAGCTTGAAAGGTTTGTTACAACTAAGTGGTCACCCTGCTGAAAGCTTTGAAAATAGCCTTAGAATCAAAACAGTAATTTGATAGGTGTAGTAGTCTCAGAGGTGTCCACCCATGTGTAATACAGCAGTGTGAGAGTGGGGAAAGAATGGAAATGCATACATTGCCAGAACTAATTTCCAAGGTCTGCTATGTATTTTAATATATAAGTATGCATAATTTAAAAATGCAATGAAAAGTTTCTAAGGTAAAACTTGAAACAAATACCATTCTTCCCATATTTTTTCCAGTATGACAGCTTCATGCAGAAACTGTATGTCTTTGCAAATACTTGGATTTTTAAAAATAATTCATTTAGGAAAACAATATCCTTATGAAAGCCAGGATACTTTTTTTTTTATGTCTAAATTTAGTCACTATCAATGGAAACAATATTAGGAGTACTTCTGTGTTGCACAGCATGTCGCATTTTGCACAGCTCAGAGTGACACACTGAATGAGAAGCTTTCACCAGTTCATGGTTTTATTTCTTTTGTATTTGTTTTCTTTGACCCAGGTAGTTAGCCAGAGGCTAGAAACCTGCAAGTTGTTTCTTTTTGAGAAAATTGGTGATGGAAACACACACCAGGAATTATAACTCAAGCTTTTAGTATTTGCAAATTATGCGCAAGGCTTGTTGTCTTTAGCAGAAGAGGAACAAAACAAAATACCCGGGAAAATAAGCAGTTGAAAACATTCTTTATTCATAGATCCAAGCCTCTTTGTCAACTCAAGCCTTTAGATTTCTGAGACCTGAGATACTAGGGCTTGTTTAGGCTCTGCGTGCTCTTTTTCTGCTCACTTTCTGCCAGTTTGATGTCTCTTTTACTGTTTTCATCACTAAAAATCAGTATCTGCTCAAACATCAGAATGTGCATGAATAGTAACTGATTTTTGCAGTATTTCAGCAATGACGGATATGAGAAGAACATACTAGGTAAACTTGAACATCAGTGAAATACACTGAATATGTTTTAGTTGCTGTCTTCTGTTGTGTGTGAACAGTTAAGACTTTGCAATTTACCTGATCAAAAGTATGAACTTTTTAAGGTGGGGAAAACTTGTTCTAAGATGACAAATCATATTTGTGATCATTTTAGTGTGTCATTGGTTTCAGATTATAATGTGCTCATGTTTGTGAGGCTAAAGATATTTCCTGAGAGTTAATATGAAAAGTTGTATAATGTCCAAATTGAAAATTTCACACAAAGAATTTCAGTAGTTTGAATTTTATTAGATTTGTTGATGTTTTCTGTTGTCTGAAATTAATGTGTTTTGTCAGACAACTCATTAAGGTTCTTTTCATTCTTCAGTTTTCTGTGTGTGTTACGTTCTACTGTCTAAACCATAAAATTGAATACAAGCATTCACTTTTCTTTCTTAATAGGATGAGATGAATAGCTAGAATGCTGGAACAGCATTGTGGCTCAAAATTTTGAACTGCTTTATGTTGAGATAATAGTGTTTGACATGTTGAGGATTGCCAAGTGTTTGGGACTAAAATAAATGTTAATTGGTAAAAAAATGGGTATCTCAATTACATTTGGTTTTAAAGCTGTTTTCATAGGAAGGGGATTTAAAAAAAATAATTATTGTGATGAGCAATAATGAAAGAACAGCTTCTATTTAACTACTGTGTTTTTTTAAAAAGGCTCAATTTCTGTCCCTTTCATACACTATCTGTGCACCCTGCAATATATGTGATGGTGCTAACTTTTTGCATTTAGATTTGAGTAACGCACATTGGAAAAATTACATACTTACTTAATTAGTAAAGGAGGCAGGCAAAGCAACAGATGCCTGCAGGGAAGACAGGCTGATGGGGCCAGGAGTTAGGTGAGTAGGGGAGAGAAAGTCAGCTTTCTCAGAACAGTTTCAGTTTTCAGGAAGGATGAAAAATCTGGTTATAGCTACCAGCTCCAACTGTGCTAATTTTTGCTTGTGCTCATGGGGTGCTGATAACTGTGTTGTGCCATTTTTTTGGAACTTCCACATGTAAATGTAAGCAACTTTAGTGCAAACAGGTAATTGCATAATCATCTAAACTGAATGCATAGAATTGGATATGTGGAGTTAAGCTCCTCCTCTTAGTGCTGATATTTCACAATTCATAAGGACTTTGCAACCTTAATGCTCTGGACGTAAATTCTATGTAGTATTTGCTTAAAGACTGTATACGTTCTTTAAGATCAGTTCTGCAGTTTTTCAGCACAACTTAATTATAAACCAGACCTTTCTTATCACATGTGGTTCAGGGCTAGAAATGTTCTCTCGCTACAAGGACTATTTTAGTAACCTAAAATAGTCTAGATAAAAACACCCAGGGTGGTTGCTTATGTATAATGGACAACCTTGTAAGAAATACTATGTACAAAAATATTTGAAAGTCAACTACCAGTGCAATTTATCATAATGTAACCTACAGTAAATTCCTCCTGCTTTGCTTTTTGCATGCAAACTCCTAAAGCAGGAGACTACATTCATCAGCCTTTGGTTATTTATGAAACTTATGGATGTTTTAAATTACTTCTGCTTGCCAAGTCCGAGTATTCCTGTGTGATTATGCAATACATTCCACAGCATTAATTTTCAGGAAATGGAAGAAAATATAGCTGTGATTGTAACTGCCTTTTCCCCCTCTACTATACTTGTTGTGTAACTAATTTACTGCATTATCATTTACATTTATGGCATTATGCCTTCTGTAAAGGTAAAGGTCTCTTGTTTTTCACCTTCTACGCTGCTGTATGTGCTTAGCTTGCTCATCTCAGCTGTTGCCCTGTTGTTTTGCCTGTAAACAGTGTTCTCTAATTAACTATCTGACAACTTAAGAGAAATGTCACATGGATGTATAAATGTCTTGCTCCCAAAGTTGCTTGTTGCAAGTAGTTAACCGGAAGTTTTGAATACTTTTCCTTTAATTTAAAGGAAGCTTCTGTGCTGTTCTGAAAGAGTTAGTGGCCGACTTGACTGTGTCAGATAGCCAGATTGATGCCTCCACATTCTTGCTTCCACCACTTTGTCATGAGAATGATCTCGTTTTGCTCGGTCCCTTACTGCAGGAGACTGACCACCGATTTATAGAAGAGCAGGTACTTTTTTTTCTGTTATAAAAGTAGTATTACATTTTCATACAGTTCTAGTTCTTTGGGTCAGCACTCATTTAGAATTGGTCAAAAATATGGCTATTCCTTTTTTCCTTCTTACAGCTCCTTTTAGGTAGCAGCATAGCTGGTGGCAGCCTGGAGTATGACCCTTACTCAATTTATGAGAAAGTTGGCAAAGGGGATTCAGTACCTAAACCACTACCTCCTGCATTGTCTGTTATCAGTGCAGCAACTCGACTTTTTGGAGTTATGTTTTCCCATATAGCAGAATCACACAGGTAAAGTAGTAACTTTAACTGCTGGGGATTTGGGAAACTGTTGTAAGATGGTCATGGTGTTTGACATTGAATACAGAAGAAAACAGTTCTGAAAAAATAATGAATTGCATAAGTGGATTATGTAAACAATCTGAATAATATAATTCAGACCACTAAATTATTAGCCTTTAAAGTTACTGACAACAAAAAGGCACATCCAGCAAGAGGTTACTGTGACCAAGAAAAACGTTTTGTTTTGAAAGCCAGATCAAAATGGCAGTTATTTTAGGAGATATTGCACTATTTTTGTGGTACTTAATACATAATTACTAAATACCTTAGAAACAAAGAGGGACAAAAGGGACCATCATCCTGCCTCATTCTTTATAAAAAATGGATTGGAAGAAACAAGTATATGTCTTAACAGTTTTGTCAAGTTACAAGAATGCTTGAAAGGGATCACAAACTTCTCTTGGGTTTGTGTGTATGTATGTTTCTACTCCACATTTTGGTTTGTTTCACATTTATAAGCACACTGATTGTTAAAGCATAAAATTCCTTAAGATTTTTGCATGCTGTTGCTTCTTCTGTATGCTTCTGGTAATACTTTTTAATGCAGCTTTAGAGCAACAATTATTTTTAAATTAAACAGCTTTTCAAATTCAACTGTAGTTAGACCTTGGATCATGATCATTATAGGTAGTAATCCTGTGTGGATGAGTGCTTAGTCTTGATTTCTTCAATACTTAGAATGCTCAGAATTTAGTATAAGTTTGAGACAGCTGTTCGAATATGAGAATACCTGCTAGTAAAATTGCCATGTTCATCTGACTTGCCTTTACTTTCTTATTCTGTCTTCACTGACTGCTTTTATTGTGGATTTTTTTTTCTGTTTGGGTGTTTTCCACAACCATGATCACCTTGCTGGTTTGTCTTCTTCACTTGTTTCTCAAGACCTGAACTAATTGCTGCACATAACTGCATTTTCATTTTCTTTTACCTCCTCCTTTCTCAAGTTTAAGTCAAAATGCATCATTCCCGTATACAGCTCATTTTAATAATGTCTGTTTACTGTTACTTAGATACAAATGATTGTCTGTGAATACATGTTATAAGGAAACAAAGGCAAAAAGTTCACGTTCATAGGTTAATTTCTATTTCTAATTCAGAATACACAAGTCTTTTGTAGTAGACAGGGATGCCAGCTGAAGGAAAATGCTCAAGAGTTAATTTGTTCCACGTGTTTCTATAACATATAGGCTTTGTTATGGGTTTTAAATAAAATAAAAAAGCTTGATTTATTTCCTTAATTTTCAATTCTGTGGGATTTTTTGGTTTTTTTAAGGCTCCAGGTGTTAGAACAGTTATTGAGTGCCATAAAGCAAACAAAAGGATCACGACAACAAATAGTGCAACTACATGTTGTGTCAGCCTTTTCTACTTCCTTAAAGGTAAATCTCTTCTCTCTTTCCTTTGTTTTATGCGCTCTCTCTCTCTCTCTCTGTTACTAAAATATTGCACCTTTTAGTTCAAATGTGCCAGCTGTTGTGGTTTAAACCCAGCCATGCAGCCACTCACTCCCCCCACAGTGAGATGGGGGAAAAACTTGTAAAAGTGAGAAAACTCATGGGCTGAGATAAAGACAGTTTAATAGGGAAAGCAAAAGATGTGCACATAGGCAAAGCAAATCAACTAGTTAATCCACCACTTCCTACCAGCAGGTGAGTGTTCAGCTGTTTCCAGGAAAGCAGGGCTCCATCGTACCTAAGTTACTTGGAAAGGCAAACAACATCACTCCAAACATCCCCTTGCCTCCTTCTCCCAGCTTTACATGCTCAGCATGATGCCATGTTAAAGGAGAAGCTGCTGCCTGAGCCTTCTCACACTGTGTTCAAGGAGTCACACACAGCCCACCTGAGACTTTAACTGCTGGGACCAGACCGCCTTCACAGCGGGCAGCTCCAGGGAGCTCACAGGTGTCCCTTTGGTCTCTCTGTTCACACACTCACTCTCAGGCATGCTTCCTCCTGGCTTCACACTGGGTTTCCCATAGCAGAGTGTCAGGCATCGGATTTATGAAACCAAATTATTTGATAGAGTGGTACAGCAGCAGGTCAGGTCAAGATGGATGCCTGTGGAGAGGGACCCAGAACAAAAATCCCTGGGCATTTACACTCTTATGATTTGTGCACCCACCCTTCACGTGTTCTCCACATGCCTTGCGTGTCTTGATCCACTGGTTATTTTTGATCTGGGGTCTTCAAATGTGTTACTGGGTTCTTTTCCTGTGTCTGTACAGGTAGGCTGTTCATTGTTCTTATCTTGAGAAGTTGCAGCTTTTGCTCCTGACTGCAGTCTTGTGATATTCTGCTGTGCACTTTTGGTGCATCTACTCTCTGCCAGAGCACAGGAAACTATAAAAGCCTTAAACTTAGGATAAACATTAGCTAGCACCAACCAAAACATTAGTGTGTTATCAATATTCTTGTACTAAAGACAAAACAGCACTGTACCAGCTACCAGGAAAATTACTAAGAAAATTATTTGTATTCCAGCTGAAAACATCTCTAGACATAAGTTCAGAGCTATCAGCCTAAGGCTTCAGCAAATCCAGCTACTCATGCTGAGCCAGTAAAGCTAGGCAAACTGCATATTAAATCACACACAACTTTGTGTAACTCATTCTACTTAAAACTGACTTACAGCTCAACAGCTATATGGTATGGAATATCCCTTTGGTCAGTTGGGGTCAGCTATCCCAGCTGCATCCCCTCCCAGCTCCTTGTGTACTCCCACCCTGCTCGCTGGTGGTGTGGTACAGGAAGCAGGAAAGGCCTTGGCTTTGTGTATGCACCACTAGCAGTAACAAAAACATCTCAGTATTATCAACTGTGTGTCCAGCACAATCCAAATATGGCCCTATACCTGCTACTGTGAAGAAAATTGCCTCTACCCCAGCCCAAACCAGCACACTACACAGAACTTCTTGTTTTAATTAGAAAGTCAAGATGAAGATCTGTCCTGTTTTCTATGATAATATATTGTTTTGTGATGTCATAACTTTCTTGAGTGCTAAGAAGTCACTGTTCAGGTTTCCCCTATCTTAATGTTAGTTTCAGGGAAACCTGTTCTGGTACCCTAGATGGTATGCTAGCATCTATCCTAGTGTCATTCAAATAAGAGAGAGATGGAAAATTTGTTTGTGTCATGTCTGTCTTTATCACTGTCCCTTTCATATTTCCTATTGTATAAATAAAAAAGTAACAATTGGTAAAAAAGTGATCTCAGAACTATCTGCTATTTGTTGCTTTTGCCTAATGCTTTATTTATATTTTCCTCTGTTCATGTGCAGTTTTCATTCTTTCTTTCTTAGCCTTTCTTCCTAAGGCAAAATGTTTTCAGAATAGGCAAGACCTTTCATTGTACAATATTTGTATTTGGAGCATATTTAATATGCAGTCTGGATAACTGCTGTATCTTTTGCTCATGCTCTTATTTTGGACTAAGATTTTTCTTCGTGTCTCTCTTCTCCCTAGTTTTCTTCTTGATATTCTGAATTTTATGCTTATGTGTTAGTTTGTTGTGTTCTACTGCAATCTGTCAAGAATTTCTTAAAAGAATAATGTTGATATTATAATGATGTGCTCTGGTGTACACTTATATGGGGTTAGATGTCTAACTCTCAAAGCAGCAAATAAAAAGAGAGGAATTTCTCAGATAAAGGGGAAGAAAATGACATTGCTTCTGCAGGTCTTGTGTTTTTTGCATGACAGAATAGCACATTCTGATTGGTATACTGTCTGACTATTTAATATCTATTTTTAGCACTTGGCTTACTGCAAGGGAAGTTTAGGTTCAGAAGAAGTTAGGAGTTCTGCCCTGGCGTTGGTAATGGGTGCCTTGGAAAGCAATAGCCCACTCCTAAGATGTGCTGCTGCAGAGTGTTTGGCCAGGTTGGCACAGGTGGTTTCTGACAGTGCCTTCACTGCTGGATTAGCGCAAGTCAGTTTTGACAAGTAAGTTCAAAAAAAGCCTTGTATGTGACTGGTTGATTTTATAAAAATGTTTAAGAAATGTACCTGGCACCTATTATGATAATTTTTAAAACTTGGTTTTCTTCATTAATTTGATGTCACTTCAGAAATTAATGGGAAAAAGCACTGCCTGAGTTCTGCATGTATTTCTTAGTTTTGGTGCTGTTGAAGAAAATTGTCTAAGTAACCATGTAGACTTTCAAATAAACTAAATTGGCTGCTGTTCTAAGAACATAATTTAAGTGTATCTAAAATAATTTTGGTACTCTCTTCAGATAAAAAATGGTATATGAACTTAGAATTTTGGCAATGTAACAGTGTCTAAAAAAATGTTTTTCTGATTATATACCAGAAATTTCATTTGTATATAGATGCACTTGTTTCATAATAAGAGTCTTGGTGATTAAACTAACAGCTTTCTTTCAATTAATAGGCTAAAATCTGCTAGGGATGTGGTATCAAGAACAGGTCATTCTTTGGCTCTGGGATGTCTGTATAGGTACCTAGGAGGGATAGGTTCTACTCAGCACCTGAATGCTTGTGTTGGAATCCTTTATACTTTATCTCAGGACAGCACGTCTCCTGATGTACAGGTACTTGTCACTTACATAAAAATGTTATGTTGCAAATTAATTGAATTATATTCTGGGGTATAAGGTTTCTTTTCTTGTAAGAATAACACTTCACAACTTCTTAGGTATACCTCCCAGGTAATGACTGGAGCAGCAAAGGCAATGTAGAAGATAGCCCCTGCTCGAAATCCACCTTCAGTACCTTCCCTAGCAACACTAGGATGAGATGTGGGAGGTTCTCATTTAATGATTGTTGAGGCTGATAAGGCTAAGATATACTGGCTTCAAAAACAGTATCTGATGTTTTAGGAATTGATTCATGTCACATTCACCTGTATCTTGACCTTGACTAGACAGTACCTAAGTTCTTTTGTTTGTGTCAGTTTTTGTCTCTTCTACATTACATCACAGTACTTTTTGTTGAAGGGTCCTTTAGTAAATAACAGGGATTTGTAGCCTAACTGCTGTAGGACCTGGTGAATATATGTCCTTGAATAAGGCAAGAAGTTTTGAAGACTAATTTACATTCTCTATCAGAATAGCTTTAAGGTACATTGAGTGTATTAAATGCATTTGTCTAAATCTCAGTTAAAGAATTTTTAAAGTTTTTTTCACAATATCTTTACACAATATCTTTGCACAACTGTATGTTGACATGAAGCAGATGTGGCTATTGGTGCAAAGTGACTGCAACTAAAACAATAGGTTGTTTCACCAACTCTTAGTGTTTTTTCACAATTCTCTCGTTCTTGCAAATGGAACTGTAAGAAACTTTAAAAAGAGTAGAATGTATTTAAGGAGTAATAATCACTGTTAATTTAGTATTAGATTCAATTTTTTGTTAATTAGCAATGACAAATTTAAAATTATTGTTATATTGCAGAATGTGCAGTTCCTTGTTAAATATTCAAAGTGGCTTATTCAACATCAGATTCTTAAGGGTTTTTTCTATAGCCTCTCAATTTGTTCCTTTGCAACCCAAAAGTGTAAACTTGATTACTGAATGTCACTTGAAATATGAAGGTTTTAAAAGATTTTTTGTTTATTCTACCATATAGATATTACATGACTGCTTCTCTTATTTTACAGGCATGGGCACTACACTCTCTGTCACTTATAGTAGATTTGGCTGGGCCGTTGTATCATGTGCACATGGAACCTACCTTATCTCTTGTTCTGATGTTGTTGTTGACTGTGCCTCCTGCTTATGCTGAAGTTCACCAGAGCCTTGGTCGCTGTTTAAATACACTTATTACCACGCTGGGCCCTGAGTTGCAAGGTACATAACATACAAAAGCGTCAGCTTGGTTTGGATTAGCAACAGATTTGCTAAACGTTTTTTGAATGTGTGATTGAAATTGTAAAAAGTAAGCAGATGCTGAAATTTTTCCCTTGTTGTAAGACAGTATTTCACAGGCCATGACTTTATGCAATCAAGATGACATGACTGCTAGTTTTCTAAAATTAATGTCTCTTCTTGACATCATTTCCCTTGTTTGAACCCGTTCTTCAAGCCTTGCCTCAGGCTGGAATTTCTTACATGAATTTTACATTTTACAATTCTTGCATTCTTACAATTCCAGCATGAGAACAGAAGATATTCATATTTCAAGAGTTAGGAGCCAGTCTGTGTCTTAGTTATGATGCACACATCTAAAATTTACATCTAAATTACCTTTTCGATAGCTGGACACTGAAATTTCCAGAGATCAATGTGATCATTACTCGTTGATATCATAGTATAGCACAGACACTGAAGTCATCCTTCAAGAGGGTGAACATTATGGCTGTCTTGGGAAAAAATAGGTTATCATTTTTATTAAAAAAAAAAAAAATCCTACCTGTTTTTATTCCAAATATAGGCAGCAGTACAACAGTTTCAGCCTTAAGAACTTCCTGCCTCTTGGGCTGTGCAGTGATGCAGGATAATCCTGACTGCCTTGTTCAGGCTCAAGCCATCTCTTGCCTTCAGCAGCTTCACATGTTTGCTCCTCGACATGTCAACTTGTCTAATCTTGTAAGCTGCCTATGTGTGAGTATATATTTACTAGTATATATCTTTGTATTTTAAAACATTTTGTTCAGAAACACTAAAAAAATGCAGATGTTTCTTTAACCAGAGAAACTGATCATTGTGTAAGGGTGAGGTGTTTCATGTCCTCCTACAGGCAAGTATTCTGTGTTTTTTCCCTTACTTTCTGCTTCCCCTTTATAAGATGAGCACATTCTGTAGAAATCTTGGCCTTCTGAACTGCTTGCAAGTGCATTCTGCTGCTCTTAAGGCCAGTTGTCTGAAGGATATACTATTCATTACAACTTTTTGTTGGATTTTTACCAGCTATTTTATGTTGGCCAGTTTTTTTCCCTCTGCTGCTTTTTATGCCTTAGGTAAAGAATTGATTAAAAGAGATTTGTGAGTACGCACTACTGAGAATTGTTTTGTTTCATTTTTGTCTTTCATGATGCTGAAAAAATTGTAGATTTCTCTGTTTTGTAATTTTTGTAGCACTAATGTTTCAGTGTACTGATGTCTTAGCAGTCAGTATAAAAATTTCTGACAGTTACGTAAGTAATAGTCAAACCAGGTCTTTGGGAAAAATAGAAGTCTTTTTCAGCCCCGCTTGACACAGAGGTGGGGAAGTTTATTTGCTGAGGGGTTTTTTATGCTGTTGTTGTTGTTGCTTCTTTCTTTTTGTTTTCACCCAGTATCTCTTTGTCTTTGGATAGCTCTTATTCTTGAAGCACTTCAGAAAGAAAAAAAAAAAAAGGCGCAGAAGTAATTTTCTGGTATTTATTAGCCCTGGTGGAGTTGGGGGGGTTAGCAAGTGGGGGTTTGGTTGGGTTTTTTTTGTTGTGGTGGGTTTTTTTGGTTTGTTTTTTTTTGGGTGTGGGGGGGTGTTGTGTGTGGGTTTTTTGTTTGTTTTCAGTTTGTTTGGGTTTTTTTATTAGACCATCTAGTCTCCTTTTAAATCAGAGAGAAACAAAACCCCACAGACAGTAATGTATGGTGGGGTTTTGTTTTAATCTTATCTGTTTTAACACAGTTCTTCTTCACATCTTTCACTGGGTAGCACTTGTGCATTGATACTGACCACATATTAATTTTGTGTAAAGTTTAGATTCCTCTCGTTTTCTTTATTCAATTTGACTAGCAACATGATTATGGGTGCTACGAAAAATTTAAGGTCTTTCAGCCCCACATTGTGATAGGCATGGATATGCTAATTGCAGAACTGGAACTAATCTCAAGTGTTCTTTGTTTTAATATACACTGAGGGGTTTTTTCTCTTCACTGAGTAAAAACCAGGTTTTTTTACATTGATAAAATCACAACAAACCATGTAAGTCACTCTCTTGCTCAGAGGATATGTTAGCATTTGGAATAATTTGTAAGTTTCTGTACAGTCTGCTTCTATCTCTCTAACTAACATCAAGTATCTACTAATAAAGAGGATGTCATGACAAAGTTGTCTATTCAATATTACTGATTTTAATTGTTTTTACGAATTGTTTTAAAAGTACTTCATGCAGTACTTAATGAACTTCATAGTATTAAATTACTCAATTAAGAAGAAGCATGGTTCATGGCTCAAGTGTGTGTGTTCCTTCATCTGTACACGTGTGTGCTCCCCTCTAACCCAGAAACGATTATGAGCTTCATGGGGTAGGAGTCCACTGAAGTCAGTGGCCTTGCATGGGTGAACTTTTCTCATTCTCATGAACTTGTTATACAACTAGGGCCAATTTTGCTGTCACTGACAATTCAGTAAATGTCAGTATGTCTCTGACGAGTATCATAAACAAGGTTTGAGTATGTGCTCTGCAGGTCTGTGAGAAGATAATTGCACAAGCAGAATTCTGCATTTGTAAAACTCACCATCCATTCATGTAGGTTCCACCTGCTAAATCACCATCTCACTCGGGAAGCAGAGTCAGTTACTGGACCTGAAATGTGCTCTTGATTCTGCTGTTTGCTCACAAGGTGACCATCAGCCAGTCATTCTTCATGGGTGTAAATGTCTGCAAGTTGGAGAACAAGCAGCAACTGTCCTCCTTTGCAATGCATTTTGAAGTAGCATATAAAAGCTAGGCACTAGATCGTGTGGATATTCACTACTGCATTCTTTATTTAGGGGAGAAAAATGGAAGAGGCAAAGAATCTGTGTTCAGATGAGTGATCTTTTACCCCTCTGTCCATAGAAACATGAATTCTCACTCATAAAATCTTGAAAACAAATGTGCAAAGAGTTATTTTTCTCCCTCTTTCTAGTAGCATTTGAACCAACTCCCCTCTCCACCCCATTTCCCCAAGTATTTCAGAAAATGTCTGTGCCATCAAACTTGCCTTTTCGAAATTCTCATTCTCACCACCCCCCTCCCTCCTGCTTCCCCTGAGCTTTTACATCTGAGCATGACTCCATACGGTATGTCTGCGTGTGAC